>OU611873.1:8050163-8650163 GCA_914767815.1 Eupsilia transversa | reverse complement strand
GCAGACCTGGCTGCGCTCCGAGGAGCCGGCTCCCGGGAGGCGAAAAAGGGGGGAGAGGCGCATGGGCAGGGACGGTCAGTGCCTGCTGAAGACCGTATCCTGACCCTGGTGCGGCAGGAGATGGCTGCTTTGCGGAACCGCTTCTCCGCCTTAGAGGCTATCGTCCTGCGCCCCCCACTAGCGGCAAGCGAGCTGGCCTCGGGCCAGCGGAAGGCGTCGTATGCCGCCGCTGCAGCTGCCGCGGCCAAACCAGGCCCGTCGGGGCAGACGAGGAAAGGGGCGGCTGCGCAGGTAGCGAAGGCCCCGGCCCTGGCGGCGAGACAGCGGCCGCCACCACCTCCACCTCCGGAATCTTCTCCGGCCGATGCCGATTGGCAAGTAGCCGGGGAGAAGAAGAAGGCAAGGAAGGCGGCCAAAAGAAGGGAGAGGCGGCAGCGGCGCAAGGAGCGAAGCGTCGCGGCTAGGCTCCGCGCCCCGAAGGCCGCAGCGGTAGTGACCCCGCTTGCCCCTACGCTTAGGTCGAGGTCGGTCGTTGGGTCTGTCTGTGATCTGGGGTCGGTTGTCGGTCCTGGCGGGCTCTTTCACGTGCGGGGGCCCTTCGCGCTGGGTTGCCCCTTCGCAGACTGGCCCCTGCACGTGCGGTTCTGCGTCCAGCCGCTTCGCACGCTGGGTTTCCCCCACGCACTGTTGCGGCCGGTCGCATGCTTCCGGCCCCTCCTCGCGCTGGGTTTCCCCTTCGCGAACTGGGGGCCGGTCGCGCACCTCTCTTTCGGCGTCCGTTCGCGCGTCGCGCTGACTAGTGCCCTCGCAGACATTGCGCTTACGGTCGCTTACTTTTCTCCTCCGGTCCTGGGCTTTTCCGCGCTTGGAGGGTAGGCGTACTTCACCATCGGCATCCGGAGGAGTTTTAGAGCTGTCAGGTTCGTCATCTTTCCCCGTCACAGTCTGTCTAAGCTGGTCTTGGTCTGTGTCAGGGTAAGTTACGCTATTCCGCACAATGCTCTGTTGCCAGAGGATCGCAGGAGGCGTAGTCAGGGTCATTTTTGGCGCGTGAGTCGCAGCCGGGGTCTTGTCAGGAAGAGGCGCGTTAGTCGCAGCCGTAGTAGTCGGGTTTGATGGCGCGTTAGTCGCGGCCGTGGTTGAGGTCGTAGTGGTTGTGGGCGCTGTTGGAGCAGCCTGTGGCGCTAGGAAGCGCGGCATTAAGTTTGCCATTGAGTAGATCGATGCCCCCCCCATATTACGTTGGGGGCTGACCGCCGTAGCGGTGTGGGATTCCCCGGCTTGGCCGGGACCCACCTGGGTAGGTAACTTCTCTTTCTGCATATTCATGACGTAGGGGGTGGGCTTTTTTGGAACCGAGGTTACCCTTCCTCTGGGACAGATGGGATGATGGGATTGGGAGGGAAGGTATACGTTGGAAAAAGGGGGGGGGGGGGGTATGGGGGGTCACCCTAGGTCTGGGAGTTGGCCTAGGGGTTTAGGGGAACGACGGGATATGAGAGGATGTGTAGGGGAGGCTTGGTTGGATTTTGGGGAACATAGGAAGGGGTGTAAGGGTTACCCTAGACCTGGGATTTGGTTTTCGGGAACTTCTCTTGTCCGGGATCTCTGAAGATGCTCCGGATGCAGGACCGCCCACCAACGACTTCATTTAGCCGTTCCTGGTCGGTCCCGCAGCCGGAGTTGGGCTATCCGCAACCTGCCCACCCGCTCGGTTGCACGAGAAGAAGTGCCTGGCAGTCCGGGTCGCCCCACCGCGGATGTACGTATACATTCGCGTTGGAGCGGTCCAGCCTCCCCCGAACGTATACCCTTTCAAACAAAATAAACATTTTTCAAATCGGTTCATAAATGACGGAGATATGAGGTAACACACATTAAAAAAAAATACAACCGAAATGATAACCTCCTCCTTTATGCTAAGTCGGTTAATGACGGCGCCCCATGTCACTACGCAACGCAGGTAATAAATTACTTAAATGAAAAATACCGCGAAAGATGGACCAATTACCGGCAAGTGTTTAATTCTTAGCTTTTCTGCAGTCATTTTTGGTTAGTTAACAAGCTAAATAATCTTAGGAACGAGAAAATTGGCAAAAAAAATGTATTAATCAGATGACTAATTTTAAGAAATTTCCACCTCGCTGTCTTTGAAGGCCGATTTTAGCCAAAGTTGCCCCATTAAGTACTACTTTTTTTTAATGATTATGAAAGCTCAGAGTCTGGCGCATTCTTGCAGCTTACTCAGGAACCATGAAGTCACATGCTAAGATTTTTAATTTAAAGTTGAAAATTTCAGTCATAATTTACCGAATGTAAATTTTTCACTTTAGACCAACATTTTCATAACTTTCATCACAGTTACGAAGCTGATTACTTTTTGCATGAAAGTACTACTAATGAAGATTCGAAAATTCTCAAAAATTCAGAAAAAAAATCATAACTTGAAAACTATAAAAAATCGCGGAACATACATGTGGGTGATTCGGATACCCCACGATACGGGGGAACTAAATTTTCTTTTTGGACGTCAATGTTCCGGCCACCTTGTATACATGTAAGTCTTTTGAAATAGGGATGTATAGGTAAATAGCAGAACTTACGTATTTTTCCTTCACGTACATGCACTGATCACTTCACTCACTAATTAAACTTAATAAGTAATCCTACATGATACGCTAATAAGTAAACTTTCACTCGAGACAGTATAAAAATCAGTACGCTTGGATTTGCAACTTATAAGTAAACGAAATGTAGTAACACATTCCTGGAATAAATACGCCAAAGTTGTCTAGTACTGGTGTTAGCCAATCAGGTGCAAGTCCTTTCATCGAGCGTCTATTGTTTTGGGCTACGCCTTTGTTATTTGCTCGCGCGCAGATACTCTGGCTAAGATTACCCCTCCCGCTTCGGCATTCCACACCCCGCTCGCATCTGGAGAGTACTTACCAATTTTAAACACCTTATCTATTATTTGTAACCAATGACGTATTATATATAGACACGTTATCAACAAACATCTCGGCGCTTAAAAACGGCGAAAATACTAGATAACTACTTATACGCGTAAAGAAAGGGAAATACGTAATATTACGTATATATAATTATAATTATTATTATAATAGGGAAATATGTAATATATAATTTATTTTTATCGTTTTCACACACGATATAAATTAAAAACAAACGTAGCGTCGCGCGACAGGTTGGTGCGTGACTGAGCGCAATGTGGCCAATTGGCTTCATTTCATGTTGCCATTTTAGAGTGCGGACAACGTATCTATAGTTTTATACATCATTGTTTGTAACCCGTTTTTTTAACAAGCCATTCGTAGTGAGACAATTTTACATCGTAGGCCTATCGACAGGTTATATTATTATCATGACGGATTATCATTCATCATAGCTCTTTTTTCAATGATCTGTTATGATTTATTAAATTAATTCCGTTAATAAACTGTTCACAAGTGTACTGTTAACTGTTAACCGTTTCTTATGTAAAATACAGTGTGAGTCTTCATAATGTGCACATATCGAAATGACGGATTCTATGCTTAATTTGACAAACGGAAAAAATATTAAAAAAAATCTATTTTTATTTTTTTATTTATTTTGTATTTTTTACCCCAATGTAAAAAAACGGTGTAACTTTTAAATGATCTATCGCGATGAAACAAACTCAACTCCATAATGATTGGTAGTAATTAAGTGTTCTTATAAAATGAAAATTGTGGGAAAAACCCCTCCCAATTAAACCCAAAAAACCCTCAATTGAAAATAAACCGACGAAAAAAATAACTGAAAAGCAAAAAATAAAAAATATACCTTTTAGTGTAAGTAAGTTCCTAAACTAATTTACGTAACAAACTTTGAGTCGGCGCCATCACACATTCAACGAAGATTCATCAAGCTGCCATTATGCGCTATAATTATTTGTAATTAATCAATTTGTTTGTTGATTTGTTTGGCGCCGACTCAAAGTTTGTTACGTAAATTAGTTTAGGAACTTACTTACACTAAAAGGTATATTTTTTATTTTTTGCTTTTCAGTTATTTTTTTCGTCGGTTTAATTTTTTGTAAAAAAGTTTTTTATTTTTCGCTTTTGAGTTACCATTTATTGATGTAGCTAAAATCTACTACCTACCAATTTTTTTGATTATTCTTTAAAATACATATTTCATCATATATCGTGGTACCTATTATATTAGGTTTATTTATAAACGTTGTTTAAAGTTATGTAATGATTAGCGACTGTTTAACTATACACTTTTGACGTTAAACCAACGTTTATGAATAATACAATGTTAGATAAATACTTAATAACTACTTATACTTGTGTGTGTGTATATGTTATTAATTTATATGACGGACTTTGTCTGAAAAATAAACGAATTATTGTTATTATTATAATTTTTAAGTTTTAATCAAATTAAACAGCATTTTTTTTTTTTTTTTTTTAATACTGTCGTTATCCAGAGCGGAGAGTTTGAGTAATTCATTTGCGGCTACAGGAGTTTAAAAACAACGATAAGTTATTTTGAGGTATAAATATTATTCTCTTTGACGACATCATGCAACTGCCCCCTGTAAAATTGGTGCTTTGCACAACCACTTTGGGATGCTGCAGAAGTTAATTTATGGCACTCATTTTCATTCTGGTAATTAACCATTATCATAGAGACAACGAAATGACGTCGAATTCGTTGACCTGTTAAACAATCTACGCGTAGGCGAATTGACAACCGTTCAATGGAACTGCTCTGTCAAAGGCGAAGGGTAGCTTTAGGTGAAGAGTTAAGGATGGTGTTGTTGTTTGAATATTCCCTACCGTCAAGCAGATTGACGAGTACAATAGTAAGATGACAGCTATGAATTCAAAACACTATTGCATTTATACAATTCGTTCCATAGATGAGTCTCGTGAAGTTGCTACCTATGGAAAGAAACCTCCAGATAATGTAGTTCCAAAAGATGTGAACAGTTGTGGTAGCCTTTTATCTGAGGTAAAATTAGCTACCGAATCCCGTGTTATGCTGAGACGTAACATATCAGTATCTGAGGGCCTCGTCAATGGTGCAATGGGTATTGTGAAAAAAACTAAATGGCCATCACTGCGCAGGGATCAACGAGAGGAAGGAGAATTAGCGGATTGTATTTTAGTAAAATTTGACGATGAAAGCATAGGAAGCAGACTGAAAGATAGCGATGGTTGTGTTGCTATACCTCCAGTAGTTGCAACTTTTCAGGGCACGAAGGTTTATGGTGATATTGAGCGTAGGATGTTGCCGTTAATTTTGTGCTTGGCCGTTACGGTACACAAATTACAAGGAACGACCCTTGATAAAGCCGTAATCGACCTCGGTAAAAAAGTCTTCGCCAAAGGGCAGGCATATTTGGCACTGACTAGACTAAAAACACCCGAGGATATATCTGCCTTAGAACCCGATAAGAAGGTATTAAACAAACCTCACGATGAACGAGCTTTGGCCGAAATGCAGAGATGGAGAGGTCTACTTACAAATCAGCAATAGGCTCGAACACTGATGTTTGTAGCAACCCTGAATAATAAATTATTTATAATAATTTTTACATGATTTAATTCGGTATATATCTACCGAATTTATTTCTCGTGAAACTTGCATTTCAATCGCTTTAACGAATCAATCTGCCTAGCCTTCCTGTAATACCAGTCTAACCGGATGCAGCTGAATACCAGTATTTAAAATTATCGCTCTAATATTGTTATTATTTTCCTCAACTAGGAACTCCTTCAACAGCCTTCCGTCTCCATCGTCAGACCCTCGATGACTGTCATACCCCAGCCAGGTCTAAAGTTCTCATCAAAATGAATGACATAAACCCAAACTCTTGAGGAGCTCTCGCGACTGTCTTCCGTCTCCATCGTCAGATCAACTCCAGGTCTTTATTATATAAGGTGCTATAAAAATATCTGCCACGGCTGCAATGGGAGATAGTATTGTGTTTATAGATTACAATAGTAAAGATAAATTATTGATCATGTGTCATTTTTTTTTTTCATACAAAAAATTGTACGTATAAATTTGCAAGTGTCGAACTAGTCAGCTGATTTCAGTTTTCATTCGCAGAACAGATGGAAAGAGATAGCAGTTGTTTTCATTGACGAAGTGCACTTCGCGCGTAATTTGTGAACCACGTTATGCAGAGTAGAGTCAATGTTTATTTAACTACTTTATTTTCTCAAATTGATTTAACTGTGCCGGGGTACGAAATTTCTTCACTATTGTTATCTTTAAACACAATACTACCTCTCATTAAAGCCGTGGCAGATATTTTTGTGCGTTTCAGCAGAATCGGTTCTCAGTTGAAAATTAAGTAGGTGCAAAATCAATCAACCCCCATTTTTATACCCTTAGTTGTGGATTGTAGTTTTCAATTTTACATGGGATCAACTTCGAGGTGTTGTCTTTGGTTTTGAATTTTCGTGTCTTCCGAAATTAAAGTTATTCACTTAAAGTTTTTTTGGAAGTCGGTTGTCTTTTTTGTAAAAAGTTTTTTAGTTTTTAGTTGTGGTACCTACCCCACACAAATTCGAATATCACGATCTGCTTTGTAAATAACAGTGGCTGGAAAACATATTAGAACATCATCCACATAGACTAAGTGGGAAAAATACGTATTATAGAAGCTAACTCAAAAAGTACCCAATCCAAGTTAATACAATTTATATGGGACCAACTTCGAGGTATACCCTCCCCAATAAAAAAAGAATCGTTCAATTCGGACTACTCTGTAAAAAGATATGCGTGGTAATACATAAAAAAAAAAAAAAAATATACGTGTCGACTTGAGAACCTCCTCCTTTTTGTTTCGTCGGTTAATAAACAGGTATTTCGTCCAAAAATCTGTTTTTTTAATAAATTTTTACAATAATCGTAAAAAAAAATCAATAAGACGAATTTTTTTAAATAAAAAAAAATAGAAAAAAAAATGTATTTAGAATTTATTTTTTATTTTTTCCGTCGATAAAATTAAGCATAGATTCCCCCATTTCGATATGTGTACATTATGAAGACTCACACTGTATAGCTAATTTTATCTCAGGGGACCAATAGGCACCTGAATAGGTGCCGAATCTTTAACTTATATTGTATATATATTTGAGGGGACGAATGGGTACCTAAAAATAATATTTTTTATTAAAATATTAATTGGTCCCCTACCAGGAGACCAATGGGCACCTATATAGGAGCCGAATCTACAACTTTTATGCTGGGGGACGAATTTTAGGGGACGAATGGGCTCTGCCTCTGACCCCAAGGAAATACTGCACCCTGCTCAGGAAGCGATTTCCAAGGAATACAAATAGAAAACAAACGCATGAAGACATCGAACTTCAACCAATGAGATCTCGACAGCAAACTGTCAGAGCAGAAAACCAGCATGCACCCACGGACGACTGCCACGTTCAAGTTCAAGGACACCGAGACAACATTGACTTTACTTTTGATTAATTGTTTAACTGTATACCTATTTACTTTTACTTTAATGATTGACTTTGTAAAGGCGTTTCTTTCTCTCCCTCTACTCCTCTTAGCTTCTTTAGGGGATTGCTAATATGTACGGTCTCATCACCGTACATTTTTCTGCTTACTCTGGAACCTACTTTAGGCCAACGATTCGCGTCATGATTACGCGTAATAAAATAACACGATTAACGAATTAAAATTTAGTGAACTTATAGCTGTGTAGCTATCAACAACTGAGAGAAATAATCGCCTTCCACTCTAATACTGTCACCTTAAATAAACTTAACTACGTAGTGCAACTTAGTGAAACTTACAAACCTTCACGACAAATCGGTGTACGGAGTTAACTACTATAGCCTGTACAGAAGTATTTTATTATAATGCCAGGGAGTGTGTTTGTTATGTGTTATTGTTATAGTTACAAAGAGTAAAGTAATTGTAATGTGTAGTTATGTATGTCTTTGGTAAACTATCTCAAAAATCAATTAGATCGGCGTTTACCCGAAAATAGTGTTGTCTCGAGGGTTAAAGGCAGGTACTCTGTGTCGACGAGCGGCCCTAGTTCGTGTGTACCTATTGCGGCGGGGGCGCGATCGCCATCAATCACGGTGTTCGCGATGTAGGACTCATCTGCATTCCTGGGCGCGCTGACACCCAAGTTCTACGTGGCGCTGATCTCGGGGCTGGTCCTGATCTTTGAGTGGTGGTACTTCCGCAAGTACGACACGTCGTTCATCGAGCAGATGTCGCTGACGCACCTGGGCCAGTGGCTGGGCGGCGGCGGCGCCAGCGCCGGGCCAGACGCGACGAACTGCAACGTGTGGCGCAACACGCTGTCGCTGTTGCGCTGCGCGGAGTACGGCTGTTTGTTGAGCGCCGCGCGGCGTACGCCGCTCACCTGAATGCCTGGGCGGCGGCGCCACATGAATCTATCCGGGCAGGAGCACCAGGCCTGGTTCGGCTGCGGGGCCGAGGTACACGCTACTCATACTCATCATAGCATTTATTTTCATCCCACAACAATTTTTTTCAGGCGTAAAGATAAAATGGCTTAATAACCCTCGTTATTTTGCTTTGCCGCAGTCGGGTAAAATATGGTCCAGGATTGATCCTGAAGATGCACAACAGGGTTTATAAATAACTAGCTTCTGCCCGCGGCTTCGCCCGCGTGAATGTCGGAAATTACCCCATGGGGACGTGCTAATAGAAAACAAACGCATGAAGACATCGAACTTCAACCAATGAGATCTCGACAGCAAACTGTCAGAGCAGAAAACCAGCATGCACCCACGGACGACTGCCACGTTCAAGTTCAAGGACACCGAGACAACATTGACTTTACTTTTGATTAATTGTTTAACTGTATACCTATTTACTTTTACTTTAATGATTGACTTTGTAAAGGCGTTTCTTTCTCTCCCTCTACTCCTCTTAGCTTCTTTAGGGGATTGCTAATATGTACGGTCTCATCACCGTACATTTTTCTGCTTACTCTGGAACCTACTTTAGGCCAACGATTCGCGTCATGATTACGCGTAATAAAATAACACGATTAACGAATTAAAATTTAGTGAACTTATAGCTGTGTAGCTATCAACAACTGAGAGAAATAATCGCCTTCCACTCTAATACTGTCACCTTAAATAAACTTAACTACGTAGTGCAACTTAGTGAAACTTACAAACCTTCACGACAAATCGGTGTACGGAGTTAACTACTATAGCCTGTACAGAAGTATTTTATTATAATGCCAGGGAGTGTGTTTGTTATGTGTTATTGTTATAGTTACAAAGAGTAAAGTAATTGTAATGTGTAGTTATGTATGTCTTTGGTAAACTATCTCAAAAATCAATTAGATCGGCGTTTACCCGAAAATAGTGTTGTCTCGAGGGTTAAAGGCAGGTACTCTGTGTCGACGAGCGGCCCTAGTTCGTGTGTACCTATTGCGGCGGGGGCGCGATCGCCATCAATCACGGTGTTCGCGATGTAGGACTCATCTGCATTCCTGGGCGCGCTGACACCCAAGTTCTACGTGGCGCTGATCTCGGGGCTGGTCCTGATCTTTGAGTGGTGGTACTTCCGCAAGTACGACACGTCGTTCATCGAGCAGATGTCGCTGACGCACCTGGGCCAGTGGCTGGGCGGCGGCGGCGCCAGCGCCGGGCCAGACGCGACGAACTGCAACGTGTGGCGCAACACGCTGTCGCTGTTGCGCTGCGCGGAGTACGGCTGTTTGTGGAGCGCCGCGCGGCGTACGCCGCTCACCTGAATGCCTGGGCGGCGGCGCCACATGAATCTATCCGGGCAGGAGCACCAGGCCTGGTTCGGCTGCGGGGCCGAGGTACACGCTACTCATACTCATCATAGCATTTATTTTCATCCCACAACAATTTTTTTCAGGCGTAAAGATAAAATGGCTTAATAACCCTCGTTATTTTGCTTTGCCGCAGTCGGGTAAAATATGGTCCAGGATTGATCCTGAAGATGCACAACAGGGTTTATAAATAACTAGCTTCTGCCCGCGGCTTCGCCCGCGTGAATGTCGGAAATTACCCCATGGGGACGTGCTAATAGAAAACAAACGCATGAAGACATCGAACTTCAACCAATGAGATCTCGACAGCAAACTGTCAGAGCAGAAAACCAGCATGCACCCACGGACGACTGCCACGTTCAAGTTCAAGGACACCGAGACAACATTGACTTTACTTTTGATTAATTGTTTAACTGTATACCTATTTACTTTTACTTTAATGATTGACTTTGTAAAGGCGTTTCTTTCTCTCCCTCTACTCCTCTTAGCTTCTTTAGGGGATTGCTAATATGTACGGTCTCATCACCGTACATTTTTCTGCTTACTCTGGAACCTACTTTAGGCCAACGATTCGCGTCATGATTACGCGTAATAAAATAACACGATTAACGAATTAAAATTTAGTGAACTTATAGCTGTGTAGCTATCAACAACTGAGAGAAATAATCGCCTTCCACTCTAATACTGTCACCTTAAATAAACTTAACTACGTAGTGCAACTTAGTGAAACTTACAAACCTTCACGACAAATCGGTGTACGGAGTTAACTACTATAGCCTGTACAGAAGTATTTTATTATAATGCCAGGGAGTGTGTTTGTTATGTGTTATTGTTATAGTTACAAAGAGTAAAGTAATTGTAATGTGTAGTTATGTATGTCTTTGGTAAACTATCTCAAAAATCAATTAGATCGGCGTTTACCCGAAAATAGTGTTGTCTCGAGGGTTAAAGGCAGGTACTCTGTGTCGACGAGCGGCCCTAGTTCGTGTGTACCTATTGCGGCGGGGGCGCGATCGCCATCAATCACGGTGTTCGCGATGTAGGACTCATCTGCATTCCTGGGCGCGCTGACACCCAAGTTCTACGTGGCGCTGATCTCGGGGCTGGTCCTGATCTTTGAGTGGTGGTACTTCCGCAAGTACGACACGTCGTTCATCGAGCAGATGTCGCTGACGCACCTGGGCCAGTGGCTGGGCGGCGGCGGCGCCAGCGCCGGGCCAGACGCGACGAACTGCAACGTGTGGCGCAACACGCTGTCGCTGTTGCGCTGCGCGGAGTACGGCTGTTTGTGGAGCGCCGCGCGGCGTACGCCGCTCACCTGAATGCCTGGGCGGCGGCGCCACATGAATCTGTCCGGGCAGGAGCACCAGGCCTGGTTCGGCTGCGGGGCCGAGGTACACGCTACTCATACTCATCATAGCATTTATTTTCATCCCACAACAATTTTTTTCAGGCGTAAAGATAAAATGGCTTAATAACCCTCGTTATTTTGCTTTGCCGCAGTCGGGTAAAATATGGTCCAGGATTGATCCTGAAGATGCACAACAGGGTTTATAAATAACTAGCTTCTGCCCGCGGCTTCGCCCGCGTGAATTTCGGAAATTACCCCATGGGGACGTGCTACTGCGATAAAAAAGTAACCCTTGTGTTAATCCAGCTATCTAATTGCGTACCTTATTTTCGTAACCGACTCAGACTAATCTGTTTCATTTTGAAAGTTCAACAACATTCATTACGTGTTTTACGTTGTTGAGCAGATTTTTTTTCGAACTTATGAAGCAATGGATTAAAAATTTGTTTAAAACCGATTCAGATTGTGATTGATCTTGTATTACGCAATTTGGGTGCAGGTTATAAACTATCTGTGTTGAAGTTCATCCATATCCGTTCGGCCATTTTTGCGCCAATCCGGAACATACATTCGAAAAATTTAGTTAGGAGGAGTTATTCGAACCACGCGTTAAAATTCTTCCATACAAAATTCGACACCCACTAATCCCGTTTTAGGGGGTAGTTAAGAAAAAATAAATATAAAACTTTAAAATTTACTTAGATAAGTATTCGTGGCTAGTTTCCAGTTTATTAACCAAATGAATAAGATTTTTCTCCTGTTCTAGGTGTGGATGCCAAGCTTACGGCGTATCATGGAGTAGTTGGTCATCTTCTGAGATTTGGTGTTATTTTCTGGGGGGAACTCAACCCTCAAAGAGTAAATATTCAGGTCACAGAAGAGGTGCATTAGAGCTATGTTCGGTCTAAAAAAAACCGACTCATGCAAGCCAGTCTTTGGAAAATATAAAATTTTAACCCTCCCATCACTCTATATCTTTGAAATTGCCGTGTTTGTAAAATCAAACCCGCATTGGTTTAAGAAACAATCAGATATGGATAACCGAAACCGGCGCGTTAAATATAAGCACAGATTGTGTGTGAGACCATCCAATACAGCACTAATGCGCAATAGTGTTATCTGTATGGCACCACGTATTTTTAACCATCTACCACAAGCACTCAAAGATATAACTGTTACTAACTTATTTAAGAAAAAACTAAAAGAGTATTTAGCACCCAAATGTTTCTATAGTATTGATGAGTTTCTAAGGGAGAAAAAATAATAATTCTAATGTGGGGGCGAAGTTTTGATTTGGTTTTCTTGACTATTGTTGTAGTGGTATTTTGTTTAACTTCGACATTTGAACTGACTGAAGACGATTACATTTTTCTGTTGACTATTGTAGTATTTTGTTTAATTTTCTTTAATTTTGGACATTTGAATTAATAAGAAGATAATATTATTTTTCTTCTACTAATCTATTTTAATTGATGCTTGAAGTGCTTAATGCTGTACCTAAATTATATGTTTTAATTTACTGTAATGTTTCACAAATTAATTACAGTTAGTTTAGTTAATAATCAATAGTTATAATAAATTAAATAACTGATCAAATGTTATTGTAATACATATTTGTACGCCGTTAAGGTACAACATGACTGTGATCCTTTCTCCAATGTACTTAACATCTTGCATGCTTTGTGTGTGCATACTCATGTTTCGGACAAATAAACGATCTATTCTATTCTATTCTATTCTTATAAACTTTTTACGCTCACAGGGGTGGAATATGGAAAAATTGTTTGGTATGTTTCCATAACGTTACTCAAAAATTATTTAAATAAATTTTCAAGTCAATCAAACCACGTCAATAAATCCTCTCTCTTAAAATTGACCACCCCTTTTCACCCGGTCAGGGGTAGATTTTTACACATTTCCCTGGTACACATTGTTCTTTATTTTTGGTTTTAAGTACAAATTTTGAGTTTCGAGTTAATCGGACAGCGCGTTAAAATTCTTCTATACAAACTTTGATAGCCCCCAATCCCCGTTTAAGGGGTAGTTTATAAAAACTAAAAATGACAAACTTTATAATTTACTTAGATAAGTATTCGTGCCAAGTTTCAAGTATATTAACTCTAGGAATAAGATTTGTCATACAAAAGTAATGCCCCCATTTCACCCTCTTAGGGGTGGAATTTCGAAAATCGTTTCTTAGTGGAAACTTACTCCTTACTAACCTACTAGCCTTTTATATAAAAGATGATATGTGTTAATATAAAATAAAGGATTACTGAAACAATATAGAGACCTTTGTCTTTAATTTAAGCTCCTCCAGCTTTCCATATTGTAATGTTATGGATTTCATTTTGCAATAAAAATACCATAACTGTGTGTTGGAGTGATTAAGGTTCAGTATTGATTGTAGGACTTCGTAGAACAAAAAACACACGTCTTTACTGTATGATGCTTTATTCCGTACTACTTCAATGAGCAAGACAGACGATTATATAAGGTGCTATAAAAATATCTGCCACGGCTTTAATGAGAGGTAGTATTGTGTTTAAAGATAACAATAGTGAAGAAATTTCGTACCCCGGCACAGTTAAATCAATTTGAGAAAATAAAGTAGTTAAATAAACATTGACTCTACTCTGCATAAAGTGGTTCACAAATTACGCGCGAAGTGCACTTCGTCAATGAAAACAACTGCTATCTCTTTCCATCTGTTCTGTGAATGAAAACTGAAATCAGCTGACTAGTTCGTCACTTGCAAATTTATACGTACAATTTTTTGTATGAAAAAAAATATGACACATGATCAATAATTTATCTTTACTATTGTAATCTATAAACACAATACTATCTCCCATTGCAGCCGTGGCAGATATTTTTATAGCACCTTATATATATGTACCAAACATACCGCCCACCAAAAGGGATTTTGATTCCTTGTACAATTTGAATTTATAAGCAAATAAATCAATTAACAAATAAATCATGCAGACATTATGTTTATCAAATATCAATTAATGTAAAAGTAACTAACAGATAAACAATATGACGTTCCAGATAGACTACAACATAAGTTTCATAATACAAACAAATTGGGAGTCTTTCAAACGACTGTTATTAAGACTGCATTTATCAATTAGAATAGATCATGAAGTTAACAAAATTTGAGAGAAAAATAACATAATTGAGAGACAATTAACATAAAATCATAATATTACTCATAATTATTACACATGCAATTAACGATTATCGATTGGTAGAAAACATAGTTTGGAGATTGATCTTCTTACAGTATTCGTAGCAATCTTTACGCTATAAACCCTAGTGATTCCATCCAATCCTGGGTGTTTGTGCACAATCCGTCCTAAAGGCCACTTGCCAGGTGGCAATCCTTCTGTTTTGATGAGAACTATCTGGCCTATGTCAAACTCTTCTTGTATTTTTTGCCACTTTGGTCTTTGCTGAAGCCTGGAGAGATACTCACACTGCCAGCGCTCCCAAAAGTTCGACAGTACCCGTTGACAGTGTTGCCACCGTGATAAGCTTGATTGGGATATCTATGAGATATCTTTCAGGCTTGGTGAGGGCATAGTAATTGGTGACTCCCCAATGAGGAAGTGGTCAGGTGTAAGTACATCCAAGTTGTTGAAATCTGACTCAATAAGTGGGCAAATAGGACGGGAATTAAGACATGCTTCAACTTGACATAATACGGTGGTCATCTCTTCGTATGTCAAATTGATGTTCATGATGCGTTTGAGGTGGAACTTCATGGATTTGACCCCCGCCTCCCAGAGGCCTCCAAAATTTGGGCTATATGCAGGTATGAAGTGCCACTGAGTGCCGTCAGCTGCGAGTAGATTGGACATGTGATCTCCAAATTCAAAGTTTGCTTCCTTGAACGCCTCAGCAAGTAACTTGTTCGCTCCGACGAAATTTCGTCCCTGGTCACTCCACAAATCACTACATCTTCCACGACGTGATACAAAGCGCCGAAAAGCTGCGACAAAGGCTTCCGATGTCAGATCTCCCACCAGCTCTAAATGAACTGCCCTTGTCGACATGCATATGAAGATTGAGATGTATGATTTGTTGGTTTTTGCACCTCTGCCTTTGGACATAAGGACATCATAAGGCCCAGCAAAATCAACGCCACTGTGGAGGAATGGCCGTGCAGGGGTTACTCGCACCTTCGGTAACTCGCCCATTTGTTGCGTCCGAGATCGGGCATTCAACTTGGCACAGACAAAACATTTACGAAGGTATGTCTTTACTAAACCCTTTACTTTCAGAATCCAATATCTTGACCTCAGGTAATTTAGCATCAGTTGCACTCCTCCGTGCAGAGTCTTTTTGTGAGCATCAGCAACGAGTAAGGAGGTGAGTGGATTTTTGTGGTCTAAGACTATAGGATGCAGACGGTCGTGTTCTAAATAGTTAGCGTTTTGTAATCTTCCGCCCACCCTGAGTATCATTTTAGTATCCAGATAAGGATTTAGGGTCTTCAAACGGCTTGTATTTCTTACTACATTCCTTTCTAATAGGTCTCTAATGTCTTCTTGGAATATAACATCTTGTGTGATTTTTATGCAGGTCTGCAGCGAGTCTTCGAGTTCCTCAGTAGTGATTGGCGAAGATACAGGTTGATTTTGTCTTAACCTTAGAAATCTTTTAACATACGTGATAGTCTTCAGTAATTCCGGTAAGTCTTTGAATGATTCTATTTTTCTGTACAAGGTATTTTGTTCGCTTTCTCTTGTGAGGTAAGTATTAATGGTTTTTCTACTTTCTAGGTCTGTTTCTTCATTCATTAATGTTTCCATGTGTATTTTTTCTTGTTTCAGGTGTTCCGGACCGTGCCACCAGAGTGCGTATTTTCTCAATTCAGGAACCAACATTCCTCTCGATGCGACATCCGCTGGATTTTGTTGTGACTGTATGTGGTACCATTTGTTTCCAACATTGTCAAGTATGGTTATAACTCTATTTCTTAAGAATGTGTGCCATCTGTTTGGATCTCCTTGCAGCCATGACAACACTATTGTGGAATCAGTCCAACAAAATATCTGACTCTTTGGGATGCGCGTCGCCTCACTTAAATGCTTTAGTAACTTAGACAGGAGAACTGCACCGCATAATTCCAGCCGTGGAAGGGATAATGCTTTGATAGGAGCGACCTTTGTCTTGGCAGCGATAATTCCTGTCTGATAGCCTCCGTTGCCTCCTCGAACCCTCAGGTAAGCAACAGCTCCATACGCCTTAGTTGAAGCGTCACGATAACCGTGAATAGTAACATCTTTCAACGTTTCTTGGGTCGTAAACAGCCATCTCTTTAATTTCATGAATTGGATATCTTCGAAACTGTGTCTAATATTTAACCATTCGTTTTTTTGTTTCAGGTGAGAGTTCTTCATCCCAATGGACCCGTTGAAGCCATAATTTCTGGATCATTATTTTTGCAGGTACCAGTGCTGGAGCTAACCATCCCAGAGGATCAAAGAGTCGTTGAATCTCGGCCAATATTTTCCTCTTTGTGACTCTTTCTGATAAGGGTGGTAGCTTGAGGTTGTATTTAAGTACATCTTCTCCCATATTCCAGGATAAGCCCAGTGTTTTTATCAAGCCGTCTAACTTGATATCAATGTTAACATGAGAGCTGAGCTCAGCTGGACGAAATTCTCTTAGGAATATCGGAATTGTTCGACGCCCATTTTTAACCGACGAAACAAAAAGGAGGAGGTTCTCAAGTCGACACGTATATTTTTTTATTTTTTTTTATGTATGACCACGCATATCTTTTTACAGAGTAGTCCGAATTGAACGATTCTTTTTTTATTGGGGAGGGTATACCTCGAAGTTGGTCCCATATAAATTGTATTAACTTGGATTGGGTACTTTTTGAGTTAGCTTCTATAATACGTATTTTTCCCACTTAGTCTATGTGGATGATGTTCTAATATGTTTTCCAGCCACTGTTATTTACAAAGCAGATCGTGATATTCGAATTTGTGTGGGGTAGGTACCACAACTAAAAACTAAAAAACTTTTTACAAAAAAGACAACCGACTTCCAAAAAAACTTTAAGTGAATAACTTTAATTTCGGAAGACACGAAAATTCAAAACCAAAGACAACACCTCGAAGTTGATCCCATGTAAAATTGAAAACTACAATCCACAACTAAGGGTATAAAAATGGGGGTTGATTGATTTTGCACCTACTGAATTTTCAACTGAGAACCGATTCTGCTGAAACGCACAAAAATATCTGCCACGGCTTTAATGAGAGGTAGTATTGTGTTTAAAGATAACAATAGTGAAGAAATTTCGTACCCCGGCACAGTTAAATCAATTTGAGAAAATAAAGTAGTTAAATAAACATTGACTCTACTCTGCATAACGTGGTTCACAAATTACGCGCGAAGTGCACTTCGTCAATGAAAACAACTGCTATCTCTTTCCATCTGTTCTGCGAATGAAAACTGAAATCAGCTGACTAGTTCGACACTTGCAAATTTATACGTACAATTTTTTGTATGAAAAAAAAAAATGACACATGATCAATAATTTATCTTTACTATTGTAATCTATAAACACAATACTATCTCCCATTGCAGCCGTGGCAGATATTTTTATAGCACCTTATATAATAAAGACCTGGAGTTGATCTGACGATGGAGACGGAAGACAGTCGCGAGAGCTCCTCAAGAGTTTGGGTTTATGTCATTCATTTTGATGAGAACTTTAGACCTGGCTGGGGTATGACAGTCATCGAGGGTCTGACGATGGAGACGGAAGGCTGTTGAAGGAGTTCCTAGTTGAGGAAAAAATTACAATATTAGAGCGATAATTTTAAATACTGGTATTCAGCTGCATCCGGTTAGACTGGTATTACAGGAAGGCTAGGCAGATTGATTCATTAAAGCGATTGAAATGCAAGTTTCACGAGAAATAAATTCGGTAGATATATACCGAATTAAATCATGTAAAAATTATTATAAATCATTTATTATTCAGGGTTGCTACAAACATCAGTGTTCGAGCCTATTGCTGATTTGTAAGTAGACCTCTCCATCTCTGCATTTCGGCCAAAGCTCGTTCATCGTGAGGTTTGTTTAATACCTTCTTATCGGGTTCTAAGGCAGATATATCCTCGGGTGTTTTTAGTCTAGTCAGTGCCAAATATGCCTGCCCTTTGGCGAAGACATTTTTACCGAGGTCGATTACGGCTTTATCAAGGGTCGTTCCTTGTAATTTGTGTACCGTAACGGCCCAGCACAAAATTAACGGCAACATCCTACGCTCAATATCACCATAAACCTTCGTGCCCTGAAAAGTTGCAACTACTGGAGGTATAGCAACACAACCATCGCTATCTTTCAGTCTGCTTCCTATGCTTTCATCGTCAAATTTTACTAAAATACAATCCGCTAATTCTCCTTCCTCTAGTTGATCCCTGCGCAGTGATGGCCATTTAGTTTTTTTCACAATACCCATTGCACCATTGACGAGGCCCTCAGATACTGATATGTTACGTCTCAGCATAACACGGGATTCGGTAGCTAATTTTACCTCAGATAAAAGGCTACCACAACTGTTCACATCTTTTGGAACTACATTATCTGGAGGTTTCTTTCCATAGGTAGCAACTTCACGAGACTCATCTATGGAACGAATTGTATAAATGCAATAGTGTTTTGAATTCATAGCTGTCATCTTACTATTGTACTCGTCAATCTGCTTGACGGTAGGGAATATTCAAACAACAACACCATCCTTAACTCTTCACCTAAAGCTACCCTTCGCCTTTGACAGAGCAGTTCCATTGAACGGTTGTCAATTCGCCTACGCGTAGATTGTTTAACAGGTCAACGAATTCGACGTCATTTCGTTGTCTCTATGATAATGGTTAATTACCAGAATGAAAATGAGTGCCATAAATTAACTTCTGCAGCATCCCAAAGTGGTTGTGCAAAGCACCAATTTTACAGGGGGCAGTTGCATGATGTCGTCAAAGAGAATAATATTTATACCTCAAAATAACTTATCGTTGTTTTTAAACTCCTGTAGCCGCAAATGAATTACTCAAACTCTCCGCTCTGGATAACGACAGTATTAAAAAAAAAAAAAAAAAAATGCTGTTTAATTTGATTAAAACTTAAAAATTATAATAATAACAATAATTCGTTTATTTTTCAGACAAAGTCCGTCATATAAATTAATAACATATACACACACACAAGTATAAGTAGTTATTAAGTATTTATCTAACATTGTATTATTCATAAACGTTGGTTTAACGTCAAAAGTGTATAGTTAAACAGTCGCTAATCATTACATAACTTTAAACAACGTTTATAAATAAACCTAATATAATAGGTACCACGATATATGACCGAGGCAAATATGTATTTTAAAGAATAATCAAAAAAATTGGTAGGTAGTAGATTTTAGCTACATCAATAAATGGTAAGTCAAAAGCGAAAAATAAAAAACTTTTTTACAAAAAATTAAACCGACGAAAAAAATAACTGAAAAGCAAAAAATAAAAAATATACCTTTTAGTGTAAGTAAGTTCCTAAACTAATTTACGTAACAAACTTTGAGTCGGCGCCAAACAAACCAACAAACAAATTGATTAATTACAAATAATTATAGCGCATAATGGCAGCTTGATGAATCTTCGTTGAATGTGTGATGGCGCCGACTCAAAGTTTGTTACGTAAATTAGTTTAGGAACTTACTTACACTAAAAGGTATATTTTTTATTTTTTGCTTTTCAGTTATTTTTTTCGTCGGTTTAATTGTAGGATAAAACCACCTTTCTCAAGAATTGCCTTTATTTCCTTAGCTACACCAACTGCCTCGGGTACCGTATCTTGACCGGACATTAAATCGTCCATGTAAAAGTCTTGTCTAATAGTGTTTGCTGCTCGAGGATGATTCTCGCCTTCATCGTTCGCCACCTGGTGCAGAGTCTTGACGGCTAGGTATGGCGCACATGCCGTGCCAAAGGTTACTCGCAGAAGCCGGTATTCCTTCACAAGGTCATTAGGGCTATTACGCCAGACAATTCTTTGATAATCTGCGACCTCTTTCGACACGAGTATTTGTCGATACATTTTCTGAATGTCGGCTACAAATGCTATCCTTTTCAGGCGCCATCTCATGACGAGCGACCTCATATCTTCCTGCAGTTGCGGTCCAACTAGTAACTCATCGTTGAGTGCTATGTTATTTGAGCCCCTGTGAGAGGCGTCAAACACTGGCCTGACCCTTGTAGTCTCACTTGTTTCCTTTACCACTGCATGGTGGGGTAGATATACAGATGGCTTATTACTTTCATTACTTGGAGCTTCCTCCATGTGCTTCATTTCATTGTATTCATTAATTGCTTTAGTATACTCCTTTCTCAGATCATCATTCTTCATAAAACGTCTTTCCAAGTGAAATAATCTATTTATAGCCCCTTCTTTCGTATTACCATGCGGTGATTGTGGGTTTTCTATTTTAAATGGCAGCTTGACTACGTAACGCCCTTCACTATTTCGCATGTATGTATCTTTATATATTCTCTCGCAGTCTTCTTCTTCTTTGGTAAGTTTTCCTTGTGCATCTGATTCAACCTCCCACATAGATTTCAAAATTTCACGTCCTTATCATATCTTGAATGAAGCTCGACTTGTATCACGTGACTGACTGTAGTCTGTGTTGCTCCAACACCAGTGATTGTTCCCTTTATTCGTGATCTCTTGACCTTTAACAGTTGCGCTGCTCGCTCACTAATAAAGTTTGCTTGCGAGCCCTGGTCTACCGGCGCTCGCAATATTGTATTATGTCCATCTTCATCTCTGACTTGCACTAATGCTGTAGCAAGCAACGCTGTTGATTTCTCCGACACAAAGTGCGTAGATAATGCCAACTCAGGGTTTTCACTGTGTTCCACCTTTTTTTGTTCGTCATCTACTTGACCTTGATTTGTTTTCACATTGTCTGACTGACCGCTGCTGGGTTGATGTAACAATGTATCATACATTGTTACATCAACCCAGCGGCGGGTGCATCTTCGGCAGGACATTCGATTGCGACATCTCCTGACAGAATGTCCTGAAGTCAGACAATTGAAGCATAACTTGTTTTTCTTAATAAACTCATTGCGTTCATTCGGTTGTAGCTTACAAAATTCTTTGCAGTGACACAAGGGGTGCTCCGCGTTACACATACTGCATGACTTGGTTGGTGATGTATCAGTCTTATCTTCCGGTGATGTGGAATGGAATGACTTCGCCTTAACATTCGTCTGCTCCTTTCTAGCTGTAGGGTTCACCATCTCCAGTGTTCGATACTTTGTTTCTAGGAAAGCCTTTAATTCTTCCCAAGATGGTAGTTTGTCAGCCTTTTCCTTGTAAGAATCTTCTTCCCAGGCCGTGTGTGTATCAACATCTAATTTTTGTACAAGTGTGTATATAATCAGCTGATCCCAGGTCTCGACAGGTATTTCTTGATTCTTCAAGTTATTTAAGCACTGAGAGGTTGTATCTAATAAATTCTTGATTTGGATGGCCGATGGAGTGGTAATTTTCTTCTGAGTAAATAACTTGTGGAGTAGAGAATGAACTATTAAACGTTTGTTTCCATAACGTTGTGCAAGTGTATTCCATGCCTGTTCATAATTATTATCCGTGATATTAACATGCTTCAATAATTCTTTAGGTTCACCAACCAGGCTCAACTTCAAGTAATGTAACCTTTCGACGTTACATAAAGACGTGTTGTTGTGTACCAGCGACGTGAACATATCTCTAAACATAGGCCAGTCATCATAGCTTCCGTTGAAAGAAGGTAACTCGATGCGTGGCAAGTTAACCCGTGGTGGCGACGAGGCATCATATGATTGCCTCTGGGTGTCTGTAGGTTTCGAAAGCATCGACAACGTATCCTTCAAATCGCCTAATAAACATGAGTATAAATCTTCAACCACAAAGTAATCTTCGTTCTGAAAATATGGAACCTAATTTCGTTTACACTTAGGTGTGCATTTCACTAAGTCTTGATGTGTCGTATTAAACGTTCGCCAATATCCTTCGATGGTTTGTAACTTAGTTTCCACATAACCTCTTGATAATCTTTGCTTCGGACATTTCTTTAAATAACTTTGTGTCTTTTGTAACAGTAAATAAATATCTTCTAACGAGTTAACTAACTTTTGCTGTTCACTAGTTAACGCAACACTCATTGTTATGTATAGCTATTAAGATGTTCTTCTTGATATGATAGTTTTATAGCACTCACAATTCACGTTTTTAAAGTCAATTGTTTAAGTAGTCTTGTTCACTAGTCATTCACGTAGCACTCACTAATGACTTGCGAAAAAGGTGCACAAAAAACAGGCTCAGGAATGTGGCCTATTGTTCTCCGATCGCCGGGTCGTCCTTATCTATTTTCTAATAATTCGGCTCGCTTGGACCATATGTTGGAGTGATTAAGGTTCAGTATTGATTGTAGGACTTCGTAGAACAAAAAACACACGTCTTTACTGTATGATGCTTTATTCCGTACTACTTCAATGAGCAAGACAGACGATATATATATGTACCAAACACTGTGACTCGATTGTCGTGATGGGTGAAATTTTACTTATATACCTACAGGTTTGTACGGAACCCTGATGCGCGCGTCCGACTCGCACTTGGCCGGTTTTTTAATACCGTATCACAAACTAGTATAATAAAACTACTAATTTATCACCAATAACTTATTTATTTACTGCGCGTGTTACCGTCACAAGACGTACCTTGTGGTTAACGAGTCACCGAACAACTGAACTCCCTGCCATCGCAAATGGCCAGACATTACCTCCATTGCGAGTCATGGAGAGGTTGTCCCCTTCCAACTCAACATAGATCAATACAACAACTTCTAAACATTATTTCTAATAATAGCTATCTGACAATCATAATGACTACTAATAATTTAAATACTTAAAATGCACAGTATGATTTAGACACCAATTGTATGCAAAATGAAGGTTTATAAACCGTTTCACACCCGTTAAAATTAAAACTCAACCCAGCTACCTTCTAAATTTGAATTATTATATCAACACT
The DNA here is from genome assembly GCA_914767815.1 of Eupsilia transversa. Classification (NCBI taxonomy): domain Eukaryota; kingdom Metazoa; phylum Arthropoda; class Insecta; order Lepidoptera; family Noctuidae; genus Eupsilia; species Eupsilia transversa. The sequence continues at coordinate 8,626,887 of OU611873.1, read as the reverse complement.
ACAAGAATTTACAACGAATCACGACATTCGGCCGTCCGACTGCGTGCAAAACTCCGATGCACGCGAAATCACGACATTCGAAATGATCCTCTTATCATAATGCATAATTCATACTTGCAATTTATTACAGAATTATATTTGACTGTTATTATGAACTAAAGTAGTATTCCAATACAAACTTGATACGGTTTTAATTAAGTCTATTGCAATTAACAATCATGGCTCCTAGGTACCAAGTATCACAACAATACCACAGTCGCAGCAGACAATTTACTTATAATAACAGTTGCGTTTTAGAAGTTACATCATTATTCATTTGATTGGAGCGGACTATCATAATTATAACATCAAACATCTTAATTTTGAAAACATTATCGTAATCAATTAGTCCACTCTTGACTTCACAATAACTATATCGTGGTGTGCCTAGACGAGACATAATTTAAACAGTCAAAACAAAAAAAAACAAAATAAAATTACGTCCCTATATATACACTTAATACATAATCACATGTCTACTTAACTCTAAACATCTTAATATCATGATTATATTAGGCTATATTTAAATGCGATAATAATATGTTTTAAGTACAAAAACGAAACAAAGCAACATTACACAGTAAATCGTAATTATCGTAATAATAATAATTTATTAATATTTATCTGAACTATTGTCAGAATCTGATGTAACGGCAGAAGAGCTAGAGGATCCATTAATTTCCAGCGCTTGGATATTTATCCAAGGACGCATCCTATCTGCAGCTATAACAGACTCGTATTTTCTTGCGTTAAAACATTTGCAATTTTATAACGGTCATTTCCTAAGCATTTTGTAACCCTATATGGACCTACAAATTTTGGTAAAACTTTTTGCTTTTGCCATAATTCTTAAAACTAATCTTAGTGATCTTTACTAAGTCTCCTACGGAATAAGAAGGTGCTGGAGACCTGTTATTGTCATACGCTTTCTTTTGACGGAGTTGACTGTCTCTAATGTTAATTGACGCTTCCTGTCTAAATTTATCAATTTCTGCAGAGGGCTCAGAGAGAGTTAGCGAGGGAAATTGATTGGCATTACAGTTCTCATTTGAAACATCAGAAGTTTCAGCGTAGGCAGGTGACTTGTGAGATGCAGGTTCACCATTGAATTCGATATTCTCCATCGTTAACATATTATCAATAGGACCATTTAGTTTTGACCCGAATAACAGTTCTGACGCACTTTTTTTTGTGGTAGCATTGACTGTATTATTTATACCCCATTGGACTTTACCCAGCTGCTCGTCCCAAATGCGTTCATCTTTGCAAAAACTTTGTGTGGACAAAGCTGCGAGGATAGTTTGATTGAATCTTTCCGCTTGTCCATTTGCCCTGGAACAAGCAACTGCGTTTTAAGTATATGTTTGATACCTTTACTGATACAAAAATTCTTAAATAAAGTTGAAGTGAAAGCCGTCCCACGATCCGAAATAACTCTATCTGGTATGCCGAAATCACTAAACAAATTATCCAGGATTTTAATAAATTTTTTAGTTTTTGTATCTCTAACCGGTTTGGCAAAAAGGTATTTCGTAAAACCATCCACTATCGTCAAAATGTAGCTATAGCGAGACTTACTCCGTACAAATGGTCCCAAGTGGTCAAAGTGTAGCGTGTGAAAGGGCTTTTCTACTTTAAGTATGGGATGCAAAAGGCCAGTGCGAATCCGGGTCGCGTTGTCTTTATTATACGCACAGTCTATACACGCTGCGACATATTTCTTGACAAAACGCCTCAATTTTGGGAACCAGTCCTAAATTCGCTCTAGTGTTTTAGCGAACCCAAAATGACTTACGTCATCATGATTCGCTTTGCACACTTGCCACCTAGCGTCCGTCGACTAAACGAAATTCGTCCCCTATTTTCCTATGCAAGGAATGGTTTTTAACCGACGAAACAAAAAGGAGGAGGTTCTCAAGTCGACACGTATATTTTTTTTTTTTTTATGTATGACCACGCATATCTTTTTACAGAGTAGTCCGAATTGAACGATTCTTTTTTTATTGGGGAGGGTATACCTCGAAGTTGGTCCCATATAAATTGTATTAACTTGGATTGGGTACTTTTTGAGTTAGCTTCTATAATACGTATTTTTCCCACTTAGTCTATGTGGATGATGTTCTAATATGTTTTCCAGCCACTGTTATTTACAAAGCAGATCGTGATATTCGAATTTGTGTGGGGTAGGTACCACAACTAAAAACTAAAAAACTTTTTACAAAAAAGACAACCGACTTCCAAAAAAACTTTAAGTGAATAACTTTAATTTCGGAAGACACGAAAATTCAAAACCAAAGACAACACCTCGAAGTTGATCCCATGTAAAATTGAAAACTACAATCCACAACTAAGGGTATAAAAATGGGGGTTGATTGATTTTGCACCTACTGAATTTTCAACTGAGAACCGATTCTGCTGAAACGCACAAAAATATCTGCCACGGCTTTAATGAGAGGTAGTATTGTGTTTAAAGATAACAATAGTGAAGAAATTTCGTACCCCGGCACAGTTAAATCAATTTGAGAAAATAAAGTAGTTAAATAAACATTGACTCTACTCTGCATAACGTGGTTCACAAATTACGCGCGAAGTGCACTTCGTCAATGAAAACAACTGCTATCTCTTTCCATCTGTTCTGCGAATGAAAACTGAAATCAGCTGACTAGTTCGACACTTGCAAATTTATACGTACAATTTTTTGTATGAAAAAAAAAAATGACACATGATCAATAATTTATCTTTACTATTGTAATCTATAAACACAATACTATCTCCCATTGCAGCCGTGGCAGATATTTTTATAGCACCTTATATAATAAAGACCTGGAGTTGATCTGACGATGGAGACGGAAGACAGTCGCGAGAGCTCCTCAAGAGTTTGGGTTTATGTCATTCATTTTGATGAGAACTTTAGACCTGGCTGGGGTATGACAGTCATCGAGGGTCTGACGATGGAGACGGAAGGCTGTTGAAGGAGTTCCTAGTTGAGGAAAATAATAACAATATTAGAGCGATAATTTTAAATACTGGTATTCAGCTGCATCCGGTTAGACTGGTATTACAGGAAGGCTAGGCAGATTGATTCATTAAAGCGATTGAAATGCAAGTTTCACGAGAAATAAATTCGGTAGATATATACCGAATTAAATCATGTAAAAATTATTATAAATAATTTATTATTCAGGGTTGCTACAAACATCAGTGTTCGAGCCTATTGCTGATTTGTAAGTAGACCTCTCCATCTCTGCATTTCGGCCAAAGCTCGTTCATCGTGAGGTTTGTTTAATACCTTCTTATCGGGTTCTAAGGCAGATATATCCTCGGGTGTTTTTAGTCTAGTCAGTGCCAAATATGCCTGCCCTTTGGCGAAGACTTTTTTACCGAGGTCGATTACGGCTTTATCAAGGGTCGTTCCTTGTAATTTGTGTACCGTAACGGCCCAGCACAAAATTAACGGCAACATCCTACGCTCAATATCACCATAAACCTTCGTGCCCTGAAAAGTTGCAACTACTGGAGGTATAGCAACACAACCATCGCTATCTTTCAGTCTGCTTCCTATGCTTTCATCGTCAAATTTTACTAAAATACAATCCGCTAATTCTCCTTCCCCTAGTTGATCCCTGCGCAGTCAACATCAATATACAAAAGCTGCCTTAAAATTATTTTCTTATTCGATGTACTTCACTTAAATAAATACTTGCTCGAACAACATTATGTTTTCAATGACAATAGTTACAACGATTTATTTTTAATGACGCCAACTGCCTCCATACTAAATTGTTCCACTAGATATTTAAACCATTACGTTCAATAATACAATAGATATATTAACTGACGTTGATAACTTTGCTATAGCCACATCGTCGACTGTTGACATAGACCAATGCAGTAGTATCGTTGCGAATCCTAATCGTAGTCTTAAAATACTCCACCAGAATATTAGAAGCATAACCCGTAATACCCCCGGTTTAATGACATTGTTAACTAGATCTCAAGTGGAATGGGATATTATAGTCCTAACAGAATGTTGGTTATCTTGTTCACACTACATCCCAGTTATTGATGGTTACAACTATTATCAAACTAAGAATAATTTAACCCAAAACGAAGGTGTTGTGGTTTATTACAAGAAAAATCTCAATGTTTCCTTGGATGAACCTTCGATAACAGATTGTAATTGTCTAACAGTCAACATTAATAATAACATTGCGGTCCTAGCGGCTTACCGACCTTCTGGTTACAAACACATTAATAATTTTATTCTATCATTTGATTTATACCTACAATCCTTGTCGAATTTTGCAAACATTATTTTGGTGGGCGATTTAAATGTTGACATCACCGAGAATAACTCGGATTCAAACTCCCCATCGTACCTTCTGGCTTCACACGGAATGTTGCCAGCCCACAATATTCCTACTCATGGTAAAACATGCCTTGATCACATTATTTTAAAAACACGGCTGCCGGCATTCTGCTATGTGGCTGAGACTTCTATAACGGATCATGACGCGATTATCCTTATTTTAGAACTGACAAAATCGGCAATTAATTCCAGTAAAAAAATTAAACGAATAAACTATGACAAAATTGACTTAGACATAATAAACATTGATTTCTCTGATATTTATTCTGCAAACAGCATCAACACGGCCGTCTCTCTTTTCACTAACTTATTAAATAAAATAATTATCGAAAACACACTAACAATCAGAACATCTAATCGCAAAAGAGTGACCAAACCATGGATCACCGCTGGCCTCTTACGATGCATGAGAAATAGAGATAATTTACATAAAAAAGCAAAGAAATACCCTAACAATCAAGACACTGTACAAACATACAAAAGGTACAGGAACTTCTGTAACGAATTACTGAAAAAAATTAAAAACCAACACGAAAAAACTGATATTGAAACGGCTGCTCAGGTAGGCAATAAAAAGTTATGGAATGTCATACAGAATGTAACTCACACTACAAAATTAAAAAATGAGGCCTTGCAACTAATTGACAAACAAGATCCACTTTCTTCCATGAACACGATTAATACTTTTTTCGCGAGCATTGGTAAAAATTTAGCAGACAAATGCTGTCCCACTGATGGTCTCTCTTCTGCACAACCTTTGCTTAAATCTCACCCGCACTCTCTTGCACTACTTCCCACGGATCCTTCAGAAATTGAAAGCCTCATCCTTAACCTAAAGAATGATTGTGCGGTCGGTCGAGACAACATCTCATCCACCTTCATAAAAAGATATAGAAGCATTTTAATTCCACCAATTACATACATTTGCAACCTTGCCTTTAGTTCCGGAAAATTCCCAAACGACTGGAAACTGGCCGAAGTCCTTCCTATTTACAAGAGCGGTGACGGAGCCTGTGTCAATAACTATAGACCAATATCCATATTGCCAACCTTATCAAAATTGCTAGAGAGAATCATGAACAAGCGATTAGTCGGTTACTTAGAAAAACACCATCTTCTCTCACCCTGTCAGTTCGGTTTCCGATCTGGCCTTTCTACCAGTGACGCCATACATAGTTTAACAGACTTTGTCGCGGGTAACCTTGATAATAAAAAAAAGGTGGTCGTAATCTTTATGGACTTGGCCAAGGCTTTTGACACTGTCTCCGTCACGCTTCTATTGACAAAGCTTGAACGCCTGGGGATTAGGAATTCACAGCTTGAATTGTTCGCGGACTATCTAAAAAACCGTTTCCAGAGGGTCCGTGTGGGTGAATGGACTAGCTGTGATCTTCCCATTGCGCATGGAGTCCCGCAGGGCAGTATCCTTGGTCCCACGTTATTTTTAACATACATTAATGACCTCTGCGATCTGAACATGCCCAATGGGAGGATTATTTCGTTCGCCGATGACACGGCTCTGCTGTTCCAGGGCGACACATGGCCCGAAGTTTACAGTTGTGCTCAGCGGGGCTTTGGTTTGATTCAGGCATGGTTGGCTTTCAACAAATTATCACTAAATGTTGATAAAACTAAATATATCTCATTCTCCATTAAAACCCCAACCCTTCCTAGTCATAAGATAACGGCCCATTCTTCCAACTGTTCCTCTATAAACTCATCTACTTGCTTGTGTCCCACCCTGCTTAAGACCGATACAATTAGGTACCTAGGAGTTACAATTGACAGCGCGCTTAGCTTCCATCCCCACATTAATCTCCTTGTCTCAAGAACTCGAAAATTAATTTTCATATTTAAAAACCTTCGCCGTGTCGCAAACCCTAAAATTATAAAAATGGTATATCTCGCACTGTGTCAATCTTTGATCGCCTATTGTATCACCATATGGGGTGGTGCTTGTAAAACATCCATGCTGAAAATTGAGCGTGCTCAGAGGGCTGTCCTGAAAGTTGGTCACTTCCTACCATACTTGCACCCAACAAAAGACCTTTATGAGCTTACTGGTGTCCTGACGGTTCGTCAATTATTCATCCTTAATGCAACTCTCCGTAAACATTCCCAGCTTCATTATAATCCCACACTGTTTGAGAATAAACGACGTAAACACACTGTATGTCCGACAGTGAGAGTCCATACAAATTTCTCACGTCGACATTTTATGTTTCTCGGCAGTTACCTTTATAATAAGTTAAACGAAATCTTGTCGATCTACCCCCTTACCAAACAGCGCTGTAAAAACACTATATTTAATTGGCTGATAAATCTGGATTACGATGGCACTGAGAAATTATTGTTCATTCCTTCCTAATCGTCTACTCCAACTGCGATGGTTCCAGCTGCTCACACGCATACTCACTACACACAACATACACATCTTGTCTCACATATGATCATGATCTCAATCCCGATTACCCTCAATACTGAGACAAGCACACCGTACACTCACACCCTTCTCATGACACTCACAACACGCCACACACGAACACCCATCTCAACACACAGAAACAAAACATTTTTGCATGTTTAATATTTAACATTCAAACTATTTTTTTTTTTTTTTTCTCCTCCTTTTTTTTTTGAAATGTAAGCACTGCACCTAAATGCTGTGGTGGGGGCCTGGAGATCCGTAACACAGGGTTTCCCTAGCACGGACTCCAGTCTCTCGCAAAGGAGCTTTTGTACTTATTGTTAGTCCTAAGGTGTTATTTTATAAGCTAACCTTTGTGGAGAGAGAAATAAATAAATAAATAAAAATAAATAATAACTTCTGCAGCATCCCAAAGTGGTTGTGCAAAGCACCAATTTTACAGGGGGCAGTTGCATGATGTCGTCAAAGAGAATAATATTTATACCTCAAAATAACTTATCGTTGTTTTTAAACTCCTGTAGCCGCAAATGAATTACTCAAACTCTCCGCTCTGGATAACGACAGTATTAAAAAAAAAAAATGCTGTTTAATTTGATTAAAACTTAAAAATTATAATAATAATAATAATTCGTTTATTTTTCAGACAAAGTCCGTCATATAAATTAATAACATATACACACACACGAGTATAAGTAGTTATTAAGTATTTATCTAACATTGTATTATTCCCATTTATTCATAAACGTTGGTTTAACGTCAAAAGTGTATAGTTAAACAGTCGCTAATCATTACATAACTTTAAACAACGTTTATAAATAAACCTAATATAATAGGTACCACGATATATGACCGAGGCAAATATGTATTTTAAAGAATAATCAAAAAAATTGGTAGGTAGTAGATTTTAGCTACATCAATAAATGGTAACTCAAAAGCGAAAAATAAAAAACTTTTTTACAAAAAATTAAACCGACGAAAAAAATAACTGAAAAGCAAAAAATAAAAAATATACCTTTTAGTGTAAGTAAGTTCCTAAACTAATTTACGTAACAAACTTTGAGTCGGCGCCAAACAAACCAACAAACAAATTGATTAATTACAAATAATTATAGCGCATAATGGCAGCTTGATGAATCTTCGTTGAATGTGTGATGGCGCCGACTCAAAGTTTGTTACGTAAATTAGTTTAGGAACTTACTTACACTAAAAGGTATATTTTTTATTTTTTGCTTTTCAGTTATTTTTTTCGTCGGTTTAATTTTTTTTAATAACGAAGTTTTTTTTTTATTTCTACAACTTCCTCAGTGACATTTGGCTTCAGAATTTTGAAAATATGTTCGAGTTTGGGATCTGCCATTTGCAGGGTGAGTATCCAGTTGTCTGTGCTTATGTTCAAGTTATTGAGAGTTTGAATGGGATTATCTCCATTCGGAGGATTCCGACTCAGAGCATCAACATGGCTCATACGACTATCTGGCCGATACTCAATTGAGAAGTTGTATTCGCTAATTTGCAACCACCAACGTGCTATATGAGGAATTAGGTATCGTTTAGTCAAAGTGGTTCGTAATGCATTGCAATCTGTATAAACAGAGAAGGTAAGTCCTAAAAGATAAAAGGCGAAAGGACAATTTGTCATAAATCGCCCTGTGCACTTTAAGTATCGGACATACACGATAATTAACTGTCTATTTTATTAAATTAGTTGCAAATACTTTTATAACACTTTGGGGGATTGTGAACGGCAACACTGGCAGCCGGTTGTCAAAAGTTTTGTGTATAATTATTGATAAAAAAACTTTTTTACAAAAAATTAAACCGACGAAAAAAATAACTGAAAAGTAATAAATAAAATATATACCTTTTAGTGTAAGTAAGTTCCTAAACTAATTTACGTAACAAACTTTGAGTCGGCGCCATCACACATTCAACGAAGATTCATCAAGCTGCCATTATGCGCTATAATTATGTAATTAATCAATTTGTTTGTTGGTTTGTTTGGCGCCGACTCAAAGTTTGTTACGTAAATTAGTTTAGGAACTTACTTACACTAAAAGATATATATTTTATTTATTACTTTTCAGTTATTTTTTTCGTCGGTTTAATTTTTTGTAAAAAAGTTTTTTATTTTCCGCTTTTGAGTTACTTTTTATTGTTGTAGCTAAAATCTACTACCTAGCAATTTTTTTGATTATTCTTTAAAATACCTATTTGCCGCGGTCATATATCGTGGTATTATATTAGATTTATTCATAAACGTTGTTTAAAGTTATGTAATGATTAGCGACTGTTTAACTATATCATTTTGACGTTAAACCAACGTTTATGAATAAATGGGAATAATACAATGTTAGATAAATACTTAATTATTTTTAAGTTTTAATCAAATTAAACAGCATAAAAAATATATTTTTTTTATACTGCCGTTATCCAGAGCGGAGAGTTTGAGTAATTCATTTGCGGCTACAGGAGTTTAAAAACAACGATAAGTTATTTGGAGGTATAAATATTATTCTCTTTGACGACATCATGCAACTGCCCCCTGTAAAATTGGTGCTTTGCACAACCACTTTGGGATGCTGCAGAAGTTAATTTATGGCACGCATTTTCATTCTGCGAATTGACCATTAACATGAGACAACGAAATGACGTCGAATTCGTTGACCAGTTAAACAATCTACGCGTAGGCGAATTAACAACGGTTCAACTGGAACTGCTCTGTCAAACGCGAAGGGTAGCTGTAGATGAAGAGTTAAAGGATGGTGTTGTGGTTTGAATATTCCCTACCGTCAAGCAGATTAACGACTACAATAGTAAGATGACAGCTATGAATTCAAAACACCATTGCATTTATACAATTCGTTCCATAGATGAGTCTCGTGAAGTTGCTACCTATGGAAAGAAACCTCCAGATAATGTAGTTGCAAAAGATGTGAACAATTGTGGTGGCCTTTTATCTTAGGTAAAATTAGCTACCGAATCCCGTGTTATGCTGAGACGTAACATATCAGTATCTGAGGGCCTCGTCAACGGTGCAATGGGTATTGTGAAAAAAATTAAATGGCCATCACTGCGCAGGGATCAACTAGAGGAAGAAGAATTACCGGGTTGTATTTTAGTAAAATTTGAAGATGAAAGCATAGGAAGCAGACTGAAAGATAGCGATGGTTGTGTTGCTATACCTCCAGTAGTTGCAACTTTTCAGGGCACGAAGGTTTATGGTGATATTGAGCGTAGGATGTTGCCGTTAATTTTGTGCTGGGCCGTTACGGTACACAAATTACAAGAAACGACCCTTGATAAAGCCGTAATCGACCTCGGTAAAAAAGTCTTCGCCAAAGGGCAGGCATATTTGGCACTGAGTAGACTAAAAACACTCGAGGATATATCTGACTTAGAACCAAATAAGAAGGTATTAAACAAAGCTCATGATGAACGAGCTTTGGCCGAAATGCAGAGATGGAGAGGTCTACTTACAAATCAGCAATAGGCTCGAACACTGATGTTTGTAGCAACCCTGAATAATAAATTATTTATAATAATTTTTACATGATTTAATTCGGTATATATCTACCGAATTTATTTCTCGTGAAACTTGCATTTCAATCGCTTTAATGAATCAATCTGCCTAGCCTTCCTGTAATACCAGCCTAACCGGATGCAGCTGAATACCAGTATTTAAAATTATCGCTCTTATATTGTTATTATTTTCCTCAACTAGGAACTCCTTCAACAGCCTTCCGTCTCCATCGTCAGACCCTCGATGACTGTCATACCCCAGCCAGGTCTAAAGTTCTCATCAAAATGAATGACATAAACCCAAACTCTTGAGGAGCTCTCGCGACTGTCTTCTGTCTCCATCGTCAGATCAACTCCAGGTCTTTATTATATAAGGTGCTATAAAAATATCTGCCACGGCTGCAATGGGAGATAGTATTGTGTTTATAGATTACAATAGTAAAGATAAATTATTGATCATGTGTCATTTTTTTTTTTCATACAAAAAATTGTACGTATAAATTTGCAAGTGTCGAACTAGTCAGCTGATTTCAGTTTTCATTCGCAGAACAGATGGAAAGAGATAGCAGTTGTTTTCATTGACGAAGTGCACTTCGCGCGTAATTTGTGAACCACGTTATGCAGAGTAGAGTCAATGTTTATTTAACTACTTTATTTTCTCAAATTGATTTAACTGTGCCGGGGTACGAAATTTCTTCACTATTGTTATCTTTAAACACAATACTACCTCTCATTAAAGCCGTGGCAGATATTTTTGTGCGTTTCAGCAGAATCGGTTCTCAGTTGAAAATTCAGTAGGTGCAAAATCAATCAACCCCCATTTTTATACCCTTAGTTGTGGATTGTAGTTTTCAATTTTACATGGGATCAACTTCGAGGTGTTGTCTTTGGTTTTGAATTTTCGTGTCTTTCGAAATTAAAGTTATTCACTTAAAGTTTTTTTGGAAGTCGGTTGTCTTTTTTGTAAAAAGTTTTTTAGTTTTTAGTTGTGGTACCTACCCCACACAAATTCGAATATCACGATCTGCTTTGTAAATAACAGTGGCTGGAAAACATATTAGAACATCATCCACATAGACTAAGTGGGAAAAATACGTATTATAGAAGCTAACTCAAAAAGTACCCAAGCCAAGTTAATACAATTTATATGGGACCAACTTCGAGGTATACCTTCCCCAATAAAAAAAGAATCGTTCAATTCGGACTACTCTGTAAAAAGATATGCGTGGTCATACATAAAAAAAAAAAAAAAAAATATACGTGTCGACTTGAGAACCTCCTCCTTTTTGTTTCGTCGGTTAAAAATGCTGAAATTCGATAGATATAGTTATAGATATTAAGGATTTGTGTTTGTGAATAATTTCGCTGCAAAATCATTGAAAAATCAATGAACTTAGTACCAGCTGTCATCCAACGTGCGGATTTGAAATCACCACTTAACCCGGGGAGTATTTGTTTTAATTTTATTTTATGCTTAGTTTTAGATAATTCGTTCTCTTTACGCCTTTTCCCCTTAAAAGTTTATATAGCTCATCCCTGTGAGTTGCGTTTTAACTAACCCTTTGTTCTCTTTATTGCACTGGACATGCATAAAACATTAAGTTAAAATCATATTAAATAAGGCAGAGACCCCATAGATATCAATGCAAATTATTACTAGACATACCTCTTTTATATTAAATTACTGTATTAGTGCCAATTCCTGAAATTTTGTGTTAAAAACTGAATTTACATTCACTTGGTAGTACCTACCCACAAGTCTTTTTAACCGACGAAACAAAAAGGAGGAGGTTCTCAAGTCGACACGTATATTTTTTTTTTTTTTTTTTTTATGTATGACCACGCATATCTTTTTACAGAATTGTCCGAATTGAACGATTCTTTTTTTATTGGGGAGGGTATACCTCGAAGTTGGTCCCATATAAATTGTATTAACTTTGCTTGGGTACTTTTTGAGTTAGCTTCAATAATACGTATTTTTCCACTTAGTCTATGTGGATGATATTCTAATATTTTTTCCAGCCACTGTTATTTTTTAACCGACGAAACAAAAAGGAGGAGGTTCTCAAGTCGACACGTATATTTTTTTTTTTTTTTATGTATGACCACGCATATCTTTTTACAGAGTAGTCCGAATTGAACGATTCTTTTTTTATTGGGGAGGGTATACCTCGAAGTTGGTCCCATATAAATTGTATTAACTTGGCTTGGGTACTTTTTGAGTTAGCTTCTATAATACGTATTTTTCCCACTTAGTCTATGTGGATGATGTTCTAATATGTTTTCCAGCCACTGTTATTTACAAAGCAGATCGTGATATTCGAATTTGTGTGGGGTAGGTACCACAACTAAAAACTAAAAAACTTTTTACAAAAAAGACAACCGACTTCCAAAAAAACTTTAAGTGAATAACTTTAATTTCGGAAGACACGAAAATTCAAAACCAAAGACAACACCTCGAAGTTGATCCCATGTAAAATTGAAAACTACAATCCACAACTAAGGGTATAAAAATGGGGGTTGATTGATTTTGCACCTACTGAATTTTCAACTGAGAACCGATTCTGCTGAAACGCACAAAAATATCTGCCACGGCTTTAATGAGAGGTAGTATTGTGTTTAAAGATAACAATAGTGAAGAAATTTCGTACCCCGGCACAGTTAAATCAATTTGAGAAAATAAAGTAGTTAAATAAACATTGACTCTACTCTGCATAACGTGGTTCACAAATTACGCGCGAAGTGCACTTCGTCAATGAAAACAACTGCTATCTCTTTCCATCTGTTCTGCGAATGAAAACTGAAATCAGCTGACTAGTTCGACACTTGCAAATTTATACGTACAATTTTTTGTATGAAAAAAAAAATGACACATGATCAATAATTTATCTTTACTATTGTAATCTATAAACACAATACTATCTCCCATTGCAGCCGTGGCAGATATTTTTATAGCACCTTATATAATAAAGACCTGGAGTTGATCTGACGATGGAGACGGAAGACAGTCGCGAGAGCTCCTCAAGAGTTTGGGTTTATGTCATTCATTTTGATGAGAACTTTAGACCTGGCTGGGGTATGACAGTCATCGAGGGTCTGACGATGGAGACGGAAGGCTGTTGAAGGAGTTCCTAGTTGAGGAAAAAATTACAATATTAGAGCGATAATTTTAAATACTGGTATTCAGCTGCATCCGGTTAGACTGGTATTACAGGAAGGCTAGGCAGATTGATTCATTAAAGCGATTGAAATGCAAGTTTCACGAGAAATAAATTCGGTAGATATATACCGAATTAAATCATGTAAAAATTATTATAAATAATTTATTATTCAGGGTTGCTACAAACATCAGTGTTCGAGCCTATTGCTGATTTGTAAGTAGACCTCTCCATCTCTGCATTTCGGCCAAAGCTCGTTCATCGTGAGGTTTGTTTAATACCTTCTTATCGGGTTCTAAGGCAGATATATCCTCGGGTGTTTTTAGTCTAGTCAGTGCCAAATATGCCTGCCCTTTGGCGAAGACTTTTTTACCGAGGTCGATTACGGCTTTATCAAGGGTCGTTCCTTGTAATTTGTGTACCGTAACGGCCCAGCACAAAATTAACGGCAACATCCTACGCTCAATATCACCATAAACCTTCGTGCCCTGAAAAGTTGCAACTACTGGAGGTATAGCAACACAACCATCGCTATCTTTCAGTCTGCTTCCTATGCTTTCATCGTCAAATTTTACTAAAATACAATCCGCTAATTCTCCTTCCTCTAGTTGATCCCTGCGCAGTGATGGCCATTTAGTTTTTTTCACAATACCCATTGCACCATTGACGAGGCCCTCAGATACTGATATGTTACGTCTCAGCATAACACGGGATTCGGTAGCTAATTTTACCTCAGATAAAAGGCTACCACAACTGTTCACATCTTTTGGAACTACATTATCTGGAGGTTTCTTTCCATAGGTAGCAACTTCATGAGACTCATCTATGGAACGAATTGTATAAATGCAATAGTGTTTTGAATTCATAGCTGTCATCTTACTATTGTACTCGTCAATCTGCTTGACGGTAGGGAATATTCAAACAACAACACCATCCTTTAACTCTTCACCTAAAGCTACCCTTCGCCTTTGACAGAGCAGTTCCATTGAACGGTTGTCAATTCGCCTACGCGTAGATTGTTTAACAGGTCAACGAATTCGACGACATTTCGTTGTCTCTATGATAATGGTTAATTACCAGAATGAAAATGAGTGCCATAAATTAACTTCTGCAGCATCCCAAAGTGGTTGTGCAAAGCACCAATTTTACAGGGGGCAGTTGCATGATGTCGTCAAAGAGAATAATATTTATACCTCAAAATAACTTATCGTTGTTTTTAAACTCCTGTAGCCGCAAATGAATTACTCAAACTCTCCGCTCTGGATAACGACAGTATTAAAAAAAAAAATGCTGTTTAATTTGATTAAAACTTAAAAATTATAATAATAAGAATAATTCGTTTATTTTTCAGACAAAGTCCGTCATATAAATTAATAACATATACACACACACAAGTATAAGTAGTTATTAAGTATTTATCTAACATTGTATTATTCCCATTTATTCATAAACGTTGGTTTAACGTCAAAAGTGTATAGTTAAACAGTCGCTAATCATTACATAACTTTAAACAACGTTTATAAATAAACCTAATATAATAGGTACCACGATATATGACCGAGGCAAATATGTATTTTAAAGAATAATCAAAAAAATTGGTAGGTAGTAGATTTTAGCTACATCAATAAATGGTAACTCAAAAGCGAAAAATAAAAAACTTTTTTACAAAAAATTAAACCGACGAAAAAAATAACTGAAAAGCAAAAAATAAAAAATATACCTTTTAGTGTAAGTAAGTTCCTAAACTAATTTACGTAACAAACTTTGAGTCGGCGCCAAACAAACCAACAAACAAATTGATTAATTACAAATAATTATAGCGCATAATGGCAGCTTGATGAATCTTCGTTGAATGTGTGATGGCGCCGACTCAAAGTTTGTTACGTAAATTAGTTTAGGAACTTACTTACACTAAAAGGTATATTTTTTATTTTTTGCTTTTCAGTTATTTTTTTCGTTGGTTTAATTTTTTACAAAGCAGATCGTGATATTCGAATTTGTGTGGGGTAGGTACCACAACTAAAAACTGAAAAATAAAAAACTTTTTACAAAAAAGACAACCGACTTCCAAAAAAAACTTTAAGTGAATAACTTTAATTTCGGAAGACACGAAAATTCAAAACCAAAGACAGGATATACCTCGAAGTTGATCCCATGTAAAATTGAAAACTACAATCCACAACTAAGGGTAGAAAAATTGGGGTTCATTGATTTTGCACCGACTGAATTTTCAACTGTGAACCGATTCTGCTGAAACGCACACAAATAATGTTGTTCTGATGAACTATATAATAAAGACCTGGAGTTGATCTGACGATGGAGACGGAAGACAGTCGCGAGAGCTCCTCAGGAGTTTGGGTTTATGTCATTCATTTTGATGAGAACTTTAGACCTGGCTGGGGTATGACTGTCATCGAGGGTCTGACGATGGAGACGGAAGGCTGTTGAGGGAGTTCCTAGTTGAGGAAAATAATAACAATATTAAAGCGATATTTATAAATACTGGTATTCAGCTGCATCCGGTTAGACTGGAATTATAGGAAGGCTAGGCAGATTGATTGATTAAAGCGATTGAAATGCAAGTTTCACGAGAAATAAAAATCGGTCGATATATACCGGATTAAAGATAAGATAAGATAAGATAAGATAAGATAATCATTTATTTGCTCCAACATGAGTACAATACATACAACACAAATGTCAGCATGCAAGAGATATTAAAAGTAAAGATGAGAACAGACCATCACGTTCGCCTTAAACAATGGCATGCAAATATTAATATAAAATAAGGTCCCTAATTATAATGTCACTCCAAATCTAATTATTCAAAAAATGTCATGATAATATTACAGATTATTAAAACTAAAAATAAAAGATGAATAAAACAACCTCAAAATCTTTCATCTAAAAACTCATTTAAATTATAATAAGCTTTATCTGCTAGAAAATTTATAACTTTCCTTTTAAACGCTACGTCACTTATCTGCTTCCAGCTTTTAGGTAGTTTATTATAAATTTTTGGAGCCATGCAAAAGACACTTTTCCGCATAAGTGCCGTTTTATACTGATGTAGGCAAATTTGACTATTGTCACGTCTGTTACGAGGAAATCGATCTTCCATGCGAGAAAAAAGGTGAGGGTTGGATCGTAGGAACATTGCATTTTCTATTATATAAAGTGAAGTTAATGTCAAGATTTTGTATTTTTGAAAATAAGTTTTGCAACTCTGAGTGGTTTCAAGCCCGAACATCGACCTAATGCAACGCTTTTGAGTCTTAAATATAAGTTCCCGGTCAGTCGAGTTACCCCAAAAGATAACACCGTATCTTAAAATGCACTCCACCATTCCATAGTACGCGGTGAGCAGAGCATCTAAACTAATTACTGATGCCAGTTTATACAAAGCGTATGCTGAGGTACTTATTTTTTTACTGATAATCTCTATATGTGCCTTCCAATTTAATTTATTGTCAATAGTAAGTCCTAAAAATTTTGTTGTACTAACTTCGTCAATGTTATTATTATTGTAGTTTATGTCAACATTGTTATTTAATGTCAAGGAGCGCTGACAGAAGTGCATAATTTTTGTCTTATTTAAATTTATTTTTAAATTGTTATTATTTAACCATTCTATAATTGCAGTTAGTGAGTTTTTAATGTCAGATTTATACGTGTCTCGATTTTTACACGCAATTGTCACTACGCTGTCATCGGCAAAGAGGCTCATAGGTTGTTGTGTGGACTTAGGCAAGTCGTTAATATATAATGTGAACAGGGGAGGTCCCAAAACACTTCCCTGTGGTACACCATACATAACTTCACGTTCTTGCGACCGATGTAACTCTTCTCGTTTTTTATTTATGTTTATCCTACTGACTTCCGTTATTTGCTTTCTGTGTTGAAGATATGACTCAAATAGCTTTAATATATTACCTCTAATGCCATATGCTTCTAGTTTCTTAAGTAGAATATCGTGTTGAACATAGTCAAATGCCTGAGTCATATCACAGAATATACTGCACACCGGTATAGTTTTATCCATATTCGTCATCACTGTGTGTAAAAAATCATAAATTGCCATGTTAATAGTTTTTTTTTCTCTGAAACCTTTTTGTTCATTGCATAGGATCTTGTTGTGTTCTAAATATGAGTTGAGTTGTTTGTGAATATATTTTTCAAAGATTTTGGAAATTATAGGGATGAGCGATATCGGTCTATAATTTACCAACAACTCTTTATTGTCTTTCTTAAACAGTGGCTTTACGATAGATGTCTTTAGTGCAGATGGAAATATGCCAGTACTAATACTCAAATTAATTATGTGACTTAAAGCAGAACATATGACGCCAGCTACAGCTTTGAGTATTTTTGTGGAAATTCCATCGTAGCCTACACTTTTTGTATTTTTGAGTGTTGTTATGATTTTAAGTATGTCATGTGGTGTACTTGGTGCCATAAACATAGAGTCTCTTTTATTCATAATATGTTTCGTAACTGTTGTTCCTGCATTTACAATGGGTTGAATTTTGTCGATAAAATAGTTGTTAAAGAGATCCGCTATGTGTTTTGGCTCTGTGATGGATTCATTATTAATTTTAATTTTTTCTATAAAGGGTTTTGGTATATTTAATTTGCTATGTTTTATGATTTGCCAGGTCATTTTGGATTTATTTGTTGAAGTTTTAATTTTATTAATTAAATCATGTAAAAATTATTATAAATAATTTATTATTCAGGGTTGCTACAAACATCAGTGTTCGAGCCTATTGCTGATTTGTAAGTAGACCTCTCCATCTCTGCATTTCGGCCAAAGCTCGTTCATCGTGAGGTTTGTTTAATACCTTCTTATCGGGTTCTAAGGCAGATATATCCTCGGGTGTTTTTAGTCTAGTCAGTGCCAAATATGCCTGCCCTTTGGCGAAGACTTTTTTACCGAGGTCGATTACGGCTTTATCAAGGGTCGTTCCTTGTAATTTGTGTACCGTAACGGCCCAGCACAAAATTAACGGCAACATCCTACGCTCAATATCACCATAAACCTTCGTGCCCTGAAAAGTTGCAACTACTGGAGGTATAGCAACACAACCATCGCTATCTTTCAGTCTGCTTCCTATGCTTTCATCGTCAAATTTTACTAAAATACAATCCGCTAATTCTCCTTCCTCTAGTTGATCCCTGCGCAGTGATGGCCATTTAGTTTTTTTCACAATACCCATTGCACCATTGACGAGGCCCTCAGATACTGATATGTTACGTCTCAGCATAACACGGGATTCGGTAGCTAATTTTACCTCAGATAAAAGGCTACCACAACTGTTCACATCTTTTGGAACTACATTATCTGGAGGTTTCTTTCCATAGGTAGCAACTTCACGAGACTCATCTATGGAACGAATTGTATAAAAGCAATAGTGTTTTGAATTCATAGCTGTCATCTTACTATTGTACTCGTCAATCTGCTTGACGGTAGGGAATATTCAAACAACAACACCATCCTTTAACTCTTCACCTAAAGCTACCCTTCGCCTTTGACAGAGCAGTTCCATTGAACGGTTGTCAATTCGCCTACGCGTAGATTGTTTAACAGGTCAACGAATTCGACGACATTTCGTTGTCTCTATGATAATGGTTAATTACCAGAATGAAAATGAGTGCCATAAATTAACTTCTGCAGCATCCCAAAGTGGTTGTGCAAAGCACCAATTTTACAGGGGGCAGTTGCATGATGTCGTCAAAGAGAATAATATTTATACCTCAAAATAACTTATCGTTGTTTTTAAACTCCTGTAGCCGCAAATGAATTACTCAAACTCTCCGCTCTGGATAACGACAGTATTAAAAAATAAAAATAAAAAAAATGCTGTTTAATTTGATTAAAACTTAAAAATTATAATAATAATAATAATTCGTTTATTTTTCAGACAAAGTCCGTCATCTAAATTAATAACATATACACACACACAAGTATAAGTAGTTATTAAGTATTTATCTAACATTGTATTATTCCCATTTATTCATAAACGTTGGTTTAACGTCAAAAGTGTATAGTTAAACAGTCGCTAATCATTACATAACTTTAAACAACGTTTATAAATAAACCTAATATAATAGGTACCACGATATATGACCGAGGCAAATATGTATTTTAAAGAATAATCAAAAAAATTGGTAGGTAGTAGATTTTAGCTACATCAATAAATGGTAAGTCAAAAGCGAAAAATAAAAAACTTTTTTACAAAAAATTAAACCGACGAAAAAAATAACTGAAAAGCAAAAAATAAAAAATATACCTTTTAGTGTAAGTAAGTTCCTAAACTAATTTACGTAACAAACTTTGAGTCGGCGCCAAACAAACCAACAAACAAATTGATTAATTACAAATAATTATAGCGCATAATGGCAGCTTGATGAATCTTCGTTGAATGTGTGATGGCGCCGACTCAAAGTTTGTTACGTAAATTAGTTTAGGAACTTACTTACACTAAAAGGTATATTTTTTATTTTTTGCTTTTCAGTTATTTTTTTCGTCGGTTTAATTTTTTGTTTTTTGCTAACTTAACTTAGTTTTGTTGTTTTTCCCTTTAATTTTTAGAATAATAGTATCTCAAGTAAGATAAACCAGTGAATGATTAAATTATCATCCCACAATTGAGATTACACACTCTTCATAACTTTTATTCCTTTGTTTTCTTTCAATTCTAAATAATTTGTTTCCCAATAGGCCCTTCATCCTAGTACTAACTATTCACATCTTATCCTTCTGTCTAATTCCTTTTACTCACTTAACTTTCTCTTCTCTCATTCCAGGGTGCCTCTAGGGTTGGCTTGTCAATATGTTGACCCGTAGAGCTGCATCCTTGGAGGAAAAACTGAAGGCTACTTTAAAAGAGTTGGAATCTAGTAAAAAGCAGTGCGATCAGCTGCTACAGGAAAGGGATGACAGCGAGGTGGAAGTGCAGTATATTAATAAAAAGAACACTGAGCTTAAGAACCAGTTGGCCGAACTACATATACAGCATGTGGACATACTTGACCAGCATCAACACCTCCGTCAACTTGTGTCAAATTTCCAACAATGTAGTGACACCCACGAACTGGCGTTGAGACGGATATCTGAATTGGAACTGGAATTAAGCAGGGTCCATAACACAATAACCCGTTTGGAATCTCTCAAAGCCAGTGAGGAGTCTGCGATAACCTGCAGTCTTTATGATGAGTTAGTTGGTAGCGGGCCTGGACCCACATGTATTGAGCCAATTGTTTCAATAGACTTAACTAATGATACCATCACTAAAAGTAATTTGTTTACTAGCCATAATAAGTTAAAAAAGTATATTAAAATTAATAGATTAATTAGAAAAATTCACAAATCATTAAAACGCCATAAAGTTAACAAATTAAATATAAAACTAAGGCAAAAAAATCTAAATTTATTTCAAGAATTAAAGAAGTGTAATAGTGAATTACAATTATGTAATACCATGTATGATACTGACACTCAGCACCTTCAGGATGAATTGTTTGTTAGGGAATATGCTCTAAAGGATATTTTTAGTAAATATGAGGCTTCTCAACAAGACCTGAGTAAGCGCTTGCAGGAGGCCAATGACTTGGCAGACCTGGTCAAGTACAATGCGGAGAGGTATGAGTCTCTGACAAATAACCTCTCTTTTAGCTGTGCCTGCACCCAGGAGCCCCAGTCTCAACTTGTTACACCCATACCCTCAGTGGCTCAGCCAGTAGGTAGCTGTATGGATGATAACATGATCAATTTGGTTAATACAACATACATATTTTCTGACAAATTTGGTCAAGGTTTTGGTAGTATATTTAATCAGTGTTCGCAACACTATGTAATTAATAATTGTTTTCCCGGTGCCAGTGTTAGCCAATTAATTAATAATATTAAATTAACAAAAATAAACCCCACTTCCACTGTTATATTATTATATGGGGATAGTTTAGCTGTAAGAAAAAAGGACATAATGGAATGTGTCCAGTTGATGTTACATCTCAATGAGACCAATAGTTGTTGACCAATTTATTTTCTGTGCCTTGCCTTATTCTCAATACTTGTCTGAGCAGCAAAACAGGCACATTTATAATTTAAATATGTTTATTTATAATAGGACATGTCGTCACAGTTACGCTAACTTATATTTTGATTGTAATCAATTTATTACTGATTACAAACTGACAAATTATACAATGTATTTGCCACCTAGTTGTAGGAGACATATTGCTAATCTTTTAGCATACAATATACCCAGTGACACTGGTACCTGTAGTGTACCGTCGATTACTGTTAGTAGTGGTACTGACACTACTTTTGATACGCCATATAGTTTAAACTATTAGGTGCGACAACGGGTGAGCCGCATATATTGAATGTTGTACATCAAAATATGCAGGGTCTGTCCGGCAAAGAGTTAGAGTTAAGTTTATTTATAGAAAACTATGATGTTCAGGTGTTATGTTTGACTGAACACTGGTTGAAAGAACATGAAGTAGTGTTTATCAATGATAATAATTTTACAGTACAAAGTGCGTTTGTGAGAAGAAGCGCAATTCGCGGTGGATCTTTAGTTCTTGTTTCAAACAAGTTGCAATGTAAACAACGTATAGATTTAGTTAACCTTTCTACCGAGCGCACTATTGAGTTGTCTTGTGTTGAACTCGAGCGATACGTTATAATTTGTGTTTATCGACCCTCCTCTGGTGATTTCATTCGTTTCGAATCGGTAATGGAGGATTTACTCAATAGGTTAAAATCAAGTAAGAAAAGTATAATTTTAT
The DNA here is from genome assembly GCA_914767815.1 of Eupsilia transversa. Classification (NCBI taxonomy): domain Eukaryota; kingdom Metazoa; phylum Arthropoda; class Insecta; order Lepidoptera; family Noctuidae; genus Eupsilia; species Eupsilia transversa. The sequence continues at coordinate 8,604,578 of OU611873.1, read as the reverse complement.
GTGGAGATTTTAATATTAATATTCTAGATGTCACTCCATTAAGTATTAGACTTCTTAATCTGTTTAGGTCTTATAATTTAATTAACTTGTTTTATGAACCTACTAGGATCACGGCATCTTCGTCAACTTGTCTTGATAATATATTTAGTGATTGTGATGCCAAAAATAAATTAGTGTTAAGTGACTTAACATCTGACCACTGTGGTTTATTAGCTAGCTTCCCCATGCCATTAAATAAAAAGCCGCATAAAATAGAATGCAGGCCCTATACAGCTAGTCGTTGCAATAAGTTTAAAAATAATATTGCTCATAGATTAACACCATCTATAGTAGATCACGAGAATCCTAATAAAATCTATGGAGCCCTTTTTGATGTTGTTCAAAAAGAGTACCAATCTACTTTCAAGACCAAAACCATTAACATTATTGGAACCTCCGTTGACTTTAACCAATGGGCCACTCCAGGTATTTATAAAAGTAGAGCGAGACTGTACGAGTTATATGGTTTGAAAAAGTACAGGTTTGATACTCCTTTCCTTGAGTATGTCAAAAAGTATTCAAAATTATTTAAAATTATTTGTGTTTTTGCTAAATCTAAGTTTTTGGGCGATACAATTAAAAATTCCAATAATAAAGTGGAAACCCACTTGGAAAATTATTAACAATGAAACGGGTAAGTCGATTAAACAAGAAAAACAACTTGAGATTATGGTCAACAACAAATTAGTTAATAAAGCAGCTGACGTAGCTGAGGCTTTTAATGAGTTTTTTGCCAACATACCTATAACTACGACCCGCTCCTTAAATTTGTCACCGTCTAAAGCTGAAACCCTTCTGCATAGTAGTGTGCCCAAATGTAGTAGCTTATTTAGCTTCGAACATGTAACACCTCGTGATGTAGTTAATGTTTTTAACACACTTAAGTCTAAAAATACTGGTGATTACTGGGGCATCTCCATTAAAATATTAAGTAATATAATAGACATCGTAGCCCCCTATCTAGCTGTTACTTTTAATAAATGTGTTGATTTAAGAATTTTTCCTGACCTCATGAAAAGTAGTAAAGTCATACCATTATTCAAAACAGGTAATAAAAATGACGTTGGCAATTTCAGGCCTATTTCTATCCTTCCTGCATTTAGCAAAATATTTGAAAAGTTAATACTCAAGCAGTTGCTAAGACATTTTAATTTAAATAGCCTCCTTCATGATGAACAATATGGCTTTACAAAAGGTCGTTCGACTACAGATGCGGGTGTTGCTCTGCTGAGACACATATTTAACGCATGGGAGAACTCGCAAAATGCTATTGGGGTTTTCTGTGATCTCTCCAAAGCCTTTGATTGCGTGCACCATGAAACGCTATTACGTAAACTACGTCATTACGGTGTCCAAAATGAAGCTCTCGAAGTAATAAATTCATATTTACATAATAGGTTCCAATGTGTTGATGTTAATGGTGTGAAATCTTCCGGGCTGCCAGTTCAGTTAGGTGTACCGCAAGGCTCTATACTAGGCCCATTCTTATTCTTGGTATATATCAATGACTTGCCATTTCTTTTAAAGGATATCTGTGACGTTGTACTGTTTGCAGATGATACCTCTCTTATTTTTAAAGTAGACAGGAATAGACAAGAGTTTGACGACGTAAACAGTGCCCTCTCAATGGTTACGGATTGGTTTACGACAAATAACTTAGTTCTCAATGCCAAGAAAACGAAAAGTATAAAGTTTGCCTTACCGAATGTTAGAAATCTAGGACCCAACATCGTCTTAGATAAAGAGGAGCTTGAAACTGTACACTCGGCAGTTTTTCTGGGCATTACAGTAGATGCCAAACTTCAGTGGGGCCCTCATATATCAAGCCTAGCGGGAAGGCTCAGTTCGGCTGCCTATGCCGTCAGGAAAGTTAGACAATACACTGACGTTGATACAGCTCGGTTAGTCTATTTCAGTTATTTTCATAGCGTTATGTCCTACGGTATTCTGTTGTGGGGCAAAGCGGCTGACATTCAAAATATATTTGTTCTTCAAAAACGAGCTGTCCGAGCAATTTACCAGCTAGGTGCCAGAGTTTCTCTAAGAGATTTTTTTAAAGATATTGGTATTCTAACGGTGGCATCACAATTCATCTTCGCGAACATCATATATATTAGGCAAAATATACACTTATACACTAAAAACAGTGATATTCATAATGTTAACACCAGAAATAAAGACAAATTAAGAGCTCCATTTCACCGGCTTCATAAGGTGCATAACTCATTTGTTGGGCTTGGTATAACCTTTTATAACAAGCTACCCTCTTCTTTGTTAGATTTGCCTTTTAATGCGTTTAAAGCTAAAGTATAAACCGACGAAAAAAATAACTGAAAAGTAATAAATAAAATATATACCTTTTAGTGTAAGTAAGTTCCTAAACTAATTTACGTAACAAACTTTGAGTCGGCGCCATCACACATTCAACGAAGATTCATCAAGCTGCCATTATGCGCTATAATTATGTAATTAATCAATTTGTTTGTTGGTTTGTTTGGCGCCGACTCAAAGTTTGTTACGTAAATTAGTTTAGGAACTTACTTACACTAAAAGGTATATATTTTATTTATTACTTTTCAGTTATTTTTTTCGTCGGTTTAATTTTTTGTAAAAAAGTTTTTTATTTTCCGCTTTTGAGTTACTTTTTATTGTTGTAGCTAAAATCTACTACCTACCAATTTTTTTGATTATTCTTTAAAATACCTATTTGCCGCGGTCATATATCGTGGTATTATATTAGATTTATTCATAAACGTTGTTTAAAGTTATGTAATGATTAGCGACTGTTTAACTATACACTTTTGACGTTAAACCAACGTTTATGAATAAATGGGAATAATACAATGTTAGATAAATACTTAATTATTTTTAAGTTTTAATCAAATTAAACAGCATAAATTTTTTTTTTTTTTTATACTGCCGTTATCCAGAGCGGAGAGTTTGAGTAATTCATTTGCGGCTACAGGAGTTTAAAAACAACGATAAGTTATTTGGAGGTATAAATATTATTCTCTTTGACGACATCATGCAACTGCCCCCTGTAAAATTGGTGCTTTGCACAACCACTTTGGGATGCTGCAGAAGTTAATTTATGGCACGCATTTTCATTCTGCGAATTGACCATTAACATGAGACAACGAAATGACGTCGAATTCGTTGACCAGTTAAACAATCTACGCGTAGGCGAATTAACAACGGTTCAACTGGAACTGCTCTGTCAAACGCGAAGGGTAGCTGTAGATGAAGAGTTAAAGGATGGTGTTGTGGTTTGAATATTCCCTACCGTCAAGCAGATTAACGACTACAATAGTAAGATGACAGCTATGAATTCAAAACACCATTGCATTTATACAATTCGTTCCATAGATGAGTCTCGTGAAGTTGCTACCTATGGAAAGAAACCTCCAGATAATGTAGTTGCAAAAGATGTGAACAATTGTGGTGGCCTTTTTTCTTAGGTAAAATTAGCTACCGAATCCCGTGTTATGCTGAGACGTAACATATCAGTATCTGAGGGCCTCGTCAACGGTGCAATGGGTATTGTGAAAAAAATTAAATGGCCATCACTGCGCAGGGATCAACTAGAGGAAGAAGAATTACCGGGTTGTATTTTAGTAAAATTTGAAGATGAAAGCATAAGCTCCAGTAGTTGCAACTTTTCACGGCACGAAGGTTTATGGTGATATTGAGCGTAGGATGTTGCCGTTAATTTTGTGCTGGGCCGTTACGGTACACAAATTACAAGGAATGACCCTTGATAAAGCCGTAATCGACCTCGGTAAAAAAGTCTTCGCCAAAGGGCAGGCATATTTGGCACTGAGTAGACTAAAAACACTCGAGGATATATCTGACTTAGAACCAAATAAGAAGGTATTAAACAAAGCTCATGATGAACGAGCTTTGGCCGAAATGCAGAGATGGAGAGGTCTACTTACAAATCAGCAATAGGCTCGAACACTGATGTTTGTAGCAACCCTGAATAATAAATTATTTATAATAATTTTTACATGATTTAATTCGGTATATATCTACCGAATTTATTTCTCGTGAAACTTGCATTTCAATCGCTTTAATGAATCAATCTGCCTAGCCTTCCTGTAATACCAGTCTAACCGGATGCAGCTGAATACCAGTATTTAAAATTATCGCTCTTATATTGTTATTATTTTCCTCAACTAGGAACTCCTTCAACAGCCTTCCGTCTCCATCGTCAGACCCTCGATGACTGTCATACCCCAGCCAGGTCTAAAGTTCTCATCAAAATGAATGACATAAACCCAAACTCTTGAGGAGCTCTCGCGACTGTCTTCCGTCTCCATCGTCAGATCAACTCCAGGTCTTTATTATATAAGGTGCTATAAAAATATCTGCCACGGCTGCAATGGGAGATAGTATTGTGTTTATAGATTACAATAGTAAAGATAAGTTATTGATCATGTGTCATTTTTTTTTTTCATACAAAAAATTGTACGTATAAATTTGCAAGTGTCGAACTAGTCAGCTGATTTCAGTTTTCATTCGCAGAACAGATGGAAAGAGATAGCAGTTGTTTTCATTGACGAAGTGCACTTCGCGCGTAATTTGTGAACCACGTTATGCAGAGTAGAGTCAATGTTTATTTAACTACTTTATTTTCTCAAATTGATTTAACTGTGCCGGGGTACGAAATTTCTTCACTATTGTTATCTTTAAACACAATACTACCTCTCATTAAAGCCGTGGCAGATATTTTTGTGCGTTTCAGCAGAATCGGTTCTCAGTTGAAAATTCAGTCGGTGCAAAATCAATCAACCCCCATTTTTATACCCTTAGTTGTGGATTGTAGTTTTCAATTTTACATGGGATCAACTTCGAGGTGTTGTCTTTGGTTTTGAATTTTCGTGTCTTCCGAAATTAAAGTTATTCACTTAAAGTTTTTTTGGAAGTCGGTTGTCTTTTTTGTAAAAAGTTTTTTAGTTTTTAGTTGTGGTACCTACCCCACACAAATTCGAATATCACGATCTGCTTTGTAAATAACAGTGGCTGGAAAACATATTAGAACATCATCCACATAGACTAAGTGGGAAAAATACGTATTATAGAAGCTAACTCAAAAAGTACCCAAGCCAAGTTAATACAATTTATATGGGACCAACTTCGAGGTATACCCTCCCCAATAAAAAAAGAATCGTTCAATTCGGACTACTCTGTAAAAAGATATGCGTGGTCATACATAAAAAAAAAAAAAAAAAATATACGTGTCGACTTGAGAACCTCCTCCTTTTTGTTTCGTCGGTTAAAAATCCAACCTTTGTTCAAAGGCATACTATTCTATCAACGATACGAGACTATTTTAAACGATAAGAATAGTTGGGCGCTGTGATTAACTCAAGACAATGTTTATGTTCTTTCTCCAGAATTAGCTTTCCTACCGACCTGTTTATTTTTGTTGACTAATAAGTCTATTTATTTTGGTGTTATTTTTATTTTTGACATAATCTACTCATTAAAATGTTTTTTTAATGAGTTGTATTGCAATAAGTGGTTAGCTAGCGACCTCGACAATTGATCATATTATTTTGCCTGAGCAACCGGCAGCAAGTTCGTCATGCTCCCTTAGATGTCACTGCTTGCGGTAGCGTCGGGGGTCGGGTTGCCTCCATCCCTCAAATATGGCGAGGGGGGTGATGGCTGATCTTCGCGTTATGCTCGTGAACGAGTGCTGCTCGTGGTGACTGGTCGTCTTGCTGTCCATGGTTTTGTTATTGTTATTAGTAATTAACTGTTTATTTATTTTACTTCGATGGTCCTAGTTTAACATTTTTGTGGCTTTGAGTTCCAGTTTTAATAGCTGTTATGTAAGTTCTGTTTACGTTTTTAATTTATTCGCTTGAGTAATATAAGTTTGACGTTTTTGATTAATTATTTTGAATATTATTTTGGATACTATTGTATAGATTCATTTTCTTTCTAACTGATCAGACAGCTGTGCTGCTGGGGAGTTTGTTGCGCCACTTCTTTTTCCCAGCTAAAGCACTAGGAAGTGGTGAAGGGCTGGCGTTTTTGGGGGACTGTCTTATGTAATTTTTAACCGACGAAACAAAAAGGAGGAGTCTCAAGTCGACACGTATATTTTTTTTTTTTTTTTTATGTATGACCACGCATATCTTTTTACAGAGTAGTCCGAATTGAACGATTCTTTTTTTATTGGGGAGGGTATACCTCGAAGTTGGTCCCATATAAATTGTATTAACTTGGATTGGGTACTTTTTGAGTTAGCTTCTATAATACGTATTTTTCCCACTTAGTCTATGTGGATGATGTTCTAATATGTTTTCCAGCCACTGTTATTTACAAAGCAGATCGTGATATTCGAATTTGTGTGGGGTAGGTACCACAACTAAAAACTAAAAAACTTTTTACAAAAAAGACAACCGACTTCCAAAAAAACTTTAAGTGAATAACTTTAATTTCGGAAGACACGAAAATTCAAAACCAAAGACAACACCTCGAAGTTGATCCCATGTAAAATTGAAAACTACAATCCACAACTAAGGGTATAAAAATGGGGGTTGATTGATTTTGCACCTACTGAATTTTCAACTGAGAACCGATTCTGCTGAAACGCACAAAAATATCTGCCACGGCTTTAATGAGAGGTAGTATTGTGTTTAAAGATAACAATAGTGAAGAAATTTCGTACCCCGGCACAGTTAAATCAATTTGAGAAAATAAAGTAGTTAAATAAACATTGACTCTACTCTGCATAACGTGGTTCACAAATTACGCGCGAAGTGCACTTCGTCAATGAAAACAACTGCTATCTCTTTCCATCTGTTCTGCGAATGAAAACTGAAATCAGCTGACTAGTTCGACACTTGCAAATTTATACGTACAATTTTTTGTATGAAAAAAAAAATGACACATGATCAATAATTTATCTTTACTATTGTAATCTATAAACACAATACTATCTCCCATTGCAGCCGTGGCAGATATTTTTATAGCACCTTATATAATAAAGACCTGGAGTTGATCTGACGATGGAGACGGAAGACAGTCGCGAGAGCTCCTCAAGAGTTTGGGTTTATGTCATTCATTTTGATGAGAACTTTAGACCTGGCTGGGGTATGACAGTCATCGAGGGTCTGACGATGGAGACGGAAGGCTGTTGAAGGAGTTCCTAGTTGAGGAAAATAATAACAATATTAGAGCGATAATTTTAAATACTGGTATTCAGCTGCATCCGGTTAGACTGGTATTACAGGAAGGCTAGGCAGATTGATTCATTAAAGCGATTGAAATGCAAGTTTCACGAGAAATAAATTCGGTAGATATATACCGAATTAAATCATGTAAAAATTATTATAAATAATTTATTATTCAGGGTTGCTACAAACATCAGTGTTCGAGCCTATTGCTGATTTGTAAGTAGACCTCTCCATCTCTGCATTTCGGCCAAAGCTCGTTCATCGTGAGGTTTGTTTAATACCTTCTTATCGGGTTCTAAGGCAGATATATCCTCGGGTGTTTTTAGTCTAGTCAGTGCCAAATATGCCTGCCCTTTGGCGAAGACTTTTTTACCGAGGTCGATTACGGCTTTATCAAGGGTCGTTCCTTGTAATTTGTGTACCGTAACGGCCCAGCACAAAATTAACGGCAACATCCTACGCTCAATATCACCATAAACCTTCGTGCCCTGAAAAGTTGCAACTACTGGAGGTATAGCAACACAACCATCGCTATCTTTCAGTCTGCTTCCTATGCTTTCATCGTCAAATTTTACTAAAATACAATCCGCTAATTCTCCTTCCTCTAGTTGATCCCTGCGCAGTGATGGCCATTTAGTTTTTTTCACAATACCCATTGCACCATTGACGAGGCCCTCAGATACTGATATGTTACGTCTCAGCATAACACGGGATTCGGTAGCTAATTTTACCTCAGATAAAAGGCTACCACAACTGTTCACATCTTTTGGAACTACATTATCTGGAGGTTTCTTTCCATAGGTAGCAACTTCACGAGACTCATCTATGGAACGAATTGTATAAATGCAATAGTGTTTTGAATTCATAGCTGTCATCTTACTATTGTACTCGTCAATCTGCTTGACGGTAGGGAATATTCAAACAACAACACCATCCTTATTTTAAAGAATAATCAAAAAAATTGGTAGGTAGTAGATTTTAGCTACATCAATAAATGGTAACTCAAAAGCGAAAAATAAAAAACTTTTTTACAAAAAATTAAACCGACGAAAAAAATAACTGAAAAGCAAAAAATAAAAAATATACCTTTTAGTGTAAGTAAGTTCCTAAACTAATTTACGTAACAAACTTTGAGTCGGCGCCAAACAAACCAACAAACAAATTGATTAATTACAAATAATTATAGCGCATAATGGCAGCTTGATGAATCTTCGTTGAATGTGTGATGGCGCCGACTCAAAGTTTGTTACGTAAATTAGTTTAGGAACTTACTTACACTAAAAGGTATATTTTTTTATTTTTTGCTTTTCAGTTATTTTTTTCGTCGGTTTAATTTTGACGTTCGAAAAGTGCTGATTCTCAGCCTAGTTTGAATAAATGACTTTTGATTTGATTTGATTGACGGACTAGCTGCATGCCAAAATTAACATTAAAAGTATTTTATGCGACTACTATCATTAATCGCCGCCATCTTTGCCAAAAGATAAGACATGTCATTGACGTGTCGAAGATGATTAGGGATGCCCAATTGATTGTATTTATATTTTTTTTTTTTTTTTGTACTGTTTTTTTTTTTTTAAATCTGTATCACATTTTCAATTTATTTCATTCGTTGAATGTGTGATGGCGCCGACTCAAAGTTTGTTACGTAAATTAGTTTAGGAACTTACTTACACTAAAAGGTATATTTTTTATTTTTTGCTTTTCAGTTATTTTTTTCGTCGGTTTAATTTTTAGTATATATTAATGATCTACCCCATTTATTAAAAAAACAACCACACATGGTGTTATTTGCAGACAATACTTCTTTAATTTTTAAGATAAATAGACGTGCATCAAATCTTGACGACGTAAATAACGCCCTACTGCAGGTCCAAAATTGGTTTGTGGCGATCCTTAACATTTACCTTATATTTACAAACATACATAATATAATAACATATACATAATATTACATATACAATTATACACTTAAATCAACAAAACATTATACGTATATTGTTAAGACAAAAACATCACCGTTGTTCACAACATTAACGTCCTGTGGAAGCGCGCTCTTCTACGTCACGCGATGACGTAGTCGAAGCGCGAGAGTGGGGTCGCGCTACTCAGCGCGCGTTCGATCACCTTGCCTGACCTTTAGTCCGATCTCGCTGTCGCGATGCGAAGCCCACGCAACTTTGTGCCCTTCCGGTCAATTTTATATTTGCCCTATCCCTTCGGGATCGTTGCATTATATCGTGGTGTATCGAGCGTTAGACCGCCCCACAATAAGACTTCCTGCTGAGTGTGAAAACTGTATCTGTGTGTGTTCTTCTGATGTCCTTCCACTGTGAATGTTCTGTGTTTGTGTTTGGGAACAATATAACCGTGAGTAAGAAACAAACTCTTTCATTTACCACTGCTCACGACACAAATACATTAGTGTACTGACAAACGCTAAATTGGTGACCCCGGCTAGAATACGCCAGAAAGGTTCGACAACCACATATACCCTGAAAAGGAAGGACAATATTAAGCGAAGGAAAATCGGAGTAGCACCATGAGTGACAGTAGTGACTCCGCAAAATCGTTCGGAGCCACCCGTTCACGTCAACAACATCCGCGTGCAAAGTGCGTGTCCATTGACGAGCCATCCGACATTTGCCGTATCGCGGTACGGATACCACCATTTTGGCCGGATGATCCAGAGGTTTGGTTCGCACAAGTGGAGGCTCAGTTCGCGAACGCAAACATTACCAGCGACGCGACCAAGTTCAACTATGTCATCGGCAACCTTGAGCACCAGTACTCCAAACAAGTACGGGACATTTTTCTCAACCCGCCGCAAAGCAACAAATACGAGAAGCTCAAACACGAGCTCATTAAGAGACTGACTGCGTCGCACGAGAAGAGAGTGAAGCAGCTTCTCATTCACGAAGAGCTCGGGGATCGCAAGCCTTCGCAGTTCCTGCGACATCTCCAAAGTTTGGCCGGACCGAGCGTCCCAGAGGACTTTCTCCGGACTATATGGAGTAGCCGAGCAACGTCCAGACACTATTGGCTTCACAGCCGCACACTTCCTTGGAGGACATGGCAGACCTGGCAGACAGGATCCAGGACATCGTGACCCCATGCCAAGTCGCCGCAGCATCGGCGTCGGGTCCTAGCATGCACGAGATGGCGAACGAGATCGCTGAACTAAAGAAGGCCGTGAGGAACCTGACGATGCAGCTAAGTAGGAGACCTCGTTCGCAATCGCGTTCGAACCACCAACAGCGTCTTCGATCCAGGCAGCGGTCCGAGTCAAGCCACCAAAAGCAACCGTTTTGCTTTTACCACTCCAAGTTCGGGGACAAGGCTCACAAATGCATCAAACCATGCGATTATGAAAAATCGGGAAACTCCAAAGGCAGTCGGTAATGGCGGCTGACGACTGTCTGACGACCACAGGTCGCCTCTTCGTCACGGACCGAATATCAAAGACAGTTTTTAGTGGATACTGGCAGTGATTTGTGTGTGTTTCCGCGCGCATGTTCTACGTGAACAACGTGTCAAGTCGAACTATCAATTATCGGCCGCTAACGGGTCTATAATCGATACTTACGGCTATCTACAGCTAAATCTAGATCTAAGTTTGCGCCGTAACTTCCCATGGCGGTTCATTGTTGCCGATGTCACCAAGCCGATCATTGGCGTAGATTTTTTAAGCTTTTACGATTTGCTTGTTGACATCAGAAATAAACGTTTAGTGGACAAAACCACCTCTATGTTTGTAACAGCTTCCATTGCAAAGGCTTCAGCGACGTGTTCAGTGAAGGTCTCAGTAGGTAACTCCAGGTATCACGAGATACTTAATAAATACCCCGAGATCACGCGACCCGCAGGCACGCACCGAAAAACCACACACCACACAGTACACCACATACGCACCACACCCGGCCCCCCCATCTCGTGTTCCCCTCGCAGGCTAGCCCCAGACAAACTGCAGATCGCTAAGCAGGAATTTGAGATCATGCTTAGCAACGGCACTGCTCGACCATCCGAGAGCCCTTGGTCTTCACCCCTTCATTTAGCACCAAAGAAGGACAACAGCTGGCGACCCTGCGGCGACTACAGGCTGCTCAACGCGAGGACTGTACCCGACAGGTACCCTATAAAACATGTCCACGACCTTACCCACAGCATAGCCGGTTGTAAGGTCTTCTCCACTATTGACCTGGTTAAGGCCTATAACCAAATTCCAGTCAGCGAGGACGACATCCAGAAGACGGCGATAACAACACCATTTGGCCTGTACGAGTTTCCTTATATGACGTTTGGTCTCAGGAACGCAGGTCAAACTTTTCAGAGATTCGTCGATGAGATGACGCGCGGCCTTGACTTCTGTTATTGCTACCTTGACGATTTTTTAATATTCTCGAAAGACCAGGAGCAGCACGAGGACCACCTGCATCAGCTCTTCACCAGGATGCAAAAATATGGCATCGTCATCAACACCTCCAAGTGTGTGTTTGGATCTGACGAAGTCACATTTCTGGGTTATCGCATCTCTGCATCCGGTACCAGACCCTTGGCGTCCAAGGTGGAAGCCATCAAGGACTTCCCTACACCCAAAACTGTTAAGGAACTTAGGCGTTTCTTGGGGATGTTGAACTTTTACAGGCGGTTTATACCCCAAGCGGCAAAATTTCAAGGTCCCCTCAACGTCCTGCTAACGGGCTCAGTAAAAGGTCAACATCCCGTGGAAATCGCAGGTGATGCGCTCACCGCCTTTAATATGTGCAAAGACAGCCTCTGCAACGCCGTGTTGCTTGCACACCCCGATTACCAAGCGAAGCTCGCCCTAGTTACAGATGCATCAGATCTGGCAATGGGTGCAGTTTTGCAACAGTTCAGTGACCAGCAGTGGCAACCACTTGCCTTCTTCTCACGCAAGTTGAGCCCCCAGATGCCCAACAGAAGTACTCGCCATACGATCGCGAGCTCCTCGCTATCTACGAAGGAATAAAATACTTCCGCCACATGTTGGAAGCGAGACACTTCACCGTCTATACTGACCACAAGCCGTTGATATACGCCTTCCATGAGCGAAAGCACAACTGCGCTCCTCGTCAGTACAGACACCTTGACTTTATTTCACAGTTCACAACTGACATCCAACATATTTCCGGCAAGGACAATATCGTCGCCGATACATTGTCTCGCGTCAGTGAACTGCAAACTCCAGTCGATTTCCAGGTTCTCGCGAAAGCACAAGCTTCCGACCCGGAACTGTTACGACTTTTAGAGTCAGAAACATCTCTTCAACTAAAGAGGATTAAAATCGACGGCAGCCCCGTCGAGTTACTCTGTGATGTGAGTACAGCTAATCCCAGACCATTCGTGACAAAATCCTTACGACGGTCAGCATTTGAGAGCCTTCATAGCCTCAGCCATCCAGGAGCAAACACTTCCGCAAAATTAGTTGCACAACGATATGTTTGGCCTGGAGTCCGCAAAGACTGTCGGCAATGGACACGAACGTGTCTCAGCTGTCAACGCACAAAGGTAAATAGCCATGTGTCAACACCATTGGGCACATTCGAATTACCCCGTGCTAGATTTGCCTTCGTGCACATTGACCTAATAGGTCCTCTTCCTCCATCGCAGGGGTACCGGTACTGCCTAACAGCCGTAGATCGTTTCACCAGGTGGCCAGAAGTGGTACCGATAGCAAACATTACCGCCGAGACAGTCGGTAAAGCATTGCTGACCAACTGGATCTCCCGCTTTGGTTGTCCAACTGATATCGTCACAGACAGAGGACGTCAATTTGAATCCGCACTGTTCCAACATCTAGCTAAAATATCCGGATTCAAACATCGAAGGACCACAGCCTACCACCCAGCATGCAACGGCCTAGTGGAACGATTCCACAGGCAACTACGGCGATAATGTGCCACGCTGACCATAACTGGACAGAATCTCTGCCTTTGGTCCTACTGGGTGTCCGGAGTGCTTTTAAAGAGGATCTTCATGCTTCTTCTGCGGAACTCCTATATGGGGAGCCTTTACGACTCCCGGGAGAATTTTTTGTCCCTGGTGACAGCGGCACCACCGACATCTCGGAGTTCACCACTCGTTTACGCTCTTTCGCCGCAAAATTACAACCCACTCCAGCTGCACGTCACTCCAGGGACAAAATATTTGTCCATAAGGACCTTGCAACCTCAAGCCACATATTCCTTAGGGACGATGCGCTTCGAGGTTCATTGCAACCAGCTTACACCGGTCCTCACGAAGTGGTACAAAAAGGCGACAAAACTTTTACAATAATAATAAAAGGAAAAAAGGTCAAAGTTTCCCTCGACCGCCTAAAACCCGCCTTCATATTGGCTGACACAGCACCATCCGACGAAGATGTTCAAGACGAAGAAGAACAGCCCACGGACGCTCCCGTCAGAACTACCAGGTCTGGTCGAAGGGTTCGATTCCCAGATTATTATCGCCCGTAGGACGGTCTCTGGAGGGGAGTGATGTGGCGATCCTTAACATTTACCTTATATTTACACACATACATAATATGATAACATATACATAATATTACATATACAATTATACACTTAAATCAACAAAACATTATACGTATATTGTTAAGACAAAAACATCACCGTTGTTCACAACATTAACGTCCTGTGGAAGCGCGCTCTTCTACGTCACGCGATGACGTAGTCGAAGCGCGAGAGTGGGGTCGCGCTACTCAGCGCGCGTTCGATCACCTTGCCTGACCTTTAGTCCGATCTCGCTGTCGCGACGCGAAGCCCACGCAACTTTGTGCCCTTCCGGTCAATTTTATATTTGCCCTATCCCTTCGGGATCGTTGCATTATATCGTGGTGTATCGAGCGTTAGACCGCCCCACAATAAGACTTCCTGCTGAGTGTGAAAACTGTATCTGTGTGTGTTCTTCTGATGTCCTTCCACTGTGAATGTTCTGTGTTTGTGTTTGGGAACAATATAACCGTGAGTAAGAAACAAACTCTTTCATTTACCACTGCTCACGACACAAATACATTAGTGTACTGACAAACGCTAAAGGTTCACTGCCAATAATTTAGTATTAAATGGCAAAAAAACGAAATGCATAAGATTTGCTTTACCAAATGTGAAAAGTAATGATTGTGATATAGTATTGAATAAGGAGAAACTAGAATTCGTAGATAAAACAGTTTTCCTGGGGATCACGCTCGACTCAAGACTACAATGGGGTCCTCATTTAACATCTCTTGCGGGACGGCTAAGTTCAGCAGCTTATGCTGTAAGAAAAATCCGTCAATTTACTGATGTAGATACCGCGAGGCTGGTCTATTTCAGTTACTTTCATAGTATCATGTCTTACGGTATTTTACTGTGGGGACGGGCTGCAGATATCGAGTCTATTTTTATTCTGCAGAAAAGAGCCATCAGAGCATTATATGGCCTCCGCAGGCGCGATTCTCTAAGGGAACTGTTTAAAAGTATTAACATCATGACGGTACCCTGTCAATATATATATGAAAACATCATGTACGTAAGGAAAAATCTTAATCTTTTCAGTAAAAGAGGTGAAAGACACAATTATAGTACGAGAAATAGGGACCAATTAGTTCAACCTGGTTTCAGACTGGCTAAAGTAGACTCATCCTTCATGGGGTACTGTTTAAAATTTTACAATAAAATACCTCCCCACATACTCCAACTAAATGAAACGAAATTTAAATCTTGTATAAAACGCACACTATGCTGCCAAGCATATTATAAGTTGGGGGATTACATCGCTGACAAAAATGCTTGGCTCAACGCTGGTCCAGCTCCACAAGGGCGCATAAACTAGTTAATTAGCATTCGAAAATATTGTTGGAGCTGCTGAAGATTGGAAAAACTATCTTTGCATTGTATAAATTCAACCTGTTAATATTGTATAATTGCAAAGCACATGTGTGAGCACTGTGACCACATACCTTCTATAAAGCTACCATTTACTGGGTACGTCTTTCATTGACTTGAATGAGCCCTGGCTGCTGAGAGTATGTCATGCTCACTAAAATGTCTCGCTGGTGGTGGCGTGTGTGTTGGATCGTTAAGTTCCCTTCAAAATGGTTGAGCTAAATGGTGCTGATCCATGCGTCATGTTCGTGAACGGGCGCCGTCAGTACGGACTGGTCATCTCTTAGCTGCCACGGCTTATTTTAATTTTTTGAATTGTTATTTTTATACGGACGCTTTTAACGTGCACGTCTTTCTACATTGTTCTCACATGTATAATTTGAACATGAATGATGTAACAAATATTTTGTAACATATATTTTTAATTTAAAAGAGTGTCCGTGGAGTTTCTTGCCCGTTCTTCTCCATAGGAACCTACTACGCTTTGGAATGGGCAACTAGCTTCATCTTTCTGACTGACCGACCCCTTGACAATTCAAAAGTGCCTGTAATTGGTTTATTTGAAATAAATGCTTTGAGTTTGAGTTTGAGTTTGATTCAGTGTCTGATCGCATCGGAGTTAAGACGTCGCGAAACTGGACTCGATACGTTGTGCTCAGTTATTGTGATTAAATTGTAATTTGTGATAGTATTAGTTTGTGATTTTAATAAACGCCATGTATCGCACCGAGTGTGTTTTCATTGCACGACACCCATCTTCTGCCCACATGATGCCTGATTCTAATGAAATAAATCCTGATGACGCTCCGACATCAGAAGTGGGATAACATCGTGCTAATGAGATCACACGTGGGGACAGTGACCATAACAATCAGTGGCGATTGCTTTTTGAAATGCAAAACCTACAAATGCACGCGCTGAAACTAACTCTAAAACTAAGCCAGTGAAAAACAAGTTAGTGTTGCCGGTATTCGACTAGGATAAACCCGATTCCGATGCGCCATCATGGTAAGCGACAGCCAAGCCGAGCCGATTGAAAGCATAGGAAGAGCTATGACGTCTTCAGAATTGAGCCAAGCGGTGCAGCAGCCGGCAGCGAAGCCCTCGGTCTGCTTCAAATGCTGCAAGCCGGGTCAAAATCGAGCTCCATACTCATAGGAACTTACAGTAACGAATTAAAAAAAAAAAAAATGTAATGGCTCTGGTATACCTCCCTTTACGTAATATTAACGTATAGATGGTACAAGTCACTCCACGCATGAGAAAAAAAGTTTTGTGTTTTTTTTTGCATGGGAGAAAACACTAAAAGTGCATTTTTTCAAAACTGTATGGAACTGTTAGCCTGGTGCTCACACGAGCTATAGTCCCATACACGGCGATCAAGATGACATACAATTCATGTACCTTTAGGCGCCGCTTCGCACGTAGCAAATTTTTGAAATTTTGAATGTTTGATTTGTGATTTTTCAAATATTTGCTGTGGTTAAATGACGTTTCCGATCGATTTACTTATATTAAATTTGGATTTAGCCTGCTAATGATCGTAATGATGACAATCATTAAAAAAGATATTGATTGTATACGTTTTTTTTGCTAAATTTCATTTCAAGAACTAACTCATTTGTTAATTACCGTGATTAAGGTTGAGAAATAATTAGATACTAATGACATGAGCATTAATGTAATGCACCTTTGGGTATCGCTTTGCACGTAGCAATTTTTGAGGTTATTACATATTTTCGACTATTCTGTATAGTAAACTTAAAAATTAAACCGACGAAAAAAATAACTGAAAAGCAAAAAATAAAAAATATACCTTTTAGTGTAAGTAAGTTCCTAAACTAATTTACGTAACAAACTTTGAGTCGGCGCCATCACACATTCAACGAAGATTCATCAAGCTGCCATTATGCGCTATAATTATTTGTAATTAATCAATTTGTTTGTTGGTTTGTTTGGCGCCGACTCAAAGTTTGTTACGTAAATTAGTTTAGGAACTTACTTACACTAAAAGGTATATTTTTTATTTTTTGCTTTTCAGTTATTTTTTTCGTCGGTTTAATTTTTTGTAAAAAAGTTTTTTATTTTTCGCTTTTGACTTACCATTTATTGATGTAGCTAAAATCTACTACCTACCAATTTTTTTGATTATTCTTTAAAATACATATTTGCCTCGGTCATATATCGTGGTACCTATTATATTAGGTTTATTTATAAACGTTGTTTAAAGTTATGTAATGATTAGCGACTTTTTAACTATACACTTTTGACGTTAAACCAACGTTTATGAATAAATGGGAATAATACAATGTTAGATAAATACTTAATAACTACTTATACTTGTGTGTGTGTATATGTTATTAATTTATATGACGGACTTTGTCTGAAAAATAAACGAATTATTATTATTATTATAATTTTTAAGTTTTAATCAAATTAAACAGCATTTTTTTTTTTTTTTTTTTTAATACTGTCGTTATCCAGAGCGGAGAGTTTGAGTAATTCATTTGCGGCTACAGGAGTTTAAAAACAACGATAAGTTATTTTGAGGTATAAATATTATTCTCTTTGACGACATCATGCAACTGCCCCCTGTAAAATTGGTGCTTTGCACAACCACTTTGGGATGCTGCAGAAGTTAATTTATGGCACTCATTTTCATTCTGGTAATTAACCATTATCATAGAGACAACGAAATGACGTCGAATTCGTTGACCTGTTAAACAATCTACGCGTAGGCGAATTGACAACCGTTCAATGGAACTGCTCTGTCAAAGGCGAAGGGTAGCTTTAGGTGAAGAGTTAAAGGATGGTGTTGTTGTTTGAATATTCCCTACCGTCAAGCAGATTGACGAGTACAATAGTAAGATGACAGGTATGAATTCAAAACACTATTGCATTAATACAATTCGTTCCATAGATGAGTCTCGTGAAGTTGCTACCTATGGAAAGAAACCTCCAGATAATGTAGTTCCAAAAGATGTGAACAGTTGTGGTAGCCTTTTATCTGAGGTAAAATTAGCTACCGAATCCCGTGTTATGCTGAGACGTAACATATCAGTATCTGAGGGCCTCGTCAATGGTGCAATGGGTATTGTGAAAAAAACTAAATGGCCATCACTGCGCAGGGATCAACTAGAGGAAGGAGAATTAGCGGATTGTATTTTAGTAAAATTTGACGATGAAAGCATAGGAAGCAGACTGAAAGATAGCGATGGTTGTGTTGCTATACCTCCAGTAGTTGCAACTTTTCAGGGCACGAAGGTTTATGGTGATATTGAGCGTAGGATGTTGCCGTTAATTTTGTGCTGGGCCGTTACGGTACACAAATTACAAGGAACGACCCTTGATAAAGCCGTAATCGACCTCGGTAAAAAAGTCTTCGCCAAAGGGCCGGCATTTTTGGCACTGACTAGACTAAAAATACCCGAGGATATATCTGCCTTAGAACCCGATAAGAAGGTATTAAACAAACCTCACGATGAACGAGCTTTGGCCGAAATGCAGAGATGGAGAGGTCTACTTACAAATCAGCAATAGGCTCGAACACTGATGTTTGTAGCAACCCTGAATAATAAATTATTTATAATAATTTTTACATGATTTAATCCGGTATATATCGACCGATTTTTATTTCTCGTGAAACTTGCATTTCAATCGCTTTAATCAATCAATCTGCCTAGCCTTCCTATAATTCCAGTCTAACCGGATGCAGCTGAATACCAGTATTTATAAATATCGCTTTAATATTGTTATTATTTTCCTCAACTAGGAACTCCCTCAACAGCCTTCCGTCTCCATCGTCAGACCCTCGATGACAGTCATACCCCAGCCAGGTCTAAAGTTCTCATCAAAATGAATAACATAAACCCAAACTCCTGAGGAGCTCTCGCGACTGTCTTCCGTCTCCATCGTCAGATCAACTCCAGGTCTTTATTATATAGTTCATCAGAACAACATTATTTGTGTGCGTTTCAGCAGAATCGGTTCACAGTTGAAAATTCAGTCGGTGCAAAATCAATGAACCCCAATTTTTCTACCCTTAGTTGTGGATTGTAGTTTTCAATTTTACATGGGATCAACTTCGAGGTATATCCTGTCTTTGGTTTTGAATTTTCGTGTCCTCCGAAATTAAAGTTATTCACTTAAAGTTTTTTTTGGAAGTCGGTTGTCTTTTTTGTAAAAAGTTTTTTATTTTTCAGTTTTTAGTTGTGGTACCTACCCCACACAAATTCGAATATCACGATCTGCTTTGTAAAAAATAACAGTGGCTGGAAAAAATATTAGAATATCATCCACATAGACTAAGTGGAAAAATACGTATTATTGAAGCTAACTCAAAAAGTACCCAAACAAAGTTAATAAAATTTATATGGGACCAACTTCGAGGTATACCCTCCCCAATAAAAAAAGAATCGTTCAATTCGGACTATTCTGTAAAAAGATATGCGTGGTCATACATAAAAAAAAAAAAAAAAAAAAAAAAAAATATACGTGTCGACTTGAGAACCTCCTCCTTTTTGTTTCGTCGGTTAAAAACTACTTCTAACAGACAGTATCTTCGCCCTCATCCCTCTAAATCGAAGTCCATCATTAATGCACTAACAACAAATTAGAACAATCGACAAATTCATCGTTCTCTTTGTCTACAGATACCAGAGCCATTACATTTTTTTTTTTTTTAATTCGTTACTGTAAGTTCCTATGAGTATGGAGCTCGATTTTCAGAGCAATGTCCGGCGGCGGCAGCGAGCCTGTCGACGTCAGTCGGGGCGCGGAGCGGCGCATCGATGTCTGCGTCGTACAACTACCCTCGGGCACGTTAGAACACAAAGGTGAGCTGTATTGTTTTGTTTATGATTCTGGTGCTGAATGCCAAATTAAGTGGCAAACTAGTTAATAACGTTGTTGCGTTGACTGGTATTAGTAGGGTAGGATTGGGGGACCTGGATCAAGGAGATCCAGGTCCCCCAATCCTCTATTTAAACTGAGTGTTGTATTCAAAATCCTCTATTCAAACTGAAGGTTGCATTCAAAATCCTCTATTCAGAATGAAGGTTATAATCAGAATCCTTTATTCAAAACTAGCTGCTGCCCGCGGCTTCGCCCGCGTGAGTGTCGGAAATGACCACATACATCCCCATGGGTTTTAAGTATAAATATTAAGTTTCGAGTTAATCGGACAGCACGTTAAAATTCTTCCATACAAACACTGACACCCCCCAACCTTGGGGGGTAATTTAGAAAAACAAAAAACTACAAACTTTATAATTTATTTAGATAACTATTCAAAATCAAAATCAAAATATTTTATTTCACATAAACCTACATGCGATTCGTGCGAAGTTTCATGTTTATTACCTCAAGGAATAAGATTTTTCATACAAACTTTCATCCCTTATTTTACCCCCTTAGGGGTTGAATTTCGAAAAATCCTGATACACGTTATTCTTCATTTTTGGGTTTAAGTATAAATATTGAGTTTCGAGTTAATCGGACAGCGCGTTAAAATTCTTCCATACAAACTTTGACACCCCCCAACCGTAGGATAGGATACTTTTCCGGGATAAAAAGTACCCAGTGTGGTGCCCAGGGTATTAAAGAATAATTATACCAAGTTTCATCGTAATCGAACCGGTAGTTTTTGCGTGATGCCTGAACAAACAGACAGACAGACAGACAGACAAAAAAAATTGTAATCAAATTTTTGGGTTCGGTGTCGGTCTAGTAACACCCCCTGCCATTTATTTTTTTGATATTTTCAATGTACAGAATTTTCACTTCTACAGATTTATTATAAGTATAGAATAGATATAGATATAGAATAGATGATGGTTGTATTCAGAATCCTCTATTCAAAATGAAGGTTGTATTCAGAATCCTCTATTCAAAATAAAGATTGTATCCAAAATGAGTGCTGTATTCAGAATCATCTATTCAAAGAGATTTAATTCGTATCCATAATCTGTTGCTAAATACAACAGAGTGATTGTTTACATAACAATCACATTCCCATTCCCGTTAAGGAAAGGGATCGCATTCTTTTCTACCCATAGTGTGCCTCACGGTTATAAAGTTTTAATTATTCATTTACATCAAAACTCTGCATGTAATAGTACTTATAGTGTTTATGAATACATGCCTAATATTAGATTGTTTTATTGACTAAATGTAACTATGTGTTCGGTGTGTAGGACTAGGCTCGTGACTCGTTTTTAACCGAGTGATAAAAATAAAACAACTGAATAATTATTACTAGTTTATTCATATTTTTTGACGCAATTTGCTTAAAATATCCTTAACACATTTATAAATATCATCATTAAATACGTTACGCACAACATGTTGAGCACATATATTGGCACTACAGTCGCATGGCGAATTTGTGAAATCTTCAGCGTCAAAAACTTGTATTCGTATTATTTTACTGCGATGACCCGTTGATGGTTTCTGTATATATGAGTAAACAACATCATCATACAACATCATCATTTCTTCGTCTTTTATTATTGTTACTGTTGCTAATATTGTTGGAAGCCGGTGTTTCCTCAAATTGAAATGGTTGAAATTGTCTTTCTCTCTCTAAATAGTTGACCGCATTTTTACGTAGGTTTTGTTCAGCAGGAATTGGTGAGTATGAAGAATTTGTAGGGAAAATATCGCTGGAAATCTGAAACAAAGAAGTAGATACTAATTAATTAAATAAGACTAAAATTAGAAGGTTGCGAAGACTAAAGAACCTTACTAGAATAGACCCTTGTGATAATTATATTTTAATAGGTACACACTATTAATATTTTTATTAATTAGTATTTTTATAAGATATTTACTTACCGACATCCTTGAGCAGATAACACAACTTGAATGTTTTTTGATCATTTTGGTTTGGTTTATATAGGTACTAATCCATTTTTTTTTTGTCGTTAAGGTTCAATTTAATTTCGTTTTTATGTACGTAAAGTAATTTGAAACTTACGGCTCCTCTTGTCTCCATGTGGCTAGGAATTTGTGACAAGTACGCAAAGACGCATTACGATATACAGACGAGCGTTAAAACCGCAGCGTTATAACCGCAACGGATGTCCCTCTAACACATTTGATACAATGATCACACTATACTTAAATTATATTATATAATAATTTACTTAGGTTTTATTTTACGGGTTGCTAACGAGACTCAATTAAAATTCCATGTTAACAGCACCCGAGGAGCCACGCCGACACTCAATGAATTAAGCGTTTAAAACGCTGCGGATAAGACGCTCGTATAGAGATTTAGAAATGCTGCGCTTGCAATCCGAGTGATGAACTTATTTTTGCATGAATGCAATTTTACAAATTAGGATATGTGTGTGACGGATATACAGACGAGCGTTAAAACCGCAGCGTTATAACCGCAGCGGATGTCCCTATAACATATTTGATAAAATAATCACACTATACTTAAATTATATTACACTAGCTTTCGCCCGCGTGGAGGTCGGAAATTGTCCTACGGGAAGATTATAAATCATCAATGTGTAAAATGTCATCCAAATCCGTACAGCCGTTTTTGTATAATTGAGTAACAAACATCCAAACACACAAACATACAAACTGTCACATTTATAATATCAGTGGGATTAAGTCTTTATTAAGTTTGAAGTGGGAATATTATAAAGTTTCATCAAAATCCGTTCAGTATTCCGTTCAGTATTCATCCTCACAAACTTTCGCATTTATAATATTAGTAGGCAGGAGCACTCTCGAGGAGATATTTAGGACACTGGCAGCCTCATGGATGACCAAGGGCATTGAAGTCGGTAGTAGGAGGTTGACAAACCTCCGATTTGCCGACGACAGCCCCCACAGCTCTGGAACTATAGACAATGCTTCAAGAACTAAGCACGGCAAGCCTCAGGGTTGGACTCGCGATGAATCGGTCCAAAAACAAAAGCCATGACCAACAGCACTAAGTGTAGTTTCGAGGTAGATAGACAGGAAACACATGTCGATGAGTACATCTACTTGGGCCAGTTAGTTTCTTTCAAAAACAGGTAAGAAAAGGAAATCGATCGCTGCATCGAAAATGCCTGGAAAAGGTACTGGTCTATGAAGACGGTAATGAAAGGCGATCTACCGATCTCCTTGAAGCGAACACTCATCGATATGTGTATTCTGACCGTCCTAACCTACGGTACGCAGACCTGGGCCTAAAGTCTACTAATTTATAAACGTTACAATGGTCTCTCAATGGCGAGTTTTTGACAGTTTTTGTATGGCAAATCTATCAAAAAAATTGTAGATTATAAATTAGTAGACTTAGGCCCCTGGGGCATAAGTCTACTAATTTATAAACGTCTGGTCGCTTACCGAGTCGCAAAAGTTTCTTCTTGGGGTATGCCAAAGAGCAAAGCGCAGCATTCTACGCGTAAAATGAACTGGCAATAATTATCGAAACACTACGCTGCGCCGTAAAACGGGGATTCTTGATGTAGACAAAAAGGCTGCCAAGCTAAAATGGGATTAGGCGGGTCATGTCAGCCACATGCATAGCGACCGCTGGGCAACAGTCTCCACACGGTGGGTGCCTGAGGATGGACGGCGCCGCCGAAGCCGGCCCGGAAGAGGTGGCGAGTCGACCTAGACGCGTACCGCAAGGGTTGGGTCGTGGGGCCCCTGGAAAAGGATGCTTGGAAGTATTTGGGGAGGCCTTTACTGAGCAATGGGATAGTGTAGGCTAATCTATAAATATAAAAATGTCGTGTCACGGTGTTTATGGTCGCACTCCTCCAAAACTGCTCGACCGATTTTTTACGAAAATTGTATGTATATTTGGTAGGTATGAGAATAGGTCGTAAAGAGGTAGGTATGCAGGTAGGGTAGGTAGGTAAGTAGATAGGTAGGGTAGGGTAGGTGGATAGGTAGGGTACGGTAGGTGGATAGGTAGGTGTGCCGTAGATAAGCACTTAGTGCTACCCGTGCGAAGCCGGGGCGGGCAGCTAGTATAAAAATAAAAATAGCAATATTACTGTGAAGTTTCATCAAAATCCGTTCAGTAGTTTTTGCGTGAAAAAGTAAGAAACATCCATTCATCCTCACAAACTTTCGCATTTATAATATTAGTAGGATAATATTAAGTAATTAAAATAAAAACCAATTGCGTAACACACTATAAATCACAATCTGAATGTTTGATGGATATTGCTAATCCATTGCTTCTTAAAATTATGTTCGAGAAATCTGTCAACAACGTCAATAACGCAATTAATTTTGTTGAACGGCCAAAATTAAATTACCCAGTTGATTTAGGACATGTAACACGTCCCTTTGGGATAACTTCCGACATTCACGCGGTCGAAGCCGCGGGCAGAAGCTAGTTAAAGCATAAATTTTAATTTAAAACTAACCGTTATTTTTAAACTAACAGAAAAAGAAAGACTTCTTATATCTAATTAAAATAAAAACTACTCTATATTTCTACTTAAAATACTACCAAAAAATTGTTATTAGACCATGGCGCGTCATTATCTGGCCCGCCGCTCACTCCCGCTTCATTCTTATCGTTGTAACTTTTAAACTATTCTTTCAAATGTTTTAGTGTAAAAGACAAAGTGTATCTACATTAAATACCGAAAGCGATGAAGTTATTAATTTTGATAAGAATTAACTAAATACTCCATAATGTGCAATGTAAAAAAAGTCTCAATTTTAAATGTATTTATGGCTCACTATTTTAGCTATAATGGCTTCCACATAAAAGATAGATATATGCTGTCGCGGACTTTTATTTAGAACTATTTTAGACAAACAATCCCACGATACATTATCTTCATGTAACTCTAACGGTTTAGGCAGCGCACGCCAAGATAGCTCTCAGAGGGCAGATTTTTTTCCGACTTACTTGATACTTATCGTTATATTAAGGCAAAATCAAACAAAATCATTATAATTTGTAGCCTATGTGTTATTCTGATGTATAAGCTATATCACTGTAAACTTTCATCAAA
The DNA here is from genome assembly GCA_914767815.1 of Eupsilia transversa. Classification (NCBI taxonomy): domain Eukaryota; kingdom Metazoa; phylum Arthropoda; class Insecta; order Lepidoptera; family Noctuidae; genus Eupsilia; species Eupsilia transversa. The sequence continues at coordinate 8,579,474 of OU611873.1, read as the reverse complement.
ATCCGTTCAGTAGTTTTTGCGTGAAAGAGTAACAAACATCCATCCATCCATCCTCACAAACTTTCGCATTTATAATATTAGTAGGATGTAAACTTTCATCAAAATCCGTTCAGTAGTTTTTGCGTGAAAGAGTAACAAACATCCATCCATCCATCCTCACAAACTTTCGCATTTATAATATTAGTAGGATTTAGAAATGCTACGCTTGCAATCCGGGTGATGAACTTATTTTTGCGTGAATGCAATTTTACAAATTAGGATATGTATGACGCGTTTTTACGCCTATATAAAGGTGTCGAGACAAAAGTTCACCACCAAACCACCACTGGAAGTACTCGGCGCTCCTGAATTTCTGCATCAAGACATAAGTACAGCAAGCAAAACTAAACAGGCTTTTAAATGTAAGTAATTTATTTATTTAATATCTTTTCAATCAATCCTCAACTATTCATTCAATTATTTTACCTATTAATCGATTCAATGATGTAATGTATTCACTCGTCGAATGTTCTTTTATTCATCATCTCTCAAATTATCTTATCAACCGATTAATCTATTTCAGTCAAATAATTAATCTACCTTTTCTATTCATTTAATCTACTCACTTAATTAAAGCAATTTAATCCGTGCATGTACTGCACTGTTCCGTGGACAATGTTTTTCTTTGTTATCTAATATATAAATATATATTGTTGCAGGTCGAAACAAACAGCTAGCCAACTTTTCTCTTCCGATGATGAAACCGAACATCAGCAACAGATGAAAAAACCGCAGGACTACAAAGCGTCGTCTTCATCGCTGACTGCTAAACACACCAAGCAAAACGCAGTAGGCTTTAAAATGTAAGTAATTTATTTATTTATTTTCTTTACAATCATTCATCAACTTTTCACAAATTTTATCTATTCATCTATTCAATCGTTTCAGTTATTCACTAATTCAATCATTTTATTAGGTATTCACTCATTGATGTACTATTTGCATCTAAGTATTTAGGTACTAATTTCTTTTATTCATCATCCCTCAAATTACCAAATCAATCCATTAATCAATTTCAGTCAAATACCAATTTAATCTACCTTTTCCTTTAATTTAATTTACTCGCTGAACAATGTTTTTCTTTGTTATCTAATATATAAATATCTCTTGTTGCAGGTCGAAACAAACAGCTAGCCAAATTTCCTCTTCCGATGATGAAACTGGACATCAGCAGCAGTTGAAAAAAACGCAGGACTACAAAGCGTCATCTTCGTCATCGACTGCTAAGAGGTCAGCGGAGGGGGAATCATTGACCACCGAGATTAAGAAGAATAAAAAGAAGAAGACTACGATCAATCCTATCAGCGCCAGCATGAGACCCACATCGCATGATCTATTCGGGACCGACAGCGACGATGATGGTGCGGAGGAGACCTCTGCAAACACCTTAGGTAAAAAAAATCCGCCGATACATTCCTATTATACTCGTAGAGTGGCCAACGGTATAAGTAAACATAGCTATGAAGGGAAAAAGGGTAGATTTTTTATAGAATTAAAGATTTATGAACACAGCGAGATACAGCGTGTAGCGCCTATAAATAGATGGAGGCACGCCGTTTTTAGTGTAATCGAACAGATGATGGGACGGCTGCTTGGAAACATATAAAAGAGTTTTTAAAAGAAACTCATAAGGAGTTCAAGCATTGCCCCATAGATTATGTCAGCAGTTATTTTTAGTAGATAGGTATATCTAGTAAAAATAACTGCTATATCTTAATACTGATATATTACTCACTCAATTACTTTATGTTGTTAATCATTAGGTATATTATTATTATTATTCTATCATTTACCTATAGCCAGGTATTACTTTAGTTATAGTTGTCGGATTTTGTATAACTACTTATAATAGAGATAAGGATGACAAATCGTAATTATATGAGTGTTTCTCAAAACAAATGTACGTAACGAAAAAGTTGTTACGAAATATTGTTACGAAATAGCCCTAGATGTAACTAAATAGTAAACATAAGGCTTGTTACACATACATTGGAGAATTATAATTTATTTAATATATATTCGTAATTTTTATGCATTGTTCTCTTAATTATTTACTGTAATAAGTACCTACTTGTATTTGATAGGACCATTTTATGGGATTTAAAATAAATCAAGGGAATATTCTTTTACATAATTATTATTAAAGAAAAAGTCAAAAGTTATTAAAATAAAAAAAACAGGAAAAATAATAATGAAAGTGTGCGTATGGGTGTGTATTTGGGTGTGTATGTGTGTGTGTGTATTTGGGTGTGTATGTGTGTGTGTGTATTTGGGTGTGTATGCGTGTGTGTGTATTTGGGTGTGTATGTGTGTGTGTGTATTTGGGTGTGTATGCGTGTGTGTATTTGGGTGTGTATGTGTGTGTGTGTATTTGGGTGTGTATGCGTGTGTGTGTATTTGGGTGTGTATGTGTGTGTGTGTATTTGGGTGTGTATGCGTGTGTGTATTTGGGCGTGTATGTGTGTGTGTGTATTTGGGTGTGTATGTGTGTGTGTTAATGATATTAAAAAAAGTAAACCAAATTTAAAAAACACAAATAACATAATAAAACAAAATTTTAACTTAATCACTATCCAGTAACGATTTATAAATTTCTTCATTACTTTTACACAAATTTAAATCTTTCCGAGAATGATATTAAAAAAAATAACTAAATTTAAGAAACACACTATAACATAAAAACAAAACTTTAACTTAATCACTATCCAGTAACGAATTAAAAATTTCTTCATTATTTTTACACAAATTAAAATCTTTCCGAGGCACTTTTGGTTTAACAATCAGTTTTTTAGACTGTGGTTTATCACTTTTCTTTGGCACATTAATATAGTTATTTAGTGAAAGAGGTTTAAGTCCCCCATATACCACTTTCTTTTTTGTGTGTATATTTTCCAGTTTTTCGTCCTTAAGAATAGTCAGTCCACATGTTTTGCCTATGGTTTTGTGAGTATCTTCAATTTGCATGACCTTTTCATTTTTATTTTCTATCGCATTAATATTTTCTAATATAATGTCTCTGTCATTGTTACCAAATTCGTTTAAATTAAACTCTTCTTCATTAAATAACATGTCATCAAACATATTCAGATCTTTTAAATCATCTCTAATTATAACTTCGTCACTTACTAAATCCTCGAGGTAAATGACTGGCAATGAATTGATATCAGTTGTTAATCCTTCTTCCTTATGACTTATTATTTCGTTACTTTGCTGAGTTTCTGTCTCATCTGTTTGTCTTAATACATTCGTTCTAATTGGATACTGTTCTTCTTTGATAATTTGTTGATGTTTTGCTGCATTTTTCCCCTTTCCTTTTCCTTTCCCTTTACAATTTCTTTTTTCTTTGCCTTGAAGTGTAGAATATGTTTCGTCTTCAGTTTTTGTTAATTCTTCTGCCTTAGGGCATTTTATTTCTGTGCTATAGAAAGCACAATTTGCAGACATAAATCTTGATGAAGATAGCATTGTTACTTTTACCTTTTCTGTGGATTCTCGTGTCTTGCCTTCTTTCTTTTTTGGCGAGTCCTGTAATTAAAATAAGGTTGTTAAAGTGGATTTCAAAATAATTCTTCGAAATTCTGAAATCAATTGAAAATTCTGAATCTGTTGCAAATTTTTTACCTGTATTTCCTTCTCTTTGACCCTGAAATCTGTTTTCAGATCAACTTTCACTCCTAGATTTTCAATACTCTCTACATCGTCTGTATTATGTAAATCATTGCTTTCATTCTCTAATTCCATATCTATCGGATCTAAATCACTATAATAACTTATACTGACATCGCTTTCCGTCGTAGTAGAACTATTGATTATTTTGAGTCTTTTCGCTGGTGGCTTTTGCTTATTCAAGGCTTGTCGTTTATTACCATAAGTTTTTAGGTCGGTTGGGGTGTTACTTTTAACAAGTTCATGTTCTTTTCTGTAGTAACAATCGCAACAGACGTTTTTTTTGCAATCAAAGCAGCTCAGCCATTTATATTGAATTGTTGTCTTGCCATCCGTTGAAATTTGATGCAGCCTCATGGTACCTTTTATAGGAATTACGTTGTTCGGTATCATTTTGGTCATATTTTGAATGTCGTTTTCGTTTATATAAAATATTTTTACTTTGCTGTTAACCAATAGATAGTCATATGCTTCTTTTGCGTTGGTTATGTCATTGCCGTGTGAGATATGATTGTCGAGTTGTCGCTTTATAGCTCCCCCAACCCCATCAGCTGGGCCTTTGCCATGTGAAGCTTCGAAAAAATTCCACGTTGCATATTCAAATCCATACTCTTTTTTTTTTTTTTGGAACATGTAGAAATTATGTTTCTGGCGGTACTGCGTTGCAGGGCTATCAGAAAATATATGCATATTTTTAATGTTATGGTCTTTGCATAGTTTAATTATTGGATCCAAATGAGCCCAGATTGCTCCAGGACCATGCTCATTATTTGGGGATATGGAGCATATTGCTTGAGGATTCTCATTTTTTCTGTAAAGTACACAAGTGTGCAGTGTGACTTGATTCCTGGATCCTCCGAAGTGTACTGCCTGAATTTCTTCAGACTGCTTGCATGAAAAGTTTTCTGAAAAATCGCAAATCAATGCAGCTTCATCTTCATCAAGGTTTCCGATACATTTTTTCCATGCTAGGTACTGATGTGAAACATTGAAGTAATGAGTTTTAAATTTTTGTACATCATCCTGAAATTCTTTAATTAATGTACTCACTGGGCCTTTCACTATTTGTTTTGAATACTTCTTTGTCTGCTTTTCTTCAGATTTCTCTTTTCCTATTTTGGTATAAGTATATGTGCCCATTTTCCATTGAAGCCACTGCACGGGACTGTTTTCATTTATTGTCAGATCAATATCTACTTTCTTATCTTTGCATTCAGAACACTCAGAGTACATACATTTAAAACATTTGCTGCAAGTTACTTCTTTCATAAGTTCATCAATGTCAGATGTTTGAAGCAAACCTAGCTTCTTCAACGATATAGCTTTGAAAGATAAATTGCTATGCTTTATGCATGCACAAGTATTCCGATCTTGAAGTCTTGGTTTCACAACGGAGAACGGCCGGAACCGATAAAAAGTTTTCAAAGATGCTTTACCACCCTCAGCCTTATATTGTCGATAGAGCTTGTATATTGCATTATTTAAGTATCTCTTTTGTACTTTTTCTTTGTTTCTCGTTATGCACTCGTTTTTTCCCGCGCTAGGTCGACTTACATCTTCTCTCTCAAAGAAATTTTGGATTTCTTTCTTGTATTTCTTTCTAATTTCGTTTCTTGCCTTCATCATTCTAATTCTTCCTTTAAGTCCAAGAGCATGAGATATGGCTGTTTTTAATTTGTGTTTATTTGCAATTTCGTTGAAAGCTACTTTTTTCAGTACTTTCTTTTCTTTGGGATTTGCTTTATTAAACTCTGTCTTTAATGAATCTGTAATTGTATTTAGCAAAAGTAACTTCTTTTTCACCTTTTCTTTTTCTGCCTGGGATACATTTGGTAAAGTTTCTTCTAAGAAAATATTTGATTTTGTTAATGGTGTGTCGTCACAATGTGGAGTTTTAGTAATTTCAATTGAAATAACATCTATGTTAGGTTGAGTTTGTTTGTGTAATAGTATTTTTTGAATGTCCATTCGCCTTTTCATTCTATTACAGATCTGTCTTAAATTCTTATTACATCTTTTCAATCGAGTATTTTCTTCAGTCAGCTTTTGTAGTCTTTCCTTTAGGGTTTTTGTATTATTTTTTTTGGTTTTTTTTCTAACTTCAACAATACTTGTAGAAGTATTGTTGCCTTGTGTCGTAGTTTTAGCCTTCCTTTTTAATTCAGCTCTTATAGCATTTATTTGTCTCCATTTACCTCGTAGCTGATCTTTATCGTCTTCTGTCAGAATCTCTTTTTTCTTTTTGATGTTTTTTTTAACTTTTGTTAAATGTTTTATTCGGATTTTCTCAAATTTATCAGGATTTTCCCTTTTTAATTTTTCGCGGTAAGCTTTTTGCCTTTCGGCATTCGTTTTTGGGGGCATTTCTAGAACAAAATATAATGCTGTAGGGCGGATCAATTAAAAAAAAAATAAGTCAATTTTGCGGTCTAACGAACATTTTTTAAACAAAATTGGTACCTATCCAACGTTTCTAAATGACAATAGGCATACGCATACATTTTCTTTTTTAACCCACTTCCAAAAATACTTTTTTTTCGATACAGTATAAAAATAATGACAAAAAGTGAAAAGAAGACAAAAATCGGCTAAACAACACAAAAGATATACGTCGACATGACGAATGACGTCATGAAAGGTATCGGATTTTTATTAATATTTAAAAAATAATTTCACTTTTCTATTTCTGAAGTTAATACGCATTGTATAGAGTAAATAAAAAAAAATCATGCATATACCTATTTCAGTACCAACCTATTAATAAAACTTGAGACTTTCAAATTCGCGAAGGACATTTTTTTTTAAATTTGCCAGTAAATGTTTATTATGCTTTTAGTTGGCAAATAGGTTAAAAGAACTGTATACACTCAGCTTTACACTGTACTTTTTCGTAACGTAACGAAATTCATAAGAAACGTTACGAAAAAGTAATAAAAATTGTACAAAATTGGGTCTTAAGAAATCAATGGTTTGATAAAACCTGAAACTGCAAATAATATAATACGCTTAAATGTTCTTACGACACGTATTACAGTAATTTAAGTAAATCAAGACTTACCTTAATGTGAAAAAATGCTATAGTATTTCTTGTAACGAAAAAGTAATCACACATAAACAACACGTTCAAAACTGATTTTCACATTAAAAGTTATGGCGGAGACGTCAGACCAACAGCCAATCAGAATGAAGCTAGTGTTGCCCGTGTTAAAAGGTAACGGATGCGTTCAGAAATTACGTGGAAGTAGGAATAAAACGTAACTAAAGAGTAAGTTACTAAAAAGTAAATGAACAAGACTCATTTTGTTTTTTGCATTTTTTAAATCTTTTTATTATGAAACCCCATAGAAAATCACTATTATACAGAAACTCAATTTAATCAAGATCCGTAATACACAAAAATGCATAATATTAACGCGACCTAACGTATTTTATGAAGTGTTACAGGTATGAGGTCGTAGGGTGGCAATTTGATTTTTGTATGAAACGCAAAAAACATCGTTTTGAAAAAGCTTTCTAAAATTAGGTAGATATTATGATTATAATATTTATTCTTCACAACTTTAAAGTTGAATAGTTTTTATTCACAATTACGTTATTTTTTGTACGTATGGTTAAATAAAAACATCGTAATTTTGTTACTATTTCGAGGCACACTTTTTTTTCAACGGATGTACATTTATTTTGAGAAATACTCATATATGATGATGTTGTCAAACTGAGTTTCGAAGAAAATCGAGTTGATGATGAAGGATGGACGGAAGTTAAAAAGAAAAACCGTTATCATTTGAAAAACCGACTAACGGGAATGATGGGAGTTGCGAATGACTCTGTGGAAAGCTTTCGAGCTGCGGAAAGGAATGTTCCTATTTTTATAACGAACGTGCACAAAAGCGCGACAGAGGCTGATATAGTTAATTATATTACGAGGAAAACGCAAGTCTCTGTTAAATTAGAGAAAATAAGCGCCAAAAGACAGTCTGAACACTATGCCTACAAATTCTTTGTGGCACAATCGAAGGTACAAACATTACTTGACGATAAGTTGTGGCCTAAGGGCATAATATTTCGGAAGTTTGTACACTTTAAACCGAAGTCAGCAGCGCAAGCTAGTTGTACTGGAAACGGCTCAATAAACAGGGTAAATAATGGATAGTCAGATATGCAAGTTGGTTACATTTAATTGTAAAAATGTAAAACGTTCGGCAGATTACATCAGAGGCTTATGCAGCAGTGCGGACATAATTGCACTTCAGGAAACCTGGTTGCTGACTGAGGAGCAGTCATATTTGGACACCATTAGCTGTGAGTTCAATTCGACGGGTACGTCAGGCATGGATTCAGCGTCACGACTAATACGTGGAAGGCCCTACGGGGGTGTGGCTATTTTGTGGCGAAAAGTAATGTTCAGTAATGTGTCGGTTATCGAGTGTCATAATCCACGCGTTTGTGCTGTGAAGATTGCGCTAAGTAATAAATCTGTACTAGTGGTGAGTGTGTATATGCCAACCGATGACGTTTCTAACCTGGCGGAGTTCGCGGACTGTCTTGGTTCGGTGAGTGCAATTATTGACAGTTGTAACTTAGAATGTTGTTATGTCTTAGGTGATTTCAATTCGCACCCAACGGAATTATTTTATACGGAACTGTCAAGTTTTTGTGTTGAACAACAATGGACATGTATTGATACTGAGTTGTTGGGTCTCGGTTCGGATACCCACACGTTTATTAGTGATGCTCATGGATCGCAGAGGTGGCTTGATCACTGTTTAGTCACAAAGGCGGCTGTGCCTACTGTTAGGCATTCTTATGTAAAATATGACGTGCAGTGGTCTGACCACTTTCCGTTGATTATTATGTGTGACCTTAGTTTTGTTCAGATTCAACAACCAAATGTTAGCATTGAAGTGAATAGGGTGATCTGGGGAGAAAGAAGTCAAGAACAGATTCGTGCTTATAGCATTAAATGTCATGAGAAGTTGCGACTTATTGACTTCCCGGATGACTTTAGAGCATGTAGTGGTCAAACTTGTAATGACCCTCACCACTTTCGTGTAATAGATGCGATGTATGGGAAAATTGTTACTGCGTTGTCCGAGTCGGCCACTGTGACAATAACTTATGGGGGAAGTCCTAGAAAACGAGGAACAGTCGTAGGCTGGAACATGCATGTGAGCGGCGCTCATAGGGAGGCTAGGCGTAAGTTTTTATGCTGGCTAGGTACTGGTATGCCGACATCGGGACGTATTTTTGAAGAAATGCGTGAAGCTAGAAAGATATTTAAGTCTCGGTTGAAGTGGTGTCAAGATCATGAGACTCAAATTAAAATGGATATTCTGGCTTCACAGCATTCAAAGAACGATTTTCGATCTTTTTGGAAGCATACAAATAGACTAAAGGGCAAGCCTGGCCTCCCTGTTTGCGTCGATGGCGTGAGTGATGCTAGACAAATAGCTGACCTTTTTGTAGACCATTTCAGTGTGCAGTCACCATTAGGCCCATCTAGGTCGACGCTCAATGTTGAGCCACGGAAAGACCTAGGAGTTAAAATAACAGCTAAAATGCTCTTGAACAGGATTAACGCGATGCGTCGAGGAAAATCTCCTGGTCATGACGGTCTCAGCATTGAGCATCTCCGATGTGCTGGTCCGCATTTGCCAAGAGTGTTGGCTATGCTTTTTACTTTTTGTCTGGGTCATGCTTATATGCCGAGTGATATGATCAAAACAACAGTGGTACCTATTGTCAAAAATAAGACTGGTGACATGGGTGATAAGAATAATTACAGGCCAATATCTCTTGCCACAATCATGTCGAAGGTGTTTGACAGTGTGCTTAACGCTCAACTTAGCAGTCATATACATGTTCACGATAACCAATTTGGTTTCAGTTCTGGATTATCCACTGACAGCGCTATATTGAGTGTGAAGCATACTGTGAAGTACTACACGGATCGCCACACTCCAGTTTACGCATGTTTCCTAGACTTGAGCAAGGCTTTTGACTTGGTTTCCTACGACATTTTATGGAGAAAGATGGAAGAGGTAAATTTGCCACCAGAGGTGACAAATACTCTAAAATACTGGTATGGAAACCAAGTCAATAGTGTGAAATGGGCTGGTGCCCTGTCTAGGCCGTATGGGTTGGAGTGCGGGGTGAGGCAAGGGGGGTTGTGCTCACCAACGCTATTCAACCTGTATGTGAATGATCTGATTGACGCGCTTAGCAGCATGCGTGTCGGGTGTCATATTGATGGCGTGTGTTGTAATAACATTAGCTACGCCGACGACATGGTGCTGCTGAGTGCGTCAATCTGCGGGCTAAGGACACTCGTAGCCACTTGCGAGCAATATGCCAGACTACATGGTCTGGCATATAATGTTAAAAAAAGTGTAGTCATGGTCTTTGGGGCCAGGGGTAAATACCCAGAAGCAGTGCCTTCAGTGAAGTTGAACGGTATACCCCTTGTGAGGGTAGACCAATTTAAATATCTGGGGCACTTATTGACCACTGACCTCAAAGACGATGAGGATATTGATAGGGAGCGGAGGGCGCTGTGTGTGAGAGCTAATATGATTGCCTGCAGATTCAGGCGTGCATCTAATGAGGTCAAGCGCACTATATTTACTGCTTACTGCACGTCTTTTTACACTTGCAGTCTGTGGGGTCATTATACTCAAAAATCATACAGCGCCCTTCGCGTCCAATACAATAACGCATTCAGGGTGCTGATGGGGTTGCTCCGATACTGCAGCGCATCAGGGATGTTTGCTGAAGCTCACGTAGACTCTTTCTACACGGTGATGCGGAAAAGGTGCGCATCCTTGGTCCGTGGGGTGCGGGGCAGCGCCAACAGCATCCTGTCTATGATTGCAAGTAGGCTTGATTGTGTGTTTGTGAACCACTGCTGCAAGGTTTCGGCTGGGCCTGTCACCTTGCAGCAATGATGTCACAATCTGTTTTCTGTTTTGTTTTGTTTGTAAGTGTACTACTAACATAGTTTGTAAGTATATTGTTACTAACACTATGAGTCCTGTTGCGAAATAAATGATTAATAATATAACAGAAATGTAACCATATTATCTTCTTGTTTTATTTACAGTACAAACCCCGTCTACTCATCGAATGCAATATACAAATAATCCAGAATTTATTGAATGTAAAAAATGTCTCATTGAATTACCGATGAATGAATTCAAATATCATTTGAGAACCAATATTCACAAGTCTAATAGTTTATTACAAAGTGAATTTGAAAGGATTTACATAATTGCAAGTGCTTTCAAAAACAGAATCTTAACATATCGTTTAAATCCTGCACAAGATGTTGAATACCTCACACCAGAGGCATTCCTATGTCAGAATAAAAATGATATACTGAAACTTATACATACATCTTTAGTGAAAAATACTTGTATCAAGATCAATTTCGAATTTTTTGCCCACTATGTCTTACCCAAAACGAGTGAACAACAACTTAAGTCGTTCAATACAAAATATGAAGTTATTTGTAATAACACAGATATTAATGACATGTTTTCGAAAGTAACTGAACTTTTAAAATGTAAAATGTCTGAATTCGAACACAAAGACTCTGGATGGTCTTATCATTCAGTAAGTCATCTTGAAATCAATGTGAATAAATATTGTCCAATGAGAGGTGGCACTTATTTAGATCTGCCTACAAAAATTAAGAATTCTAAAAGTTGTATTAATGTACAAAATTCTGACAGTCATTGCTTTTTATGGAGTGTGGTAGCTGCTTTGTATCCTGCTAAGACGAACGTATGCAGGACTACGTTGTACCCGCACTACAGTTCTGTATTAAATATTGATGGAATGTCTTTTCCTGTCTCATATCATGATATAAAATTATTTGAAATAAACAACAACATAAGTATTAATATTTATGGATTAGATAACAAGAGCGAAAACGTGACTGGACCTCTGTATTTAACAAATATCAGAAAATCCGTACATGTTAATTTATTATATTTAGAAAGAAAAGGAGTAAGTCATTACTGTCTTATTCAAAATTTGGTACGATTAGTAAGACGTCAAGTGACGTGTCATAAAGGTAATACAATGCTGTGTGAATCATGTTTACAATTCTATAGCAGTGAAAATAAATATAAATCTCATAACTGTTCAAAAGTTTTATCAATTTTGCCTGAAAATAATAGTAAACTTAGTTTTAAAAATTTTGAAAGAAAACAAAAAATTAATTATTTCATCTATGCAGACTTTGAAAGCCTTTTGCTAAGTTCTTCTGAAAAAAAATCTGAAAAATCACACAATTTCAAAAGACATCAGCCTTCATGTTTTGGATACTATATTTGTTGTTCACACGATCCAAACCAAAATAAATATGTTACTTATAGAGGTCTTGACTGTGTAGAAGTATTTATTACTAGATTAATAGAAGATGTGAAGAACATACAGGGTGTTTGGCAGAACGTTGAACATACGAAAATGGTGGATAGGTGGGGTCATCTGCTACTTACTCAGCCCAAATTTTTTTGGCCCTGGCCCACGGGATATTTTTAAAAAAAATTTTTTGTCTTTCTTCTTCTTACACCACTTTCTTAACTTTAAAGTGTAATTTTTATTAAAAATGGGTAAAACAGGCAATATTTAGTATTTTTTTTAAATCTTTTATGTTGACAGATTCTTATAAAATTATTGCTTTATTCAGATGTTAGCTAGAAAAAAAGTTATGAGTCCTCAAACTTACAGAAAGGTGTAAAACCATACCCATTACCCATTTTTAATAAAAATTACACTTTAAAGTTAAGAAAGTGGTGTAAGAAGAAGAAAGACAAAAAAAAAAATTAAAAAATATCCCGTGGGCCAGGGCCAAAAAAATTTGGGCTGAGTAAGTAGCAGATGACCCCACCTATCCACCATTTTCGTATGTTCAACGTTCTGCCAAACACCCTGTATATGAAATATTATCAATAAAAAAATCTATGATACCTTTAACACAAAAAGAACAAATCAGTTTTAACAATGCTAGTATTTGTCAAATTTTTGACAAGTTATTATTTCATGATAAGGTACGTGACCACGATCATGTGACAGGAAAGTATAGGGGAGCTGCACATGGTCAATGTAACTTGATGTTTAGAGTATGTCCATTCATACCAGTAATTTTTCATAATTTATCGAATTACGACTCTCATCTGTTTATACAAGAATTAGTGAGTTATAGAGGTTATATTAAAATTATACCTAAAACTAAAGAAAAGTATTTAACTATTACCAAATATTTAGATAATGAGAATGGAGACCGTCCTATTCAAATAAAATTCATAGATTCGTTCCAATTTTTAAGCTCTAATTTAGATGCACTAAGTAAAAGTTTATCAGACCATGACTTTATTCATTTATCAGCAGAATTTAATAATAAAAATATATACTTGTTAAAAAGGAAAGGTATTTATCCTTATGATTATATTAACACTTGGGGCAAGTACGACGAAACAACACTCCCTCGAAAGAAATATTTCTATAACTCTTTGAAAATGGAACACATTAGTAATAACGATTATGAACACGCAAAAACTGTGTGGAATGCATTTGATATCAATACGATTGGCGAGTATACCGATTTATATTTAAAATGCTATGTTTTATTACTGTGTGATATATTTGAAAATTTTCGTAATATAAGCTTAAAATATTATAAGTTAGACCCTACGTACTATGTAACGGCACCTAGTTTAAGCTGGGATGCTATGTTGCTTTATACACGTGTTGAGCTAGACTTAATTGATGACTTAGAAATATATCAAATGTTAGAAAAGGGCATACGTGGTGGTCTTGCTCAGTGCTCACTACGTCATGCAAAAGCAAATAATCCCTATTTATCAGAATACAACGAACTAGAACCGTCTAGCTATTTGATTTATCTTGATTGTAACAATTTGTACGGATATGCAATGACAAAAAAGATCCCCATTTCAGAATTTAGACTTTTAAATCAGAAGGAAATTAGCTGTTTTGATTTAATGAGTGTATCTGATGATAGCGAATATGGCTTCATTCTAGAGGTAGATCTCGAATATCCTGAATCAGTACATGATTTTCATAGTGATTTGCCTTTTGCTCCAGAGAAATTCATACCCCCTGGAGGAAAGACGGCTAAACTAATAGCTAATTTATATGATAAATTTAACTATGTAATTCATTATATTCACTTAAAGAAGTGTTTGAAATACGGGCTAGTTCTGAGAAAAATCCATCGAATTCTTACTTTCAGGCAAGAAGAATATTTAAAAAAATATATTGATTTAAATACTGCTCTGCGTCAAGCATCCGTAACTGCATTTGAGAAAGACTTTTTCAAGCTTTTGAATAATTCTATTTTTGGTAAAACGATAGAGAACAAACGTAAACAGGTAGATATTAAACTAGCTACAAAATAGATGGACACAGATAATGTGACAAATAAGCAACTCTGTGCTGAAAAACTAATTTGTAAACCTAATTTAAAATGTGTTTCTATATTTTCCGAAAACTTTCTAGCAGTGCAACTAAAACCTGAGAGAATTATTTTAGACATACCGATTTACATAGGTTTTACTGTTCTGGAATATGCTAAGGTACATCTTTATCAGTATCATTACAATATAAAAAATAAATATATGAATAATGTAAGGCTATGTTATACGGACACAGATAGTCTTCTTTATTTATTTTACACAGAAGATATTTACCGTGATATAAAAAATAATTTAACAGATTTTGATACAAGTAATTTTGATTCAAATAACCCATACTTAATACCTCAGGTAAAGGCAAAAGTACCTGGTCTATTTAAAAATGAACTAGGTGGAGACGTGATCAACGAATTTACTGGTTTAAGAGCAAAACTCTACTGTTTATCGGCTTCTAAAACTGACATAAAAAAAGCAAAAGGTATTTCAAACTCTGTTACTAAAAGGCTCGAGATATCGCATTACAATAAATCATTATTTGATGATAAAAGTAGATCGTGTAAGATGAATATGATTAAGTCAATCAAACATGTATTATATTCACAACAAGTAAATAAACTGGTGATGAATAGAAACGACGATAAAAGATACATACTACCAAATCAGATCGAGACATTGCCTTGGGGTCACTATAACGTTGTATTATAGTTTTTAGCTTTATTATATACTTAATGCTATTATTATACATCATTAAGTACTATGTATGTGTGTAAGTAGGTAATATTAAATTTGTTAATAAACGTTTATGTAATGACATCGAACTTTTTTTATTTATGGATCCTTATATATATATTATACACGCACGTCATTTACATTTATCTCACATTTCACAGTGAAGTTCATCAAGCAACCACAGACTTTAGAAGTTAATAATATAAAATTAGAAAATCAATCATGTGAAGTGAAGCATGTGGCAAATGAAAATGGTCTCAAATTTAAGCATATTTATTTATATTCGAAGACGGCTTTCCAGCCAAAATATTGTTTTTTAAAACAAGTTATGAGCTACATACCAGGTGCTAACTTCTTTGTCTTCAATGATAATAAAGAAATCATACATCCTAATGATGCATTAACTAATGCAATAATGATTTTTGATGATGTAGCATGCGAAAATCAAATCAATATTCGCAATTAGTTTGCAATGGGGAGACATAAACAGATAGATTGTTTTTATTTATCACAAACCTATTCTAAAATACCTAAACAACTAATACGAGATAATGTGAATCTTTTGATAATCTTCAAACAAGACGAGATAAACTTAAAACATAATTATATACAATGAGCACGTGAATACAGATATCGAATGGTTTCAATTTAAAAAACTTTGCTCTGCTATTTGGAAAGACCGCTTTGACTTTTTGTTAATTAATAAAGATTGCCCCGTAAATGAAGGTAGATAAAGACAAGGCTTTGACATATTTGTCGGAGAGACATCAGGATTTTATTCCATTAGAATCAGGAATTATGTGGGCAGAAGATGGGTTTCGTGCAATGAAAACACACTCGGTGCGATACAGGACGTTTATTAAAATCACAAACTAACATTATCACAAATTACAATTTAATCACAATAACTGAGCACAACGAATCGAGTACAGTTTCGCGACGTCTTAACTCCGATGCGATCAGACACTGAATGGCCTGCTCGCCGTGGACTTAAACATCACGACTCTGTTGTAAGAGCGCTTGTGGTGTGGGTAGATCACGTGATGTCGCCAGTGGCGCGCTTGCGATTCGTTTAGCGACCGTACTAATGACTGTCTCCGACACGGACATCCTGCGAAGCACACGTCCTCGTGTGTTAACCTGTAAAGAAAAATACTCGCAAAGTATCACATAGCTCGGTCACTCCTGACCACATTTGCTAAATCCAAAAACACTATGAAAGAAATCTGTTGGGATCTCAAATCTTATTCCTTAAGTTCAAACAAACCACAATTGCAGAGTTCAGAGCATTACTCACTATTTAATTCTCAAATCTTAAGATCACCAACAAAATAATCAACCAAGCTGCATGTGATTCATACTTTCTTGTAACCTCCAGTTACTCAACCATTCATTTGCGCATCCCCTTCGGATCGCCAAGTCACTCCCGGACTTTATGGTTCCAAAGTATTATCACACAAACTTAATCTCTACTCTTCGTTTCATCAACAAGACTTTCACTCGACTCTACCTCAAATTCGTAAGGAATACTCTGATTCCCTGGCAACTGAAACTTTGACTAATCGTAGCAAAAATCATCAACCAGAGCCACGTACCATCGTTTTCCACATTAACAATCATCTTTATCACTAAAAGCCTTAGAGCCTTAGAAACCCACACACGAGTAAACCACGCCTCTAACGCCACGGCTCTCCAGCCGACGAGCAATCGCATTGCTCTCACACATCCATCGCATGGATCAAAAACTATGGTCCTTCCAGACCCAATACGGCCGATAGAGAACCCCTACTCGCGTGGTTCCCATAACTTAGGCTTGCTCATTACCACTATGATCACCATCTACTTCGACTGGTACATGACCTACTGGCATCTTTCTTAAAACCTATCGTAAGCGTATTTGTAAGTATGGTTAGAATTTAAAGCTTTTAACGTATAGCGATCACCATTCAAGACTACCACTACCTTAAACGGACCTCTGAACTTCCGATCTAAATTAGTCTGATTTCTCTCTTCGTCTCTAGTAACAAGAAATCACCAAACGATTTTTATTTCTTTGTTATAGCTACCTTTGTCTAATATTCCCTGACGCAATCTCGCGGACTTCATCAATGTCGACTTTGGTTTTCATTACAATGACTTTCCTTTATTTCTTTACAAATAATTATCTTTGTCTAAAGTTCTAAATCAAACAAACTAACAACTAGATCAAACGATTAGGTCAATTAAAATGCTAGAGCAACCAAGTACCTCTTCATTCATCTAATCATTACACAAAGCAGGAAACTCATCCGTGGCCTATGGGCAACACATGGCCCTCCAACAAACCTCTGTTTGTTTTACTACGTTCCTCAAGAACGCCGAGTCCCACATGACTCTATGGTCTCTACGACCCGACCTCCGCCAGAGCCACCCGCGCACCGCGCATCCACGGACTACTAAAAGTAGACACCGACTTCTACCGGACTACGGCTACGAAATGGCTACTGGTACGGTCGACCATCCGAACCAAGTTTCCACACTATCTCTCAATTTCAAATTCTCAAATCAAATCAAAAACTCTCTACTTAAAACTGTACTTGGCACTCGGGCATTCTCCTTAACCCATCGTGTTCGTACTTGTAAGTACGCTTAGAACTTAATGCTCTCAATGCGTAGCGATCTCACTAATAATTTTACAACTTTGAATGGCTTATATTTGGGGTCTAATTTAGTCTGGTTGCGTTCTTCGTTTTGAAGCAACACAAAGTCAAAACAAACAAAACACAAAAAGTCAAGTTGGTGTTCGCTAATCGTTAAGCAACATTAGATTTGTTCTGTGCTGAATACACGTGTTTGACCAATACCAGTCAACGCAACAATGTTATTAACTCGTTTGCCACTTAATTTGGCTGCACAACTCTAATTTAATACCGAGCATTCAGCACCAGAATCGTAAATAAAACAATACAGCTCACCTTTGTGTTCTAACGTGCGTGAGGGTAGTTGTACGATGCGCCGCTCGTTCCACACACCGCCGCGGCGTTGACCGGCCTGCTGCCACTGCCGCCGCTGCCGGCGTTGCCGACGCAGCCGCCGCTGCCGAATCAGCCGCCACTGCCAACGCAGCCGCCGCTGCCGACGCAGCCGCCGCTGCCGACGCAGCCGCCGCTGCCGATGCAGCCGCCGCTACCGCCGCTCGTACACCGGACTGCTAAGTGACCCGGCTTGCCACATTTGAAGCAGACCAAATGCTTCGCTGCCGGCTGCTGCGCCGCTTGACTCGACGATGATTCACCGGTGGTGTTTATTTTGCGGTTCAAATGTCAAAACGCGTTCAGTTCTTGCTGTAATTTGACCCTCGATCTAATGTTTGTAGTAAACGCCATACGTTGAAGTTACGGCGATTTCTTCTTTGTTTACACCTTTCCAACGATTATTCAGCGAAGTGATTAAATTACTTGCGAACGCGGGTAATGTTTCTCAACTTGGTTTTTCGCCGTTCATTTTAATCACGGTACCCACCAATGTCTCGCACGAAATAAATCGTGTTGTGAAAAGTACCTTCAATTCATTCCATATCATATCTTCGTAGGCTATTTAGAATAACCATGTTGATGCTTCACCTTTTAGCGTCTTGCTGACCGCCACAACAAGTTGACCATCTTGCAATGAATTTTAAGCAAAGCATAAATCTGCTGTCGCGCACCGTGATCACGCATCGGAATCGGGTTTATCCGAGTCGAATACCGGCAACACTAACTTGTTTTTCACTAGCTTAGTTTTTAAGAGTTAGTATCAGCGCGTGCATTTGTAGGTTTTGAATTTAAAAAGTAACCACCACTGATTGTTATTGTCACTGTCCCCGCGTGTGATCTCATTAGCACGATTTGATCCCGCTTCTGATGTCGGAGAGACATCAGGATTTTATTCCATTAGAATCAGGAATCATGTGGGCAGAAGATGGGTTTCGTGCAATGAAAACACACTCGGTGCGATACAGGGCGTTTATTAAAATCACAAACTAACATTATCACAAATTACAATTTAATCACAATAACTGAGCACAACGAATCGAGTACAGTTTCGCGACGTCTTAACTCCGATGCGATCAGACACTGAATGGCCTGCTCGCCGTGGACTTAAACATCACGACTCTGTTGTAAGCGCGCTTGTGGTGTGGGTAGATCACGTGATGTCGCCAGTGGCGCGCTTGCGATTCGTTTAGCGACCGTACTAATGACTGTCTCCGACATATTTATATACTTTTTGAAAGTACTTATATACCAACTCATTGCGGAAAATATATCAATCGAAAGGGCTGTGTCGATCAATCATTTGTTGTAACCCGGGTCAATCGCGACCCATTGGCAAGGTGATCGAATCAAAATGATTCGATCGTTTCGATCACTCGATCACTTCGATACTTCTATCACGGATCGTGGTTCAGTCGTGTGATTGACTGGTTTCTTGAGTAAATTTCGTGTGGAAATGTGTATAACAATATCTAATCTACCTTAATAACCTACTTCATTTAGCATTAGAAAAATAACGGCAGTTATTGTGTTTTATGTTACGATGGTAGGTATAATATATAATTAGTGCATGATATTAAAAAAACATACAAAAACAACAATTACCATGAATACACTAAACATTCCACACCAAACACCGAAAACTAAACAGATCACGCACAGGTCGCAAACGTGGGTCGCGAGTCGTAGGTCACGTTGCAACTGATTTGTTATTGTTAATGTCAATCAATTTTTCGATCGATCACTCGCGACCCAAACAAACAGGTTTGTACTGGTGTAGCGCGCACGAAGGAAACTCGACTCGTGAAAGTGACCGACATACAAATCGGAATGCGATAAAAAGAGACAAACATACTTGTGTCGATTCAATTCATAAAGTACGGCGCTGTTGTATTGTGAGTATCGAGTATCGCGAGTCAGCGTCCTCCGTGAGCGGGTTATATGATCGAATGTTTTTGAGATTCGTGAGTCGATCACTTGCGAGTGGGTTGTGATCGAATCAAAGTGATTCGATCAATCGTGATCGACACAGGCCTATTGCAGATATCAGATTTCGATTCGAAATCTGATATCTGCAAATAACGGATGGGTCAGTATGCAGGTTAATATTAAAGAACAATTGATAAAGTCAGTTGACAGTATCAAAAATAAAATAAAAACAATGCAAAATGTAGAAGATGCAGCTCATTTAAAATTTAAAAAGGTCTTCAAACCAATAACAGATCCCCTAGAAACATTTATTAAAGCGAATGATAAAATTAACCCAATATTTGACATTTCAAAAGACGAAAGTAGCACGATTGAAAGTAGATTGTAGTTGTTCCGGGTCTGGCTGTTTGTGTATGTCAGTTTAAATGTCTGTAAACGCACCCACGATACAGGAGAAATTCCTAGTGTGGGGCAACGTTTTTTCTAAAAAAAAAAAAAAAAAAAAGATTAAGCTCATCAACTGATTATGCTCCAGATTATGACAGTTTTGAAGAATGTATAAAAACGGATTCAAATGAAGATTCTGAGTGTTATAAGGACGCCCTTGCAACAAATCCTTTTAGAGATTCCAATGATACACTTATTTCGCTAAACAAAGAAGATTATGATGGAAATCTATGAAAATATGAATGTCCCATTTGGGATACGTAGTGAAAATAAAAAACTGATGATGGGGTATAGCAAGGTTACGTTTTCTCTTGCAAATAAGAGCAGTAAATTGGCTAAAAAAAAAATAGTCACAATTGATAAAAGGCCTTATAAATTAACACCAGGCCTAAAAGAACTTTTGGTACGCAGTAAACCTGACCTTACTTTGGTCACTGAAGAAGATAAAATTGATTATAAAGATATACTTCTTAATACACATGCGCACAAACGAGACTTTCATCCTAATGGTCAAATAAAAGGTGATAAGAGTTTAAAATATCGTCAAATTATTAAACCTCTTTTTTCGCAAAATAGTTATGTTCAAGATGAAGGACAGATAATGAAAACAAAAAGCGGTGGTTTTTTGCCTAAATTAAAAAAATATAAAAGTAATACCGATTATGTCTACTGGGATGACCCTAATGAACTAATTGAAAGATTGAAACTTCTAATTGCATCAAAAAATGCTGGTAATACTAATCATGACAATAAATTTCTATCAATTATAGAAGAGTTAAAAGAAGCCGATGTTATAAAAGAGTAAAAACCTTTGGAATGTTCTCAGTTATCAAAGTTGTATGCAACATGAATGAACATAAAAATATTAATTGTGTTCGTACAAATAAAACATCAATCATAACTAAAAATAGTGTAAATGTGGAGCGTTTTGAGATTAAAAATACCATAAAATAAACTGAATCGTATGAAAATATTTCTGAAGAGTCAATCGAAAAACTTAAAGTTAATATTTGCGTGCAAATAGAAAAACTGAATAAACTGATTTCAATTTTAAACGATAAAGTAAGAAATCTGGAAAACAATATTGAGTTAAAAGAAATTGCAGGAAAATTAAATAAGCATTATGAGCAAAGCAGATGTCATAAATGAAATTCATAAATGTGCTAGAGTTAACTTTCCAAGAAGACAGGTCATACTTAAAGATATAGATGATCTCTGGCAAGCAGATTTAATGGATATGCAAGCAATTTCAAAAGTGAATAGTGGTTACAAATATATACTAGCAATCATAGATACTTTTTCAAAATATGCTTGGACAGTTCCTCTGAAACAAAAAAATAAGCAAGAGGTGTCAAAAGCATTCGTAAGTCTATTGCTTAAAGGACGAGTTCCAAGAAATTTGCAAACTGATCTGGGGAAAGAGTTTTATAATAATAAATTCAGAAATATTGTTAAAAAATATAATATTAATCATTATTCAACGTATTCTACTAAAAAAGCCTCAATTGTTGAAAGATTAATAAGAATATTAAAAAATAAATTATACAAAGAATTTAATCTTAACGGGAATTACAAATGGATAAATGGAAGACTTGACAAAATTACATATGAATACAATAATACTACTCATAGGACTGTAGGACAACCTCCAGCTTCTATAACTCATGCCAATAAAACAGACATAATGCAGAGATATATTCGTATGGCTCAATGTAAGAAAAACATTAAGTGTAGGAAGTTTAGTGCGGGTGATTTTGTAAGAATAAGTAAATACAAAGGATGTTTTGATAAAGGCTATTATCCTAATTGGTCAACAGAAATATTTAAGATAAAAACAATACAAGAAACTAATCCGATAACTTACTTGATAGAAGATACAAGATGTCGACCGATACTAGGAGCATTTTATGCTCAAGAACTTCAAAAAACCAGCCATCCTGATTTGTACTTAGTTGAAAAAGTATTGAAAAGAAAAGGGAATCAAGTATATGTTAAGTGGCTCGGACTTCCTACTAGTGAAAACAGCTGGATAGATAAAGAAAATGTATTTTAAGAGAGCCAATCAAAAATTGGTACTAATGTGTATTTAACCAAATACATAAATGTTTTCTATTCATTATGTATTTGTTCTTAAAACAAAAAAGACTTGTATTTGTACCTATTAAATACGTTTCTATTACTCTAGAGAGAAATAAAAAAAAATAAAAAAAATAGCAATGAAAACAATAGAAGGTATTTCAGACAACAAAAAAACAGTTTCACCAGCATTCAACAAAAACACCAATAAAGTAAAAAAAGGAAATGGTTTTAAGAAAACACTTAAAAAAATTGTTAGCCATACTAAGAAGCATATTACAAAATTAAAACCATCATGTAAGAAAGCATTGATGGAATTAGCATACACGACAGCTAAAGAATTTGCATCAGATACATCAATAAAATTACCTAGGATTATACCGGTACCAAAAACTGGAGGATTTCTTCCTTTAGTACCAATATTTGCTGGATTATCTGCTGCTGGCAGTTTAGCAGGAGGTGCTGCTGGTATTACAAAAGCAATTAACGCATACAAAACAGCTAAGAAGCAATTGTGTGAAGCAGAACGACACAACAAGGAAATGGAGGCATTATTCATTGAAAGAGGATTACATCTTAAGCATTACAAGGAGGGTTTAGGCATTTACATAACACAGAAAAAAAACTGAAATCTCGGCTGCCCAATAGAGCTTTATCCAATATTGATATAATGAAACACTCGAATAATATTCCATTTTTCCGAGGTGTGTTTATGAGAGATAAATTACCAGATGAAGTTTTGCCGATAGAATGTGGAGTAATCAATCTTGACTCTTCTGAAAACTCTGGTACTCATTGGGTAGCCTATGGCAAGATAAATGAATACATTGAATATTTTGACAGTTATGGTAACTTAAAACCTCCTAAAGAATTTATGAAATATGTAGGAAATAATATTCAGTATAATTATGAAAACGTACAGCGTGACCATTTGTATAATTGTGGACACTTGTGTTTAAAATTTCTTAGGTCATTTTGGAAAGACAATAAAGTGATTTAACATATTCATGTTTTTCTTTTTAATACAAATTAATGTCCTTGTAACGTAAATATGACTAGTTATAAAAATTCATATCCTGATAATCTACGTCCATTCTTAGACTGTCTGTGATGATGATAACTACTCGCATTGTAAACAATAATTGAGCTAAATTTGATAATAGTAATTCTAACTATTTTTAACCGACGAAACAAAAAGGAGGAGGTTCTCAAGTCGACACGTATATTTTTTTTTTTTTTTTTTTTTATGTATGACCACGCATATCTTTTTACAGAATAGTCCGAATTGAACGATTCTTTTTTTATTGGGGAGGGTATACCTCGAAGTTGGTCCCATATAAATTGTATTAACTTTGCTTGGGTACTTTTTGAGTTAGCTTCAATAATACGTATTTTTCCACTTAGTCTATGTGGATGATATTCTAATATTTTTTCCAGCCACTGTTATTTTTTACAAAGCAGATCGTGATATTCGAATTTGTGTGGGGTAGGTACCACAACTAAAAACTGAAAAATAAAAAACTTTTTACAAAAAAGACAACCGACTTCCAAAAAAAACTTTAAGTGAATAACTTTAATTTCGGAAGACACGAAAATTCAAAACCAAAGACAGGATATACCTCGAAGTTGATCCCATGTAAAATTGAAAACTACAATCCACAACTAAGGGTAGAAAAATTGGGGTTCTTTGATTTTGCACCGACTGAATTTTCAACTGTGAACCGATTCTGCTGAAACGCACACAAATAATGTTGTTCTGATGAACTATATAATAAAGACCTGGAGTTGATCTGACGATGGAGACGGAAGACAGTCGCGAGAGCTCCTCAGGAGTTTGGGTTTATGTTATTCATTTTGATGAGAACTTTAGACCTGGCTGGGGTATGACTGTCATCGAGGGTCTGACGATGGAGACGGAAGGCTGTTGAGGGAGTTCCTAGTTGAGGAAAATAATAACAATATTAAAGCGATATTTATAAATACTGGTATTCAGCTGCATCCGGTTAGACTGGAATTATAGGAAGGCTAGGCAGATTGATTGATTAAAGCGATTGAAATGCAAGTTTCACGAAAAATAAAAATCGGTCGATATATACCGGATTAAATCATGTAAAAATTATTATAAATAATTTATTATTCAGGGTTGCTACAAACATCAGTGTTCGAGCCTATTGCTGATTTGTAAGTAGACCTCTCCATCTCTGCATTTCGGCCAAAGCTCGTTCATCGTGAGGTTTGTTTAATACCTTCTTATCGGGTTCTAAGGCAGATATATCCTCGGGTGTTTTTAGTCTAGTCAGTGCCAAATATGCCTGCCCTTTGGCGAAGACTTTTTTACCGAGGTCGATTACGGCTTTATCAAGGGTCGTTCCTTGTAATTTGTGTACCGTAACGGCCCAGCACAAAATTAACGGCAACATCCTACGCTCAATATCACCATAAACCTTCGTGCCCTGAAAAGTTGCAACTACTGGAGGTATAGCAACACAACCATCGCTATCTTTCAGTCTGCTTCCTATGCTTTCATCGTCAAATTTTACTAAAATACAATCCGCTAATTCTCCTTCCTCTAGTTGATCCCTGCGCAGTGATGGCCATTTAGTTTTTTTCACAATACCCATTGCACCATTGACGAGGCCCTCAGATACTGATATGTTACGTCTCAGCATAACACGGGATTCGGTAGCTAATTTTACCTCAGATAAAAGGCTACCACAACTGTTCACATCTTTTGGAACTACATTATCTGGAGGTTTCTTTCCATAGGTAGCAACTTCACGAGACTCATCTATGGAACGAATTGTATAAATGCAATAGTGTTTTGAATTCATAGCTGTCATCTTACTATTGTACTCGTCAATCTGCTTGACGGTAGGGAATATTCAAACAACAACACCATCCTTTAACTCTTCACCTAAAGCTACCCTTCGCCTTTGACAGAGCAGTTCCATTGAACGGTTGTCAATTCGCCTACGCGTAGATTGTTTAACAGGTCAACGAATTCGACGTCATTTCGTTGTCTCTATGATAATGGTTAATTACCAGAATGAAAATGAGTGCCATAAATTAACTTCTGCAGCATCCCAAAGTGGTTGTGCAAAGCACCAATTTTACAGGGGGCAGTTGCATGATGTCGTCAAAGAGAATAATATTTATACCTCAAAATAACTTATCGTTGTTTTTAAACTCCTGTAGCCGCAAATGAATTACTCAAACTCTCCGCTCTGGATAACGACAGTATTAAAAAAAAAAAAAAAAAAATGCTGTTTAATTTGATTAAAACTTAAAAATTATAATAATAACAATAATTCGTTTATTTTTCAGACAAAGTCCGTCATATAAATTAATAACATATACACACACACAAGTATAAGTAGTTATTAAGTATTTATCTAACATTGTATTATTCATAAACGTTGGTTTAACGTCAAAAGTGTATAGTTAAACAGTCGCTAATCAGTACATAACTTTAAACAACGTTTATAAATAAACCTAATATAATAGGTACCACGATATATGACCGAGGCAAATATGTATTTTAAAGAATAATCAAAAAAATTGGTAGGTAGTAGATTTTAGCTACATCAATAAATGGTAACTCAAAAGCGAAAAATAAAAAACTTTTTTACAAAAAATTAAACCGACGAAAAAAATAACTGAAAAGCAAAAAATAAAAAATATACCTTTTAGTGTAAGTAAGTTCCTAAACTAATTTACGTAACAAACTTTGAGTCGGCGCCAAACAAACCAACAAACAAATTGATTAATTACAAATAATTATAGCGCATAATGGCAGCTTGATGAATCTTCGTTGAATGTGTGATGGCGCCGACTCAAAGTTTGTTACGTAAATTAGTTTAGGAACTTACTTACACTAAAAGGTATATTTTTTATTTTTTGCTTTTCAGTTATTTTTTTCGTCGGTTTAATTTTTTGTAAAAAAGTTTTGTTTATACATGAAACAACATGCTAGTTTTTAATAAAACGCCTAGCGTGAAAAGAAAATGTTATATTACACTTCCTGTTTCCAAAGAAAGCAGACGTGTCAACGCATTAAACGTTAAAAGACCAATTAAAATTATTAAAGAGAATAAAAGATTTCTCAGATATATTGGATTAAAATTAAAATAATAACAACATGCTTCAAATAACAGATTTACCGCAACATGACAATTCTATTGAAAGTTATGAGATCCATAGTTACAATCCATATAATACTAGTTTCAAAGAAAATGATGAAATCAGAATACCCATACAACATCAAGATTTGTATGTGTTGCCATGCAACAGTTCCATTTTTATAGAAGGGTATGCAAGTGTATCTAGTAAAGATTCGACAGGAAAAACAATACAAAAAGAAGTTAATTTCATAAACAACCCGATTTTATATATGTCGGAGTTGGTTGTCAATTACAATTGTGAATTGTGGGTAGTTAACAAAATTGGTATGATTTGTTTTTTTGTTATTATAATTTAAGTGATTTAACTATTGTCTCATAAATCGGAACATTTACAAACCGAATATTAAATACTCTGTGTATGCACTAATTGATTTTTGGCAACTTATTTCGATAATATTGTAATTGATAGTTTTGTTCAAAAGAAATGTTGACATTTTCTTTAATTTTAAACTGATTTACTTTGTGAATTCACTATTGTTTATTTACGACAATTATTCTTGTATTATTAGATTACTTTACAATGTAAGTCTTGTTAGATTTAGCACATTTTAGTGTTTTGTATCAAGTAAACACATGACGCACTTCCGCGCGCCATCGGACAGAGTTGTTGAGGGATTTCATGGCAGGGCATCGTCTTATAAAAGAGCGTGCACTCGCTATGCTCGTCAGTCGGTCTTCGGATTCGACTCATTTAAGAGCCCTGCTCCCGACAAAACTGTCGGTTTACCTGGTGCAGCACTGCTGTATATTTACATAGCTGTATAGGCTTGCTGATAGCGAGCTATACACTTTGTTGTTGGGTGGCTTGTCCACTATACGAACTGTGACCTTGAAGGTCTGTTCGTCTGTTGTACTGTAACTGTATAGTTACACCTACTTTTACTGCCTTTATCTTTTTTATTGTGTTTTTATTTCATATTGTGTGTGTGTACTGTAATTAAACCTGTAATTGTTTAAACTGTGTTGTTTATCCCAATAAAATGGGAACTCCAAACCCTGACGATATACCTCTCGGCACTCCTGATCCTACATATATGTAGGATCAGGAGTGCCGAGAGGTATATCGTATATCGTAACAATAGTGAATTCACAAAGTAAATCAGTTTAAAATTAAAGAAAATGTCAACATTTGTTTTGAACAAAACTATCAATTACAATATTATCGAAATAAGTTGCCAAAAATCAATTAGTGCATACACAGAGTATTTAATATTCGGTTTGTAAATGTCCCGATTTATTAGACAATAGTTAAATCACTTAAATCATAATAACAAAAAAAACAAATCATACCAATTTTGTTAACTACCCACAATTCACAATTGTAATTGACAACCAACTCCGACACGGCCAGAACTGACCTTCTACACGACCTCGTGTGATCCTGAAAAAGAAATCTCTTTGTGAATATCGATCGGCCTTTCTGACAAACAAAAGCCTTAACAAAAGGTATTTTGAAAAGAAAAATCCTGAATTAATCAAATAAAATTATTATCAATAATCGTTGCATCGCAACCATTCAAAATAACCATACTGTTACAGACAATACATAGCTCAACCAAAGTAGAGACATAGTCTCCCAGCCGAAATCACACCATGGGATTTCGATAAGTAACTTGGAGTCGAATAGACAACCCGCATAGGCGTCAACATAGACAACCCGCATAAGCGTCAAGATCAACGTCCAAATCCAGAAGTCAACATAGACATCCGATTAAGCATCAAAATAAACAAGAGTCAACATAGACATCTTGACAATTCAGCTATACTATGTCTGTTCCAGATGAATCATCATCAGTGTCAACATTGACATCATCACTAACAGTAACTGGACATTCAGGCATTTTTCGTACACGATCATGGGCATATTTGTAAATTCTATTGGTACTCAAAGATTTTAACAAATATCTATCACCATCCAACAGTTCTAAAATTCTATAGGGACCTTTAAATTTAGGATCTAATTTAGTTTGGTTTCGTTCCTCATTAGCAATAAGTACAAAGTCGCCAACTTGGAACTTTTTCAAAACAGCTTTAGTCTTATCATATCTGTCTTTATCGTATTCGGCGCTTTTAGTTATACCCAGGGCCGCCTGTTCTCTTACACGGGACAGATTTACTTCTATCTCCTCACTATCAACAGTCATCAAACCCAGAGGCCTAGCAACTCGTCCAATTAATAAGTCTAAAGGACTAGATTTAGTAACCCGATTAATTGTGCAATTAAGAGCAATTTGAACGTCTTCAATGGCATCTTGCCATGATCGCTCACTGGTTTCAACAGCGGTAAGCATACTTTTTAATGTTCTCATGATGCGTTCAACCTGCGCATTAGCCCTACTTGCACCGGTAGCTATTAAATGCAAAGCAATATTATGGGAATCACAAAAATCTTTAAAGTTTTTGCTAGCAAAACAACGACCTTGGTCAGCTATAACCCGAGAAGGTGCTCCAAATAAAGACACTGGACTTAAGAGCTTTAATGCAATTTGATGCGTCAATCTGGGTAGTATGGTATAGTAATACAAATTTTGTAAAAGAATCAATTAAAACAATGATGTATTCCTAGAGATCACTTTTTCCACTAAGTTTTCCTGTAACATCTACATGCACTGTGTGCCAAGGTATACTGACTTTAGGTATAGGGTGTAACTCAGCTTGAATTTTACCAGAGTTTGATTTCGAGACTTTACATGTGATACAGTTATCTACGAATTTTCTAACATATCTAGCCATTTTATCAAACCAGTAATGCTCATAAACCTTTTCAAGTGTTTTATCCCAACCTAAATGCATGATTGCTTCATGTATGTGGTTTATAACAGACCATCTAAAAGCTCTTGGGACAATAGGTAAACAACGAGTTTGACCATTGCGTTGTATTTTACGGTACAAGGTTCCTGATCGTAATTCGTAACTTTGGGCAACATCAGGGGGTAGAGAGTTATTTTTCAGATTAGAAACGATTGCTAAAATCTCAGAATCACGCTGTTGTTCAGCTAAAAGCCAACTATTAGACAGAGTAGTAATATCAACACGTTTCTGTTCTACTTTGTCGATTGATAGTGGAAGGGGGTTTCTTGAAAGAAAGTCTACGTGGTTCATATATCTGCCTTCTCTATACATAATGTCAAAATCATAAGCCTTAAGAAAAGCCCACCATCTATGTACTCGGGGAGTTAAATCAGCCTTATTGCGCGAGGCTTTAAGGGAATTACAGTCAGTTACAACGGTAAATTTATGTCCTTGCAGATAATGGTGAAAATGCTTAACTGCGTTAACAACGGCCAAAGTTTCCAATTCATAGGAATGATATTTACTTTCAGTTGCAGTTGTCCTTTTACTATAGTATTCTACAACATGCATTTTGTTTTCAACCTTTTGAAAAAGAATGGCACCGTAACCATCAGCACTGGCGTCAGTATGTAATTCGATGGGATATTCAGGGTTATAAATCATTAAAACTGGCTCATTAGTAAGAATTGAAATTACTTTTTGCCTTATTTTCTCATGTTCATCAGACCACTTAAAAGTCTGTTTACTAGTAGTTAAAAAGAACAAAGGTTTCATAATCTGTGAAAAGTTTTCCACAAATTTTCTAAAATAAGATGCTAGACCAATGAACTGTCTCAATTGGTGAATTGTTTTGGGACACTTGAGGTTAATCAAAGCTTCTATTTTTCGAGGATTGGGGCGAAGTTCCCCAGAAGTGATTTCATACCCAAGATATTCTACCCTACGCTTTAGGAAAGAGCACTTACTAAGGTTTAAAGAAAATCCTGCTGTGGACAATGATTCAAGGACTTCTTGTAGTCGATGTAAACCTTCAGAGGGGTCTTTACTGGGGACCATAATGTCATCGATGTAGATAATTACGTAGGAATAGACTAGTTTGCCTAATGCATTCGTCACAGCGCGTTGGAAAACACTAGGAGCATTTCGTAGACCGAATGGCATAGCCAAATATTCAAATTGGCCATCGGGTGTTACAAAAGCAGTGGCCTCAATACTATCAGGATGAATAGGTATTTGATGGAACCCAGAAGTACAATCAAGACATGTGTAAAAGTTAGCACCGCATAATCTTGCGATTTGGTCAGCTATAAGGGGCAGTGGAAACCTATCTGCTACAGTATTACTATTGAGCTCACGGTAGTCTACGCACATTCGATCAGATCCATCGCGCTTCTTTATCAATAAAATAGGACTTGCAAACGGAGAGCAACTAGGTCTAACTATTTGAGCGTCTATCAGATCATTAATTTTGGAACGAACTAACTGCCTTTCGTCCGGAGTAAGTCTGTAAGGTCGGCGATGAACAGTCTTATGTGGATCAATGAGGCGTATTTTAAGTTCACCCGATGTGACTCGAGTAGAGGGTAGTCCCTGTACAAAAGCATGAGAATATTTTTGAAGGAGTTCAATCAACTGTGGTTTATATTCGGATGGAATATCAGTATCAATATCATGAAAATTTGGAGTCTCAGGAATAGAGCATTGATCAATAATCTTAACTTTTGTAATGGTAAGACTTTTTTCAGTCATATTAATCGCAAAACCTAATTTTAATATTTCACGGCCTATCATAATACTATGACTAATATAGGCATCCGGTATCACATGAAAAAGTATCTCTAAATAGTAACCATCTATTTCTACTTCACTCAGAATCTGTTCGGTACATATTATGCTAGAATTTCCTATTCCCATTATATTAACCGTACAAGCAATACGTTTGCCAGATAACTTTTCAGCAAATGTTACAGCAATAAGAGAACATTCAGCCCCAGAATCATAACAAAATGCAAGCGACTCACCAGATTGCTTTAAAACACCAGTGATTGGTCGTACATCACAAGCTTCAACTCGTTTCACGGATGGTTGGCTGCTCGAAGGTCGACTGCCGCCATCTTCACTGGAACCTCCCGGCCGCCTTCCGGTCGCCTTTGGGCAGCGAGGAGCGACGTGTCCCGACTCCCCACAGCGGTAACAGACGATCTTCTTAGGTGTCGCCTTAGGTGACGAGCTGGCTGGTCCAGGATGCTTCGTTTTCTCAGCCTTCTTGCGACAGTTTGTGGATTTATGCCCCACTATGCCACAAAAGTGACATACTATTGTACCTGGTTTGAACCTCTTAGGTTGAGAAGAATCGTGCTGGTCAGAGGAAGTCTGAGACTTTCTCTTAAGATGGGACAAGACACTTAGTTCTTGTTGAAGGTTATGCCTAGTATTTACTTCGGTAGTAAATGCTAGTCGATTGGCACGGGAATCAAATTTGGAAACATGGGCCAGTACAGTAGAAACAGCAATGTGTTCGACACTCAGGCTATTCCATTTAGATTTCAGCGAAGTGACCTGTCGACTGGCATACGCGGCTAAAGATTCACCTTCTTTTGGTTGACTGTTATGAAGGTTAATGAGGGTAGCGGCAACAGTTTCCGAAACGTCATAACGAGACAGGAAGAGACTCTTAAAGTCTGTCCAGGTCATGCCAGCATATGATATTTGGGAAAGCCATACGTTAGCACTGCTCTTTAAAGCTTTAGTTAGGGCAATAATAAGAGGGCCACCTTGAAGAGGCTTTTCCGATAGGCAAATATCTACGGTTGAACTCCAAGATCGAGCATTGGAATCAGGTAGGTCTGGGTCAAAATCGGGCAAGCGAATAACAGCAGACGGCGCAGACTGCGTCTTAATCGCTTCAATTAACTGAGCCATATTATATATGATCAAACGAACTTGCAAAAGTGAAGTTCGATCGATATTATATGAGTACGTTTCATTCGAAGATATATAATAACAACAATGTAGTAATTTTTATCCTACTGGCAACTTCGCACGGGTAAAGAGTAATTTAGTTACTTTTTTTTTTTTTTTTTTTCTACCTCCGGGTAGGCACTATGTCGGCTCGTCATTATATTTAGAGATATTTTTCAAAATTTTCATTTTCGGGTATTGGGAGGGTGGGAATATATATCTTCGAATGAAACGTACTCATATAATATCGATCGAACTTCACTTTTGCAAGTTCGTTTGATCATATATTATATTTCGACGTTTCATTCCTCAGATATATAATAACAACAATGTAGATGTTCAGAGATGAAAATTTTGGGAAATAAAATAAACAGATTTACGAAAGGAAAAGAATCGTCTTTTATTTTCTGTAAAATCTATAATCATTAGCTACTTAATTCAATATTACAACATAATTTTATAAGTAAATAATATTAACAAAATTCTGTTCTTCTAAGTTAATTCATTTTTGCTAATAAAATCACAAAGTATTATTATTTGTCTGTAATAAGTACAGACCGAGCAAAGTTAGCTCTGTCCACTACATGGCGGTGGTAGAACTTTGCGAACGTTTTAGAAGTACTGGTCCAGCCAGCTGCTTTCCTAATGGCATCTAACGAGAGCCCAGAGGCGGACGCCGCGGACGTGGCTGCGTGCCGCGTGCTGTGCGCGCTGAACGCAGACACGTCCACGCCGCTCGCACACAGCACCTGCTTAATCCATCTGCTGATGGTTTGAGCAGTTGCTGGCTTGTGCGGACGCTTATGAGTTAATATAAGGCTGTTTGTCGCTTCAGATCGTATATTTTTTGTGACGAACATATAATCTTCTAATATAGTGGCGGGGCAGATTGCCCTATTCTCATTAAAGTACGGTAATACCAGTACAGGTTGTTCGCGTCCAGCCGCGGATGTTTTGATGACATCTGAAATACCTATCTGAATACCAGATGGACCTACCACAATATTTTCTAATTTTATTAGAGAGAACGTCTGTACCCTATGCGCTGTACATAATGCTAGGAGAACCACTAGCTTCTTGGTGATTTTTTCAATTGACAGTCCTCTGTTGGGTATCCATTCTGCGACAAAATTTAGAACTACTTGGGGATCCCAGGTACAAGTGTATTTTGGAGTGGCAGGTCTTAATTTATAAACGCCTTTTAGAAGCCTTTTAACTTGGTCGTTAGAAGTTACAATACTGCCTAGCAGCAAGGAAAGAGCAGAGCGATGAGAATTCAGAGATCCGTAAGCGCCACCTTCGTTAAATAGTTTTGTTAAAAATAACATAATATCGGATGGTGAACCAGAGTAGGGGTTAAGACTGTTTGTTTCACAGAACTGCCACCATAGTTTGTAGGTACTGTTGTACTGGGACAATGTGTTCTGGGATAGCGAAGCCATCATTAAGTCGAGCGCAAGGTTTGGTGTTCCTCTGGATTCGAAGGCAAACCTGAGAGCACCACTGCAGCCAGGGTAAACTGTCTCAGGGGAAGTTGGGGAGTCCTGAAAGAGGACAAGGAAATATTTGAATCAGGCGTTAAGTATAAAATATCAGACCGTCGTATTTTATTGAGTAATGGAAACCAAGGCTGTGACGGCCAATAAGGAAAAATAATTACGCCTATTGCTTCGTCTTTAATAATTTTCTGTATGCATTTCAAAATCAAAGAGAAGGGTGGAAAAGCGTAGAAGTACCCTGTGTGCTTCCAATTGATTGTAAATGCATCTACTGTCATGGCGTCAGGGTCTGGTTTCCATGAAACATACGTTTTGCATTTGGCATTAGTGCGAGAAGCAAAGAGATCTATTACTGGTTCGCCAAAAAAGGCCAATACCTTCAGATAGTTTGTGTCAGAGAGGTTCCATTCGATATCGGGATTGATTTTCCTTGATTCTTGATCGGCTTCTATGTTATCTTTTGTATTTATATACGACGCAAACAGCCAGATATTCCGTTTCTCGCACCACTGCCAGATAGTTTTGGTTAAGTTGGTTAAATGAGGGAATTGAATCCCTCCCATTTTATTTATGTAACTAATAGCAGTGGTGTTATCAACGCGTAGCAAAATATTACAATCATTGTACTTTGGGTCTCGAGCGAAGCATTTCAGACCAAGAAAGACAGCAAGCAACTCTAAATAATTAATATGAAAGTTGCGCTCGCTGTCTTTCCAACCACCGTTTACACGTTCGTTGTTACAAAATGCGCCCCAGCCTGTTTTAGAAGCATCAGTAAAAATTTCTAAAACAAAATTTTGAGTTTCTAGGGGATTTGATGTGAAATTTATATTTTTAATCCACCACTCTAAGTCAGATAAAATTATAGCAGAAGGTCTAAATTTAGCTTCGTATGTTTGATATTTTTTAAGAGCTAAATATTTCTGTCTCTCTAGTTGTTTTGTATAGAGCCAGCCATATCTTACGGCTGGACATGCTGCGGTCAGAACCCCTAACAAGCGAGAAAATTCCCTAATAGTACAAAATGGTAACTTTAGATATTTTTGCAGAAATTGTAATATTTTGTGTCGCTTTTCTAATGGCAATGATACTGACATGTCTATTGAATTGTACATAAATCCTAGAAATTTGCAACATTGTTGTGGGCTTAGACTACTTTTATCAAAGTTTACCACAAAACCTAGGCAATTCAGTAATTGAAGAGTTTCAGTTACATTTTTATGACACTCGTCATAGGTATCTCCTAGGCATAATAAATCGTCAAGAAAAATAACAGATTTAAATCCACGATGCCTTAAATAAGCTACAACTTCTTTCATGATTTTTGTGAAAGTCCAAGGTGCGGAGGATAGTCCGTAAGGCAAAGCGTTAAATTCATAGGTGTAATTGCGTAATTTTTCGTCTTCAAATTGAAATCTTAAATACTTGCGATGAGATCTAGCTACAGGGACAAGTAAGTATGATTCTTTAAGATCAATGGTTGCCATGAATCCATTTCTTGGTATCATTTTTGATGCAGTTCTATGGTCTTCCATCTTAAAATGCTGATTTGAGACGAACTTATTTAACTGTTTAAGATTTAGTATAAATCTATAGCTACCATTCGATTTTGGTATCAAAAAAATGTTAGATACATATTGATCAAATCTAGGTTTGCGTTCCGTAATCGCACCTAAATCTATTAAGTTACGAATAGCTACTTTCATGTCCCGTTTTTCCTTGACGGAAAACGAACTTCGCGGAACAGTAGTCTGTACAACTTTACGCGAAAAAGGTATGTGGTAACCATGATAAATCCAACTCAGAATAACCGTGTTCTTTGTAATGCCACGCCAACAATCATAGTAAAAGTGTAATCTACCAGCATGTACCTGACTTATTGCCTCGTAGGGGCACGCTTGTTGGAGCTCACGGCCGCACTCGCTCGCGCTGACGTCGACGATGGCGGCGCTGGCGGCGCCCGGCGGTAAGGTTGGTGTGCGGGTGCCCGGTACGAGGATGTCCGCCCCCCCCCCTTCTCGATGACGGGAAGCGAGGAGGCCCTGACCAGTTTCCCTGGTTATGAAAACGCGCACTAGACGTCGGAATGTTTGATGTTGACGGCTTCGGAATAGGTGCTTTTTTTATTTGCAGTCCTTGTTTCTCGATGGCTTTTGAGGCCTTGATTTTATCCGGTAATTTACTTCCGAAGAGGGTTTCATCTCTGTCTTGATCCTGTATTAAGGTTATGAACGACTTGTCCAAACCTGGTGTCATAAGTTTTGTTCTTACTTGCGTCTCGGTAAAGTGGAGATCAGTAAGTATTCGACAGCTGTCTGACAAAATTTTTACAGCTTGTACCTTGTCATCACCGGTCAGCAGTAAGGTCATTGCCTTGTTGATGGCCGAAATGCCCAAGCCGAGTTGGTCCTGCTTGGTTTGAAGCTTTTTGTCTCTGTTTCTTACTAAATCAGTGACAGCAGCTGATATTTCGACGTTCAAAGTAGGTGCTTTGAGCAGCTTACAATTATTAGGAATCGTATAGCCTTTCAGAAGCGATTCTTTAGCTTCGCTTTGTATACCTTTTTTAAGAATTGGTAACCAACGTTGAGCCAGCTTGTCGTGTATGTCCGGGCCATAAACTGGAATATCGACAACAGCATCGCCCAAAGCTTCTAGTAACTCTGGGTCGAGTTCAGGCTCAGTGTTTACTAGTTCCGAGGCTGGTGGCTGGTCAGCGGATGACTTGGAGGTTGATGGCACATGTGATGTTGCTTCATCGACATCAATGTGTTCCTCTAAGTTTTGCGTTCCGTTATCTGAATTTTTTTTTTTTTTTTTTTAGTTGAGGGTAATTAACAAAAAAAAGATTCTTTTTTTTTTTTTTTACAGGGATCCTTGCCCCCAGGGTCCAAAACGGTACCCTATTTTTATAGTTAATACAAGATCAAACAAAGCCTTTGTGTTAACCCGCAGTTGAACCTCCAGGCTAATAGTTTTTTAGCGTCATGCTAACCCATCGTGATAACCCGCAGTTGATCCTCCAGGGAAGCTTATAGACGCTGAACGCATAAATAAATTCCACTTTGTAATGTAAAAATAAACTCACCTTGTATTTCCTCGGAATCTGATGATGAAGAGTACACTATTAAGCGACTACGCCTTTTTTCGTTGCCTTGCTTTTTCAACTTTTTTATTTTTGCACTATAATATTGTATTCTTTCGTCAGCACTTCGTTTGGGCATTTTAATTTAATTTAAAAACTTATTTTTTCCGGAGATTAGTGTGCTTGTTGCCGCGCACGAAAAAATAATGACGAGCCGACATAGTGCCTACCCGGAGGTAGAAAAAAAAAAAAAAAAAAAAGTAACTAAATTACTCTTTACCCGTGCGAAATTGCCAGTAGGATAAAAATTACTACATTGTTGTTATTATATATCTGAGGAATGAAACGTCGAAATATAATGGTTCTGAAGCTCCAACATTGCCCGCCATGGATCACCAACACCTTCCGATTCCTGGGCTAAACCTAATCCCACTTC
This sequence comes from Eupsilia transversa, assembly GCA_914767815.1. Lineage (NCBI taxonomy): Eukaryota > Metazoa > Arthropoda > Insecta > Lepidoptera > Noctuidae > Eupsilia > Eupsilia transversa. The sequence goes on along the minus strand of OU611873.1, from coordinate 8,542,183 downwards.
TGATGTAGGATCAGGAGTGCCGAGAGGTATATCGTCAGGGTTTGGAGTTCCCATTTTATTGGGATAAACAACACAGTTTAAACAATTACAGGTTTAATTACAAACACACACACAATATGAAATATAAAAAAAACAGTAAAAAAAGATAAAGTCAGTAAAAGTAGGTGTAACTATACAGTTACAGTAAAACAGACGAACAGACCTTCAAGGTCACAGTCCGTATAGTGGACAAGCCACCCAACAACAAAGTGTATCGCTCGCTATCAGCAAGCCTATACAGCTATGTAAATATACAGCAGTGCTGCACCAGGTAAACCGACAGTTTTGTCGGGAGCAGGGCTCTTAAATGAGTCGAATCCGAAGACCGACTGACGAGCATAGCGAGTGCACGCTCTTTTATAAGACGATGCCCCGCCATGAAATCCCTCAACAACTCTGTCCGATGGCGCGCGGAAGTGCGTCATGTGTTTACTTGATACAAAACACTAAAATGTGCTAAATCTAACAAGACTTACATTGTAAAGTAATCAAATAATACAAGAATAATTGCCGTAAATAAACAATAGTGAATTCACAAAGTAAATCAGTTTAAAATTAAAGAAAATGTCAACATTTGTTTTGAACAAAACTATCAATTACAATATTATCGAAATAAGTTGCCAAAAATCAATTAGTGCATACACAGAGTATTTAATATTCGGTTTGTAAATGTCCCGATTTATTAGACAATAGTTAAATCACTTAAATCATAATAACAAAAAAAACAAATCATACCAATTTTGTTAACTACCCACAATTCACAATTGTAATTGACAACCAACTCCGACATATATGTTTCAAGATATCAGGTACGAAATAAATCGAGTTGAAATCGATCGCATTAAAAATGCCGGTATCACAACAACTTTAAAATCGTTCGTCTCCATGAATGAAGGTGAAAGTAAAGCTGCGGCAATTTGGGGATGGAACTTGAATGGTAGGAAAATAGGTAATGGACACTTTAGTGTTATTGTGCCATTGAATAGATTACTAGGATTTGCAGAAGATTATGTTGGAATGTAAAACGAAACGCAACATTGAGTAGTCTATTACCAGTAAACGTCAAAGTCAAAATCTGACACTGACGTTATGTCAATTAGCACTTTTTCTCTCTGTCTCGATGATCGTTGTGCTCATGCGTTATCATCTCTGTCGTACATATAATAAATATCTACTGTTTTCTCTGCAATCTTCGTTTCCTTTTGACCCTAACCCATCAGGTTATGGCCCAGGGCGTCTGTCCCTGTCGCGAGTAGATAATTTTGTAATTTGCACAACAATTCGCGCTTTGGAAAATATTGTGCGTATGCACATAACCACGCGATGGCTACCGGCAACGACAAGGCGAATTTTCCTATTGAGAAACTGCGTGGAGTTCAAGACTATCATAATTGGAAATTTGCAATGAAGATGATACTGGTGCATGAAGATTTATGGGAGTGCATCGAGCCAACTGACACCACAAAAGCTGATGCAAAACGTGACATGAAGGCGCTGGCAAAAATATGTTTGTCTGTACATTCTTCGGCGTATCCCCATGTACGTAATGCAGCGGGAGCCAAGGCTGCGTGGAACAATCTGAAGAATGCGTATGAAGACAGAGGGCTGAGCAGACGTTTGAGTCTCCTTCGAAGTCTTTTTGCTACAAAACTTGAGGGTGACATGGACACATACTTATCCAACGTCACCGAGTTAGCTCAACAGCTCTGTGACATAGGCTCCCCGTTGGACGACGACTTTGTAGCTGTAATAATATTAAGTGGTCTCCCACAAGAGTATGATCCACTAATAATGGCCCTGGAGAACAATAACACAACTTTATCGAGTGAAATTGTTAACGCAAAGCTGCTACAAGAGTACCAACGTCGCGATGACAAGGAGACTGTGAGCGCTTTGGTTGCTAAAAGAACAATGAAATGTTTCAAGTGCAAGAAACCAGGGCATGTCATGAAGAATTGTCCACAAAAGTTGAAGAAAAACAAGTATGAGACGTCAAACGAGAAGGATAGTCAGTGCAAGTCCAAAGTACTGATTTCAGCGCTATCGTCTAACTTAAGGAGTGATGTTTGGTATGTGGACTCAGGGGCAACAAACCATATGTGTAACAACAGGTCAGTTATGAGTGATTTTAATTCCAAGAGTGTGTTAAAAGTGAGTGTAGCTAATGGTGATGAACTGTCGACTGCAGGTCAAGGAAATGTAACAATTTCACTTAAAGACTGTAAGAGAACAATTACAAATGTTTATTATGTTCCTAAGTTGTCACACAATCTATTATCTGTTAGTGAATTAGCTCGAAAAGGTTACAATGTAAAATTTGATAGCAAAATGTGTAAAATATATGACTGTAACGAGATTTTAGCCACCGCTACATATACTAATGGTGTCTATCAGCTAGATACAATAGGATTTGCACTAAGTTGTAGTTCACAGTCTGAAAATAATGCTAAGTCAAATGTGAAACCTCAATGCTTGACAATGCCACGGGGCGATGATGAGGAATGTTCTAATGGTTCTAAACAGCTCACCAAGAAGCAACCTCCAGACACTCAGGAGCTGTGGCATCGACGTCTGGCACACTTGAATTCAAGAAGCATGCACTTAATGAAATCAGGTATGGTCATTGGAATTAATTATGATAATACTAATTATAAATCATGTGAAACTTGTGTTAAGGGGAAGCAGACTAGAGTACCTTTTCCTAAAAAGTCTGAAAATAGGTCCAAAGAAGTTTTAGGCCTTGTGCACACAGATTTATGTGGCCCGATGCCATGTGCATCTAATGGTGGGTGTAGGTATTTTTTATTATTCACAGACGATTTTACTAGAAAGTCATTTGTTTATTTTCTGAAATCCAAAGATGAAGTGTTTGAGTGTTTTATTAAATTCAAGGCTCTTGTAGAAACACAAACAGGGATGAAAATAAAAATTTTGCGAAGTGACAATGGTCTTGAATATGTGAATAAAAAATTACAGGTTTATCTGGAACAGCACGGGATAATTCATCAAAAAACTGTCCCGTATTCACCGGCTCAGAATGGAGTCAGTGAAAGAGCCAACCGAACGATTGTAGAGAAGGCACGCTGTATGCTGCAAGATGCTGGTCTGGACAAGCGCTTCTGGGCTGAGGCAGTACAGACAGCAGTCTACATCAAAAACCGGACACCAACTAAAGCCGTAATGGGAGCCACTCCTGAAGAAAAATTTACAGGAAAGAAGGTAAATGTCAGTCACTTTAAAATATTTGGATGCCGCGCATATGCCTTAATTCAAAAGAGGAAGAAACTAGATCCCAAAAGTAAACTATACACTTTTATAGGATACTGCGAAGAGACTAAAGGCTATAGGCTTGTAGATCTTGATAATCCTAGGGCAGTAGTGATAGCCCGTGATGTTGTCTTCTTCGAGAATAAATTTAATAAAAACGATACCTCTGTAAATGATGCTATGACGTCACATGATGAAGGTCTTGACTCGTTCTCGCCTGTTGTATCAGTTTAAAACTACTGACAATAGTGGAGAGCAACCATCTGGCCAACCTCAGTCTGAGCCAGGGTCATTTGATGACAACCAGTCCCAAACTGGTTCTGATAATATTGACACTGACTTAAGTAACTCGACTGTAGAGAGTACAGATGATGTGCTGGATAGAACTTACGTTCCCGGAAGCTCGTGCTATGACTCGGAAGAGACTTCGAGCTCCTTCAGTCAGTCAGACTCCGATGAGTATGCTGGTATGGCAGCATTGGCAGCAACGGCAAATTACGGGAACGTGGATGATCCGGTCACCGTGGAGGAGGCTTTGAGCAGTGAAGATGCCAAGAAGTGGCATGATGCAATGACAGATGAGTATAACTCTTTTTATAAAAACAAATGTTGGACTTTAACAGAATTAAAGAAAGGCCAGAAACCTGTGAAATGTAAGTGGGTTTTTAAAATAAAACGAGGCTTGAACGGAACAGTACTAAAACATAAAGCTCGTTTAGTGGCAAAAGGCTACAGCCAGAAATATGGAATAGATTACCAAGAAACATTTGCTCCTGTAGTCAGGTACTCTACGATCAGAATGTTATTTGCTGTTGCTGCCCAGCTGAACCTAAGTATTGATCATCTAGATGTGAAAACGGCATTTCTAAATGGTGACCTCACGGAAGAAGTAGTGATGGAACAACCAGAAGGATTTGTTATAAAGGGGAAAGAAAACCAAGTTTATAAATTAAACAAATCAATCTATGGTTTAAAGCAAGCTGCCAAATGCTGGTATGATAAAATAAATGAGGTACTGATACGAAAAATGCATTTTCAGAAATCATCAGTTGAACCTTGCGTTTATTTTAGATATAAGCACAGACAGCTGACAATAATTGCTTTATATGTTGATGACATTTTACTATTTACATCTTCAAACAAGATAAAGAAGGAAGTCAAGGACCAGTTGATGAAAGAATATGAAATGAAAGACTTGGGAAGGGTTCATGAATTTCTTGGAATGAGAGTTTGTACAGAAAAAGAAAATGTCATTACTCTTGATCAAACTGACTACATAAAGTCTGTTTTGAAAAGGTTTCAGATGGAAGACTGTAAACCGGTGTCCACACCAATGGAAGTCGGACTGAAATTACAAAAAGAAGAAAAGAAGACTGAAAATGTAGAATATAGAAACTTAATTGGATGTCTCATGTACATTGCTGTGTGTTCTAGGCCCGACATAGCTCATGCTGTGAGCTACCTGTCTCAGTTCAACGACTGTTACTCTGATGCACATTGGAAGGCCGCGAAACGCGTCTTGAGGTATTTAAAAGGAACAATCAACTACCGCCTGATGTATGAAAAATCCGACCTCAACGTGCGAGGCTACGTCGATGCGGACTGGGCTAGCTGTGAAATTGACAGGAAATCATACACAGGGTATGTATTTAAAATAGGTAATTCCATAGTGTCTTGGGAGAGTCGCAAGCAGAAAACTGTTGCATTGTCAAGCACCGAGGCAGAATATATGGCTCTTGCTAATGCTTGTAAAGAATCATTATTCATTCGTACCTTTTTGAAAGAATGTTTAAATATAGACTGTGTAACTACCTTGTTTAATGATAACCAGTCAGCACTAAAATTAAGTGAGAATTGTATGTTTCATGCTCGTACAAAACATATAGATATTAGACACCACTTCATTAGAGATGTTGTTAAGAATAATTTGGTTAAGATTGAACATTTGTCTACTGAAAACATGACAGCTGATTTGTTGACAAAACCTTTGTCAAGTGCTAAGTTTAATAAGTTTGTATCTCAACTTAACTTAAGGATCTCTTAGAACAGTAACTAGAATAAAATTGTATTTATTTAAAAGGAAAAGTGTTTTGGAGATTCGTTTATGTTTTCATATATTATGTATGCTATATAAAGCGGCATAGTATATTGTATGCGATTTTTTGTTCCAGTTTTAACTTGATTTATTTGTATCTCAGTCATTGTTGGCGTTTATTTTATGGGCAGGTGTTGGAATGTAAAACGAAACGCAACATTGAGTAGTCTATTACCAGTAAACGTCAAAGTCAAAATCTGACACTGACGTTATGTCAATTAGCACTTTTTCTCTCTGTCTCGATGATCGTTGTGCTCATGCGTTATCATCTCTGTCGTACATATAATAAATATCTACTGTTTTCTCTGCAATCTTCGTTTCCTTTTGACCCTAACCCATCAGATTATAAAAAATATATAATTAATTGTAAACATGAACTTATTTTATTGTGCCATTGAATAGATTACTAGGATTTGCAGAAGATTATAAAAAAAATATAATTAATTGTTAACATGAACTTATTTTTAACCGACGAAACAAAAAGGAAGAGGTTCTCAAGTCGACACGTATATTTTTTTTTTTTTTTTTTTTTATGTATGACCACGCATATCTTTTTACAGAATAGTCCGAATTGAACGATTCTTTTTTTATTGGGGAGGGTATACCTCGAAGTTGGTCCCATATAAATTGTATTAACTTTGCTTGGGTACTTTTTGAGTTAGCTTCAATAATACGTATTTTTCCACTTAGTCTATGTGGATGATATTCAAATATTTTTTCCAGCCACTGTTATTTTTTACAAAGCAGATCGTGATATTCGAATTTGTGTGGGGTAGGTACCACAACTAAAAACTGAAAAATAAAAAACTTTTTACAAAAAAGACAACCGACTTCCAAAAAAAACTTTAAGTGAATAACTTTAATTTCGGAAGACACGAAAATTCAAAACCAAAGACAGGATATACCTCGAAGTTGATCCCATGTAAAATTGAAAACTACAATCCACAACTAAGGGTAGAAAAATTGGGGTTCATTGATTTTGCACCGACTGAATTTTCAACTGTGAACCGATTCTGCTGAAACGCACACAAATAATGTTGTTCTGATGAACTATATAATAAAGACCTGGAGTTGATCTGACGATGGAGACGGAAGACAGTCGCGAGAGCTCCTCAGGAGTTTGGGTTTATGTTATTCATTTTGATGAGAACTTTAGACCTGGCTGGGGTATGACTGTCATCGAGGGTCTGACGATGGAGACGGAAGGCTGTTGAGGGAGTTCCTAGTTGAGGAAAATAATAACAATATTAAAGCGATATTTATAAATACTGGTATTCAGCTGCATCCGGTTAGACTGGAATTATAGGAAGGCTAGGCAGATTGATTGATTAAAGCGATTGAAATGCAAGTTTCACGAGAAATAAAAATCGGTCGATATATACCGGATTAAATCATGTAAAAATTATTATAAATAATTTATTATTCAGGGTTGCTACAAACATCAGTGTTCGAGCCTATTGCTGATTTGTAAGTAGACCTCTCCATCTCTGCATTTCGGCCAAAGCTCGTTCATCGTGAGGTTTGTTTAATACCTTCTTATCGGGTTCTAAGGCAGATATATCCTCGGGTGTTTTTAGTCTAGTCAGTGCCAAATATGCCTGCCCTTTGGCGAAGACTTTTTTACCGAGGTCGATTACGGCTTTATCAAGGGTCGTTCCTTGTAATTTGTGTACCGTAACGGCCCAGCACAAAATTAACGGCAACATCCTACGCTCAATATCACCATAAACCTTCGTGCCCTGAAAAGTTGCAACTACTGGAGGTATAGCAATACAACCATCGCTATCTTTCAGTCTGCTTCCTATGCTTTCATCGTCAAATTTTACTAAAATACAATCCGCTAATTCTCCTTCCTCTAGTTGATCCCTGCGCAGTGATGGCCATTTAGTTTTTTTCACAATACCCATTGCACCATTGACGAGGCCCTCAGATACTGATATGTTACGTCTCAGCATAACACGGGATTCGGTAGCTAATTTTACCTCAGATAAAAGGCTACCACAACTGTTCACATCTTTTGGAACTACATTATCTGGAGGTTTCTTTCCATAGGTAGCAACTTCACGAGACTCATCTATGGAACGAATTGTATAAATGCAATAGTGTTTTGAATTCATAGCTGTCATCTTACTATTGTACTCGTCAATCTGCTTGACGGTAGGGAATATTCAAACAACAACACCATCCTTTAACTCTTCACCTAAAGCTACCCTTCGCCTTTGACAGAGCAGTTCCATTGAACGGTTGTCAATTCGCCTACGCGTAGATTGTTTAACAGGTCAACGAATTCGACGTCATTTCGTTGTCTCTATGATAATGGTTAATTACCAGAATGAAAATGAGTGCCATAAATTAACTTCTGCAGCATCCCAAAGTGGTTGTGCAAAGCACCAATTTTACAGGGGGCAGTTGCATGATGTCGTCAAAGAGAATAATATTTATACCTCAAAATAACTTATCGTTGTTTTTAAACTCCTGTAGCCGCAAATGAATTACTCAAACTCTCCGCTCTGGATAACGACAGTATTAAAAAAAAAAAAAAAAAAATGCTGTTTAATTTGATTAAAACTTAAAAATTATAATAATAACAATAATTCGTTTATTTTTCAGACAAAGTCCGTCATATAAATTAATAACATATACACACACACAAGTATAAGTAGTTATTAAGTATTTATCTAACATTGTATTATTCCCATTTATTCATAAACGTTGGTTTAACGTCAAAAGTGTATAGTTAAACAGTCGCTAATCATTACATAACTTTAAACAACGTTTATAAATAAACCTAATATAATAGGTACCACGATATATGACCGAGGCAAATATGTATTTTAAAGAATAATCAAAAAAATTGGTAGGTAGTAGATTTTAGCTACATCAATAAATGGTAAGTCAAAAGCGAAAAATAAAAAACTTTTTTACAAAAAATTAAACCGACGAAAAAAATAACTGAAAAGCAAAAAATAAAAAATATACCTTTTAGTGTAAGTAAGTTCCTAAACTAATTTACGTAACAAACTTTGAGTCGGCGCCAAACAAACCAACAAACAAATTGATTAATTACAAATAATTATAGCGCATAATGGCAGCTTGATGAATCTTCGTTCGTTGTGATGGCGCCGACTCAAAGTTTAATTAATTAATTCAAAGTCTATTACATGTTTTCTAAATGTCCTAGCAGAATCGGCAAACAAGTCAAGATTCTTAAAATACGTATTAAAATTACTTGTAAGTCGTCGCAAAGGCGCACGTAGTCCTGCATTTGTCTTACATGAAGTTACATTTATCGTTGGTGATTGGAAACCGTTGGCGACAACCTTCTGAGTCCTGTTAGAAATATATGAGGAAAACCACCTGAGTAGGTTTCCACGTATACCATTGTATGCAATTTTCTGTAATAGTAGTATATGATCGACCTTGTCAAATGCCTTTCGAAAATCAGTGTACACGCAGTCAACTTGAGTACGAGAGTCCATGCTGTTAAATAGATAATCCACAAAAGTTACTAAATTGGTGGTTGTAGACCTTTTCTTTACAAAACCATGCTGATATTGGGTGATATTATTTTTAAGAATTGGGTATAATTCATTGTGGACTAATCTCTCTAAGAGATTCGACAAGGCCGACAATATAGATATAGGGCGATAGTTTTCTACATCGTCCCTAGGACCCGACTTATAAACTGGAGTGATATTTGCCTGCTTCCACATTGCAGGAAAAACTCCTTCCAGTAATGATTTATTAAATATTATTTGCAGGGGAACACATAGACGAGATGCTGTCTTTTTGAGAAAAATAACAGGTAGGCTATCAGGTCCAGGACCCTTAGTAGAGTCCAGAGATTTGAGTGCTTTAAGAACTGTATCCTCACTGAAACTAATACTGCTAATCAAGTAACAATTATCTGCGTAATCATCCGTTAAAAATGATGAGCTACTCGATGACGATTCGTAAACCGAGTGAAAATAACTTGAAAAGAGGTTACAGATCTCGTTTCCGTCACTGCTATAGGCATTTTGGTAGTGCATTGTGGAAGGGATACCAGTATTCGATTTACGGCCTGCGATAAATTTCCAAAAATATCCAATATTATGTTTAATACTCTTTTCGACTGATTTTATATATTTTCTATAGCAATGTTCACATTCCTTCTGAAAACGTTGTCTATAAATTGAGAAAAGTTCATAATCCGCCATGTTATGAAATTTCTTCCACCTCGTCCATGCCTTTGTCTTATTTTTAAAAATATGTATAAGTGCGGGGGAGAACCATACAGGAAAGTTTGTTGATCTAACTGTAGTCAATGGTACATGCATCTTTATAATACGGAATACGTTATCGTAAAATGAGTTTAATGCCTCCTCCACAGACAAATCACTCAAAGAGCCAACCCAATCAATTTTATCTAATTCAACATTTATGAGATCATAGTCGGCTTTAAAGTAATTATGTTTTTTTAATGGTTTACTATTTATAAATTTCAGATTTAAATTAATGGGCATTAAGATACATAGAGGTGGATGTTGATCATCCGGCTTAACCAGGCCATCGGAAGACTCAAGTATCGATATCTTATTATTGCTGATAACCAGATCTAAAATTTTATCATTTATATTTTTTACCATATTATACTGATAGCCATCAATGAAATTCAAGAACGCATTTAAATTTATAGCATTACCAGAGGTGCCATTGCAAGTTATATTCTGTACAGATGAATCGTTAAGACATAAAACCCACTCAATTTCGGGTAAATTATAATCTCCTATTAGATAAAAGTATTCAATGTTATTATCATTGAGCTTAGACCGCAACATGTTGAAAAAAGTTTCATACACGAACTCTGGAGTATGCGGCGGTATATACACTGCACTAATAACCTGATATTTACCTTTTCCGGAACCTGGAAAACGTAAGAGGATATGTTCAATGTGAGAATGTAACGAAATATTCGATGCCATCTGTACTGTGTTCAGATTTAAATTCTTTAAAACTGCAATGAGGACACCACCCCCATCTTTTTTACCTGTGGCCGCACGGTCGCGATCACACCTATATATCACGTATCTTTGGTCAATAAATTCATTATTTGATATTTCAGGAATTAGCCAAGTTTCTGTTAGAATTATAATATCATAACAATTGGATAGAATACTCACATATATGAGATGCAATTTAGTGCGGAGCCCTCTACAATTTTGATAGAATATTGCTAAATTACTAATAGCCATTTGAATGGTACAAATTACAAATAAGTGTAGTATAACAATATAGTTTCATAAATCTTGAAATATAGTATATGGTAATATATGGTTGCCAAAAGCAGTAGCCTGATTGCGATCCCAAATGAAAACAAATCATTAAAAATAAAAATAAATATTATCACAACATTGCCTGTGGAATATAGTGAGCAGTTGAAATATGCCGTGACATAGGACATTAATCTTAAATTATATTGTATTTGATTTCGACATGCCGTCATAAGATAACAATAGAAATATCTGTATGTGACTGAAATACGTATTTTGAACTTAAACATCGTTAAAATCATAAATAAAGCATAATAAACATGCAATCTCTTTATAAGGGGACACGCTAAAAATAGCGTAGGAGCGATTAATAATCTAATTAGGCAATGTAGATGCGTATCCTGTCTTGATTTTGGCAATATCCTGTTGCGATCGAATGGGAAATACTTTAGTCGTTTCTTTCTCACGTACGAGGATTGTTCCGTGTTTGACCCACACAAATTTATAATTAAATTTCTTACAGGCCTCCTTACACCCCCGAAACAAATGCTTGTTCTTTAAGGTGAGGTGTTCATGCATCATAATTTTGTGGGAAGAGCCTGCTATACCTAACTGTTCAGAGTTAAGTCCCTTAGCTAAGCGGTATGCACTGAGTACATTATCGCGCAGTATACGTGAAGTCAACTTCACCACGATGTTCTTGGGATTCACGTTTTCTCGGTGTGCGTGTGGAACGCGATGAATTGAAATAATATCTTGCTTACGTATAGTGCAGTTTATTTTGGTTCCCACATTTTCAACGATTGTCAATAAATCCTCATTTTTCCTTTCTGGTACGTTACATAATTCTAAATTACATTGTCTAGCACTTTGCTCCAAGTAATCAATTTTAGTGACCAATTCCGTGATAGTGCTTTGCAACTCTGAGTTGTGTTGTATGTTCTTACTCAGAGTTTCTATTTGACAATTCATAGTTCTCTGCTGTTCATCAGTAAACTGGATCGAGTTCTGTAGGTTTGTAATTTCTTCTGCTATTCCATTGTACTTAGAATCTAAGCTTAAAAGTTGCTGTTTAAAAGAAAGTTGTTCCGACCGAATGTTATTTATTTCTGCTTTAATTTCAACGGAGGTTTGAGTGAGGGCGGATAGATCGGTTTGAATCATCGTTACTTTATCGGTTATCTTGGATAACTCGACAGTTATTACCTCCAACGCTGCAGACCAATCTGATTCTGGTTTTTTGCGCTTATTACGAATAGCAACATTTTGCTCCTCACTTGTCGTAGGCGCTTTATTTAAGTCACCATCCGATGAACATTTGCTAATTTTATCACTAGGAGAACGAATCATTGTGAACAACTATTAACAAATGTAGTAAATTAAATATAATCTATACTTATAATAAATCTGTAGAAGTGAAAATTCTGTACATTGAAAATATCAAAAAAATAAATGGCAAGGGGTGTTACTAGACCGACACCGAACCCAAAAGTGTGATTACATTTTTTTTTGTCTGTCTGTCTGTCTGTCTGTCTGTCTGTTTGTTCAAGTATCACGCAAAAACTACCGGTTCGATTACGATGAAACTTAGTATAATTATTCTTTAATATCCTGGGCACCACACTGGGTACTTTTTATCCCGGAAAAGTATCCTATCCTACGGTTGGGGGGTGTCAAAGTTTGTATGGAAGAATTTTAACGCGCTGTCCGATTAACTCGAAACTCAATATTTATACTTAAACCCAAAAATGAAGAATAACGTGTATCAGGATTTTTCGAAATTCAACCCCTAAGGGGGTAAAATAAGGGATGAAAGTTTGTATGAAAAATCTTATTCCTTGAGGTAATAAACACGAAACTTCGCACGAATAGTTATCTAAATAAATTATAAAGATTGTACCTACTTAGTTTTTTGTTTTTCTAAATTACCCCCTTTTTTTTTTTTTTTTTGGGTGGGAAATCATCCAATGACTTCTCCCGCTCTGGGCGGAGCGGGAGGGCGTGTCAGACTTTTACTAACTAAAACCCACCCGTGTTCCTTCCCTTGCCATGCCAGGGGCCACGGTTTCCCCTTAGGACTACCCGCAACCCCGGCGGGCAACGGTCCTAGCGGACCCCGTCAGTTTTGCTGACATCTCTTTGAGGCGCGCGTGGAACACGACGCGCCGTCGACCCGGGCCTGGTCCTTATCGGGGGCGAGCTACCCATTGCTCACCGCCCGCAAGCCCGCGCCTACGGTGGCCGGGAATCCTCCAAGGAGTCCCGACGCCCAGGGCGTCTCCTACGGCGGCTAGGCGCGTGAGGGCGCGAACTTTGCCTCTCCCTCACGCGCTCCGCCTCCTCCTTCGTCTAAATTACCCCCTAAAGGGGGATTGGGGGGTGTCAGTGTTTGTATGGAAGAATTTTAACGCGCTGTCCGATTAACTCGAAACTCAATATTTATACTTAAAACCTATGGAGATGTATGGGGTAATTTCCGACACTCACGCGGGCGAAGCCGCGGGCAGCAGCTAGTTATAAATATGATTTTAAAAAGTTTCCTGTGTGCTGGGTCAGATTCGATCCAGCGACCCCAAGCGCAGCCCGAACTTAGAAGACACCGCCTTGCCGCTCCGCTACTGTGACATAGCTTTCTAGCGCTAATTTATGGACAGTATTGAACAGAGCTCAAAGTCAGTCGTTATGAGAGTGAGTCAGAAATAATTGCACTCTTCGCACACACACTTTGAGGTTACTTGAATGACACGACAACACGTTTAAGTTTTTGTTTTTATTCAGATATTATGCACAGTTACGATATTTGATTGATAATTTTATATTATTGTTTTAAACCAATGTTAGTTAATGTTTATCACTATTAACTTCACTCCAATAATCCAAGAATTTAGATTATTTTTCTGAATGACAACTGACAAACACTGTACTCCGAGCAAAGGTCGCACGACGTGTGATCAATTAAAAGAAATTGCTCCGCTTTTTGTAATTGATTGCTCAAGACAAAACGAATCGCTCAAAATTGGACCAGTCGATGTGCGATTAGAAATTGAATGTCCTGAAGATATTCCAGATAATACATCTGCCTATTGTTTAATAATAAACGATCGACTTTTCGAATACAAACCTTTGAGCAATATTGCGAGAAAATTATCATGAATGTTATCGTAGATGTACAAGGGTTTAAGGATAAAGAAAACGAACTTATTCCGAAAGAAATAGCAATAATGTATGAAGGACGCATACAAATACTGTTGTTAAAACCACCACGAGCATTTCATGACTTAACGAAAAAAGAACGGCTGCAAGTAGCCTGTATTGAAAGAAACAGAGGAATACAGTGGAATGAAGGCGTCATACCATATCTTAACTATAAAGCTAATTTGGGTAAATTTTAAAAAAATAAGCATATTTTTACAAAAGGTAGCGAAAAAGTGTTATGGTTAAAAGATTTATTCGGAATTGATAATGTATATAATTTAGAAAGTAAGCAGTGTCCTAGTAGTGTGTAGTAGTGTCATTGTATAAAAAATATTCAAAATCATCTGATATTATAAGTTGTATCAATCATACCAATATTTGTGCCTTAAAAAATGTATTTTGTTTGAATAAGTGGTGTGTCGAAAATAATGTCCTTATTCCATAAGCAGTAATGTAAATATACAAGTAAACCAACATTATAGTTTTATTTTTACTCCTATCTTCTGTAATTTATAATGTCATAAATATAACACAACATCAATGAATAGCTCTCCTAACACATGGGACAGTATGCTAATTCTAGTATGAACAGCACAACATTATGTAGAATCTACAATTAAATGCTACTAGCATTAGAGCCTAAGTAACTTATAAATTGCTTACAAATTAGTTTGCACGACATTTCATTCTTACAATTGTAGTGTGAAGGTTCATTACGAAATAATTATATCGTTTCATTTTGTAAAGTCATTTATAGGACTAGTACTTGTAAGATTATTTTTATTTGAGATAATAATATGCAAAGCAGTCAGAAAATAAATAAATACAATCCTCGATATAACATGTATAATACCTATAAAATGCGTGAATTATCCTTTAGACATTATTGGGCAACGGTTGATTCAAGGAGAAGATTGGTGATGGAAATGGCCGACGCCGTATTTTTTTACTGTGGAAATAGTGTAAATGACAAAGCAGCATGTTTCTCATTTGGAGCTATAATAGAAGATTGGGAGATTTACGACGATCCTTGGATGCACTGTTGCACATTTTCCTCAATGTTATTATTTGAACGCTGTGAAAGGAAAATACTATATTAATAAATGTCTGCAAAAGTTAGGTACTCTATTAGAATATACTTCATCGGATCATACTTCAAAGTGAGTCAACTTACACCTACATAATATTAAACCGTACTGCATCACAACATCTAAACTATTACGCAACCTAGTAAGTTATCTACAATCGATGATTCTATAGATGATACAGCACTCATTCTGAATACAACCTTTATTTTGTGTAGCTACTAGCTGCAAGACATCAAATCCACACATCCGTCCGCCGACACAGCGTACGCTACACTGACCGTCGGTAACGCTCGGGATGTCGCTACGCCCCCGTCGGGGGGTGCGGCCGGCGGGATCGGAGCGTAGCTCCTCGCCCGCGGAAGCAATACGGTGGTCCGCTACAGCGGACCCCTCACTGTGTTTGCCTAGTGGCGGCAGTGGAATTGGGCGCGTATTATCGCGCCCGTTTGTGTAGCTGCATATGTAGCTTCGTAAGCGCGTCGCGACGCCTATAGTGGTGTCGCTTTCTTCACGGCACCTCGGCGGTCTGTCCCTACCAGGTGAGACCCCCAGTTACCTGGGGGAGGCCCAGCGAGGATAACCAGCATCGTGGGTGCCGACTCGGCGCGCCTACGGGCATATGTAGCCTCCTCTCGCCCTGCTCACAGAGCTAGCCGTTTACAGATTGAGAGTTAGGCTGATATGAGTGTGTGAGCGGCTTGTGCTGTAAAGTACCGCCGCTCAGTGTTAGCGTGCGCCGCAGGCGCACCCGCGCCGCGGCTGCACACTGATGTGAATGCATGTGAAGTATAGGTTGTCTGTATTAGTTGCGTAGCGTGCCTATATTAACCTAGAACACGCCGCGCAACAGATGTGAGTGTACATCTGTAGAGTCATTTTATTACGAGTGGTGCGCGTGTAACCGAGTGCGCCTCACCCGTGACGTCATGTAGGGCGTCGGTGTCGTCGTCCGGTTGAACGGAGAGAGGCGACCTTATCCCTAAGGCCGCGGTCATTCCAGCGTCACTCACCTTGGCGCTCTATCCATGGTACAGTGTTAGTAGCATGGATAGACCGTCAAGGATGACGGTCTCTACATCCTGACCCTGTCTGACGGCCCTTATCAGGTCCATCAGCAGCTGTATGGCACAGGCTGTGATTTCCTTCTTATTGTTATCCGCGCCGATGCTGCCACGGTTCGCTTGTGCGGCGAACTCATGCGTTTCCGCATTCCGCCGCTGCGGCTCAGTGGCGCTGACGCGCGAATCTTGGGCGAAGTTTAGTGCGGATACCACACTGCGCTTCGTAATCTGTTGGGCGCTAGCTCGCGGCTGCGTCACTATGCTGTGTGGCACCGCATCCCTCCGCTGCGCCGTACCGGCGCTTTTCGGAGGTCGCGTGCTTTTCACAGCCTGTGTTGGTTTTGAGGCAGGCTCTGCCTCAGGGATATTCTCCTTGGTCGCCGGGGGTGGGGTGGGTTTCTTCCTCCCCTTCCCCCCGCGTCTTCTCTTTCTCCGTCCAGAGGAAGAGGCTTGGGCTTCCTTGGTGGTGGGCTCGTTGGCCGGCGCCATCAGCGTCGGACCACAGGCCTCTAGTTGCACTTCTTGTGGCCTGATTGCGGCCACCTGTGTCCGGCTTTTAGCCGTGATGGCGACAGTCCCCGCTCTCTTGTTCCGGATCTCTTCCTGGAACACAGGGCACTTGATATTGCTCGCGGGGTGCGGGCCACCGCAATTTGCGCATGTGGCCGGCTCCTCCCGCGGGGGTGGGCAGTCTCGTGCCGCGTGCTCCCCTCAGCACCGCACGCAAGCGAGCGGTCGGTGGCACTGGTGCGAGCTATGACTAAAGCGCTGGCACCGGTGGCACTGAGCGGGCCCGCGTTTGCCGCGCCAAGCCTCGATCTTGACACCGCGCATATTCATAAATATCGCGGTGTCGAAGATGGTCCTGACATCGGGTGTTCTCTTAAGGATGACATGGAATATGCAGCCGGGTCGTCCTTGTGCGCCCTTAATATGGCGCACATACTCCGGCTGGTACCCCAATGTCTGGAGTTCCTCCTTAATATCCTCGGGGGCTGTATCAGCTGGCAGCCCCCTTATGGCTACCTTCATGTTACGGTCCGCTGGTGGCGAGTACGCGAACCAGGATACTCCACTATCCTTCTCAAGGCCAGTCAGGTAACGCTGGACCAGCCTGTACTCCTCTTCGCTGTCTGGGACGAAGCGAACTCCGCCCCCATACGGACGAGCGTGAGGAGGCCGGCCCAGCTTCGCGCTGATGGCCCTGAAATGGGTGGCCCAGTCCGGCAGCTTCTCAACCACGAGCGGCAGGTACCTCAATTTTTTCAGAGGCTTCTTCCCGTTGCTGTTCCCGCCCCCCTGCTTCGCTTGCGACGACGCCAACGAGGCGCCGGAAGCGGCGGCAGGGGGTGAGGTAGGGTTGGGGGGGTTTGTTTCTAGAACTTACCCCCGCTTGTGTATGTCCATGTGACGGTGGCGGCGTGCGGCGCGCCGCGTCGGCAAAAGTGGGCGGCGAGGGGGTGCCCCGACCCCGCGGCTGTGGCCGCGGCGGGTCGAGGCAGTGCCTCTTCGCTGCCTCCGACGCGGTCTCGCCGGAGTTCTTCCTGCGTCGCTGGGGTCTGGCCTCGAGCTCGAACTCGAAATCAAAGTCCAGCGGCTCAGAGGGCGACGTCGGCGAAAAGGCCGCAGCTACTGGTCCTCCCACGTTGGGCCGCGGACCGGATCGCGGGGTCGTGTCCGGAGACACATGACCGTCGGTGGAGCGCTCTGAGATATTTATATGAATGACATGGCGCGCGGGCACTGCGACCATGCGACACCACACGGATCGATGATGTACTAATGATAACTTTAACTGGTTTCCTATTGGTTAATTTATTTATGTTATGTTTGCAACATAAGCTACCTATGTAGAATTTTAGCTTTAAGTCTGGACATATTTTATCAAGAGATATTCTTATTATACATACAGAAAACTATCCTCTGGAGTTTCACTTGAACACCTACAAGCGCTACAGTGGTGACCCCGACGTGATCAGCTACAATGCCTACGTCCAACCCAGAGTTGAAGAAAGACGAGCAAGAAGTGTCCGGTGTGTCTGCTACTCTTCGCATTCCACCGATCTGGCGTGACAGACTGCGGTTATGGTTCGCGCAGTTTGAGGCCATCGTTTCCTCACACAAGAAAGGTGACAAAGCAATGTTGAGCTGGAACGTCAAGATATCGACGAGATAGCCGATATTATCCTCCGACCACCAGAAACGGGCAAATACGAAACATTGAAAAATCGATTACTCCAGGTGTACAAAGAATCAGAACAAAGACAGGTTCAGCGGTTGTTGTCTGAAATGGAACTGGGGGATATGAAGCCGTCACAATTACTGCGGCGCATGAAGAACCTCGCTGGTGACAACATATCCGAGTCGGCGCTGCGTATCATGTGGACGAACCACCTGCCACAGTCAGTGCGTGCTGTTCTCGCAGTCAGCGACAACATTGCTACGAAATCAGACATCGACGATCTCGCACAAATGACTGACAAGATTCTAGAACATTCACAACCACAACAAACTATCGCTACCATCTCTGCCTGCACAAGCCAAGCAACAACTCACGAGAAAACCACTACTGAGAAACTGACTGAGAAGATTGACTTGCTGACTCGTGAGATCGCCGAACTAAAGGCCAATCAATCATCGTATCGACAGAGACGACAATGCCACAAATATCGTTCTAGATCACGAACACCATCCAGATCACGAACACCATCGAGATCCCGCTTGAACCGCAATGATTCATCGTATCGAAATGAAAATATCTGTTACTACCATCGAAAGTTCGGGAAACAAGCTCAACGTTGCACGCGTCCTTGCAATTTTGAAGACCCCAAGACGACCTCGGAAAACTAAGACCTGCGTTGGCTGAGGTGGCAACCGGCGCACGAACACTTTCTCACCGCTTATTTATTACCGACAGGAACTCACGCCTGTCGTTCCTGATCGACACCGGCGCCAACATCTCTGTCATACCGAAGAAAGCCGGTATGAAAGCTGCACCTACAAACTTTTGCCTTTATGCGGCCAACAATACTACTATTTCTACATACGGTGAGAAGACGCTTGAATTGGACCTCAAACTGCGAAGACCATATCGCTGGAAGTTCGTCATCGCAGCAGTCAGCAAACCAATCATCGGCGCTGATTTTCTGAATCACCACCGTTTATTAGTTGACATCGCCGGCCAACGACTCATCGATAAAGTAACAAATTTATTCGTCAACGCACCAATGTCATACTCTAGCGAGCCAACGGTACGAAGCATAGACATTGAACATCCGTATCACCAGCTTCTAGCCGAATTCCCCAACATCGCTCGACCGTCATCAATGAAAGAAACACCAAAGCATCGCGTGGAACATCACATTGAAACCACTGGTCCGCCATTATATTGCAAGACTCGACCATTAGCACCGCACCTCTATCCGGCTGTGAAGAAAAAATTCGAAACCATGATGCAACAGGGTCTGTGCCGGCCAAGCAAGAGCCCGTGGTCAAGCCCACTACATGTAGTTCCCAAGAAAAATGGTGACATACGTGTATGTGGTGACTATAGAAGATTGAACGCGGTTACGAAGCCCGATCGCTACCCAGTTCCACGTCTTAAAGATTTCACATATCTTCTCCACGGAAAAAAAATCTTTACTACTTTAGACCTCTGCCGTGCATACCAACAATTGCCCGTGTATGAACCGGATATTGAGAAGACTGCAATTACAACACCGTTCGGCTTATATGAATTTCCTCGCATGTGCCCCGGACTGATGAACGCTGGACAAACATTTCAGAGGTTCATCCATCAAGTGCTCAGCGGATGCAACAACACTTTTCAATTCATCGATGACGTCATCGTTGCTTCTGAAGATAAGGAGAAACACTACGATGACCTGCGTGCTGTCCTACAAAAACTAGACGACTACGGGATTACCATAAACCCGTCGAAGTGCGTTTTCGGCAAGCAGACAGTCAAGTTCCTCGGCTATGACGTGGCAGAATAAGGAATCAAACCACCACTCGAAAAAGTCAAGGCCATCACCGATTTCCCAAAACCAGAAAACATTCAGGAACTCCGACGCTTCCTTGGCATTTTGAACTTTTATCGTGATAGTTTACCCAATGCCGCAAGTATACAAGCACCTCTGAATGCATTCCTTCATAACTCAAAAAAACGGGACAAAACTAAGATCAGCTGGACTAAAGAAACTGAAGAAGCCTTTGAAGCATGCAAAGTGAGCATACAGAACGCCACTATGCTTGCTCATCCCTCACCGTCTACGAAAAACCCACTATCACTAATGTGCGACGCATCAAACACCTGCGCTGGCGCAGTTATACAACAACGGGTTAACAACAAATGGATACCTCTCGGCTAATTTTTCAAAAAGGTTTTCTGATACGCAGCAGCGGTATAGCACGTTCTACAGAGAGTTATTGGCTATCTATATGGCTGTGAAATATTTCCGCAATATATTCGAAGGACGTGAACTTATAATCTACACCGACCACAAGCCGCTCACATACGCCATTCACAAACCGCCGTCAGCTAGCGACACGCAGCGGCGAACCCGGCAACTACTGTTTATCAGCGAGTTCACTACAGATATTCGTCATATCAGCGGAACAGACAACGTAGTAGCGGATGCCCTTTCGCGTGTCGAAACCATCGACTTACCAACTCCAATCGACTACGTACAGTTAGCCGCAGCGCAAGAGCGAGACGACACGATACAAACACTCATCAAACAAACCAACATTCACCTAAAGAAAATCACGGTGCCCGGAACAACCAAGCCAATATACTGCGAAACATCAACAGCAAGCTTACGACCGTATTTGCCTCATGACTACCGTTACATCGCTTTCAACGCTGTGCATAACACAAGCCATCCCGGCATCAGAACGACACGGAAAATGATTCAAGATCGATACTTCTGGCCATCAATGAACGTCGACATTGGCAACTGGGCAAAACAATGTACAGCGTGTCAACAGTCAAAATTACAACGCCACATGCGCAGCAATATCGAAACGTTCCCACCCAGCGACCGATTCCAACATATACATGTAGACATCGTTGGTCCGCTACCTACGACAGCACACGGACACCGGTACCTGCTAACAATCATTGATCGCACGACACGCTGGCCCGAAGCTATCCCTATGCAAGTGATTACGTCAGAATCAGTAGCAAATAACGTCTATGAATCATGGATATGCCGTTTCGGTTGTCCAACCACCATCACGACGGATCAAGGACGCCAGTTTGAGAGTCATCTGTTTCACGAACTCACAAAACTATTGGGTGCAGAGAAAACCCGCACTACTGCCTACCACCCGCAGAGTAATGGGATCGTCGAACGTTGGCATCGATCACTAAAAGCTGCACTAATGACGAGACTCATGGACAACAACAAGTGGCTGAATGAACTACCTACAGTGCTCATGGGACTTCGTGCTGTTGCTCGTACCGATACTAACACTAGCCCAGCACATCTAACTTACGGACGTCCACTACGAATAGACCACAGATAGTCCATTTTGAATAGAGGATTCTGATTATAACCTTCATTCTGAAAAGAGGATTCTGAATGCAACCTTCATTTTGAATAGATGATTCTGAATGCAACCTTCATTTTGAATAGAGGATTTTGAATAGAACGCTCAGTTTGAATAGAGGATTGGGGGACCTGGATCTCCTTGATCCAGGTCCCCCAATCCTACCCTACTGGTATTGGTCAGACACGTGCACAGAACAAATCTTATGTTGCCGATTAGCGAACACCAACTTGAGCTTTTGTGTTTTGTTTGTTTTGACTTTGTGTTGCTTCAAAACGAAGAACGCAACCGGACTAAATTAGACTTCAAATATAAGGGACCATTCAGAGTTGTAGAATTCATAGAGGGAGATCGCTAAACATTGAGAGCATTAGGTTCTAAGCGTACTTACATGTACGCACACGATGGGTTAATGAGAATGCCCGAGTGCCAAGTACAGTCTTAACCGCTCAAGCAACGCAAACCATATTAGAGAGTATTTGATTTGATTTGAGAATTTGAAATTGAGAGATAGTGTGGAAACTTAGTTCAGATGGTCGGACCGTACCAGTAGCCATTTCGTAGCCGTAGTCCGGTAGAAGTCGGTGTCGGTGTGTAAAGTGCTTAAAGTAGTCCGTGGATGCGCGGTGCACGGGTGGCTCTGGCGGAGGTCGGGTCTGGTAGAGACCATAGAGTCATGTGGGACTCGGCGTTCTTGAGAAACGTAGTAAAACAAACAGGGGTTTGTTGGAGGGCCATGTTGCCCATAGGCCACGGATGAGTTTCCTGCTTTGTGTAATGATTAGATGAATGAAGAGGTACTTGGTTGCTCTAGCATTTTAATTGACGTAATCGTGTTTGATCTAGTTGTTAGTTTGCAAAGAAATAAAGGAAAGTCATTGTTATGAAAACCGAAGTCGACATTTTATTTTATTTTTATTTATTTTTTATTTAAAGGAACAGCAAACAGTTACATTATAAGAACTTACAACTAATTTTAAAAAGAACAATTTTAGTAATAAGATAACCCACAACGCTGTCCACAGCTAGACATAGAGTATAAGAAAGAAGAAAGTGTAATCGCTAGGAGTTTTAGTAGCAGTACGAGCTGTAATTAATTATACAGTGTGATTCTTCATAATGTGCACATATAGAAATGAGGGATTCTATGCTTAATTTGACAAACGGAAAAAATATTTAAATAAATCTATTTTTATTTTTTTATTTCTTTTGTATTTTTTACCCCAATGTAAAAATTTTAAATGATCTATCGCGATGAAACAACCTCCATAATGATTGGTAGTAGGTAATTAAGTATTCTTATAAAATGAAAATTGTGAGAAAAACCCCTCCCAATTAAAACCAAAAAACCCTCAATTGAAAATAAACAGGTAGGTATTTCGTCCAAAAATCTGTTTTTTAAAATCAACTTTTACAATAATTGTAAAAAAATTGAATAAGACGATTTTTTTTAAATAAATAAAAAATGGAAAAAAAAAATTGGTATTTAGTTTTTTTTTTTTTTTCGTCGATAAAATTAAGCATAGATTCCCCCATTTCGATATGTGCACATTATGAAGAATCACACTGTATAATAAGCTTTCATAAAGTTGAAATGTAGATACTTAAAGGTAAGTATGATGATTTTCAGAAAGAGTACACACATGGGTTTTATTTAATAAAGAAGAGCGGGTGAGGATTTTGAATCTGCTCATTGAACAATTGAAGATGTCAATATTTTCAAAAGTACTATTATATAAGTCAACCATACGGCGCGCGGCGGACAGGTGAGCGCTGGCCAGAATTAGTTCGGCAAGATTTCACTGCAAAAAGAGTACCTGCGCGTACCTGTCGTCTGTGAAAAGTTCTAGGTACAGCGTAACAAATCATGTTATTAAGATCTATGACAATTGAATTTGTTTCTGACAATTTTATATAAAATAATAGCTTCAAGGTATTTTCTTCGAGAACTAAGGGGCAGTAGCTTGTACTTGCTGAGTAACTGAGAGTAAGGTAAATAAGATTTATGGCATCTATAGTGCTTGGCACGTAAAAATTTATACTGAACGTTTTCGACCATTTCAGCATATTTTTTGTAGAAGGGGTTCCATACTGACACTGCATACTCCAATTGTGAGCGAACTTGGGCTTTATACAAGCATAGATATGACGAGGTTCTTTTGAAGTCCAAGGTAGATCGCATGATAAAGCCATACAATTGGTAAGCTTTACTTACAATTTTGTTAACATGTAAATCAAGACATAGTTTGGAATCGAGTATAACGCCGAGATCGCGAATTGAGTTTAATTTAGTTAGAGCCACGTGACAAAGGGTGTACGCGAAATTAATAATATGCTTGTTTTTGGTGAAAGTAAGGTTATTGCATTTAGGTATACTTAGCTTAAGTTTGTTTATATGACAGTAGTCCGTTAGTCTGTCCAGGTCTTCCTGTAATAGAATGCAGTCGTTAACAGTTTTGATGGATTTGTAGACCTTTAGATCATCTGCATACAAAAGAAACTTTGTGTTTTGAAAACAGTAACCTATGTCGTTAACATATATGTTAAATAATAGCGGCCCAAGGATAGAGCCTTGTGGGACACCGGATGTAACTTCGATAGTGCTTGATCCGTATCCGTTGATTACCACTCTTTGGCAGCGATTTGAAATATATGATGCAAACCATCGCAGCAAGTTACCTCGAATTCCGTTAAAGGCAATTTTATCCAACAGCAGTTCATGGTCCACCTTGTCAAAGGCCTTGCAAAAATCTGTGTAAACTGCGTCCACTTGCAGGCCATTGTCGAAACTATTCAACAAAAAATTGGAAAAGGACAGAAGGTTTGTGGTAGTAGATCGCTCAACAAAACCGTGTTGTTGCTGTATAATGGAATTGTGCAACAAAGGATATATTTCATTATGGACGAGCCTCTCAAAAACCTTTGACAAGGTGGAGAGAATAGAGATAGGACGATAGTTTTCCACGTTACCCTTTGTGCCACTCTTATGTACAGGTGTGATGTTTGCACGTTTCCACTCATTTGGAAACACTCCCTCAGTAACACATTTATTATAAATTATACTTAGCGGCTTACAGATGTGGGTAGCAGTGTATCGTAGAAAATATGCAGGTATGCCGTCAGGCCCTGGACCTTTGGAAGGATCCAGAGACTTAAGTTCTTGTAGGATCTTAGATTCTTCAAAGTGTAAGTTGGAAATAATATCATTGGCTGAGGAAGTTTCTGCTGGGGGTTTCCATTGAGATAAGAGTGGTGAGGCAGGTTCGTAAACTGACTGGAAAAAATTTGAAAACATGTCACAGATTACTTCCGGTTCACTGGATTGAGTGTCTTTGTAGTGAACTTTTACTGGGATGCACGGTTTGTCTTTTCGGTTTGCTACGTATGTCCAAAAGTGTTTAACGTGTGTGTGTAAGCTATCTTCTACCGAGATAATGTACGCAGAACATCACATATTCCTAAAATTAGCTCTATGTAATGTGAATGTTTCATAATCAGATATATTTTTATACTTCTTCCACTTGATCCAGGCTTTCTGTTTCTTTTTAAATGTACTAATTAAGGGACGCGAGAACCAGACTGGAAAAGCGGAAGATTTAGAACTAGTCAGAGGAGTGTGTAGCTTAATAATCTCGTCTAGTTTATCATAGAACAAGGGCTTCTTCAGAATTTTCATGTGAGAGAATCTCGGGCCAGTCAGTTTTCAGTATCATATTATTTATTTCTTCATAGTTCGCCTTGTAAAAATTGTATTTCTGCAGCGATTGCCTGCCCAGGGGGAGACATTTAACATTAATATTTACGTCACAAACAAATGGGGGGTGATGTACGTCAGTAGGTAGCAGAGAAGAGGGCTCTTTCCGTACAGTGCAGGGGCAGTTGGATATTAAAAGGTCTAATATTTTGCCTTTATTGTTAACTGTGCTGTTATATTGAGAGGCATTTAATAGTGACATGAAGTTGTTTAGATGATCACAAGACACAGTTGAGCCAGAACACAAAGGAAAACTTCTTGAAGAATTTAGGGTAGATGGTATGTGCCATGTTGCTTCTGGAAGATTATAATCTCCGACCAAATAAAAGAATTCAACGCTTGGATCACCTAGAGCGTCATGGAATAACTCGAAGTGTTTTTCGTAAACATGCGAGGGAGTCTTAGGTGGTACGTAGGCAGCAGCCACGATGTGGCGCTTTAGATTTTGACCACTAGGTATTTCGACGGCAATTTGCTCAATGTAGTTGTGTAACGCAGTGAAATTAGAAAGATTGTTTAAGTCAATTTCCATAGGTCGGAGAGTTTTTAAGATTGCCACTAGTACACCGCCGCCGTCTAGTTTTTTTGTGCTAGCCCGATCCCGATCACACCTGTACACAATATAACGCTGGTCAATAAATTCATTGTTGTTAATTTCTGCCACTAGCCATGTTTCTGTGAGTATTATAACGTCATATGTTCTCGTGAGGATGTTCACAAACAAAGTCTGCAGTTTCGTACGGATTCCCCTACAGTTTTGATAATAAATCGATAAGTGTTTATCAGTCACTGTTAATTGTAGAGTATGCACGTGTATTATTATAATGTATTAAACAATTTAAGATGCCAAGAAAACAGATGCTAAGCGTAACTGTTAATAAATGAAAATTTAAAACAACATAAAAAAATGATTTAATTTCAATTAACCAGCAGTACAAACCCATAGATAGACAAGACAATAGACAGACAAACTCGGGTTTACAATAAAAGCGTAGTTTTGACATTTTGTGGACCTCAGTTTTGAGTTTAACAAAGAAGAAATATCTTGTGTTACGATTCAGGAGTGAACTTAATAAACCTAAAAATATTTTGCAAAATAGTAGCCTCGATAAATAATTAAGTTAGTAATAATAATAATAAATAAGTTAGAGCTAGGAAATTCAACGCGTAAACTAAGTGTTAAAAAGTACATATGTATGATGTATCGCAGTAGTTAAGCGCTATGATTTTGAGTATCGACCGACAGGGTTTTCTCACCTCTTTTGATTTTTTGGATGTCATCCAGGGTGCGCACTGCGAATGAAGCCATGCCGTCACGTTCGCGTACAAGTACTGTTGAGTTTTTAACCCATACGTACTTAAAATCGTTTTGTTTAGCGGCTTCTTTGCATTTCCGAAATAACTGCTTTGTTTTCAAGGTTAGTAGTAGGTAGTTGGTGACCCTGTTAAACCAATTTGATCGGACTTCAGTTCCTTAGCCAGTCGGTATGCGCTCAAAAGATTATCGCGTATAATTCGAGTCGAGAATTTAACAATAATATTCTTCGGTCTGTTATTGGTTTGTTGAGCGTGTTGCACCCTATGGATAGAGATGATGTCTTTCTGTGATGTTGGGAAATTGATGGCAGTGCCCATCAATTCCACCATGCGAACTAGGTTTTCACCGCGCCTTTCTGGGACGTTGCAAATTTCAATATTGCAATTCCTCGCTTGCTGCTCTAAGGAATCAATTTTTTGCTCAAGGCTGCTGACTAAGATTTGAGATTGGTCAGAGCTGAGACGGGCAATGGTGTCGACACGTTCCTTGAGGTCCTTTTGCTCAGCTGCTTGAAACTGTCCTGAGGATTTTAGCTCTGAAACATCATGCGCCGCTGTGCGAACGCATTCTTTTAATTTCTCGTGCTCGCTGCGGAGGGTGTCCATTTCCTGTTTCATACCAGATAAAGTACATTTGATACTGTCATTGAAATTGGACATGCTCTCATCATCATCTCCATTTCCTCACGCCAGCCGCGCAATGTGCATGTAATATCCTCTGTGAACTTGGCCATGGCGTGGTCCATGTCAGTGCGCCATCCTTTGAGTGTGTTGTTTAGTTCCTGCGATACTATTTTAAGGCTGTCGATGGCGGTGGAGTTGGACGCAACACCAGTGACAATCGTTGATGTGGAGCTGGTCGACGAGTTCGGTGATGAGGACTGTTGTTCCAAATTATCGCAGGACTTATTCATCGTGTCTTCGCGGTTCGCGTGGAGTGTTTGAAACACAATAGCCAATTTATTATAAACTGTAAGCTGATCCACACGAAGTAACACCAGAATCTTCCAGGAAACTGTTACCCCTCAAATGTCCAATGCCACTGTAGTGGTTTTGGCGCCGCGCTTGCGCCAAAATACTAAAATGTCCAATGGCACTAGAGTGGCGTTGACAGCGGCTTAGAAATTTCGTGTGGACAGCGCGCTCTGTTTTGATTTTTTGAATTTTTTCAATGCAGCGACATCTTTCGTTCTTGTACTGACAGAAAACCATAGAAATTCCTAATATTTTCGCTAGATGTCGTTACGTTGCCAGAGGCATAATAAATACAGTGTCTGTGGTTGAAATCAGTTGTTGATCTGTGCTGTGACAGTGCGTGGTATGTGAAAAGTGACTTATTGTTAATATGCTTATTATGTAAGTTTTTAATTTGTTTTATACGTAAGATTATATACCATTATCTTCGTGGTTTGACGCTCTTTCGAATGATATATAATGCATGTGAATTCCGAGTCATAGATTGCATGTTAAAATTAAAAATATGTTTTATTGCTGTCCGAAAAAATCATAAATTTATAAAACCGTGATAAATACATCGTAAAAACTAATATATTGCTAGTTTGTACTTAATTCATTGTGCATTATCCATGTAGCATGGTTATTTACGAACAATTCGGTACCAATATGATAACATTTAGTTAAGATTTCGAAGTAGGGAAAGCATTTGTTTACAAGATTAGCCATGATTTATGGGCGCGGACGGCGCGCGCATGCGCGTGTATTAAGGGGGAAGGGGTATTATTATTTAGTATAATTTATGTGAATGTAATGATGTTCCCTTAATTAGCAAGCTCTTAGTGTCAGAATGGTTATTAGTTATTTACTGTGTATGAAAGTACCTATGAATATAGTGTGTAGGGAAAGGATTTTGTAAATGAAAATCAGAAAGACAAGACTAGGCATTTATTTCAATAATAGGCTTGTCAGTCAGATACGATGATGAGAAACTAATTGTCCGTTCCAACCCTAGGTCATCATGGAGAAGAAGGACAAGAAACTCCATGGAAGCTTGTTTTACAGTATTGTACCAACACACATTAGAATCGATCATAGATAACACTTTATTCTCACGGACCATTTCTCAAAGTTATAGCAACTTATCAACCGAAAGAAATATTAACATGTATGATCATTAATTCGATTTAACACATGACATAAACAGAAAAACATAGCTATCAGCCATAATCAGGGAATATAATCAAATAACTTACATGAACATTGTAGTCAGTCGATCTTTCACAAGAAGCCATCTTAATTCAATCCAATTTACAATATAGCAGAACTTCCAATCTGCATCCATTGATTTTTATCATCATCATTTCTTTTAGCAAATAGGTATTACATACATGGGACACCTTTCCGAATCTGTCCTCTACAGGTCTTGTACTATCCACATATTAGTCCAAAATCCAAGTCAACTTAAAATTCGCGGTCAACCAGTCAAGTCTTTCGTAGCCCCCCAGTTAGTGTCAAAATCACCCAGTCTTGAAAGCATTCCCGCCTATTCTCCCGCCATTTTAGACGAATCTTAAATGGTCATACATAATTGCTAAATAACTTCTATCATGGGTAATAATTAACTAATCTTACGTAGTGGAACTATCTTAAAACTTAATATGATTATTTAGCAATTTAGTATGTATTTATTTGTAATCTTTAGGTAGAATGTCATAATATAATAACATCAACTGGATGTTCCGAAAATCGTTTGAAACACCATATTACTTTACAATTGCAATATAAAATCTTATCACGATTTTATATAAGTATAAGTTTTTAATTTGTTTTATACGTAAGATTATATACCATTATCTTCGTGGTTTTACGCTCTTTCGAATGATATACAGGGTGCAATTGAAGTCATGGGCAATATTTTATTCATGATACTATTTGCATTAAGGGCTACTATTACGCAAATCAAAAATATTATTAATGCAAGTATGGAAAACCTTTCAAATGTACTAAGTCATAAAGTATCAAAGTCGCGCATCGCGAAAGCGAATGCTGCTGTAGGTAGACTACGCCGCAAGCGGGCGGTAGGGTAGGTAGGTCATTGTGTGTGAACGCCTTGACCCCGCCCGAATCACGAGTTAAGTTGCTAACGATTTGATTCCTTATTCATTCCAACTTTCCCTTCATACTTTGCCGGCTTAGGACGGTCAAAACTACGACAACTAACACATATTAAAATAAAATAAATGTGTAGGTAAAATAAATTTAATGTAGTTTTGGCGTATTTACAAAGTTGGAATCACGGTATTTACAATAATTGTTCAGGAATCACGATGTGTATTTACAATAATTTTAACTAAATTACTAACTAGCACTTACCTACCTACAAATATTTTAAAAGATGTTCAAAATGTCCACCACCTTTTTCAATACACAATTCAGCCCGACGTCTGTGGTTGTCTTTCACTCTGTTCAACACAGATTCCTGTGATTTCACTGTTTCGAATGCAGCTATAATTTTGTTTTTTAAAACGTCTCGCGAGTCACTTTCCCGCGCATACACAATTCTTTTAATTTCACCCCATAAATAAAAGTCCAGGGGTGTTAAATCCGGCGACCTCGCTGGCCAAGGCACGGGCCCACCGCGACCTATCCATCGCTCGCCAAAGGTTTCAGTTAGATAGGTACGAACATCGCGTCGGAAATGCGCCGGGGCACCGTCATGCTGATAGTACAGATTAGGTACTTCCTCCAGTTCATGCTCTTCCACAACTTGCCTCAACAATTGTAAGTAGTTTGTTCCGGTTAGACTTCCTTCAATGAAGTACGGTCCGATTATGTTTTCGTTTAAAATGCCTGCCCAGACATTTACAGAAAATCGATATTGAAAACCGTCACGGCGTGTTACATGGGGGTTGCGTCCACGCCCGCTCCACCAATGTTCATTACGACTGTTGAATAGTCCTATTCTGGTAAATGTGGCTTCATCAGTCCACAAAATATTATTATTAAAATTTTGTAATAGCCAGTTACAAAATTCTCGCCGGTGTGTGTAATCCGCCAATGTTAATTCTTGCACCTTTTGAAAGTGGAATGGGTGCTGGCCAGAACTGTTTAACAGTTTCCAAACATAATAGTGGCTAACACCAAAGCGTCGGGCCGCTTGTCTGGTGCTAGCTTATGGATTGCTCTGGAAAAATCTTATTTAGCGGTAAAGCGAAAGAGGATAAACGGGCGCTCTTCCACGCGCTTGTGCATGTGCTGGCACGTGAAAAGACGAATAATCCAATAGGTTCTGCGTCGTTCTTAAAATGAGACCCCGAGAAGGAATAGGGTCGTTCGGGTAGCGGCGATGGAACATTTCACGAGCTCGTAATAAACTTGTGCCACTGTAAAGTAAAACCATTTGTAGGTATTGTTGGTTTGTGTACCTAGCCTGCACATTACGTGGTCGAGGCATCGTGTTCACAATTAGTCCACTAACACTTAATGCACTGCAATCCAAGGGTAAGAGCGAGGCGCGTGCGGCGATTATGTCCGGATCAATCGTAAATCAATAACATACGTCAACGCACGTGCGCAGTCGATATGGCACTGGTTTGGGAGGCCACCCCCGCGCGGGGGTGTTATTCGTATTTTTGCGTGTGAGAGAGAGCGGGACGGAGAGAGTGCGGGGCGGGCGGCTTACCTATTCTTTGATGCCGCGTGCCGGCCGGCCGCAATGAACCTACCTATTATTATTTGATGTTTGTTTACATACTTTTCTTTCCGCTCTGTACTGCGCTTTAATATTTTGATACTTCAAGACTAATTGGCGTTTATGAAGTATTTTTTTTTAATTTTTTTTATTGTTTATTTGCAATAATAGCCTTTTGCAATATGACTTAATAATTTTTTAAGGTTTTCCATACTTGCTTTAATAATATTTTTGATTTGCGTAATAGTAGCCTTAATGCAAATAGTATCATGAGTAGAGTCTTAGTTTACAATATTGCCCATGACTTCAATTGCACCCTGTATAATGCATGTGAATTCCGAGTCATAGATTGCATGTTGAAATTATAAATATGTTTTATTGCTGTCCGAAAAAATCATAAATTTATAAAACCGTGATAAATACATCGTAAAAACTAATATATTGCTAGTTTGTACTTAATTCATTGTGCATTATCCATGTAGCATGGTTATTTACGAACAATTCGGTACCAATATGATAACATTTAGTTAAGATTTCGAAGTAGGGAAAGCATTTGTTTACAAGATTAGCCATGATTTATGGGCGCGGACGGCGCGCGCATGCGCGTGTATTAAGGGGGAAGGGGTATTATTATTTAGTATAATTTATGTGAATGTAATGATGTTCCCTTAATTAGCAAGCTCTTAGTGTCAGAATGGTTATTAGTTATTTACTGTGTATGAAAGTACCTATGAATATAGTGTGTAGGGAAAGGATTTTGTAAATGAAAATCAGAAAGACAAGACTAGGCATTTATTTCAATAATAGGCTTGTCAGTCAGATACGATGATGAGAAACTAATTGTCCGTTCCAACCCTAGGTCATCATGGAGAAGAAGGACAAGAAACTCCATGGAAGCTTGTTTTACAGTATTGTACCAACACACATTAGAATCGATCATAGATAACACTTTATTCTCACGGACCATTTCTCAAAGTTATAGCAACTTATCAACCGAAAGAAATATTAACATGTATGATCATTAATTCGATTTAACACATGACATAAACAGAAAAACATAGCTATCAGCCATAATCAGGGAATATAATCAAATAACTTACATGAACATTGTAGTCAGTCGATCTTTCACAAGAAGCCATCTTAATTCAATCCAATTTACAATATAGCAGAACTTCCAATCTGCATCCATTGATTTTTATCATCATCATTTCTTTTAGCAAATAGGTATTACATACATGGGACACCTTTCCGAATCTGTCCTCTACAGGTCTTGTACTATCCACATATTAGTCCAAAATCCAAGTCAACTTAAAATTCGCGGTCAACCAGTCAAGTCTTTCGTAGCCCCCCAGTTAGTGTCAAAATCACCTAGTCTTGAAAGCATTCCCGCCTATTCTCCCGCCATTTTAGACGAATCTTAAATGGTCATACATAATTGCTAAATAACTTCTATCATGGGTAATAATTGGGTACACTACATAAATACGAAAAACTTTATTCCGTCAGTCACAAATACGAATTTCAAAATACCGATTTTCATAATTCCGAATGGTTCAAAATTCCTATTATATCAACTCCGATTTATCATTCATCCTATTTTTATAATTCCAAAATTTCAATATTCCTAACGTTTATAATTACTATTCTCAAAATACCGAGTTTCAAAAGATCGAATAACAAAAAGTCCGACTTAATGATAATTCAAAACATCAAAAATACGAATTCCGATTATTACAGTACCGATAAATTAGAATTCCGAAATAAAAACGCCTTCTTCTTCTTCTTTCTTTCGCTGCTCACAGTTCTAACATAACGTAACCCAAATGATTGACCAACAATAGAGGGGATCTGGCACTCGGCGGCCGCTGCCGCGGCACGCTCGCTACGCTCGCTCGCCTTCGCGCGTTAATGGTCACTGTTCTAACCTAACCCAAATGGTTGACCAACAATAGAGGGGATCTGGCATTGATGGCCATTGTTCTAACCTAGCCTAATCCAAAGGATTCAATAATACTAGATGGAACCCGACGCAGGTATATAATTATGTATATAAGGAGAAGAAAAGACACAAAATTAATCATATTAATACACATATATATTAATAACAAAGTAGACGTATTTAAATTACATTAAACGTTACTTATAGATTTTAAATTCATATGCGTAACTGAATCAGAATCCTAATTTTAGCAGTTTATTCGAAGTATTGAAAATCGGAATGTCGTTTTTCGGACCGAGAACCCATCGAGCATTTGATTCTTCGAACGTATGAAAATCGGAAAACAAACAAATCGCATTTACGACAATCGGTAAAATAAATTTCGTGATTTTTAATAATAGACATTATAACTCTTAGGTATTATGATATTCGGATTTTTGAAAATCGGAACATCGAAATTCGGAATAAAATATTTCGGAGTATTTGGGTGTTCCCGTAATAATTAACTAATCTTACGTAGTGGAACTATCTTAAAACTTAATATGATTATTTAGCAATTTAGTATGTATTTATTTGTAATCTTTAGGTAGAATGTCATAATATAATAACATCAACTGGATGTTCCGAAAATCGTTTGAAACACCATATTACTTTACAATTGCAATATAAAATCTTATCACGATTTTATATAAGTATGACGGCACAGGATCAGACATATTGTAAAATAAAATAAGTTCTTTCAATTTAGGATTTATTATTTAATCAAACTATTTTTACATGAAACTACCCTCAGTTTCAAGACAATTTTATTAATTTTTAACAGCTTACAAAATAGCCAAGACACCCAGTAATACAGTAACAGCTTAGTTCACACAAAAGAGCAACAATGTACAGAGAGGCAGAGTAACAGTAATTTAGAGCAATACAATGTACAGAGAGGCAGAGTAAGAGACAATTAGAGCAATACAACCTGTGCACCGGGCGACGCCTGAAGTCAGAATGCCTTTTCGCTCGGGAAGTCACTACACCCCCGTAAGGGGGTGCGGACGGCGGGACCGGAGCGTAGCTCCTAGCCCGCGGAAGCCATACTGTGGCCCGCTACAACGGACCCCTCACTTTGTTTGCCTCGTGGCGGCAATAGAATTGGGCGCGTGTTATCGCGCCCGTTTGTGTAGTTGCATACGTAGCTTCGTAAGCGCGTCGCGACGCCTATAGTGGTGTCGCTTTCTTCACGGCACCTCGGCGGTCTGTCCCTACCAGGTGAGACCCCCAGTTACCTGGGGGAGGCCCAGCGAGGATAACCAGCATCGTGGGTGCCGACTCGGCGCGCCTACGGGCATATGTAGCCTCCTCTCGCCCTGCTCACAGAGCTAGCCGTTTACAGATTGAGAGTGAGGCTGATATGAGTGTGAGAGCGGCTTGTGCTGTATAGTACCGCCGCTCAATGTTAGCGTGTGCCGCAGGCGCACCCGCGCCGCGGCTGCACACTGATGTGAATGCATGTGGAGTATAGGTTGTCTGTGTTAGTTGCGCGGCGTGCCTATATTAACCTAGAACACGTCGCGCAACAGATGTGAGTGTACATCTGTAGAGTCATTTTATTACGAGTGATGCGCGTGTAACCGAGTGCGCCTCACCCGTGACGTCATGTAGGGCGTCGGTGTCGTCGTCCGGTTGGACGGAGAGAGGCGACCTTATCCCTAAGGCCGCGGTCATTCCAGCGTCTCTCACCTTGGCGCTCTATCCATGGTACAATGTTAGTAGCATGGATAGACCGTCAAGGATGACGGTCTCCACATCCTGACCCTGTCTGACGGCCCTTATCAGGTCCATCAGCAGCTGTATGGCACAGGCTGTGATCTCCTTCTTATTGGTATCCGCGCCGGTGCTGCCACGGTTCGCTTGTGCGGCGAACTCATGCGTTTCCGCATTCCGCCGCTGCGACTCAGTGGCGCTGACGCGCGAATCTTGGGCGAAGTTTAGTGCGGATACCACACTGCGCTTCGTAATCTGTGGGGCGCTAGCTCGCGGCTGCGTCGCTATGCTGTGTGGCACCGCAGCCCTCCGCTGCGCCGTACCGGCGCTTTTCGGAGGTCGCGTGCTTTTCACAACCTGTGCTTGTTTTGAGGCAGGCTCTGCCTCAGGGATATTCTCCTTGGTCGCCGGGGGTGGGGTGGGTTTCTTCCTCCCCTTCCCCCCGCGTCTTCTCTTTCTCCGTCCGGAGGAAGAGGCTTGGGCTTCCTTGGTGGTGGGCTCGTTGGCCGGCGCCATCAGCGTCGGTCCACAGGCCTCCAGCTGCACATCTTGTGGCCGGTTTGCGGCCACCTGTGTCCGGTTTCTAGCCGTGATGGCGACAGTCCCCGCTCTCTTGTTCCGGATTTCATCCTGGAACACGGGGCACTTGATATTGCTCGCGGGGTGCGGGCCACCGCAATTTGCGCATGTGGCCGGCTCCTCCCGCGGGCGTGGGCAGTCTCGTGCCGCGTGCTCCCCTCCGCACCGCACGCAAGCGAGCGGTCGGTGGCACTGGTGCGAGCTATGTCTAAAGCGCTGGCACCGGTGGCACTGAGCGGGCCCGCGTTTGCCGCGCCAAGCCTCGATCTTGACACCGCGCATATTCATAAATATCGCGGTGTCAAAGATGGTCCTGACATCGGGGGTTCTCTTTATTATGGCATGGAAGATACAGCCGGGTCGTCCTTGTGCGCCCTTAATGTGACGCACATACTCCGGCTGGTACCCCAATGTCATGAGCTCCTCCTTTATATCCTCGGGGGCTGTATCAGCTGGCAGCCCCCTTATGGCTACCTTCATGTTGCGGTCCGCTGGTGGCGAGTACGCGAACCAGGATACTCCACTATCCTTCTCAAGGCCAGTCAGGTAACGCTGTACCAGCCTGTACTCCTCTTCGCTGTCTGGGACGAAGCGAACTCCGCCCCCATACGGACGAGCGTGAGGAGGTCGGCCCAGCTTCGCACTGATGGCCCTGAAATGGGTGGCCCAGTCCAACCGCTTCTCAACCACGAGCGGCGGGTACCTCGATTTTTTGAGAGGCTTCTTCCCGTTGCTGTTCCCGCCCCCCTGCTTCGCTTGCGACGACGCCAACGAGGCGCCGGAAGCGGCGGCAGGGGGTGAGGTAGGGTTGGGGGGGGGTATGTTTCTAGAACTTACCCCCGCTTGTGTATGTCCGTGTGACGGTGGCGGCGTGCGGCGCGCCGCGTCGGCAAAAGTGGGCGGCGAGGGGGTGCCCCGACCCCGCGGCTGTGGCCGCGGCGGGTCGAGGCAGTGCCTCTTCGCTGCCTCCGACGCGGTCTCGCCGGAGCTCCTCCTGCGTCGCTGGGGTCTGGCCTCGAGCTCAAACTCGAAATCAAAGTCCAGCGACTCAGAGGGCGACGTCGGCGAAAAGGCCGCAGCTACTGGTCCTCCCACGTTGGGCCGCGGACCGGATCGCGGGGTCGTGTCCGGAGACACGTCATCGCGACCGGACGCGGCCGACCCCGACCTAGCGGATGCGATCGACATGCTCGAGCCGGCTTGCGACGAGCACGTTGAGAGCGCCGCTGGCGAGTCGTAGGCGGATGCACGAGGGGGTGCCGGTGAAGCGGGCACCCTTGGCGTCACTTGTACCGGCCGTCTATACGTACCGGCACTATCAGGCCGCTCCTGCTCAACCCTCGCCGGTCCCGCCAGCAAGCGGCGGGGACCGGGGGTGGCGGTGCGCGAAGCTGGCCCAGCTTGCGGCGACTTCGCACTCTGCGCGGGCGCAGATGCGGGCGGCGACACGAACCGCGGCTGAGGGGCGGCGGTACGGGTAGGGGGGGTGCGTGTTCGCACGGTTGGCACGGGGGGGTGCGCGGGTGGCGCGGGATGCGCATGAGGGGCGGCGGCACGCGCGATGGGCGCGGCCGCGCGCGCGGGCGCAACGTGGCGCACCGGCGGCGCGGCGGCGCGCGCGTGCGGCGCTCGGCCTGATTTAGGCGCAGGCCCCGGCGCCTGTATAGGCACGGGACGAAAAGCCGCAGGGCGTATGGGCACCGCGTGCTGCCGACTCGACGACGGCGCTGGCGCAACACGCGCAGGCGCCAGTGTCGTCGGCGGGCTGGAAGCCGCAGCGGTGCTGGCTCCTTGTTGGAGTAAGGTAAGTGGTTCACCACTTACCTTGGACTTGGCTGGACCGGCCAGCGGCGCACCGGGCGACACGTCACCGATGTTCGGCATCGACGTCGCCCGGTCCAACACTGGGCGGGCCTTCCCTTGGGGCCCGGCATCGCGGCCCGCAGAACCGCGCTTGCCGGGCTTCGGCATCCTAAGGGGCGTGGCCTCCCGCGACCGCTACGGTGATTGCTCACCGAGCTGCACGGTCGGCTTTCCCTGTGTTCACACCAGCACTATAAAAGTTACTCACATCAACACAGGAAAAACACTGATGTTCGGTCCGCACGGAAAAACACCGAGCCCTAGTCACGCGATGTGACGTAGGTTGTTGACAACCGGAAAGTTCCACGATATGTCGACTAACTACGCACTCGCGAAAACTAGGTGCTCAGTGGACGGCCACGAGCCAATCCGCCTTTTCGCTGCCGTGCGGGCTCCTTTTATACGGTAGTATTGAAGGTGGGGCAACGACACTAACTCCGCCCAGCAGCGAAGAGGTGGGAGAATGGCGCAGTGCGCTACGATGCCGCAGTGCTACGGCGTAGCCCGATGCACGAGTTGTTTACAATTTGACGCCGACACGGCCATGCTGACGTGCGGACGTCCTCGTACGCTCAGCTTACAATGCTACATCTAGAACATGAAAAACTGATTAAGTACCGTTTGGTCATCCTGCTATTGTTTCTGGTCCGGTCTACTTAGACCCTTCAGATATTTAACTACTTGGTCCAGTCAACTCTGACTCTACAAGGCTTATTATTTATTGGTCCGATCAACTTTTGATCCTACAAAATCAGCCCCCTGGTCTGGCAATTCTTTTGCCCTTCAGGTGAATCCCTTCAGTTAAACTGGACCGGATCTAGCTAGGCCGAACAAGTATTGTTCCTTTAGCTTAATAAACAAATAGCTCAAAGCCTTGGTTGATGTACAAGTGCTTCTGTTACAATTTTAATTGATTCAGGGCCAATAGATTCTACTGAAACAGCACGTAAACCAGGGTTTTTACAATTTACATTATTATGAGAACTGGTAGATATAGCGTCACTTTTAGCAGACATGGTGTCACTATTGACAGACGTGGTATCGCTATTGACAGACATGGTATTACTATTGGCAGACATGGTATCACTATTGGCAGACATGGTATCACTATTGGCAGACATGGTATTACTATTGGCAGACATGGTATTACTATTGGCAGACATGGTATTACTATTGGCAGACATGGTATCACTATTGACAGACTGAATATCATCATTGTTAATCTGTTGCCTAGTCTCATGAACAAGAACCTCTGTGTTGTTATTATTCGCCGACACGTCATCCTCATAATTTTCTGCGATTTCCGAAAAGAATGACTGACCACGGGGTACTTCTCGCAAGTTTTCGTGAGAGTATTTATAGACCCTATTGTTTCCATTAACGTGTTTTAATTCGTACCTATCATTTTCTAAAATAGCGGTTATTTTAAAAGGGCCTTTGTATTTACGGTCTAGTTTCGTTTGGTGTCTTTCTTCGCATTTAACAAAGACAAAGTCACCTACTGAAAAAGGTTTTACTGTAGCTTTACCCTTGTTAAATCGACCTG
The DNA here is from genome assembly GCA_914767815.1 of Eupsilia transversa. Taxonomy (NCBI): domain Eukaryota; kingdom Metazoa; phylum Arthropoda; class Insecta; order Lepidoptera; family Noctuidae; genus Eupsilia; species Eupsilia transversa. The sequence goes on along the minus strand of OU611873.1, from coordinate 8,503,232 downwards.
TGTCATATTGGGCCAGCTTTTTTATACTAGCAGAAGCATCGGATCGAATGGTTTCGAGGTCTAATCTATCTTCATCGGGATGATTAGTAGATACCCTTGATATCCCTAATGAACTACCCTTAATACCAAACATTAATTCCAAGGGCGTGAACCCTGTTACTCTACAACGAGTACTATTGAGAGCTAATTGGATATCACCTACATGATCTTGCCATAAGTTATCCGAATCGGTTTCAGCTATAGTAAACATACTTTTTAAGGTCCTCATGACACGCTCGACCTGGCCATTGGCCCTACTGGAACCAGTGGCTATTAAATGTAAATCGATACAATTATCTTTACAAAAATTCTTAAATTCAGTATTATCGTATGACCTACCACGATCTGCAACAATTTTTTTAGGAGCGCCAAACAAGTTTACTGCATTTTTAAGTGATTTAATTGCATCGGATGCATTTAGGGTTAAGGTATGATTTAACAAGACGAATTTTGTAAAACCATCAATAATCACGGAACAATACTCCTTACGATCGCTCTTTCCGCTGAGTTTGCCAGTTAAATCTAAATGAATTGTATGCCATGGAACGGCCAATTTAGGGATTGGATGTAGACAGACCTGCTGAGCTCCGGACGGACCTTTGGAAGCCTTACAAATGACGCACGAATCTACGATTTTTTTTACAAGTTTGGACATATTTTGGAACCAATAAAGATCATATAATTTATCGAGCGTTTTTTCATAACCAAGATGTTTTATTTCGCTGTGTACATGATTAATCATTGACCAGGTTAAAGAGTGTGGCAATATTGGTAACCATTTAGTGGTTTTATAACGTTCGATTTTACGATAAAGTATGCCCTGTCTAATATCGTATGTGTGTGATATTTCAGATGGTAAGTAATTTGAACGGAATTTGGAGATAATGTCTGATATTTCAGTATCACGTTGTTGTTCCACAGATAACCAACTCCTCTCTAGTTCAGACAAATTTACAATTTTAGCTGGTTTATGAATAAAAGATGGGTCAGCATGATTACGTGAAAGGAAGTCTGCATGTGCCATATTTTTTCCCTCTTTGTAGACGATATCAAAGTCATACGACTGCAAAATTGCCCACCACCTATGTACTCTAGGTGTAAGGTCCTTTTTGGAATGAGAGGCCTTTAAGGCGTTACAGTCAGTAAAAACCGTAAATTTACGCCCATAGAGGTAATGTCGAAAATGTTCCACAGATTTAACCACGGCTAATGTTTCTAATTCATACGAATGATACCGACTTTCTGCATTTGTGGTTTTGTGACTAAAATAAGCGACAACATGAGGTAGACTTATTTTTTTGTATAAGTACAGCCCCATATCCTTCACTGCTTGCATCAGTGTGGAGTTGAATGGGTAAAGAAGGGTCAAAGATTTTTAAGACTGGCTCAGAAATTAGACAATTTACAATTTTGTTGTGTACGTCATTATGTTCACAGGTCCAATTAATTTTACCCTTTTTGACCGCGGTTAACGGATACAAAGGTTTCATCAATTTTGAGAAATTTGGAATAAATTGGCGAAAATATGTGGCTAGGCCTATAAATTGTCGGACCTGAGTAGCAGTGCCTGGAGGAGGTATATTTTTTAAGGCTTCAATCTTACGGGGATTCGGTCTAATTTCTCCAGAGGATATTACGAAACCCAGATATTCAATTTTTGTTTTCAGAAATGAACATTTTTTAAAGTTAAAAGAAAATCCAGCTTTAGACAATATATCTAGCAATCTATTTAAACGAACCAACCCTTCTTGAACTGTCACTGATGCAGAAAGTACGTCATCCATGTAAACCAGAATTTTATCGTCATTTAGAGGTTTAAGGCCGGGTAGACCAAGCAATGTAGGCATTTAACGCTACCACGTTTACGCGACGCGAGCCGTGCGCTTACGTCGCCTGCGTGAACTTACATGAACCCAACGCCGAGTGGAGAAGTGTCACAGTACAGGTAAGCGTGTCGTAAAGGCAGTAGGTCAACTTATTTTATTATTAATTTGTTTTAAAAAATAATAAAATACGCGACTTGATCCATTATTCTTGTTTACCGATATACGTAGTAATCGCAAAGGCCGAAAATTAATTTCATGTGTTGTAAATACATTTTATTCAATTATTCGGCATTTTAGTTTCATAAAGTGTATCTCACGAAGCAACACGCGCTTAAGTTGTGGTGGTGGCTAGGTGTGGTGTGTTGTGGTAACTTTAATTAAAAAAAAACAACCGGCATAAAAATATAAGTGCAAAATAAGTTTCGAAAGTAGATTTTTCCTTTTTAGACACCGAAACTATTATTTTGCACTTAGTAGTGTTTATATTTTTGTCGGTTATTTTTTTTTTGTTCTAAAGTGATTTTCACTCAACCGAATTGAGAACCTCCTCCGTTTTTTAAAGTGGGTAAGAAAACAACATGAAATTACTTTTAAATGATTTAAATACGAAATAAAATTAAATTATAAACACAAAATGACTTTATGGTGTTTTTCATAAATTTTACAATGTTTTATTACGGTACTTTTAAATTACGGTAGGTATGCGAGGACTGCGTAGGCCTGTCAACAAGTACCAGGTACTTGATAATATAAAAAATGGTCTACAGATCTAAGGTCTACAAGACCTACAAAGTCCTCACATTTACAAAATAAGAATCTATCAAAAGGATAAATAAAAGATAAAGAGTTGTCGGTGTTATCAACTTCACTTGCAGAGGCGCTTGCCATTGTTTCATAGTGTCTGAAAAAAGACCATAACAATAATATTTTTCACTCCTCTTGCTCAAAAAATCCGTCATTGTAGCGTACCAGAGCGGAGACAAAATAGCATTTCATCCTCTAGGGGCTAAAGTATTTTTTTTTAATTTTTGTCTATTTCCAAAGAGCCTACCACCCAAAAACGAAAAAGTCTTTGTTCTTATTTATAATTTTATATAAAAAGAATCCTTATTTCCTTGATCACGGCATCACGCGTGAACGGCTGGACCAATTTCGCTAATTCTTTTTTGGTTGTGTTTGTTATAGTAAGGAGAAGGTTCATAGGATAGGTAGGATAGGTAGGATAAATGTTTAAGTTTATGTTGTTTTATGTTTAAGGTCAAATGTTTTTTCAGAACCAACCCGTATAACTACAAATTCAGCTACATGTATTGATAATGTTTTTTGTTGCTGTGACTACTTTGATAAAGACATTGTAAATTATCTCCCTTCTGATCACAGCGGTCAAACCGTTTCTTTCAAGTCCAACACACCATTACAAAGGATTCAGATACAATCTAGACAAATAACACCCAGCAATTTAAGTAGATTTAATAATAACTTAATTAGTCAATTAAGTTTACCTGGCAATATTTTAAACAATGTAAATGAATTATATGAGGAATTCTTTTCGGTAGTGCGCACTGAGTTCGATAATACTTTAAAAAAGAAGACAAAAACTATTTGCCCAAAATTTTTGTTCAGTGACTGGGCAACTAAAGGTATTAGGAAAAGTAGGGAAAAATTGTTTGAGCTGTATGGCCTTAAGCCTTATATTAACACCGAAACTTTTAATACATACGTTGCTACTTACTCTAAAATTTTTAAAAATACCTGCAAGTTAGCTAAAGCCTTGTACATTAGCAACAAGATCAAATCAGCTGATAATAAAATAAAGACGGTTTGGAATATTATCAATGACGAATCAAACAGGAATAAAAGACATAATAATGATTTCACATTAGAGACTTCACGTGGCCTCATAAGTACTAACAAAGAAGTTGCTCAAGAATTTGTAAATTTGTAAATTTCTTTACCAGTATCCCACTTAAAACGACTGAAACCTTAAATTCCTCGCCCTCGCTTTCTTTTGATTTAGTAAAGAAGAACGTTTCAGCCTGCCCGATTGTATTTAAATTTAAGCATATTAACCCCTTAACGGTAATAAAAGCTTTTAAGCAAATCAAAATAAAATTGACCGAAGATCTTTGGGGAATGTCCATTAAAGTCTGTACCTCCATAATTGAGACCATAGCGCCTTACTTAGCCTTAATATTTAATTTATGTGTGGATCAAGGAGTCTTCCCGGATTTAATGAAATACAGTAAGGTTATACCACTTTTCAAATCCGGGGACAGTAAAGACACCAATAATTATAGACCCGTATCCGTGTTGCCAGCTTTCAGTAAGGTGTTTGAAAAGGTAATGCTAAATCAAATGCTCAATCATTTTAACACAAATAAAATACTGCACGATCAACAGTATGGTTTCACCAAAGGACGTTGTACTACCGACGCTGGTGTTACCTTATTAAGACACATTTTTAACGCGTGGGAAGAGGCCCAAGACGCCATAGGAATCTTTTGTGACCTCTCCAAGGCATTTGATTGCGTCGATCACGAAACCTTACTCTTGAAACTAGAGCATTACGGACTTGGAAAACTTGCGCTCAGTTTAGTAAAATCTTATTTAAATGATAGACAACAGCAAGTTCAAATAAACGGTATAAATTCACTAGGTTTAAAAGTAAAAATGGGTGTACCACAAGGCTCGATATTGGGTCCTTTCCTCTTTTTAGTGTATATTAATGATCTACTCCATTTATTAAAAAATCAACCACAAATGGTGTTATTTGCTGACGATACTTCATTAATATTTAAGGTAGATAGACGTGCTACAAATTTTGACGACGTGAATAACGCCCTACTGCAGGTCCAAAATTGGTTCACTGCTAATAATTTAGTATTAAATGGGAAAAAAACTAAGTGCATAAAATTTTCTTTACCAAATGTAAAAAGTAATGATTGTGAGATAATATTGAATCAAGAGAAACTAGAATTCGTCGATAAAACCGTTTTCCTGGGGATCACGCTCGACTCAAGGCTACAATGGGGTCCTCATTTAACATCTCTTGCAGGACGGCTAAGTTCAGCAGCATATGCTGTCAGAAAAATCCGTCAATTTACTGATGTAGATACCGCGAGACTGGTATATTTTAGTTACTTTCATAGTATCATGTCTTACGGTATTTTACTGTGGGGACGGGCTGCAGACATAGAGTCTATTTTTATTCTGCAGAAAAGAGCGATCAGAGCCATATATCATCTCCGCAGGCGTGATTCTCTAAGGGAACTCTTTAAAGATATTAACATCATGACGGTACCTTGTCAATATATCTATGAAAACATCATGTATGTAAGAAAAAATTTACATCTTTTTAGTAAAAGAGGTGATAGACATAATTATAGTACAAGAAATAGGGACCTATTAGTTCAACCAGGTTTCAGACTGGCTAAAGTAGACTCATCTTTCATGGGGTACTGTTTAAAATGTTATAATAAAATTCCTCCCCACATACTTCAACTGAATGAGACGAGATTCAAAACATGTATAAAACGCACACTATGCAGGCAGGCATATTATAAGTTAGGGGATTATATCACTGATAAAAATGCTTGGGCCAATGCTGGTCCTGCTCCACAACCACAACTAATTGATTAACATTCGAAAAGTCTGTTGGAGCTGCTGAAGATTGTAAGAACATCTTTGCATTGTATAGACTCAATTTCTTTTGCATTATATAATTGCATAGCACATATGTGAGTACTATGTACTATTGAGCTACCATTTACCGGGTAATATTATGTCTTTCATTGACTTGAATGTGCCCTGGCGGCTGTGAGTATGTCATGCTCACTCAGATGTCTCGCTGATGGTGGCGTGTGTGTTGGATCATTTAGCTCCCTTCAAAATGGTTGAGCTGAATGGTGCTAATCCATGCGTCATGTTCGTGAACGGGCGCCGTCAGTTGGGGCTGGTCATCTCGTAGCTGCCATGGCTTATTTGTAATTTTTGAATTGTTTTTATTTTTATGTACGGACGCTTTTTTTATGCAAGTCTTTCTACATTGTTCTCACATGTATAAGTAATTTCAACATGAATGATGTAACCAATTTTTGTAACAATTTATTTGATTTAAAAGAGTGTCCGTGGAGTTTCTTGCCCGTTCTTCTCCATAGGTACCTACTACGCTTTGGAATGGGCATCTAGCTTCATATTTTCTGACTGACTGACTCCTTGACAATTCAAAAGTGCCTGTAATTGGTTTAATTGAAATAAATGCTTTGAGTTTGAGTTTTGAGTTTGATAGGTAGGATAGGTAGGATAGGTAGAATAGGTAGGATAGGTAGGATAGGTAGGATAGGTAGGATAGGTAGGATAAGTAGGATAGGTAGGTAAGATAGGTAAGATAGGCAAGATAGGTAAGATAAGTAAAATAGGTAAGATACGTAAGATAGGTAAAATAGGTAAGATAGGTAAGATAGGTAAGATAGGTAAGATAGGTAAGATAGGTAAGATAGGTAAGATAGGTAAGATACGTAAGATAGGTAAGATAGGTAAGATAGGTAAGATAGGTAAGATAGGTAAGATACGTAAGATAGGTAAAATAGGTAAGATAGGTAAGATAGGTAAAATAGGTAAGATAGGTAAGATACGTAAGATAGGTAAGATACGTAAGATAGGTAAGATAGGTAATAGGTAGGTAAAGTGGGTAGGGTAGATAGGTAAAGTGGGAAGGTATATATGTATGTATGTAGGTAGGTATTTACGTAAGTAGGTGTAGGTAGGTAGGTAGGTAGGTAGTAGGTAGGTGCGTCGTAGATAAGTACTTAGTTCTACCCGTGCGAAGCCGGGGCGGGCAGCTAGTGTAGAATAATCATCATACTTACTTTATATTTGTGTTTTTTTTGGACGCATACATTCCTTTGCATCGTGGTTTTGATGCACTGCAACAATAAAAAAATGTTCAAGTAAAACATTATCAAGTTATTCTACTGTTATGATTCTACTATGTAATATGTAGGTTTTGGTAAAATAAAATGTGTAATAATATTGAACTTCATAGATATTGTTTGTAAACATTGATTACATAAATCGATTAGAATTAGACAATACTTTGAATATACGTTGTATACTTACTTACGTATGGTATGAATGCTTCTTTTATTTACACTGTACGTGATAGCCGCGCGCTGGAAAAAGGGACATAGGTCGTACCTCGACAAGGCCTGGCGGGCGACTGAAGTGACGAACGCGAGCCGCTGTGTTATATAATAATTTATTATTAAAAGCTATTTTTCAAAATGTAACCACAAATTATTTTTCTTTATGTTATTATCTTTTTTTAAGATGTGGTTTTTAGTAGTAAAACTTTTATAAGCTTCGAGAAAAACCAGAAAAACATTAAAAAAATATCGAATTTGGCTGTTCTTCGGATTTTTTTTTGATCGAGTGAAGTTTTCGATATCGTGTTTCGAACCACAAATTGTCAAAGTACATAAAGTAAACTTCATTAAGTTTTTTTTTTTTGCTTTAAAAAATCACGATTTCTTTGTTTATTATTAAATCAAAGTGATGTAAAATTGGGAATACCTGGCCTTAAGCGCAATATTTATAGCCCTTTGAAAAACCTGTGGAGCATTTCGTAAACCAAACGGCATGGTTAGGTACTCAAATTGACCCGAAGGTGTAACAAAGGCAGTTTTCTCTATAGACTCTTTTTGGACACTAATTTGATGAAATCCAGAGGCCATATCTAAACTAGAGAAGAAACAGGTCCCATGTAACTTATCGATTTGATCACTAATTAGTGGTAAAGGATAGCTGTCCGGTCGAGTATTGCTATTGAGTTCCCGGTAATCAACACACATACGATCGCTACCGTCCTTTTTTTTAATCAATAATATAGGACTCGCAAAAGGCGAAGAACTTTCTCGAATTATGTTAGCATGTAGTAATTCTTGAACCTTGTCATTAACGATTCCCAACTCGGTGGGTGATAGCCTGTAAGGTCGCCTATGTACAGTTTTATTTGGATCTATGAGATCGATTTTTAGCTCACCGGTCTTAATACGCGTAGTGGGAAGATTTTGTATAAAATACGAGGAATATTTAGTTAGTATTTGAATCAAAAGTTCCTTTTCTTTACCGGTAACATCTGTGTCAATCGAATTAATGTCAAGAGGCATTTCTAACTTAGAGCTAAGATTTGAAATTATATTTTTAGAAAAAGTTAAGGCATCGTTACTAACCACGACGGATATTCCTTGCCCTAAAATGTCGCGACCTAATAATATGTTTTCATTGAGACATTCGTCAGGCAATACATGATACGTAATATCGAGAAGACAGTTTTGTACCATGGTTGGACATTTTATTTGGAGTGAGCAATTAACGTTACAAGAACCGACGCCCTTTAAAAGTACTTGTTCATGAAACCTTTCACCAGTAAGAAGATCACAGTTACTTTCCTTCATAAGGCTACACTCAGACCCAGAATCAAATATGAAAGGAAATTGCATACCACTTATTTCCATAACACCACGTCCTGCTCTGGAACACAGGTTCACTTGTTTGCTGGCGTTGCTCGGCGTGGGGTCTTCTTTCTTCTTCCAGCGTTTAGGGCAAGTGGTGACCACATGGCCAGCCTCGCCACATATGAAGCAGGTCACCCCAGGGTTCGCCTGTGGAGTTTTTGCTGAAACAGGTGTACCTTTTGAAGCAATGTGCTGTTTGAGTCGACATTCCTGCCCTCGATGACCGATCTTCCCGCAGAAATTGCAGTTTCCCCGAAATGGTGTTGACGGACGGGGCCTTTTCATGTCTAATTCAGACGTGCCCGGTTCTTCATTCCTTCTCTTTAATGAGAAGCTGCGCAGCGTGCGGAAGAGTTGATTCTTATCGTTTATAACGACAGAATTGAGTTCACGGCGAATTTTGTCATCGCACTGTGACAGGATAGATATGGCAAAACCGGTCACTACATTTTCCGGTAAATTTGCATCAGGAACCTTTTCAATAAGTTGCCACAATCGCATTCCAGCCTCGGCTGGGGTTTCTTTATTATCAATTTGAAATTTGATAATTAAATCAAAATGATCCTGCATTGTCATGGGTTTGGAAAATTTAGAGACTAGCATTTCCTTAATAGCAACCCATGAAATGTTATCTGGCTTGATTCTTGTAAGACACATAGCAGCGCGGCCCTTTAGAGAGTGAGTGAGGGCTAGAATAAGGTCTACACCTTCCAGCCTCTTACTCTCAATAACGATCTCAACGCACACCAGTTGATAATGTCGGTTTCAGGCGCATCAGGATCGAAAGGAACCAGCATTGACTGCATACTGGGTGTAATATGGCGAGGTGTCATACTATCTGCTATTTTTTTTAAAATTGATTCCATACTAGCCGAAAAAAATGACATTTGTTCCTGTATTAAATTGCCGGCAGTCCCAGATAAAGGTGGGGGTGGGTCTGATCCCACTTCTGATGACGGCACAGGATCAGACATATTGTAAAATAAAATAAGTTCTTTCAATTTAGGATTTATTATTTAATCAAACTATTTTTACATGAAACTACCCTCAGTTTCAAGACAATTTTATTAATTTTTAACAGCTTACAAAATAGCCAAGACACCCAGTAATACAGTAACAGCTTAGTTCACACAAAAGAGCAACAATGTACAGAGAGGCAGAGTAACAGTAATTTAGAGCAATACAATGTACAGAGAGGCAGAGTAAGAGACAATTAGAGCAATACAACATGTGCACCGGGCGACGCCTGAAGTCAGAATGCCTTTTCGCTGCCGTGCGGGCTCCTTTTATACGGTAGTATTGAAGGTGGGGCAACGCGGTGGGGCAACGACACTAACTCCGCCCAGCAGCGAAGAGGTGGGAGAATGGCGCAGTGCGCTACGATGCCGCAGTGCTACGGCGTAGCCCGATGCACGAGTTGTTTACAATTTGACGCCGACAAGTATAAGTTTTTAATTTATTGTACTGTTAAGTTAATTAACATTTATTTTGGTTATTTACCTCCCACTAGTCTTCATGTCAAATTATTGTTTCGTCCAGAATCGTTGTTTGAGATAAGTCTCTACGTCTTTTCAAGTCACAATAAATAACATTTATTTATAACAACTTATATGACACGACGGGTATCCTATCCTGTGCCGTTTCTGACCAGTCTCCGGTTTATTCTTCGTTGAGGGTTGGTTTTCAATCACACACAATAGTTAACTCAAACTCAAAGCGTTTATTTCAATCAAAACATTTACAGGCACTTTTAAATTATCACTTTACAGTCATCACTTTTCGTTTGAGTTATTTGGTGAAGCTAGTCGCCCATTCCAAAACGTAGTAGGTTCCTTATGGAGAAGAACGGGCAAGAAACTCCATGGTCACTCTTTTAAATCAACACATTCTGTTACAGATTACATTTCATCTCAAATGCACACACCGGCGCCATTGTGCGCGCGTGCCTGTCTCTCCAGTCGTCAGAAGTACGCGTCATCGAATACAGAGTCTTATTTACTAGTTAGTTCAACACAACTTAAAAACAATGCTAAAATGCTTATCGGTTAATTCTTTTATAATTAAACAATGTCAATTCACCATACAAAGGCGTTTTCAGAATTAAAGTTTAATTAGAAGCTTCAATATTACCATTCGTCAATTTCCGGCAATACAAGAAATGTAAGATGGTAACCAAGCAGGTATTCATTAGTAAATTCCTGTGTAAAATAATCTTATTACTTTATAGTTTGTATTCTATTATTGAAACTTATTTAGTCCTTGCATTAAATTATAACATTCAGTTATTGATCTTAAAATTCACAGCCGGCGCCATTTTTGGGCAGAGGTAGCGCTGTGTCATAAACAAACTTACTATATCAAATGAGCAATTATTGTTATTATGACAAAACCCAAAAATCATAAACTAAATGTTTCCTTTTAATTTTAACTTTACTTTTAACTCCAACATCGAAATTGGTTTAATAGTTTATTTCTAGGAATATACTGTGACTTCGATTTCACAAACGGCAATAGATGGCGCTTGAACATAGATGAACTCAATCGAAGTCACAGATCCTTGCAAATGGTTGTAGCAGTATTAATAGTTCAGCAATTTCATTGAGAATAACAATTATAATAAATAGTTACACATAAGATTATGTTATGATCTTTATAGGTAAAAGCTTTCGCGGCGACACGGCCATTCTGATCGGCGGTGCGCGCTCTGCACCTGCCGATGGCCCTCATTGTAGAGTTGAGTTGTTGAGTAGTTTGTTATCTGAAACAGTGGAGATAAATTTTGTCGGCAGATTATCGTCGTTTTTATTATCCTACTATATTCAATTAAGTGTAGGATTTGGTAACGGGCAGTTCAGTTAACATTGAAAGCTTGATGATAGATCAGACATTTACTCTGTTCGCCTTTAATTGGAATATTTATTGCATTTATGCAACAAAGCACAGCTACCTGCTCTAGGTATTTTACTTGCGATTTGTTCATTGAAATTGCATGTTCAGCTGTTTATCTGGATAGTTTAATTTTCGCATGCATGTACAGAAATTATAGAAGTTGGTAATAGAATCAGAGTTTTTGTTCTTATTGAAATCTTGTAATAGATCTACTGTCTACTAAAGTTGTCTTAAATTGAAATATTGAATGCCTTTAATATGGAACACCTACATAAATACAGCTATAGAGTTAGTACTCTACTTGCAATAAAGATAAAGATCAATCTTTTTCCTGTAACCTCAGTAGATTACAATATAAAGATTTGCATGCAATGCTGTTAAAAATAACTAGTGCTTCATGTCATGTCATTGATGGCAATCTGTGTTTTAGTTTATTGTTAGCTAATTCATGTCATTTTCACATGTATGCAGGATGTTGTTCCTTGTATAATCCTACAATTTCAACATGTCCTATCGAAGAGTGGGGTGATCAGTACCTCATTTACTTTTCTCTATTTAGTAGATGCTGAGTTAAATAAAGATTTATGATTATAATTTTTGATATTCATAGAATTATAGGATTTGGTATTAATGAGTTCTAGTTACCATTGATAGCTTGTATTAGATCAGCTATTATAGTTATGGTTATAATTTTTGATATTCATAGAATTATAGGATTTGGTATTAATGAGTTCTAGTTACCATTGATAGCTTGTATTAGATCAGCTAATAAAGATTTATGGTTATAATTTTTGATATTCATAGAATTATAGGATTTGGTATTAATGAGTTCTAGTTACCATTGATAGCTTGTATTAGATCAGCTAATAAAGAGTTATGATTATAATTTTTGATATTCATAGAATTATAGGATTTGGTATTAATGAGTTCTAGTTACCATTGATAGCTTGTATTAGATCAGCTAATAAAGATTTATGTTATAATTTTTGATATTCATAGAATTATAGGATTTAGTATTAATGAGTTCTAGTTACCATTGATAGCTTGTGTTAGATCAGCTAATAATGAGTTATGGTTATAATTTTTGATATTCATAGAATTATAGGATTTGGTATTAATGAGTTCTAGATATCATTGATAGCTTGTATAAGATCAGCTATCTACTAAATTTGTAATTGAAATATTGAATGCATTGATGTTGCACCTTAAATCATCACACTTATTAGAAATAGTGTGTAGTAGCATTGTTTGATCAGCTGTTAGCTGAATAGTTTCATTCGCATATGAACATAAGCACACTTGTTAGAAATAGTGTGTAGTAGTATTGTATGATCAGCTGTTAGCTGAATAGTTTCCTTCTCATAGGAAGGTAATGCTCTGTGATAGACACAAAGTCTTTGATTTGATAGGATTCAAGGTTAAGCAGTTTACAAGCATCATTGCTCCGTGTCAGGCACGAAGTCTTTTATTTGACAGCATATAAGGAACCCAAGTGTAGGTAGTGTATTATTGTTTGTTCGTTCTCGTGGGAAGGTAATGCTCTGTGGTAGACACAAAGTCTTGGATTTGACAGGATAATAGGATAGGATCAGGAACACCGCTCTGTGGTGGACACAAAGACTTTGATTTGACAGGATTAAAGGGTAAGGAGTTTAGGACCATTGCTCCGTGACAGGCACGAAGTCTTGTATTTGACAGGATATAAGGAACCAGGCTCTGGGCGGTATTGTCCGCCGTGGACCCAGCAGGATAACATGAGAGTTTTGTCTATTAGTTACCTCCAGGGTTTACTAATAGTTTATTGTTTTCATTATTAGTTACCTCTAGGGCTTACTAATAGTTTATTGTTTTCATTATCAGTTACCTCAAGGGCTTACTAATAGTTTATTGTTTTCATTAGTTACCTCTAGGGCTTACTAATAGTTTCTTGTTTTCATTATTATTTACCTCAAGGGCTTACTAGTAGTTTATTGTTTTCAATATTTGTTACCTCAAGGGTTTATTAATAGTTTATTATTTGTTGTGATCATTATTAGTTGACCTCCATGGGGACTAATAGTTTGGGGTGAGTATTTATCAGTGAGTCAGTTATCAGTTACCCCCCACAGATACTAATAGTACTTTACAATTTAATAGAATTAATTGTTACAGGTAGAATTGTAAAATATAAAGATGGTAAAAATAATTCAAATAGTACTTTGGTGCATGATACGCATCACATGTGAGCATCATGTAGGCATGTACTTGTTGATTTGGCTATTGTATGGAGTCTTTGATACAACATGAAAGCAGTGTTGGCAAGGTCAGTAGAAAGTAGTTTGATAACTCCTCACCTTTTATCTTAGCTATGTTGTGTGGAACAGCTAGAATAGTCATCTCTGGTTGGCTGTCCTCAAGCTGGCCTTCATTTGGTGGAATGTCAGTTGGTTGCTCTTGGGCTGGCGACACGGTCATTTATTCAACAAGCTACAGTGGTTGAAGTTGTTGTTTAGGTCGCTTTTTAAGGTGACAATGATCAACAACCGATTTGCTGAGGTAGCTGTCATTTTTAAGTACCGTAGACATACTCTAAAAGAGATGGGCCCTGTGGGCGGTACAAAATGCAGTTTCAATATCTGAAATATGTTTCAAAAAGCCATTTTAAGGCACTATTTCAATGTTGATGCTTTATATTGAAGTTGATGGTATTGTGTAGCTAAAACCCAGTGATGTAAGCGTGGGTCAGCCAGCTTATTTTTCTGGAAGGTATTGTCACAAGGTTGATTTTCATTTCCACATGCTTGCATGCATTGCAGCTTAGAAGACTCAAGTTCCTTTAGGGTTGCTCGCAATTTGTTATGATATTGTTGATAGTAGTTCTGCGGGTTATTATTTTGTTTTTGATATGACAATCACCTGGAACCTGGAATATGAGAAGTAATGCAGATAAATAACAGTGTAAGAACAGATGTTCCTACTAATATTTAGATTAGAAGGAGCTAGTAGTGATAAATAAATCAATTAATCAATTGTTAAGTAATAATAGCCGATTAAAGTTAAACTAAGTTAATTAGAATTAGATGAGAAAGGTAAACACAAGGGGAGTACTATGAATAACAGTGCATTGGTTGTTTTCCTGTGTATGCATTAAAAATATGTTGAAAACTAAGCTTTCTGTCATTGTATCAAAATATTGTGTTTGCATTGTCACACAACTTCTTGTTTGATGGTTCATACTTATCTCGTGACATATTTCACAAATGAATTTCATATCAAAATGTTTCTGTGTGTATCTTGCAACATTTTGTCTACTATGTTTCAATGTTTACAGCCTTATTTGGAAACTAATCCCCGGTCAAAGCTCCCCATAACTACGAATTTCACGACATTTGAGTAGCACAAATTTTATGATTACTCGTAATATTAAATGATTGTAACATATGATTTGTTACATCATTCACTTATCCAGTAAGTTGTAACCTACTCAAAACTTTCTTATCGCTTGTGAAATTGACAAATACTCATTACTTTTACTTGCTTTAATTGAGAACTATTTCTTTTATCTAATAAACACTATGCCTGGAGATTTGTTCCATTTCTTAAGAGAAGTTCATGACACATTACAGGTTTTATTAGAATAATAACATTGACCTTGTAATGAGCTTATTTTGTGGAGTAATTTATCTTGTGTTGTTATTTACTTCCACAAGTTGTCAAGCAAAATGTGGCATTAAGCTTGCCAGTGTGTGATGAACATAGTTCAAATACTGTTAGCAAATATTATGTGCTACAATATCAAAATATTAAAATAATAAACCAAAATACTTCCCAGGCTTGATGTTGAAATTCATCAACGGACTGTTTCATCTTTGTATTTTTGGTGTCAAATTTTTGTTTGTTCTGCTGCTTCGGTCATTCTGTGCTGTACAAGTTATTTTACTTGAGTGCACTATTAGGCTTCTGGTCATCTAGAATTTTTGCATTTGTTTCTTTATTTTATTTATTGTTTCTTCCTTGAGAAAAGCGATCTTGTAACAGGTAAGTAAGTATAGATTTATTGTGATCTCAGCATCAGTTGTGATCATGCTGCAGTAGGCATGTTGCCATCCAGCAGCCACATGGATGAGAATGCAGCCAACTCCTAGGTTACTGGCATCAGAACTATAAGTTCATTATGTGCGTCTCTACAGAAACTCATTCCCTCCAGTATCTTCCATTATATGGTCGGTGGGTCGACTTAGGGGATGAGTCCATTGCCACTGCCAGTACTCTTGCAATCATGTTCCCGATTTCAAAGAAAACCCTTTTGGCACGCACTCGGCCATGGCCGTGCAAGGGCAAGCAGGCGTCGCAGTTGGACGTAATTCTTTGGATGTCCGGCATAAGCAGGAGCGGAAGGGGATCGTAATGTACGATCCCACTTCTGATGACACGACGGGTATCCTATCCTGTGCCGTTTCTGACCAGTCTCCGGTTTATTCTTCGTTGAGGGTTGGTTTTCAATCACACACAATAGTTAACTCAAACTCAAAGCGTTTATTTCAATCAAAACATTTACAGGCACTTTTAAATTATCACTTTACAGTCATCACTTTTCGTTTGAGTTATTTGGTGAAGCTAGTCGCCCATTCCAAAACGTAGTAGGTTCCTTATGGAGAAGAACGGGCAAGAAACTCCATGGTCACTCTTTTAAATCAACACATTCTGTTACAGATTACATTTCATCTCAAATGCACACACCGGCGCCATTGTGCGCGCGTGCCTGTCTCTCCAGTCGTCAGAAGTACGCGTCATCGAATACAGAGTCTTATTTACTAGTTAGTTCAACACAACTTAAAAACAATGCTAAAATGCTTATCGGTTAATTCTTTTATAATTAAACAATGTCAATTCACCATACAAAGGCGTTTTCAGAATTAAAGTTTAATTAGAAGCTTCAATATTACCATTCGTCAATTTCCGGCAATACAAGAAATGTAAGATGGTAATCAAGCAGGTATTCATTAGTAAATTCCTGTGTAAAATAATCTTATTACTTTATAGTTTGTATTCTATTATTGAAACTTATTTAGTCCTTGCATTAAATTATAACATTCAGTTATTGATCTTAAAATTCACAGCCGGCGCCATTTTTGGGCAGAGGTAGCGCTGTGTCATAAACAAACTTACTATATCAAATGAGCAATTATTGTTATTATGACAAAACCCAAAAATCATAAACTAAATGTTTCCTTTTAATTTTAACTTTACTTTTAACTCCAACATCGAAATTGGTTTAATAGTTTATTTCTAGGAATATACTGTGACTTCGATTTCACAAACGGCAATAGATGGCGCTTGAACATAGATGAACTCAATCGAAGTCACAGATCCTTGCAAATGGTTGTAGCAGTATTAATAGTTCAGCAATTTCATTGAGAATAACAATTATAATAAATAGTTACACATAAGATTATGTTATGATCTTTATAGGTAAAAGCTTTCGCGGCGACATATACATAAAGATATAATTCTGTTAACCTTAAGTTTTAGATGAAAGTAATATATGTCTTTGTTTTGATTTGGACCAACTCAGATCACTGGTTTCGTTCGGAATTCATTTATTCTTCTAGACATACTACCTCTGACAGTCTCACCGATTAGTACGTACTAATTCCATGCATTTTTTTTTAAAAGAAATCAAAATTAATTTTATGTTATTCTACTTATTCCGACACGGCCATTCTGATCTGTACTTCGTCCCGAAGAACATAGGCAATAGTAATTAGATTGACATAATGTAAGACATCATTATTTTTCAGTTAACAGATTACAAGCATTGGTTTGAGGTAGACTGATAGTTCTATTCATATTTCACTATCACTACATTAATACAAACATTGATATGAAACCTGTATCCATAACTTCTTCATATCACATTCTTAACCACATTGATGTCATCTTTAAAACATCCTTATGCAACCCGAAATCTCCCAGATATCATATTCCTATCCTGAATATCTTTCTTAGGTGTCCCATACCTATCCAGGCAGACATTTACTTTTGATGTCCCATACATACCTATCCATACGGATATCCAACTTTGACATCCCATATCCATAAGCATTTATCCAAATGCGCCACATCCCTATCCAGTCTAATATTCTCTTGGATATGCACATTCATATTCACATCAATATCCTCTTTTAGTCACATCCCTATCCAACTGTGTCCGTTTCATATCAAATCCATAAACAATCAAACAAAAGAAAACCAACAAAATTAATATCTTGTCACATAATTGACCTAATTAAACAATAATGAATAATGCACATTCATTTTCACATCATTATCCTCTTTTATATCACATCCCTATCCAGACTATGTCTTTTTCATATCAAATCCATAAGAATAATCAAATAAAAGAAAACCAACAAAATTAATATCATGTTACATAATTGACATTAAACAATAATGCCGATGTACTTTCAAGATAACAAAACGATTTATTTTATTTTTTTGTTTTACCAAAATCAAAATCAAAATCAAAAGTCATTTATTCAAATTAGGCTGAGAATCAGCACTTTTTGAACGTCAAAATTACAAAAGACAGTCCCCCAAAACGCCCACCCGTCACCACTTCCTAGTGCTTTAGCTGGGAAGAAGAAGTGGCGCAACAAACTCCCCAGCAGCACAGCTGTCTGTTCAGTTAGAAAAAAATTGATTCTATACAATAGTTTCGCAAAACATACATTTAATGAACAGCCATATGTCAGCTAGCACACGCCAATATACCAACCAAAACATCGAGAACTAATACTCAAGCAGAAATAAAAAAAACTAAAGGTAAACCGAACTTAATATCAAGATAAAAGCCTCCAGGCATAAAGGGCGTGCCCGCCCACATATCGCAGTAAATGGAAGTCATAAATGATAAACTAGGACCATCGAAGTAAAATAAATAAAAAGTTAATTACAATATGATCAATTATTGTCGAGGTCGCTAGCTAACTACATATTGCAATACAACTCATGAAAAAACACATTATAATGAGTAGATCATGTCAACAATAAATAAATAATAAAAATAAATTGACATACACAGTCAAATAAAATAAACAATTATATGTACTCATATAACTGTCAGTAGGTAAACTAATTCTGGAGAAAGAACATAAACATTGTCTTGAGTTAATCACAGCGACCAACTATTCTTATATTTAAGTAGTCGTTGATAGAATAGTATGCCTTTGAACAAAGGTTGGATTTTACTTGAGCTTTAAACGCATTAAAAGGCAAATCTAACAAAGAAGAGGGTAGCTTGTTATACAAGGTTATACCAAGCCCAGCAAATGAGTTATGCACCTTATGAAGCCGGTGAAATGGAGCTCTTAATTTGTCTTTATTTCTGGTGTTAACATTATGAATATCACTGTTTTTAGTGTATAAGTGTATATTTTGCCTAATATATATGATGTTCGCGAAGATGAATTGTGATGCCACCGTTAGAATACCAATATCTTTAAAAAAATCTCTCAGAGAAACTCTGGCACCTAGCTGGTAAATTGCTCGAACCGCTCGTTTTTGAAGGACAAATATATTTTGAATATCAGCAGCTTTGCCCCACAGCAGAATACCGTAGGACATAACGCTATGAAAATAACTAAAATAGACTAACCGAGCTGTATCAACGTCAGTGTATTGTCTTACTTTCCTGACGGCGTAGGCTGCCGAACTGAGCCTCCCCGCTAGGCTCGATATATGTGGGCCCCACTGAAGTTTGGCATCTACAGTTATGCCCAGAAAAACTGCCGAGTTTACTGTTTCAAGCACCTCTTTATCTAAGACGATGTTGGGCCCTAGATTTCTAACATTCGGTAATGCGAACTTTACACATTTCGTTTTCTTGGCATTAAGAACTAGATTGTTTGTCGTAAACCAATCTGTAACCATTGAGAGTGCACTATTTACGTCGTCAAAATCTTGTCTATTCCTGTCTACTTTAAAAATAAGAGAAGTATCATCTGCAAACAGTACAACTTCGCAGATACCCTTTAAATAGAATGGTAAGTCATTTATATACACTAAGAACAAGAACGGACCCAGTATTGAGCCTTGTGGTACACCTAACTGAACTGGTAGCCCAGAAGATTTCACACCATTAACGTCTACACATTGAAACCTATTATGTAAATAAGAATTTATAACGTTGAGAGCTTCGTTTTGCATACCGTAATGACGTAGTTTACGCAAAAGCGTGTCATGATGCACGCAATCAAAGGCTTTGGAGAGATCACAGAAAACCCCAATAGCATTTTGCGAGTTCTCCCATGCGTTAAATATGTGTTTGAGCAAAGCAACACCTGCATCTGTAGTCGAACGACCTTTTGTAAAGCCATATTGTTCATTATGGAGGAGGCTATTTAAATTAAAATGTCTTAGCAACTGCTTGAGTATTAACTTTTCAAATATTTTGCTAAAGGCAGGTAAGATAGAGATAGGCCTGAAATTGCCAACGTCATTTTTATTACCTGATTTAAATAATGGTATGACTTTACTACTCTTCATGAGGTCAGGAAAAGTTTCTAAATCAATACATTTATTAAAAGTAACAGCTAGATAGGGGGCTACGATGTCTATTATATTACTTAATAGTTTAATGGAGATGCCCCAGTAATCACCAGTGTTTTTGGATTTGAGTGTGTTAAAAACATTAACTACATCACCAGGCGTTACATGTTCGAAGCTAAATAAGCGACCACTTTTAGACACACTACTATACAAAAGTTTTTCGGCTTTAGACGGGGATGAATTCAAGGAGCGAGTCGTAGTTATAGGTATGTTGGCAAAAAACTCATTAAATGCCTCAGCTACATCAGCTGCTTTATTAACTAATTTGTTGTCGACCATAATCTCAAGTTGTTTATCTTGTTTAACCGACTTACCCGTTTCGTCGTTAATAATTTTCCATGTGGTTTTGACTTTATTATTGGAATTTTTAATTGTATCACTTAAAAATTTAGATTTAGCAAAAACACTAACCTTTTTAAATAATTTTGAATAATTTTTGACATACTCTAGGAAAGGAGTATCAAACCTGTATTTTTTCAAACCATATAACTCGTATAATCTCGCTCTACTTTTATAAATACCCGGAGTGGCCCATTGGTTAAACCCAACGGAGGTGCTATTAATGTTAATAGTTTTGGTCTTGAAAGTAGATTGGTACTCTTTTTGCACAATATCAAAAAGGGCTCCATAGATTTCATTAGGATTCTCGAGTTCTACTATAGATGGTGAAACTCTATGAGCTATATTATTTTTAAACTTATTGCAACGACTAGCTGTATAAGGTCTGCATTCTATTTTAAGCGGCTTTTTATTTAATGGCATGGGGAAGCTAGCTAATAAACCACAGTGGTCAGACGTTAAGTCACTTAACACTAATTTATTTTTGAATCAGAATCACTAAATATATTATTAAGACAAGTTGACGAAGATGCCGTGATCCTAGTAGGTTCATAAAACAAGTTAATTAAATTATAAGACCTAAACAGATTAAGAAGTCTAATACTTAATGGAGTGACATCTAAAATATTAATATTAAAATCTCCACATAAAATTATACTTTTATTACTTGATTTTAACCTATTGAGTAAATCTTCCATTACCGATTCGAAACTAATAAAATCACCAGAGGGGGGTCGATAAACGCAAATTATAACGTATCGCTCGAGTTCAACACAAGACAACTCAATAGTGCGTTCAATAGAAAGATTAACTAAATCTACACGTGGTTTACATTTCAACTTGTTTGTTGCGCTTCTTCTCACAAACGCACTTTGGACAGTAAAATTATTATCATTGATAAACACTACTTCATGTTCTTTCAACCAGTGTTCAGTCAAACATAACACCTGAACATCATAGTTTTCCATAAATAAACTTAACTCTAGCTCTTTGCCGGGCAGACCCTGCATATTTTGATGTACAACATTCAATTTATGCGGCTCGCCCGTTTTCGCACCTAATAGTTTAAACTAGATGGCGTATCAATAGTAGTGTTAGTACCACTACTAACAGTAATCGTTGGTACACTACAGGTACCAGTGTCACTGTGTATATTGTATGCTAAAAGATTAGCAATTTGTCTCCTACAACTAGGTGGCAAATACATTGTATAATTTGTCAGTTTGTAATCAGTAATAAATTGATTACAATCAAAATATAAAATAGTGTCACTGTGACGACATGTCCTATTATAAATGAACATATTTAAATTATAAATGTGCCTATTTTGCTTTGTAGTGTATATAGATATAGTTATGATTTGTCTCGAGCGCATACGTCACAAGGTGCCGGCTGAGTGGGGGTCATTCTATGCCCAACCGCCAGCCCGCAAGCACGTGGTGGTGCGTAGGCGAGCCAAATACCATCTTAATATATTGTGTAGCTATACTAGCTACTACATTTGGCGACGAGGATAAAGAAAACTGTAAGTAAAGTGATCTAAGTACTTTATATAAAAAAAAAAGAGGAAGGTAAATGTGAGTGTGGCGAGATAAAATAGAATAGAAAACAAAACTTAACAGCAAGTGAAATGATACTAGTATGCCGCAACACATTTTAATTCTTGAGCTTTAAATAATATTGTTAACCTATTAAAAACAAGGTACTCATTCATCTCAACTTAATTAAAAACGTTAATAGTAACGGTGCAAAAGTGATAACAACTAATTAACCTTATGTTAAAGTGTTTACGCCAAGATGTGCTAAGAATGACTCATTACATTGGCACGTCGTCACGCGCCGCTGCACTGGTAATTTTTATGAATGATCAATTTGTTATTTACGAATAGCACTAAGTAGGTACCTAAATTAACTTTTATACGTTTAACTATGTTTTGACTACAGTTCAGCACAGACACATTTCGCCATTTAGTGCCCACCTACTTATATAATTCACAATAAAGGGAGTAATATTATCCGGTTTTATACTTTTATAAGATTTCACATTAGGATAAACATTTTTATATTAAGATTCTTAATCCAAATAAATTCGTATATTTTACGACTTACTTCAGTAAATAAAGTGAGGTATGCATCACGATGACGAAGTCAGACATGTGTATGTAGTGCCGAAAATTATTATGGTTGTATAAAAATAAAAAATAAATTCAAACATCATACTTACTTAAATTATTTAAAGTATAGGCAGAGGTGGAGGAGGGGTAGTAATTACTTACGTACACCTACTTCCACGTAAGCTGGCGAAGTGCCTGGTCATCAAATTGACAATATAGCAGTTGTAAATACAACAACACTGATCATTAAATTGATACCAACATTAATATTAATATGTGAAAGCAGCACTGCTGGTCATTAAATTGACTCAGTTTGACAATGTTAAGAGGATAATTATGTCCTGAACAGCATTAATGGTCACTAATTGACAACATTAGAAAAATTAATGAGCCCATAAAACAAAAATAACATTAATTCTTATTAAAAAAAAAAAAAAAAAAAAAAAAAAAAAAAAAAAAAAAAAAACAGTCTTATCTGTAGAAGTTATTTCGTTCCAAAGATTTTTATTTAAAATGGGTATAATGTTACACACGCCATGCGGTCCCATGGAAATGTTGTCAATTGAGTGTTAAAAATAAGCAGAATTATCTGATCATTAAATTGATACTGGAACAACAATAAACTGTTTGTTCACGGTCATTGCCATGTCACAACTCATACTTGAGAAGTTGGAACAACCAGAATTTACTGATCATTAAATTGATATTGAAACAACTATAAACTGGTTGGTTCCAGGTAATTGCCATGTCCCAACTTATGCTTGAGAAGTTCGACTGCGAAGGAGAACCCTCTTCTGTTGGAGCTCGATGGGAGCGGTGGAAACGAGCACTCTTTATCTATCTCGACGCTTCTGGTATTGATAAGAGTGAAAAGAAAAAAGCAAGCTTATTGCATTTTGGCGGGTTAGAATTACAAGAAATATTCTACAATATTCCTGAAACGAATGTAACTGGCACAGTTGAATTGGATATCTTCCAGGCTGCTATAAATAAACTTGATGCCTATTTTACACCGAAACAGAGCAAAGTTTATGAGCGTCATTTATTTCGTTTAATTAAACAAGAATCGAATGAAAAATTCGAAAAATTCTTAGTTCGCTTAAGACAACAAGCTGACAAATGTCAGTTTAAAGATAAAGATGACCAAATTATAGATCAGATAACTGAAAAATGTTCGTTACAAGGACTAAGAAAGAAAATACTGCAAACTGGAGATTCTATGACATTGGACAATATAATAGCTGAGGCAAATGCCCTCGAAGCAGTTAATCGGCAAATGGAAGATTTTGGGGATGGTACCAGAAAAAACATTGATATAAATAAAGTGGATTCAAAAACAAACAAAAGAGGGGACAAAGACAATTATAGAACACGGACATATAAACCAGTTTGTGGTAGATGTGGAAGTAAAAACCACAGCTCTCAAGACACCAAGTGTCCAGCTAGGGATAAGGATTGTTTAAAATGTGGATTGAAAGGGCATTTTAGACAATATTGTAGAACTAGACTACCAATGAAAAGGAAAAGTGAAATGAATAATAATAATGCAGACAGTAAGAAATTTAAACCACAAAAAGTAAAAGAAGAAATAAAACAAACAAGTAAGCGTGCAGAGGACATACATTACGTATTCAGAATAGATGAGGATAGCGAATTAGGATGTGACATAGGAGGGGTAAAAGTCAACATGTTAGTGGATTCTGGATGCAAATGTAATTTAATCACAGGAAAAACATGGCAAGACTTAAAAAACAATGGAATACAAATAATTAATCAGACAAAAAACCCTAAGAAAACATTTTATGGATATGGAAGTAAGGAACCTTTAAAACTAAGTGGAGCTTTCGAAGCTGATGTCAAAATAGGTGACAAGTCTGAGAGTGCAACCTTCTACATAATAGAAGACGGAACCAGGAATCTTTTAGGGAAACAGACAGCTATGAGTATGGGAATTCTCAAAATTGGACTCCAGATTAACCAAATGGAAACTGAAAAACCATTTCCGAAGTTTAAAAATATTCAAATAGAAATAGCTGTTGATGATAGTGTACAACCAGTTTCACAGCCACTTCGGAGAATCCCTATACCTCTGGAAGAAAAAGTTAATAGTAAAATCAAGGAACTAATAGACAGAGATATAATTGAAGAGGTCCATAGCTCTTCGAAGTGGATATCTCCGATAGTGCCTGTCTTAAAAGATAATGGAGAGGTTCGCCTATGTGTGGACATGAGGCGAGCTAACAAAGCTATTTTGCGGGAAAATCATCCTTTGCCAACGATGGACAAGCTGTTACCTAAAATAAAAAATGCAAAATTCTTTAGCAAATTAGACATTAAAGACGCATTTCACCAACTTGAATTGCACCCAGATTCTCGGTTTATAACCACTTTTATTACTAGCAAAGGGCTTTATCGATATAAACGACTAATGTTCGGTATCACATGCGCTCCTGAAATCTTCCAAAAGACTTTAGAGCGTATTCTTTTACAATGTGAGGGAACGATCAATTTTATCGATGACATTTTAGTGTACGGGAAAAATAGACAAGAACACGACCGAAGATTAAATAAAGTAATAGAAACTTTAGAAGAGAATAATGTGGTGCTAAGAAAAGACAAATGTTTATTTGGAATGACTGAGATACAATTTCTTGGGCATGAATTTTCGGACAAAGGAGTCAAACCTTTACAGAAATTTGTATCAAGTATCCAGGGATTTCGACCACCTAGTAACATAGGTGAGCTTCAGAGCTTTCTGGGTCTTATAAACTGTGTGGGGAAATGGATTCCCAATTTAGCGACCAAAACTGAACCTCTTAAAGAGTTACTTCGGAAAAAGCTAGGAAAAGGATCAGAAATTAGTCAGTTCTGGGGTTTCAAACAGGATGCCGCGTTTAATGAGCTAAAGTCGGCTCTATCCTGTATTCCTACCTTAGGCTACTATGACGTAAAAGACCGAACAGTGGTTATAGCCGATGCTAGTCCAGTAGCATTGGGTGGTGTCTTGATACAGATAGACCACAAAGAGCCAAGGATTATTGCATATGGGCATAAAACATTGACAGACTGCGAACGGCGATACTGCCAAACAGAGAAGGAAGCTCTGGCATTAGTATGGGCTGTAGAACACTTCCACGTTTTTCTGTATGGTAAGGAGTTCGAATTGATAACTGACCATAAGCCACTTGAGGTCATATTCGGACCTAAGTCAAAATCTTGCGCCAGAATAGAACGGTGGATTTTACGACTCCAGACATATGCATTCAAGGTCGTCTATAAACCAGACAAAGAGAATATTGCAGATTGTTTGTCTAGATTATGCCGTTTGGAGAATTCATCAGTAAATGAAATCGAAAATTACGTACATTGGATTGTGGAAAAAACTAAGCCCACCGCCGTGACAATAAAAGAAATTATAAAACATTCAATAGAAGACCAAGAGATTATAAAGGTAAAAGAAGGTATTTACAATAAAAAATGGGACGAAGAAGTAAAAAATTACAAGTTATTTGAAAATGAGCTATGCTTTTATGAAGGAATTCTATTGAGAGGAACTAGGATAGTAATCCCTAGTGAACTACGAAATCAAGTTTTAACGGCAGCTCACGAGGGTCATCCCGGCATAGTTTTAATGAAGGCTAGATTGAGAACTAAAGTGTGGTGGCCAAAGTGCGATAAAGATGCTGAGACTTTGGTTAAGTCTTGCAAAGGATGCACCCTTGTCTCAGCTCCAAATCCACCAAACCCTCTTAGGAGACGAGAATTGCCAAGTGAGCCCTGGGTAGACATAGCTATGGATTTAATGGGACCGCTACCGAGTGGAGAATTTATATTGGTCGTTGTGGATTACTTTAGTCGGTATAAAGAGGTGAAGATAACTCGCAAGATTTCCAGTGCAGATATCATATTAAAACTAAAAGAAATATTTAGCCGTCTAGGAAATCCATCAACAATAACTGCAGATAATGGAAAACAATTCTGTAGCGAGGAATTCAAGCGGTTCTGTAATGAAAGAAACATAATTTTGTTTAACACTGTACCGTATTGGCCGCAACAGAATGGTGAAGTAGAACGCCAAAACAGAGCAATCTTGAAACGCTTAAAAATCAGCCAGGCTGAGAAAAGAAACTGGATAGAGGGTTTAGAGGAATATTTGGTTATGTATAACAGTACCCCACATAGTGTGACGGGAAAACCTCCGGCAGAATTATTTTTCAAAAGGCAATTTCGTGATAAAATTCCTATGGTCAGTGACATCAACCGTCAACCAGAAGACTCGGAGGTGAGAGATATGGACAAAGAAAAGAAACAGTTAGGAAAAGAATATGCAGATAGAAAACGAAAAGCAAAACAATGTGATTTAGTACCGGGAGATAAAGTATATTTAAAAAATATCATTAGAGATAACAAACTAAGTTTAAGTTATAACCCATCTCCTCACACGGTTGAAAAAACAGCAGGCGGAGATATTGAAGTACGAAATGATTCAACAGGACAAGTTCTTAGGAGAAACATAGTACATCTGAAAAAAATTGAAGGTCAGTGGAAAATTTTGAATAATAAAGAGCCTGAAGAACTAAATTCAGGAGATACGTCTACTTCAAGCAATTAAGAGAGATTTAAAAATAATTTATGAGGGAAAGGAAAAGGAAGGTAAACAGATAAACAGGAAATTGTATTGATTATAATGGAGAGAAAATAAAGCAATTACTTGTGATGATTGATTAAAAAACTGATTTGATAAATATGTCTAAAATGGGACTTACTTAATTAATAAAACGATAAAGTGATTCATTACAGAAAAGTAATATTATGCAGACTACTTGTAACTTAATACATACTGGATGATATAAAAAACAACTTATTATTTATTCCTAAAGTACCTTATTATTAAATATTAAATACAGAAATAAAATAAATTAAAATAAGGAAGGGATGTAGTGTATATATAAGGTGCTATAAAAATATCTGCCACGGCTGCAATGGGAGACAGTATTGTGTTTATAGATTACAATAGTAAAGATAAATTATTGATCATGTGTCATATTTTTTTTCATACAAAAAATTTTACGTATAAATTTGCATTGATTTATTGGCATAAAACCATCCCGTAGACTTAATAAGCTGTTGCCGCACCGCACCGAATTCAATTCGCAAAACGCCGGCGCTTTTCATACACTGTTGCCATTCTTATCAAACAATGCCGCTGCGCGCCGGCCACTCGCTCGTCAGAGCGCAGCCCCGCGCGCCCCCACCTTCACCCGCACTACCCCGTTCGTCGCACGCGCTAGATGGATGACCGCCCGCCCGCCAGTCGCCCGCCTCACGCCTGCCCGCTCGGAATTTAGTTATTAGCGATCTGCGGGAAGCGTCGGGAATATCGCGCGCGCTTTCTTTAAAAATGCCTCCTAGACGACGGTATTCCAATCAAGAATATCTTGAAATGGTATTGTGCTACCGCGAGTGTAACTTCATAACTGCGCATGCAGTAAACTTATACCAGCAGAGGTTTGGTGTGCGAGTGAGTCATCATACCATTCTGGATGCAGTGTACAGATTTAGAGAACACGGCCGCTTTGGCCCGCCTCCGGTTGACGCAGGCAGGCCTCCATATTCTGCCGAACTCGAAGAGGAAGTGTTGGACTTCTTCTGGCGTCATCCTCTTGCGAGCACCAGGGATGCTGCTCGAGTCTTCGACGTACAATTTATCGTTATTTAGGTACCTAAATATTGTTTAAAAATAATAAGAAAAAAATTGCGATTCTTACACTAACTTGACAGTCCAAAGCCTGTTTTAAGTGTGGTGGGAAGTTTATCATTTTATTTACGTCAGTTTTTTGGAAGAATGCGGTAGCTGGTAAGTAATTGCACTTTAAAACACTTGTTTGCCTGCGTATTATTGCGTACCTAGTACATTAGATAGTCGATAGTGACGAACTAGTCAGCTGATTTCAGTTTTCATTCACAGAACAGATGGAAAGAGATAGCAGTTGTTTTCATTGACGAAGTGCACTTCGCGCGTAATTTGTGAACCACGTTATGCAGAGTAGAGTCAATGTTTACTTAACTACTTTATTTTCTCAAATTGATTTAACTGTGCCGGGGTACGAAATTTCTTCACTATTGTTATCTTTAAATACAATACTACCTCTCATTAAAGCCGTGGCAGATATTTTTATAGCACCTTATAGATATAGTTATGATTTGTCTCGAGCGCATACGTCACAAGGTGCCGGCTGAGTGGGGGTCATTCTATGCCCAACCGCCAGCCCGCAAGCACGTGGTGGTGCGTAGGCGAGCCAAATACCATCTTAATATATTGTGTAGCTATACTAGCTACTACATGCTTATCAGATAAATAATGTGAATAAGGCAAGGCACAGAAAATAAATTTACAACTATTGGTCTCATTAAGATGTAACATCAACTGTACACATTCAGTTATGTCCTTTTTTTTTACGGCTAAACTATCCCCATATAATAATATAACAGTTGAATTGGGGTTCATTTTTGTCAATTTAATATGACTAATTAATTGGCTAATACTGGCACCTGGTAAACAATTATTTATTACATATTCTTGTGAACACTGATTAAATAAAGTACCAAAACCTTGACCAAATTTGTCAGAAAATACATAAGTAGTATTAATTAAGTTATTCACACTATCATAATTAATACCTACTGGCTGGGTCACTGAGGGTGTGGGCGTGGGTGTATCTAGTTGAGGCTGGGGTGCCTCGGAGCATGAACAGCTAAAAGAGAGGCTATTTGTCAGAGACTCATACCTCTCTGCATTGTATTTGACCAGCAGCCTAATTGCGTAACATATTTTATTTCTGATATCAATTCCGAAACGATGACAACTCCGATCTGGATCGTTTGCCTTATTGGGAATTGCGTAATACATTTACCGATCATCTGAGTAGGATTGACTAGGGATGTTCGAAACAATAGTCCATATCTGCATTAGGCATGGGTTCGATATATCAAAACGTAACTTATATCGGATATGTGTTTAATATCATACCATATCGATATCTAAATATACATAACCGTTTTCACAAAAACTTCATCGAGCTATGGCATATCCAAAGCGCAACAACGAGAACGAACTACGAATAATGTCGAATAAGTAATAACGAACAAAACGCAAACTTCACATCACGAGCGATATGACATCGACGGTTTTTATTCGCTTTGTCTCTGTCTTACCATTCAATGTTTTACTGGCGTAAAAGTGATGAAGCGAATATTACGTAACTTCGGCTAGTGATTGGTTATTTGGTTAATAATAGTGCGTGCGTAATATCTATATCCTAACGCGCTAGCAATAAGGTCTAGTTTCTATTTATTTAGTTACAACAAATATTCCATAAGTTAGCAACTTTCCGGCGGCTACTCGATATCAGGGAGAAATTCATTCTTTAAACTAGCCCTACGTTCAACAGATTTAAGGTTGAATTTATGTTGTTGGAATAAGAAATTGCATCGAATGAATTTTGATTTGTATTTTTTAGACAGTTTTGTTTTGAGTTGCAATCAATCAATAACGTAGAAAAAAAAAAAAAAAAAATATTCAATCATTGTAAATAAGACGATTTTTAAATGCGCCAGAAAAGTTAGCTTTTAATAATTGACATAATTATAGTATGTTTTCAAAAACTTTTCTGCTAGTCCTAAGCCTAAATTAAACTTTAAAAAACGAAAACACTTATATCAATGTATTAACGGTAAAAGTGTGAGTTTGCGTTTCGTTCGTTTCAGTTAGTTGTGCAAATCGTACTACTGATATCGATATCTGAAAACGGTTTTCGATATCGATATGAAAACTGAATATCGGTTACATATCCGTTAGCAACTAAATACGAAAACGCCCATGTCTAATCTGCATCGTTGAAGCGTTTTGTTTCATCATATAGGCATGATTTGTTTGCGAATTAATGTGATATAATTTAATTTTGTTTTCATTATAATTGATGGTCTACTAGTGCATGAAAATAAAAATGTACACTGATTGCTGAAAAATTAAAAACCATTTTTTTAAACTCTTTCTACCAAAAACTACCATACTTAATTGAAATACGAAACAAAACGTTTTACTTTTTGTGTTTTTGTTATCTGTGGCCAATGAAAAAATCGTAGAAAAGCAGTGTTGTCAACATAGGAATATTTTTTGATATTACAGTAGGTAGGAACTAGGAGTATGTGAAAAAACCGGCTAAGGGCGTGTTGGACCACGCAAAATGAAGGGTTCCGTAGTTGGGATGAATTTATCCCAAGAACAGACAGTGATAAAATCCTAGTAAAAAAACCTGTTCTCCCATACATTCACAGAGTACTTTTTACTATAGGTACTGAAACATACTTCCTTTCACTACTTATGTAATTTGGTGTGCCCAACAGGATCCATAATTGTTGCTATATATTTTTTATTTTTACCACCTGTAAGTGTACATTATGGATAGCAAAAAATCATAAATAAATGTAATAAATATAGGAAACAACAAAAACACAGTTCCAATAATATTCAACTAAGAAAAGAACGTGGTTTTCTTATTAATAAATTAAAAAACTATCAAATTAAATTGGAAGACAGTAAAAACATTTATGAGTATGACACTCAACAGTTACAGTCTGAAATTCAGGTACTAGAAGAGTCAATAAATTCACTCTATAGTAAATATGTGCGGTCTGAAAAACAAATTCAGGAGCACATCCTTGCTGCAAATAAGTTAGTGGAAATGTGCAACTCTAATGCAGACAAAGTGGACCCGCTGACTCTCAGCAGCCATCAATCTTTATTGCAAACGAAATCAAATCTTGGCTCCCTCCAACCTGAGGCAACGGAGGATCAGCACCAGTCAGAAAGTAGTCAGGTCTCTATTCTCATTAAAAATATACCAGATACTGAACAAGGTCCATTGCAGGTAGTTCAGACAGACGCTAGTTCTCTTCCTTGTAGTAGTAAAGTTTGTTACTGTTCCATTATGTTTTCTGATAGTTTTGGAAAAGGGTTAGGAAAATTACTTAGCAACAACCTGAGTCATTCTTCTCAAAACTATTGCATGCCTCAAACTTCCTACAAACAAATAATGGCTTCAATAACTAGGAATGAATATGATCCTAATGCCATTATTACTGTTCTTATAGGTAATAGTTTTAATGTTAAAAAAGATGATATCACTGATAGTGTCACCGAACTACTGAAGTTAAAATGTAAAAAAATAATTTTGTGTGCTTTTCCATACTTTGAGCACTTGTCTAACAGGCAAAACAACTACATTCACATGTTAAATAATTACATGCATTTCTTAGTTAGTCACCATAGTGACAAGTTTATATTTTTTGACACCAACATTTTTGTTGATAAGTTAAGGTCGACTAGGGATACTGTGTATCTGCCCATTAGTTTTAGACGTCAAATAGCTAGGCTATTAGCTTTTAATATTAACCCAGACATAATTAGTATGTCGAAGTCATGTGTAATTAGCACCACAATTAGTAATAGTACTAATGTTAAGGTGGTTAGCTCTAATAATACTTTAAACTAGTTTGTAAGACAACAGAAGGTACCACTAACAGTATAGTTACACTTAATAACAAAAAGGTATTTTCTAGCACTAACATAATTAACTGTAAAAAAGCGGCTAAGCAGAAATCCTTGAAATTATTTCATCAAAATATTCAAGGTTTTTCTTCCAAACAATTGGAAATTGAATTGTTTTTAGAAAAAACAAAGTTTGACATTATTTGTTTTACTGAGCATTGGTTAAAAGATTGTGCAATGTTAATTAACTATGATAATTATAGTGTGGCCAGTTGCTTTAACCGAAAATCAATGCTGCGTGGTGGTTCACTAATATTAATTAAAAATTGCATTAAATCAAAATCCCGTAACGATATAGTTGAACTATCGGTTGAACATAGTATTGAACTGTCTTGTGTTGAGCTAGATAAGCATGTCATAGTGTGCGTTTACAGACCCCCAAATTATCAAAACTACTCTATATTTGAGTCGGTAATGGAAGATGTTTTGGCAAAACTTGCATCTGGTAGTAAATCAGTAATTATCTGTGGTGACTTTAATATTAATATTTTAGAAAATAATTCAAATACCAGTAGATTCTTAAATTTGTTTAAATCATTTAATTTGTCAAATGTGTTTGTAGAACCAACCAGAATAACTACGTCTACAGCTACATGTATTGATAATGTGTTTTGTTGCTGCGATTATTTAGATAAAGCCATCATTAATTATCTCCCTTCAGATCACAGTGGTCAAACCGTAACTTTTGAGTCCAATATACCATTACAAAAAGTACAGATACAATTCAGACCAATAACTGCCGGAAATTTAAATAAATTTAATAACACTTTAGTTTGTAAGTTAAGTATACAGAACCTTACAATGGACAATGTCAATATTCTATATAAAGAATTCTTTTCGGTAGTCCAATCTGAGTTCAATAATTCTTTTAAGAAGAGAACTAAAACTATCAGCCCTAAGTTTTTATTTAGTGACTGGGCAACTAAAGGACTCAGGAAAAGTAGGGAAAGACTTTTCGAGCTGTATGGCCTTAAGCCCTATATTAACGCGGAAACTTTTAATAAATATGTTGCTACTTATTCTAGAACTTTTAAGAACACTTGTAAGGCAGCTAAAGCCTTACACATTAGCAACAAGGTTAAATCAGCAGACAATAAAATACAGACGGTTTGGAAAATTATCAATAATGAAACGAACAGGACCAAAAAGCATAATTCTGATTACATTCTGGAGACGTCATGTGGTGGTCTCATTAGCGATAACAAAAAAGTTGCACAAGAATTTGTAAATTTCTTTACTAGTATCCCAGTTAAAACTACTGAAACCTTAAATTCCTCGCCCTCGCTTTCTTTTGATTTAGTAAAGGCGAACGTTTCAGCCTGCCCGATTGAATTTAACTTTAAACATATTAACCCGGTAACAGTAATAAAAGCTTTTAAGCAAATCAAGATAAAATTTACCGAAGATCTTTGGGGAATGTCCATTAAAGTCTGTACCTCCATAATTGAGACCATAGCGCCTTACTTAGCCTTAATATTTAATTTATGTGTGGATCAAGGAGTCTTCCCGGATTTAATGAAATACAGTAAGGTTATACCACTTTTCAAATCCGGGGACAGTAAAGACACCAATAATTATAGACCCGTATCCGTGTTGCCAGCTTTCAGTAAGGTGTTTGAAAAGGTAATGCTTAATCAAATGCTCAATCATTTTAACACAAATAAAATCCTTCACGATCAGCAGTATGGTTTCACCAAAGGACGTTGTACGACCGACGCCGGTGTTACCTTATTAAGACATATTTTTAACGCGTGGGAAGAGGCCCAAGACGCCATAGGAATCTTTTGTGACCTCTCCAAGGCATTTGATTGCGTCGATCACGAAACCTTACTTTTGAAACTAGAGCATTACGGACTTGGAAAACTTGCGCTCAGTTTAGTAAAATCTTATTTAAATGATAGACAACAGCAAGTTCAAATAAACGGTATCAATTCACTAGGTTTAAAAGTTAAAATGGGTGTTCCACAAGGCTCGATTTTGGGTCCTTTCCTCTTCTTAGTATACATTAATGATCTACTCCATTTACTAAAAAATCAACCACAAATGGTGTTATTTGCTGACGATACTTCCTTAATTTTTAAGGTCGATAGACGTGCGACAAATTTTGACGACGTAAATAATGCCTTACTGCAGGTCCAAAATTGGTTCACTGCTAATAATTTAGTATTAAATGGAAAAAAAACTAAGTGCATAAAATTTTCTTTACCAAATGTAAAAAGTAATGATTGCGAGATAGTATTGAATCAAGAGAAACTAGATTTCGTCGATAAAACCGTTTTCCTGGGGATCACGCTCGACTCTAGGCTACAATGGGGTCCTCATTTAATATCTCTTGCAGGACGGCTAAGTTCAGCAGCATATGCTGTCAGAAAAATCCGTCAATTTACTGATGTAGATACCGCGAGACTGGTCTATTTTACTGTGGGGACGGGCTGCAGACATCGAGTCTATTTTTATTCTGCAGAAAAGAGCTATCAGAGCCATATATCATCTCCGCAGGCGCGATTCTCTAAGGGAACTGTTTAAAGATATTAACATCATGACGGTACCTTGCCAATATATCTATGAAAACATCATGTATGTTAGAAAAAATTTACATCTTTTTAGTAAAAGAGGTGATAGACATAATTATAGTACAAGAAATAGGGACCTATTAGTTCAACCAGGTTTCAGACTGGCTAAAGTAGACTCATCTTTCATGGGGTACTGTTTAAAATGTTACAATAAAATTCCTCCCCACATACTTCAACTGAATGAGACGAAATTCAAAACATGTATAAAACGCACACTATGCAGGCAGGCATATTATAAGTTGGGGGATTACATCACTGATAAAAATGCTTGGGCCAATGCTAGTCCTGCTCCACAACCACAACTAATTGATTAACATTTGAAAAGTCTGTTGGAGCTGCTGAAGATTATAAGAACGTCTTTGCATTGTATAAACTCAATTTCCTTTGCATTATATAACTGCATAGCACATGTGTGAGTACTATGTACTATAGAGCTACCATTTACCGGGTAATATTATGTCTTTCATTGACTTGAATGTGCCCTGGCGGCTGTGAGTATGTCATGCTCACTCAGATGTCTCGCTGATGGTGGCGTGTGTGTTGGATCATTTAGCTCCCTTCAAAATGGTTGAGCTGAATGGTGCTAATCCATGCGTCATGTTCGTGAACGGGCGCCGTCAGTTGGGGCTGGTCATCTCTTGGCTGCCATGGCTTATTTTTAATTTTTGAATTGTTTATTTTTATAATTTATATCAACGGACGCTTTTATCATGCACGTCTTTCTACATTGTTCTCACATGTATAAGTAATTTCAACATGAATGATGTAACCAATTTTTGTAACAATTTTTTGATTTAAAAGAGTGTCCGTGGAGTTTCTTGCCCGTTCTTCTCCATAGGTACCTACTACGCTTTGGAATGGGCAACTAGCTTCATATTTTCTGACTGACCGACTCCTTGACAATTCAAAAGTGCCTGTAAATGGTTTAATTGAAATAAATGCTTTGAGTTTGAGTTTGAGTTTGCAATAAACAATTTGATTTGATTTGATACCAACTGCAAATGTAAGTTGGTTGATTAATTTCAAATTACAGCTTTCAAGTACTACGAGTCTCGGATGTAAGCAGTGGACAGCCAGACAAACGGGCATGGCGAAACTATAAGGGTTCCTTGTTGAATAAAGAACCCTAAAAATGACAATGAGTGATTTCGTATGCAGTTTTGTTTTCATTCTCCAATCTTCAAAATAAATGGACCTCCAAACCGTACGTCGGTCGGGAAAAAGTTGGCAGCACTGAATAAAAGTTTTACGAAACTTCAAACTTGTGCATTGTTTTGCCTTGAATTTTGTTGTTGTTTTATATTTTTCTACATAGAGAATTATATTTACTATTCCCATATGGAAATAATGGGCCTCTGATAAATAGTTTTGGAACATTTTTCTTGTCTGACTGTCTGAAAGACGTTTGGAAAATTCTCTGGTTTTAAGACATGGAAGACAGCAGAACCCTAGGGCTTGTCTTTGGTTTGTACGGGCTGCACTAAGACGTAGGTTGTTTTGATCAATAGCCAAAAGTAACAAAGTCAATAACATAACTACAAGTAAGTAAACCAATATAAATAAGAATAACGTGTGTAGGACTGTGCCTTCGTATCTAATTAAATTATTGCAGCTGTAGCATTGACTTATAATTACTAGCGAGGTAAATTATTGGTCAGGCTACACAGGGACAATCATTCCTTTGTTGTGTAGACACAAGCAACTTACGTGAGGTTAACTATTTACTGCAGTTAAAATAATAATTATTTTTACTATGACCGGCAACCTCACAGTCTAACAACTGAAATCGTTAATTAATATTTGTGGATTTACATAAGTTGATGCTGAAACAAACTATAATAACTAAATAACAACTGCCTACAAAACATTAATCATAATATTTTCACAGACGGAGCTAGCACTGAAAATACAAGAATCAAATTAATCAATCTAGTTGAAACATGGAGTATTTTATTATTGGTGGCAAGGCTAGACATGGAAAATCAATCTTCTGTATGAATCATTAAAGGTAAGCTTGCTTGTAAGAATCAAGCAGCAACTCAACATAATTATGAATATAGGTACTTCCTTGGGGAAACTTCTACAGTCATTTATCATATATTTTATGTATACCTAACTACCATTCTAATATAGTTTTATGTTATATAAAAATATCTGGAGACTGATAAATGTGCCCTAAATAAAGAAGAAATTAAACAACCGGCAGCAAAGACTTTGATTTTGATTATAGGCTGATGGCTGTTATAGGCATGGGCTTATGAAGGCCTAGTTAGCCACATAACGTTTGTTTGAGCATTAAATAATTTGATTTTGTTTTATAACTTTAGGAGAGTTCCCGGGGTGTTACGAAGAGATGAAGCCAGCATGAATGATGTCACCCCAATGCCGTTGTTTGCGCAAAAGCAGGAAACTGAATATTAAAGAATTTAATATCTTTCTTCAAAATAAATACACGTGATTAATATATTAAATTTAGACTTGTGTTCACCAAAATTTAAATCAACTGTTTTGATATTTCTATAGATAAAATTTCCTTAGAAATTTGACGTACACCAACAGGTGGTTTTAATGTTGGTGAACACAGGCCTTAGAAAATAGTGGTATTTAGTAAATTTAATTGTCTACGGTGAGGTATAGGTACAAAATAGGAAATAAATAAATTATAGTAAACAAATTGTTTTTTTATTTATATCATTATCATTACATATATTAGCATTTATTCACATTTACATGAAATATACATGAGGCAAGAAGAAATTGGTAAGTATAAATATAGTGTATGATTTTGTGGAATTTGGCATCGAATCTTTTCCTGTGGAAGTTATCTTGGATAATTTATATACTGCTGCTAATACTTGCTGGTAGCGCATGAGAGAAAGTTTAATTATTTCCTGAATAATGTAGTTGAGCCTGATACCTGAAATATAAAAGGAAAGAATCAATTCATCACGCCTTACCATCCACAATCTTTAATAGGCCTCTCCCTTCAACATTTCAATGCACAATCTATCTACTATATAGAATAATATTCTTTCATAAACAACAATTAGGTGCCTACAGTTCTATTTAATTGATGGATGAAGCATGGTAACTACTTGACTAAGATATTTGAAATAACTTCGGCAACTGCATCATTGCTAATTGTGGTAAAAGAGTATTTTGAAGGGTTCCACATAATAAACTAACAATAAACTTTAGAAATAAATTTAAGTAAGTACCATAATATTAAGGTTCTATGTTTAGATAATAACCTTCAAGACTATCGTAGTATGGTAGTAGACTACAATATTGATTTTGATTATGGACATCCTATAATTTATGAGGATACATTTTTACAACTTAAATAGGCATGTTTTGTAAATGTTTTAAATACCTACTTATCCTATGTATACAAACTATAGGTAAAATTTGTTATTCTATTACTGGAATATTTAATGGTAGAACTTACCTCGCACAGACAATCATGTACTCCTGTTTGTGACAGTCCGACATGGTAATATGCTCAAATATTTTTCTGTTATGTCCCATTGGCATAAAAGGCTACTGCTGCTAAGACCTGAAATAAAATGATGTTATTTCTTTAAGCACATTTTTTGAAGACACATGTTTAAAGATAGTTGTTTGCCTAGTCTTTGTAATCATTTGATTTTAACAGAGGTCCATGGAGTTTCTATCCCCTATTTCTCCATTAGGATCTATGTTT
This sequence comes from Eupsilia transversa, assembly GCA_914767815.1. Classification (NCBI taxonomy): domain Eukaryota; kingdom Metazoa; phylum Arthropoda; class Insecta; order Lepidoptera; family Noctuidae; genus Eupsilia; species Eupsilia transversa. The sequence goes on along the minus strand of OU611873.1, from coordinate 8,465,035 downwards.
TGGAAAGTGCAACAAGCTTCAATTTTCTGACCTCAGACCAACAAAAAAAGGCTAAATGACCAACTCCTTGTCATTTATAAAGTGCCTGATATTGGTTTAATTGAAATATAACGCTTTGAATTGGCCAACCTATCTAAGTTTGTTAGAAAAGTAACCTTTAGGTCAGGGCTTGCAGCAAAGTGGCGACGTGGTTGCAGAAGTGGAAATACTTTCTCTCAAAGCTTCAAGAATTGCGACTTTGTTAGCCTAAAGTGAGCCACGAAGTTATTTGTTGGCAGATCGAGCCGATTGCAGGCACTCTTCAAAAGTCTGCGGCTTATAATAAACCCGTCTTTGAGGCGTTGATCTTCCGCGATAAGCACCAAATAACCTCGTGACATTGTGGCAGCTGAAACAAAAATTAAATTAGGAAATAGCCAAAAGCGAGGTTTACTAACACTATAAATTACTTACGTGCGGCTGCCGACAATATTGCCGGTATCTCAAATACCAAAAATAGTGATTTATCGTTGTGGTTTTACACAAAAACACATTCATAATTTATCAAGATGATGTTCACTTACATAATTTCGTATTAACTTAGGAGAATACACGAATAAATCCCAAAAAAATTACTAAGATAAATGATATCAACCAACAGGGTTGCCTTTGGTTTCGTTTGACAGATGAAACATATCGGTTGTTAGTTTGAAGCCGATTTCCAACTGTCAAAATAGTTACACAATTCCAATATTAGCCTACATAGACGCTTATCGTTCACTCTTAAGCGATTGGTATTAGGTATGGGTCGTTACGTGATTTTCGCGAAACGTAACGTAACTAGTGACTTCGAACGCGTCACCTGTTTTGAAAACTAGTGATTTTAGTAACTAGTTATTTTTCAAATTCTAATCGGTGATTCAACATGGTGATTTTATCGAAGTATACAGTTATTTGCGAAACGAAAATATCAATGGTTACATAATGTAATACGTTACATTACGTTACGTTAGCTTTAAGTTTTTTTTAAAGAATAAGTTTTTGTAGCAACGTATGCAGTTACATCATTAACGTAATACTAACACAAATAAACTTCCCTTCATACTGATCACTGCATTGTAATGTAACTAGTTACAAAAATCACCTGTTTATGTGTGACTCGAAACTAGCTATTCCGCTACATGCCCTGTAGCCAGTTATTGTAACTAGTGACGTGAAATAACGCCCATACCTAATTGGTATCGGCTTCACTGATTTTGAAGTTACGCAATTCGAAAGTCGTAAAATTAAGTAAATACCTATCGAAACCAAAGCAACTAATCGGAATGGATGACTTAAAATGCGTTGCGCAATTAGATAGCAGGTCTGCCAACTCAATGGCCTCTTGCATGCGCTTACTTAGGTCTTGTTGAGAAGCCTCATATTTACTAAAGATCTCCTTTAGAGCATATTCCCTAACAAACAATTCATCCTGAAGGTGCTGAGTGTCGGTGTCATACATAGTATTACACACTTGTAATTCATTATTACATTGCTTTAATTCTTTTATTAAGTTTAGATTTTTTTGCCTAAGTTTTATATTTAATTTGTTAACTTTTTGGCATTTTAATAATTTACAAGTTTTTCTAATTAATCTATTAATTTTTATATATTTTTTAATCTTATTGTGACTAGTAAAAAATTTGCTTTTATTGATAGTCTCATCAGTTAAATCTATTGTTAGAATTGGCTCAATACATGTGGGTCCGGACCCGCTACCAACCAGCTCATCATATAGACTACAGGTGATCGCAGACTCTTCACTGGCTTTCAGCGATTCTAAATGGGTTAGTGTGTTGTGGGCCCTGCTTAATTCTAGTTCTAGTTCAGATATACGTCTCAAAGCCAGTTCATGAGTGTCACTACATTGCTGAAAATTTGACACAAGCTGACGGAGATGTTGATGCTGGTCAAGTATGTCTACATGCTGTATATGAAGTTCAGCCAACTGGTTCTTAAGCTCAGTGTTCTTGTTATTAATAAACTGAATTTCGACCTCACTGTCTTCCCTTTCCTGTAGCAGCTGATCGCACTGGTTTTTGCTTGATTCCAATTCTTTCAGGGTAGCCCTCAGTTTTTCCTCCAAGGATGCAGCTCTACGGGTCAACATATTGACAGCCCAACCCTAGAGGCACCCTGGAATGAGAGAAGAGAAAGCTAATTGAGTAAAAGAAGAGGGATGAGATGTGGATAGTAAGTACTAAGTTTTAATTAGAAGTGAAAGAAAACAAAGGAATAAAAGTTAAGAACAGTGTGTAAGTAATTCCAATTATGGGATGATAATTTAATATTCAAAAATAAAATACAAAAATGGAAAAACAATTAAATTAAGTTTGGAAAATGGTTGAGGGTAGGTACTACAAAATTGTTAAGATAATTATTGTAAATCTTATTTAGTAAATATTTGGTTTTAAACAATGGTATTATAGCAAATTAGGGTCTAGTGGGTCGTCTAGGGATGAATATCTGTGAAGTAATGTTTGTAGTGTATGTTTATGTCTGGGGCAAGTGTTTTCGCCGTCGATTTTGCTTCCACAGTTTGTCAAGCAAAAGGAGACATAAACGGTGCCCGTGTGTACTGGACGTTGCTAATAACTATGAGCTGTGGTTACAGGTGATGTAAAGTGTGTAAATATAACTACATTAATGATAAAAAAAAAACAAAATACTCCCCGGGTTCGATGAATTCAAATCCAAACGTTGACAGCCGGTAGATTTCCAAAATATCGATTATTATGAATAATCACGACAAAAACACGTCACAAACACTGCGCGAGATACTTTATACTTAGATTCTAATATAAACATTAGATTTGACACAAAATAAACACAATTATTTAATATTCTAAATTATTAACTAAGAGGTCGTTTTTTTGACGACCTGCCGCCAGTGTTGCCAGCGCCCCAAATAAGCAAAAGACTATAAGATAAGAATAATAATAAATTGTAAAAATTATTGGAAACACTAGTGTAAAATTAAAAATAGAGTAAGTACTACCTATTCAACTTCTTATTTATGAAATAGGTAGATACTTAAAATTGTATAGTACCTTCCATAGGAACATAATAAAATGTTCTTATTAGTAATAGTTCAATCAACCACTAAACAGTATTCATTCTATAAATTTATTATCAAAACAGTACATCGCTCGGTCAATCTGACAATATCATTGCAAATTGTACGAATCCATATTATGTTAAATAATCTAAGTTTAGGTCATGGCCACTCTGAACAGTTGGCAAATACTTTACTCCAAGTAAACAGTTATAAGTCAAAACAAAATTATCAAGACCCACAGCACCGGTTCAGACAAAATTAAAATATCATTTTGACAACACTTCCAGTAAGCAATGAAAAACAATAAAATAAAGAGAAATATCTGTTTAAATTCTGGCTTTCAAAATCAAAGTACTTCATTGCACATAAACCTACACACAAGTACTTACGAAACATATACAACTTGTTTCCTATGGAAAAGAGCTCGCAAGAAACTCCTTAGTTACTCTTTTAAAAATAAATGGGTTTTACGATATCTTCAGATTGCAGTATAAATAGCACAGACTAAGTAGTACTATAAATAGGTATAAGAGGACAGTGCTGACCCGTCAACAAGTATCAGATACTTAATAACATAGAAAATGGTCTACAAATCAACAGTATAAAATAAATAAAGATAGATACCATTTTTATTTTTTTATTTTTTTTATCTTTAAAAACTTAATGACATGGTTCATTGTCACTACAACTTTAACCAATCTTTTTAAATATCCTGTATTCCACAAATGCCATAAATAGTTAAAATTTGGATGGTAAGTATGTAATGTCGAATAATGAAATGATATCGACGGTCCCTACGTACAATCCCCTAAGTGGTAGATACGTGATTTGTCTTTTTTTGTTCCGTGACCTTCAGGAAAGCCTAAACTATCGTCCAGTTTAATAAAAAAAAATACAAGTTGGCAAATTGACCTTTAAATCCACACACGACATTTACCATAACTACAAAATTGACTAAAACTTCCGACGTAGAACAACAATAGTGGCAATCCAGTCGTTTTACGTTGGACAATTCAATGGAACCCCGCGCGCCTCCCCCGCAACTCCCACTTGCGTGACACACGACACATGCGCTCGCGCCATCCTAAAAGACGGTAATGTTTATGTTCTGCTGCGTGATTGAAAATATTATAAAGTAAAAAGTATGCCTCGAAGGGCAAGTGATACAAAAAACAATAATGTGCAACCGCGTAATAGAAAAAAACCAGTTACGTGTGTAAAAAACAAAAATGTTTCCAACAAAACTCGAACAGGTAAGCGAATTTTGATATTATTTTTAATCAAATGTATTTTTACTAAAGTTTACACTTACTATAAAGTATTTTTAAATTGATTATTATTTAGATTTTCCATTTTTGCATTAATCAAACAAATTTTGCATCATTCCAACGTATAGACACGTATTTGGTAGTTCGTGGTAGTTATGGGATTCTACGCCGGAAAATAAAACCAGATTTTGTACATAACTACTACTTACGAAATTTTACGCCGGAAATGTTATTTCAATCTCACACTTATGTTATTTTAAAGTATTATAACACAATTTAAAACATTATTTTGTTGTTATTTCAGCACTTCGCCAACGTGATTCTTCTGACGATGAACAACAACAAGAAAGTACCATTCAAGTTGTTGCTCAAATGCATAGAAATGTAGCTTCCCTCTCCGATTCGATTATTTTAGAAGAGCTAGAATCATCTAATATCTTATTACCTACCCACCTGCAACCACAGGACGAACATGAGTATAGTACCTTTACTTATCCAGATTCACTTAACCTTCCTGATTTGCCTTTAAGCCCGCACTCAACCAATCAAATTACTAACACCATTGTCGCTCATCCCAATGGTGCTATTCTCTCTGACCCCGGAATTATTACAGAAGAGTTTATTACATACACAGAACCAGAGCCACAGTTCTCTCAGGAAATTATCGTTAGAACGTCACACGATCCAGACACAAATATAATTATAGAAGAAATTGACGCCTTGCATGATTCGGAACAAGCTTTGGATACAAGTACTCCCTTAGGGTCTCCTTCTATTTCGACTATAATGCAGAATGTTGAATCAGAAAATTTAAGCTCATTTCATATTGACACCCCAAATTCATCTATGTGTGTCACTTCACCTATGAGTGACGAGACGTATGTACCATCCATTATTGATGAGATGACAGAGAACGATGCCGATGTTAGTAACACAGAAGAAAGTCAATTAACAAAAAAGAAAAGAAAAGTTAAGAAAAAAATGGATGTAGGAAGAATACGCAAGGTTAACAAATCGTCATGGATAGATAGCAAAAGAAAACAGTTAAAAAATCAGGGTTTAAGTTACATCAGTCGAAATGGAAAACCACGATCTAAAAAAATCATATTACCTGCTTGCAATGATGAGTGTCGATTAAAGTGCAAAGAGAAAATAGGCGAAGATGTTAGAAACGAAATGTTTAATCAATTTTGGTCTCTTGGCAATCGTGAGCGGCAGTGGGATTTCTTGGTTCGTTGGTGTAAAAGAATCGGTAAGAAACGCATAACAACAGAGGGCCTATCAAAAAGATTATTTTCTGTCAAGTACTATCTGCCAAAAACTCTAGATGTTACACACGAAGAAGTTACGGTGTGCAAAAAAATGTTTTTGAACACTTTTAATATTGGTGACGGCGTCGTACGGACAGCTTTGAAAAAAATTACCGATGGCGAAGGGCTTTCAATAGGTTCTGATCAGAGAGGATTTCATAACAATCACCCTAAAATTAAGAATGATGAAATGATTAAAAGCGTTTCTGACCATGTACAATCATTTACCCCTGTGGAGTCGCACTATACTCGTAAAGAATCCTCGAAATTATACTTAGATAGTGAGTTAACCATGACTAAGATGTTCAAACTCTACAAAGAGTGGGTATCAGAGACAGAGTCAAATAGGGCTAAAACGTTGAGGCAATACACCGACATTGTCAATGAAAACTTCAACATTGAGTTTCATAGACCTAAGAAAGATCAATGTGACGTTTGCATTGCCTTTAAAAACCAGCCGAAGCCAGTTAATCATGAAATTCAAGAACAGTTTGATGAACATTTGCGAAATAAGGACATGGCTCAAAAATGAGGATAAACTTTCTGCTATCAACTCACCTAGCACAACAATAACTGCAGCATTTGATTTCCAAAAAGTACACTCTTGTCCTCATGCAGAAACCAGCATATTATACTATAAAAGAAAACTGAATGTTTTTAATTTTACAATTTTCGAGATGGGTCAGAAAGTTGGAACATGTTATATGTGGCATGAGAGCACTGCCAAACGAGGTGCGAATGAGGTGGCTAGTTGTGTCTACGATTTTATCAAGAATCAAGCCTCAAAAGGCATACAAACCATAAACTTATACTCAGATAATTGCGGAGGGCAAAATAGAAATAGAATTGTTTTTATGATGTACCTAATTGCTGCCAAAGAATTTAAGGTAAATATTACACATAGATTTTTAGAAAAAGGCCACACTCAAAACGAAAATGACAGCATTCATGCTCTAATAGAGCGATGTTCTAAGAATAAGGAAATATATACGCCTGATCAATGGTTCGCATTGGTCAGGTGGGCCAAAGAGACTGGAAGTCCGTATATTGTCAAGGAAGTTGCAGGTGATGACATATTAGATTTTAAAAAGTTACTTACAGGTAAAAATTGGACTAAAAATGACAGGAACATAAAAACAATGTGGACCAGAGTCAGAGAAATTCATGTTTCCTCTTCCGAGCCAGACGTTCTTAAATACAAAAATACATTTAATGAAGAATACCATCGCATAATTGTCAGAAGAACTCAAAACAGGAGGCGTCAAAATCAAACTGATGACGAGTTGAGCCAGGCTTACACTGGACCTTTACCAATCCTGAATGCAAAATTGATAGATCTCAAGTATCTTTGTGAACATAACGTAATTCCTAGACAGTACCATGGATTTTATAATTCTCTTGTCTCTTGTGATGTAACTGATTCAAGTTCCGATAAAGAGCAGTAGTATTTCTCAATAATTTATGCAGTTTAGCATTTACCTAAACAAATTTTGATTGTGATAAAGATAGGAAGTAGATTTTGCAATTATTGAATTTACCTAGAAGTTTTTTTTGTTCTTACTTTTGCTGATTTTTTACTCCAAAATAATGCTTTTGGTTTAATTGGTTTTTTTAGAAGAAGAGTTTTGATTTTGTTAAACTTCAATTAGTCACTCACAATTAGGTTAGAAAAATGTGATTTTGTTACTTAGTTATTGTTTTATTTTAATTATGTTTTTAGTTGTGTAAGAACAGAAGCTTTAAGTTTCTTTAAAAAGTATTTTTTTACCTATTTAAGTGTCCATTCAAGACTTACTATTATGATTATGTGTTAAACATATAATAAACACTTTACACATTACTTCATTGAAAAATAATCTATATTATTTTTATATAAGATGATGATTATACCTACCTATAAAAATATTATACTATTATACTAAAATACTCAGATGGTCATTGCTGAAAACAAAACTGTAACTGTAACTGTAAGTTCTATCGTACTGTTTAATATAAAAAAAAAAAAAAAACTTTTTCTTTATATATTTAAAACCTCTTTCGAAACCTAATAATGCAAATAATTTGTATTTTTTGCCAAGGGCTGTGTTTTCTTGAGTGCGTCAACCACTTAACTACTGTTTATACCAGTTTTTGGACCATGATCCCCACGTAAACCTTCCTAAATGGCAATTACGACTATAGTTAATTAAAAAACTACCGCGTAAAAGTCAATAAGTACCACTTACCTTATTTGTCATAGAGATGATTCCGATGTATAAGTAAGTAAGTGACAAATAATACACTCAAAAGGCCTTTTAAGACTTCTAGTTATTTTTTTTATAAAATATATCAAATATGAAACCCTTATTCCAAATTTCATGACTTTCCGTTAAGTAGAACATGAACTACACATGTTTGAAACTTTAAAGTGCTCTCCTGTAAAATTTGACATTTGTAGTTAGGGGATTGTACGTAGGGACCGTCGATATGTTAAGTATGTAAAAAAAAAAGTAAAATTAAATAACATAACGTAACATAACATCACGCCTTGTTTCCCCGAAGAGCTAAGCAGAGGTGTACCCATAGTAAGTACATCCACATTTCGCCAGTTATGTTTTAGTTCAATGTAATAGGGGGTCCAGACTCCGGAATAGAATAGAATACTCTTTATTATGGACACCATAAAAATTACAGATATAAATTTGGACATTTTACATAGCGTGAGACAATGGGCGGTCTTATCGCTGAAAGCGATCTTTTACAGACAACCTTTGGGTGTATTCAAGGGAGAAGAAGCGACAATACTGCAGATAGTCCTTGGTGCACCATTTACATATACAATAATACATACATACATAAAGCATATATATAGCTATAATTCTGTTAACCTTAAGTTTTAGATGAAAGTAATATATCGATACCTTTAGGCTCAAAGGGCGTAACCGCCATTTTGGCCAAAATTACATTTTAATGCAGTCATACTTAGTTTTTCGTCCTCTTTCGATTGGTATATTTGAAATTTCGATATTCGTATAAATGTGGTGGATACAGCCATAATTTTTAGATCGCTAAACATTGATTTTCTTCAAATATGGGCTGTAAATGGAAAATATTTTATACTTCACTACCGCAAACGTCGTAACAGGTTAACAAAATTATGGACTTGGAAGTATATCCTATGATCTGTCTCTTTTGGTGTTTACGCCCCTAGCTATTTTAGAATTTTGTTCATACTTGTCATATACAACCAGAAATTTTTATCAAGTTTGGTGGTTACGTCCCAAAATATACAAAAATATTTACAATTTAGCTTATACGCCCTATTAAAATATTTTTGACGAAGCAATCATGCCAAGTTTTTATAGAGATCGGTGGTTACACTTCCAGTTGCTTTTTAACTATTAACAATATTTGACCTATACGTCCGATTATTGTATTTTTTACGAAAGCGTCTTGTACTATACACTCAAAGTTTAAGTTTTAATACTTGAACCATGGTGATAATCACATTATTTATACATTTTTTATATAAAGATTTTTAATAAATGAATTCATTTATTTCAGACATCGTCCATACAGAATATAAAAATTAAAAAAACATTTACAAATAATCAATAAAAAATAAAATTACAATTACTCGTATACATTTGAATTATGTTCAAATAACTGAATTAAATTGAATATAAAATAAAATAATACAACATTATAATTCACATAAAGTATGCGAATAATAATATTAATATTATCTCTGACATAATCGTCAAACCAGCTTACCAGCAACAAGATATCGGCAAACAAGCCACAAAATTAACTCCCTGCGCCAGAGTTGACATTGAGAATACTTCTCCTGAACTTTCCAAAAACAGCCTGAACTCCACGCCTCAACTTACCTGCCGAGCTCGTGCAGTATCGTCTCAGTGTGCTAACACAAGATGAACTTCTCTCCTTAAACTTCCCAAGACATGATGGACTCTGTACCTGTACTTACCTGTCAAACTCCTGTGCCGTCACCGTCCATCATCACCGATGCTGAAATAAATATTTTTCCTGAAAGCGACCATGACGTGCCGGACTCCGTTCCTCAACTCACCTGCCTCAAACCTGTGTTGTTACCGTCCGTCATCACCGATGTTGAGATAAACACTTTTCCTAAAACTGAAAAAGACTTTGTTCCTGAACTTACCTGCCTAACTCCTGTGCTGTTACTGTCGGTCATCACTGATGTTGAGACGAATGTCTATCCTGGAACTTCCAAAGACTTGATGGACTCGAGGTGCACAAGATGAACTTCTCTCCTTTAAATTCCCAAGACATGATGGACTCTGTACCTGTACTTACCTGTCAAACTCCTGTGGTGTCACGGTCCATCATCACCGATGCTTTAATAAATATGTTTCTTGAAACCGACCATGACGTGCCGGAGTCCGTTCCTCAACTTACCTGCCTCAAACCTGTGTTGTTACCGTCCGTCATCACCGATTTTTTTTTTTTTTTTTTTATCCACAACGGGGAAGCTCTTGGCCAGAATCTCACCTGATGGAAACTGATGATCAGGCCGAAGGTGGAAGCGAGCTTCACCCGGAATCCTCTACCACAGAGGAACTGGCTATCTTATCTCTAACTGCCGGAACACAACAATGCTTTTAACATTGTTGTTATGGCGACAGACTTAGATAAGATGGTGGTAGCTAGCCAGGCGGACTTAAAACAAGCCCTACCACCAACCAAACCGAGCAGAAAATTTTGCCCCCACTGGGAATCGAACCCGGGACCTCTTGGTCTGAGACAGGTGGTCTAACCACTAGACCACAGAGGCGGTTAAACCGATGTTGAGATAAACACTTTTCCTAAAACTGAAAAAGACTTTGTTCCTGAACTTACCTGCCTAACTCCTGTGTTTTCACCGTCCATCATAACCAATGATGAGATAAACGTCTTTCCCGGAACTTCTGAACCGCGCCAGACGACGTTTTTCAACATACTTACCGAGCACCTTCTGCGTTGTCACCGTCTGTCATCACCTATATAGAGATGAATGTCTCTTCTAGAACTTCCAGAGACACGCTACACACCGTTGAACCAAATAATGGTTATACTTTAGGCAGCCCTAGGCAACGAAGTAAAACACGCTTCCGTATAACAGCAAATAAGGCATATTATATCGACTTAGTAATTAAGTCGACTATTATTATTGCACAATGATTGTTTTCACGATGACTGATTCTATTACAATTATTTTTGTTATTTAAAAAAATTGAGATAATATTCAATCTTTTACTTTATGCTATGTTTTTGACTGCACTGTTGTTATGAGTTTGTCATTTGTTTGATAGTTTAATGCTTACACCAAAGCATTAAACTATCAAACAAATGACCTGATCGGCAAAATTTAACTTATTTACCTGAGCTTATAATCAGAAATCATTGATAAGAAATGTCACATACACCACATATTGGACAAAAGGTGTGTAGCTTACATCATTTTTTAGATAGTAGAATACAAAAAGATTGTAACTTACATCATAAATTGTTAGTTGATTTCGTATGAATTGCTATTACACCCTTATCTGTTTGTGCAGGAGTTTATTTTGTTGGCGTAACCGCCAGCTTTTTTTATTTTTTTAGGGTGTATACGAAGTCTATTTTTTTATTCCTTAGATTTACTTCAACTATTATTCTACAATGTTCTTTATCTCAAAATTCTAACAACTTTTGTCTTTTGCTTTTTTTAAATAGCTTTAAGCACAAAAAAGTTATGTCGGAAAACTGTTTTGATTTTTTGTTTTTTGGCTCTCCTGAAAAGTCGTGTTTTGGTGGATACGCCCTTTGAGCCTAAAGGTATCGATATGTCTTTGTTTTGATTTGGACCAACTCAGATCACTGGTGTCGTTCGGAATTCATTTATTCTTCTAGACATACTACCTCCGACAGTCTCACCGATTAGTACGTACTAATTCTATGCATTTTTTTTTGAAAAGAAATCAAAATTAATTTTATGTTATTCTACTTATTCCGACACGCGCGGGTTGCGATAAGTACCGAGATAAAGCGTGCCATGCGCGGCTAACATTGTCAATGTACATTTTATTATTTTAATTGTAATAATGTTTTTTTTTTTTTTATCCACAACGGGGAAGCTCTTGGCCAGAATCTCACCTGATGGAAAGTGATGATCAGGCCGAAGGTGGAAGCGAGCTTCACCCGGAATCCTCTACCACAGAGGAACTGGCTATCTTATCTCTAACTGCCGGAACACAACAATGCTTTTAACGTTGTTGTTATGACGACAGACTTAGATAAGATGCGTTAGATGATGATGATATTTTGCTCTCTGGAACTGTTGTGTTCTAATATAAATTAAGTTAATCATGTCTTTTCTAGGATCTAATGTAACACCATACCAAATTTCATCAAAAGCTGTTAAATTGCTATGTATTTAGTAACAAAAATAAAAATACACATTTTCGCAGTTATAATTAGTAAGATAATAAGTAAGATTTACATTCGTCACAATAAATGTACATTTTATACACCGTAAGTATTTCGAACGTAAACATTGCTACTAAAAATAATCCGTGAATGGTCGCCTATAAAGCGCACGTTACAAGTGAGTGCAAATGGCGTGCACGATATTTAGTTCGCGAGATGTTATAAAATTTGTATTTCAAAACTTTGTAGGAACAGTAGTAAATATTACGATGTCATTTGATGCACACTGAATTGGGCTATATATTAGGTTAAAAAAAACATAGGGTCATCGCTTTAGATTGTGAAATAATACAAGTTTTATTTTACAATGGTGTATTTAAAAAAAACTAAGTCATTTAAAGTTACAAAACAAGCTTTGTAGTGAAGTCTGGTCTGTCCACTTGACGAAACAATCATTCGTTTACAACCGCTTCATAGAAACTTCTTGTTATCAAGAATTGTTTATGTTACTCGACACCCGACCGCGCGGCAAAAAACGTGTTCAAGGACATGTAAGTGATGAGGCAGACCAGTCACGTGACACCTTTTAGGGAGCGTACGAGTCGCACTTGATTCGTAGCACTTATGATTGTTGATTAGGTGAGCATTACTGTTACTCACGGTTTTATTGGATAATAATCACTAGTTAAGACGCTGACAACCGCTATTGAGATGCGATGTTTCGGTATTTTTAGCCACGCCCACAATTTCTCCGGTATCCTAGCGCCATTCTTAAAGGGCGGCGATACAGCGAACTACCAAGTAGGAAATAAAGGACGCGGTCAATAATAATTAACAATGAACCAATAGATGGCGCTCTTATATATTTATTGTTCTGTATGAAGAGCTAAAAACAAATTAGATAAGGCGATTAAAAAAACGAATGTATTTTTTTATTTATTTTAAGATACTTTATTTATACTGAATTTAAAAACAATATATATGTAAGTAAAATAAAAACATAAACTGCCGACCTTACTTATTTGGGCATGATTGTATTCCCCTTGGTCCGTTCGAGAAATATAATGCTGCCGAATTAAAATGGTTGTCTCTGCCGTAACCATTTTAATTCGGCAGCATTATATTTCTCGAAGGGACCACGGGGAATACATGTATTTAGGGTTTCATTTTTACCCGACTACGGCGAAACAAAAAGGAGGGTAATGATTTTGACCGGTATGTATGTATGTATTAGTATATATGTATGTATGTATGTCAACTAAAAAGGTCATCTCAGACAGACAAATTATAAATCCGGAGTCACACGTGTTAGGGATAAATCGAATAGATTACGTGTGACTCCGGATTTATAATTTGTCTGTTTTATACCTTTTTAGTTGACTTTTGTGCCGTAGTTAGGTTTTAGTTTTTATACTTTTATTTCTTATTTACATTGGTTTTTAGATTTTATGATGGGATTTAATATTTACAGGTCAGTATTACTGAGGTATCTGGAACATGTGGGTTGATCGATTGGTGTCTGAAGTAATATTTCATGCACCTTGCTGTTGTCTCTTATAGGCAGGTTTCGTGTGAATCTCGGATCTACTATTTCAGGCAGTAGGTGAGTTAGGTAAAATGATTGTAATTTTTGTTTCATTTTCTGTTCCCAAAATAGGTCATCTTTTTCTATTACTTCTATCTTTAATTTAACTTTTTCTCCAGACCATACTGCAAACAAGCATTTCTTCCGTCTTGTAATATGGAGCTGGCCCTGGATTTGATAATACCAGTTGTGATTGGTGTTTATTTTTAGGCACCCTTCTTTGCCTTTTACCCAAAAATTTACTTTTTTTTTGCTGATAGCCTCATTCAGGCCTAGCTTGTACGCAGTGATTGGGCATTTAATTTCAATTATAGCATCTTCGCCACAGATACCATCCGGTGTTGCTCCAAGATAAGGCAATTCTGCGTCTATAAACAACCCACATGGCGCAATTTCAATACTCTCTTGTTTCGACAATTGCAGTATGGCTATTTTTTCGTTTTGCTGGCCATGTTTTATTGAGGAAATGTGATCCATATTTTTTTTATATAAAATGTCTTTTACCAAATTGGCGCATCCAGTATTTGGTCTTTTCTTTATCACGCGGCCAAAATTGGAGGCTGTCAGCAGCGACCTCCGAAGTTCCATCCACTCACTACTATCTTTTTGAAGAATCGTTTTTTTTTCTATCAAACTTCGTTCTTCGTCGGTTTTTTTTAGCGAAAGGATAAAACTGTCTTTCATTTTTTTAAGAATATCTTCTGGCATATCTGGTTTATTACACTAATCTCCATAACTTTCATCTGTTTTTGTGAACATAATACGTCTTTTTTTCTTCATGTACTTGCTATTTAAGTGTCTCTTTTTCATTCTTCTTTCTTCTAACATCTTTAGTTTCCCTTGTGGACTTTTTGCCAAGATGTGTTTATACAGTCGAGATATTGATTTATTTGTGTTGAATGACACGGTTGCCGCAGTACATCTCGTAGCATATGATCTCTTCATGGAAAAATTTATTCTTTTTCCTCCAACATATTTTGCTATTATGCTGTGGTAGCGCTCGACAATATTACTGTCCACGTCATGGATGAGACTTCGAGCGTGGCCTGCTATATTTTGAATCAGTAAACAAATTCGTTGCCATAGTGAACCCGAAAAGAAGTCGTTTGAAGTGTTTTCTTGTTCGCCCTGTTTCTGACAGAAGTATTGTTTACATCTAGTGTGGTTTCCAAAGGCATGGTTATGAGCCAGCATAATATCATCGAATAGACGTTGAATTTCTGGACATTCATCGCCTTTGTTTTTAGCGATCGATTTTTTAATCACAGACCTTATACACATTATTGTTTTTTTGCATATAAGTTTTCTATGGCTGATTGGGTATCTGGTATCTGTTTGTAATTGTTGCAGTTTATTGCAAAAGTTTCTCAGTAAATGATTTCGACATTCAATTTTTTCCACCGTGATACCTTCATGTTGATAAGGCCGTGATTGCAGAATTTTACTATAAGTGCTGGAGTCACCATCAGATATCAAACGTCCGTAAATTAAATTATGAATTTTCACGGACTGTTTAAATCCCTCAACAATTATGTCACTCTCCATACCAGTCGAAGGACCCGTGTAGTTTTTAAAACATTTGTGTTCTTTTATGGGCACTTTCTGTTTTTCTGCCCGATCACAAGTATAACAGTATTTGTTGCGAACTCCATAATACAAAACTTCCCCGGTTCTCCTTCCAATAATAGTACCAGCACCTGATAAGGCGGAATAATTCGTTCTATATGATCTCTTGGAGTAGCATCCGTCTACAATAACGTCAATAATTGGGATAGCATTTTTACTAACTTTGCCCTCCGCAATAGCAAATTTTCTTTCCTTTTCAGCAGCTTTTTCCATTGTTTCTTGTGCAACCTGTTCCCACTTGTTAGATAGGTCATCGTGTATTCTTTGATATTTTTTATTTGACATAATAGGTAAATTTAGCGCTGAAGAAAGTTCTTCCAAGTTTGAATGTCCACCGCCAATTGATAACATACCTGCTACAGCACAATAATTGACTGGTAAGTAATTTTCGTCATTAGAGTCACTTTCAATGATGAATTTTAAATTACACATCCTACATAAAAGAGTGAATTTTGACGATAATCCATTTATGTTTTCCCCCACCAAATCAATATGACTCAAATTACAACCCAAAGGTCCGTGCCCAGAAATCTTCTGAAGATTTAAAAAAAAATGTGAAATGCTTATAATTCGTCGTCCGATATGGATTTCTTGTTCTGGAGGGTGACTCGTAGTAATCTAAAAAAAAATTCAAAGACTTAAACACTTAATCTATTTGTAAGTTACTAAATAAAAACTGCTGGATTTTATCCTCGACAACCAATACCTGGCCAAGTACCTACCTACATGATAATTTCAAATTTACCTCAAGTTCAGGAAGGTTATCGGTGGATTGGACTGTCGCAGATAAATTTGAGTCTTGATCAATAATATTTCTTAACACCTCGCATGATTCTTCAAACCTGTTATGAAAAAAAGTATGACTCACAGTAACATATAAAAAAGTATAAGAACGATCAGCAGAAAGTTTCATAACACTTGGGCAATGTACACATCTGATTATGGGTACTTACCTAGTAACATTTTCAGGGGTAACTATAATATCACTTTCTGATGTAACTGCAACTGGCAAATTTTCTAATCTGAAAAAAAATAAAACATTTAAACTTGCCAGAACTTTATTTAGCACTAAACTTACCTATGATGTCTTATAAAAAAAAAATAGAACCGACTTCCAAAAAAAGTGCAAAAAACTTTTGTTTCTGGTTTTGTCTTCGTTTTTTAAAACCGACTTCCGAAATTAAAGTTATTTTGCACTTTTTTTGGAAGTCGGTTCTATTTTTTTGTAAAAAAGTTTAACGATCGCAGCAATCGCAGTTGATTTGCTGTCATTTTTGGAAGAGTTCCGTTGTCTGTCCCGGAAACTCATCATCAGATCTATATGAAATTTAAATGGAACCACTTCGGAAGAAACCCATTTCAAACAAAAAAGAATTTTGCAAATCCGTCTAGGGTAAGTGCTCCAGTGAATGAACACCCCCCAGTGAATGAACAAAACGCAGTTTTATCCAAAAAATAAGAAATCTGAACGTTTCTACCATGTGTAGTATTTTTTTTCATAATTGCAACTCTATTTCCCATTTAAGTGGTAACATTCACGTTTAATGTCATAATTCATTTCAAAATGGCGAGTGGTTAAAGTTTAAGTCAATAGTGAAATTTTTATTTGTTCGGGCTGGAGTTTAGGACTGAGGTAAGTGGAATCTTTTTTGATTTGACATTGTAATGTAAATAACGGTATTTTTGATGGGTTATTTGTTTATTATCGTAGGATAACAGTTTAATATTGTGTTTCAAATCCATTTATTTGCGATTTTTGTCAGTTATTTAAATTATTAAGTGTCCCAGCATTGGATCAAAAAATCGTTTAAATTCCAGTGAATGAACGGGTGTTCATTCACTGGGTAATCGTAAAAATCACGTTTTGGTTGAAAAACATAACTTACGCTAATGCTATAAGGTTCATGTTTTGGGAGCTATTTCTTAAATAGATTTCCGATCTTTTGGCCAGTATTGGGACAGGTATGTTCATTTACTGGTTCATAAAATCCAGTGAATGAACACTTCATATTTTAAGACAGATTTCTCAAGAAATTTGGTATTTCTACCTACCTACTTACCTACAGGTAGTAAAATAATATTGCAATCGTTTAAAATTGTTCATTTTTCTCTTGTCCATTTAGATTACCATGGATCACAAAAAGAATTACAATAGGTTTCAATACAGTCAACAAGCACTTGAAGCAGCTCTTAAGTCAATTGCTAATGGAGAACTAAGTATCAATAAAGCAAGCAATGTGTACAAGATACCAAAATCTGATGATGAGGGATGTATGGGGTAATTTCCGACACTCACGCGGGCGAAGCCGCGGGCAGCAGCTAGTGTATAATAAAAGAAACTTTGATAAGACTGCCAAATGTAAAAAACACACTTTTTATTCTGGCCAAGATGTAGTTTACTTAAGGGATAAAATTTGGGTCCCAGCAAATGTTATAGATATACACTCATCTCCGAGGTCTCTGATTTTAAAAGATGTTAATGGGCAAATAATTAGAAGGAATACATTGCATGTGAAACCTTCATTTTATAAAGATATAAATGGTCATCAAAAATGTAATTTGGAATTATTAAACAATGAACAATTACAATCAGAAGAACAAAATGTATCTATGGAAAGAAGGAATAGTGATGGTCAAGAGCAAGTAGTTATAGTAGAAGATGCTCAAGAACCAGTTAGAGATTTTCAATTAAGACCAAGAAGAAACATAGTTCCACCAAAACGTTTAGAAGATTATGTTTGTTAAAATTAATTATAATTAGGTTTATAAGGGAAAGATGTAGTATAGTCTATGTTTTAGTAAGTAAGAACATCCCTAGACAGACGGTAATGGCGTCCGATAGCGCATGGTGTCAGCGCTCACTGTAATAGATATTAAGATGTGATCTGAATAAATAACTTTAATACAACTATCACTACCTTAAACGGACCTCTGAACTGCCGATCTAACTTAGTCTAATTTCTCTCTTCTTTTCTAATGACGCGAAATCACCAACCGATTTTTTTTATTTCCTTTGTTATAGTTGCCTTCTTGTATTCCCTGACTCAATCTCGCGGACTTCATCAATGTCCTCGCTAGGTGGCGCTGTACGTGTGTTTACGTCTTTTAACTTTCTCCAAGTAAATAATAGTTTAAAAATAGTTAAGGTTCATAATCTGACTGCAATACGTTGTTATAGTGTGAAGATACGAAAACTCTGACTGTGCTAATAGTTTGTGCGAAAAAACAACTTAAGACGCTGACAACAGCCAAATAGGCTTGTCTCAAACAATTTTTTTGTCCAATCTATACAGTTTGTGACGGCGGAAAAAATATATGTTAATCTTGAACATATTTCTGAGAACCCTGTTGCATTCAAAACACGTTTATGAAAAGTTTTCTCGATACATAAAAATCGTAAACTAACCTCTTAAAATGATCTTCCAACAAAAATATCTGTATTACTTATCAACATACGTTGGTAAAATTTAAAACA
The DNA here is from genome assembly GCA_914767815.1 of Eupsilia transversa. Classification (NCBI taxonomy): domain Eukaryota; kingdom Metazoa; phylum Arthropoda; class Insecta; order Lepidoptera; family Noctuidae; genus Eupsilia; species Eupsilia transversa. The sequence continues at coordinate 8,446,287 of OU611873.1, read as the reverse complement.
ATAACGTATCATATTTAAATACAGAACTTGGTTGTTTTTTATTTTTGACCAGTCAACTTATTTTTAAGTAATTAATTAATTTTATGGTTTGTAAAAAGTTACGAACGTCCCGTCATCGCGCTTCTCTTTCTAATGAATACAATCCGACAGTGACCGCATAGACGCGCAGCTAGACGGAGGACGTATGTCGCATGTCGCTTTGCGCCGCTATCCGTTCGTTTCATATTTTGATGTTTGAAAATTTCAAACATACATAATATTTTATTTTGTTCCTACAACTACCTACACTAAGTTGTAAAAAGATTGGTACGTAAAGACATTGTTATAGGATATTATTATTATTATTATTTATTTATTTATTCAGACAACCATGATCCATTACATTTATATTGTTAGTATGAACTTAAAAACTATGTTAGTACCTAATAACTAAGAGTGACTTAGTCCTCTGGGTGAGGTTCCACACCAGTGGACTGTCCAGCTTATTGCCTATTACCTTCAGGATGCTGTTACTGCTCCCACGTAATCTGCTTAGCAGTGAGGCTGTCTTTTTGCGCCAGGTGGCATCAAAGCCGTCTGTGCGCGACTCAGCGAACATTGTTGACGCACTGCAGAAGCGTGGCAGACGTAACAGCGTATATAAGTTTAAACATAAATAAAGTTCTAATTTGTGAAAATATTTGCTGTGCAAAATGGGAAATAAACAAAAATGCCGGAGGCCAGCAAAAAAGCGCTTCTATACTAACAAACAAAAACATCTCATGGAAGTAGTAAAGTAAGTACATTTTTTATATTGTAATATATTGACAAAACGGGTACGAATAGAAATGAAATTATAACCAAATAGGCTATTTTGTACCACCCATAGCGTAAATTCATCAGCATATGTAACGCTCGGTTGGTCTAGTGGTATTTGCATAGGTTCCGAATGATAAGTTTCGAGTTCGAATCCAAGTTGAATTTTTGGAAATTGAATTGGATTCTTTTTAGGAAATTTACATTGTTTTTTTTTAATTTATTTTTTATAGTTTTAGAATAATTATTAATTTACTTTACAGTAAAAAGAGACGTTTGGCGAACAGTTCAGAAGCAGGTGAAGCTTCGGAAATTATTTATCACCAGTAAGTGTGTAATAATTACTTAGGTACTAATATAGGTAGATAAAAATTGCTTTACTTAGATCTTATAAAGAAAGTCACAAATAAGTCCAGTGATAAACTATCGAATTTACATAGACCTATGACTATCTTAGAACTGGACTTATAGGAAAATACTCGTAGCTTTGTCCATTGTGTCTTGCCCACTCTATAAAAATCATCGTCGGAGATTTGTTATTTTTAACCGACTTCAAAACAGGAGGTTATCAATTCGGATGTTTGTTTGTTTTTTATTTTTATATATGTTCGGGCATAACTCCGTCATATATAGGGTAATGGCACCAGTGAATGAACACTTAAGCAATTTGCGAACTTTAAAAAATATTTACTGTGGGTTATCACTAATGAAAGCGGCCGAAATTTGTTTTACAGTGTTAAGAATATATTCAAAAATCATTTTTCGGTACGTTTTACAACATAACATTCACAGTTTTATTATAATAAGCAGTAAATCGGAAAATACCCCAAAACTCCAGTGAATGAACGGCGTTTTCTAGTAAATGAACGAAATGAAACCAGTGAATGAACAAAATTCTTCGTTTATTAATTACACTATTACAGTCTTATTATTGCAATAAATGCGGTGAAAAAATCAACATTTCTTTAAAAATCTTCAATGTCTTAATAGAAAAAATTAAAATAAAATCTTCTCAAAACAAAACCTCTAAATCTTACCTTAATTCTACAAACATTCATAGACCTCTCAAGCACGTTAAAATCTTTTATTACAAAGTAAAAACAATATTTAGCTAATACCTAATTAACTAGGTAACTAAAAACTTCTTGGTCATGTATTGTTTACAAATTTAAACTTTAATCAGTTTTCAATTTAAATAATCAGGTACAAACTAACTTCACCGAAGTACTGAAACTTTGCGTAAATAACAAGTAATCATACGTAACTAAAATCACAATAAGTGAGTCGAAATATATGCTAATCACAGTCTTAATTCGTTTAACTTTATTGACGTTAGGATTCCTTAGACATCCTTTTGATTATTTTACTTATTCTATATCTCTAAATGTTACATTATTAAAAGAGATCAATCCACGTCTGGAATAAGCAGGCTCACTTAATACACGTTCTATGTCTTCTAAATCTACTTCAGACACATCAGGTACATTTGGTTTTACGAAACTAACAATGTTATCACATACCGCTTTTTTTCTTAGAAAATCTATCTTACATTTATTTTCTTGATCGTTTACCATAAGAACTTTGCCTACATAGTGACGTGTTCTTTTATCAGTTTTGAATTTGGCCATAACATATTTTCCGTGAAGATCCTTAGTTGACACTGGTAAGTCATTCATTCCAATTTCATCATTTTGTTTATCTTTATTTACCGGACTAGGTGTTTGTAAGTGTTTCTCAGTTTTGTTCTGTTCTTTGCGTTTTTGTGAAAGCTTTTCTTCTCTATCCTTCTTTTTGTTTTCTCTTTCTTCCAGTTTTCTTCGTTTTTCATTTTCTTTTGCCTCTAATTTCCTTTTTTTTTCATTGATTTTGTCTTCTTCTTTTGATCTCTTTTCTTCTTGTATCTTTTCTACATACGCTTTGTATCGTTGGCCTGTTAATCCAAACGGCATGGGATTAGGTTTTTTTACTTTGGCTGCTTTTTTTTCCGAAGCGATTTTTGGATACCCCAGAAAGCTGTCGATTTTATTTGAGTTAACAACTGGCTGAATATCGTCCTCCGTGATTGTACACACATTGATAGAACTATTGTTTTCAATTTCTGGATTACTTTCAATAAATAATATAGGAGTAGAAGATGTAGAAGGTCCATCGCTTAGAAATAATTCTGTTCTAATGTCTAACGATGTACCAGCTTGTGGAGTATCATACCATGGAAGAGGAATTACGGTTGGTGGATTCAATTCACTATTAATTATAAACTCTACTATTTCGGTGGTTTCATTTAGATTTTCCGTATAGTCTTTAAGATATTCTGAACAATTAGAAATATTATTAAAATCCGTCAGACTAGGAACGATAAAATTTGTCAAATCTTGGTCATGAAATGTGATGGAGCACGGGTCTGCTTCGGAATTAATGACGGGTTGTATGTCTCCATGCAATAATTGTGTGTTAGATAATGATTGAAGTATAGAAGTCGACGTATTGGATAAATCGAGAGGAGCATTTTGGGAGGAATTGTTAGCATCTGGTGCCTCCATTGATGCTCCTCTAGACACATCTCTAACACCATCGAGTTCTATGCGACATTTGAACCAGAGTGAAAAATATGCATGCTGATGCGTATTTTTGGTCAAGTAAGCCTGAACGAATTCGTTTCTGATACTTTGACCTACTTCTGTTTCAATTATTTTAATAGTGCTCCTCATATCGTCCTTTCTCTCCTCTAGAATTCGGTTATCACGATTAAGAGCAATTTGCCCATTAATTTCCTCTCTTCGAGTGCTAATGCATTTTGAATAGTCAACTGCGTCTGCATTTAAAGGATATAGTCCACATGCCCTAAAAGCATGTTTTATGGTTTCAACTTTTAATCCACTGGTGTAGGCTTCTTTAAATTTTATTGCGAAATTATGTTTTGTTATGGATGCTGTAGAATTTTGTTTATTTTTGCGCACGATTTTCCGCCAACTCTTTTTTATGGGGCCAAAAATGCCGACATCACAGGGCTGTAATATGTGCGTGGCATTCGGATATAAGCAGAATATTAATATTCGCTTTTCCTGACAAAACGTAAACATTTCCTGGTTTATATGAGATTTGTGGCCATCAAGAAAAAGTAAAACCGGTAATTGTATTTCATTCTGAACCAGCCAATCGTAAAACATTTGTATGTATGAAAAAAAAGTGTTGGACACCATCCATCCACTGTCTGATCGCCCCATAAACCAGGTATCTGGAAAATTTTGTATCACAGCCGGAGGCATTCGTTTGTAAGGGTATATGACAAATGGAGGAACATCCCTCCCATCTGCTGCAAAATTACATAGAACTGTAAGTGATTCTTTTTCTTTCCCACCCGAAATCTCGTAAGTGTTTCTGTAATTTTTGGGCCCTAATATTATTCCGGTTTTCGGGCAGGTCATTACGCCTGTTTCGTCGGCATTAAATATGCGACTGGGGTCGTCTTTTATATCCAATGCTTGTTCTTCTGTTAAAAACTCTTCGAGTTCCTTGAACCAAGCTCTGATAGCTTGTTCAGTAACTGCGGCTCTGCCTTTGGATATAATCTCCGCATTCCTTTTTGTAATCTCAGGATGCCTTTTTAAGAATAAACTAAGCCACTTTTTTCCTGGTCTATTCCCGATAAACTTATTTTTCCTATTATTAGTGGTCATAAAATTTTCAACAGTATCGAAAACTTCTTCTGGGTGCATTGGAAAACCTAATTTAGCTTTATTTATAATCCAGTCAGAAATCTTAGCTTCTTCATCTACAGTAAGCTCGGACTGAGGGCCCATTTTTCTTTGCAAAGGTACCTTGTTTGTGATTTTATTATGTAAAGTCGATTTTGGTATCTTGTACACATTGCTTGCTTTATTGATACTTAGTTCTCCATTAGCAATTGACTTAAGAGCTGCTTCAAGTGCTTGTTGACTGTATTGAAACCTATTGTAATTCTTTTTGTGATCCATGGTAATCTAAATGGACAAGAGAAAAATGAACAATTTTAAACGATTGCAATATTATTTTACTACCTGTAGGTAAGTAGGTAGGTAGAAATACCAAATTTCTTGAGAAATCTGTCTTAAAATATGAAGTGTTCATTCACTGGGTAATCGTAAAAATCACGTTTTGGTTGAAAAACATAACTTACGCTAATGCTATAAGGTTCATGTTTTGGGAGCTATTTCTTAAATAGATTTCCGATCTTTTGGCCAGTATTGGGACAGGTATGTTCATTTACTGGTTCATAAAATCCAGTGAATGAACACTTCATATTTTAAGACAGATTTCTCAAGAAATTTGGTATTTCTACCTACCTACTTACCTACAGGTAGTAAAATAATATTGCAATCGTTTAAAATTGTTCATTTTTCTCTTGTCCATTTAGATTACCATGGATCACAAAAAGAATTACAATAGGTTTCAATACAGTCAACAAGCACTTGAAGCAGCTCTTAAGTCAATTGCTAATGGAGAACTAAGTATCAATAAAGCAAGCAATGTGTACAAGATACCAAAATCGACTTTACATAATAAAATCACAAACAAGGTACCTTTGCAAAGAAAAATGGGCCCTCAGTCCGAGCTTACTGTAGATGAAGAAGCTAAGATTTCTGACTGGATTATAAATAAAGCTAAATTAGGTTTTCCAATGCACCCAGAAGAAGTTTTCGATACTGTTGAAAATTTTATGACCACTAATAATAGGAAAAATAAGTTTATCGGGAATAGACCAGGAAAAAAGTGGCTTAGTTTATTCTTAAAAAGGCATCCTGAGATTACAAAAAGGAATGCGGAGATTATATCCAAAGGCAGAGCCGCAGTTACTGAACAAGCTATCAGAGCTTGGTTCAAGGAACTCGAAGAGTTTTTAACAGAAGAACAAGCATTGGATATAAAAGACGACCCCAGTCGCATATTTAATGCCGACGAAACAGGCGTAATGACCTGCCCGAAAACCGGAATAATATTAGGGCCCAAAAATTACAGAAACACTTACGAGATTTCGGGTGGGAAAGAAAAAGAATCACTTACAGTTCTATGTAATTTTGCAGCAGATGGGAGGGATGTTCCTCCATTTGTCATATACCCTTACAAACGAATGCCTCCGGCTGTGATACAAAATTTTCCAGATACCTGGTTTATGGGGCGATCAGACAGTGGATGGATGGTGTCCAACACTTTTTTTTCATACATACAAATGTTTTACGATTGGCTGGTTCAGAATGAAATACAATTACCGGTTTTACTTTTTCTTGATGGCCACAAATCTCATATAAACCAGGAAATGTTTACGTTTTGTCAGGAAAAGCGAATATTAATATTCTGCTTATATCCGAATGCCACGCACATATTACAGCCCTGTGATGTCGGCATTTTTGGCCCCATAAAAAAGAGTTGGCGGAAAATCGTGCGCAAAAATAAACAAAATTCTACAGCATCCATAACAAAACATAATTTCGCAATAAAATTTAAAGAAGCCTACACCAGTGGATTAAAAGTTGAAACCATAAAACATGCTTTTAGGGCATGTGGACTATATCCTTTAAATGCAGACGCAGTTGACTATTCAAAATGCATTAGCACTCGAAGAGAGGAAATTAATGGGCAAATTGCTCTTAATCGTGATAACCGAATTCTAGAGGAGAGAAAGGACGATATGAGGAGCACTATTAAAATAATTGAAACAGAAGTAGGTCAAAGTATCAGAAACGAATTCGTTCAGGCTTACTTGACCAAAAATACGCATCAGCATGCATATTTTTCACTCTGGTTCAAATGTCGCATAGAACTCGATGGTGTTAGAGATGTGTCTAGAGGAGCATCAATGGAGGCACCAGATGCTAACAATTCCTCCCAAAATGCTCCTCTCGATTTATCCAATACGTCGACTTCTATACTTCAATCATTATCTAACACACAATTATTGCATGGAGACATACAACCCGTCATTAATTCCGAAGCAGACCCGTGCTCCATCACATTTCATGACCAAGATTTGACAAATTTTATCGTTCCTAGTCTGACGGATTTTAATAATATTTCTAATTGTTCAGAATATCTTAAAGACTATACGGAAAATCTAAATGAAACCACCGAAATAGTAGAGTTTATAATTAATAGTGAATTGAATCCACCAACCGTAATTCCTCTTCCATGGTATGATACTCCACAAGCTGGTACATCGTTAGACATTAGAACAGAATTATTTCTAAGCGATGGACCTTCTACATCTTCTACTCCTATATTATTTATTGAAAGTAATCCAGAAATTGAAAACAATAGTTCTATCAATGTGTGTACAATCACGGAGGACGATATTCAGCCAGTTGTTAACTCAAATAAAATCGACAGCTTTCTGGGGTATCCAAAAATCGCTTCGGAAAAAAAAGCAGCCAAAGTAAAAAAACCTAATCCCATGCCGTTTGGATTAACAGGCCAACGATACAAAGCGTATGTAGAAAAGATACAAGAAGAAAAGAGATCAAAAGAAGAAGACAAAATCAATGAAAAAAAAAGGAAATTAGAGGCAAAAGAAAATGAAAAACGAAGAAAACTGGAAGAAAGAGAAAACAAAAAGAAGGATAGAGAAGAAAAGCTTTCACAAAAACGCAAAGAACAGAACAAAACTGAGAAACACTTACAAACACCTAGTCCGGTAAATAAAGATAAACAAAATGATGAAATTGGAATGAATGACTTACCAGTGTCAACTAAGGATCTTCACGGAAAATATGTTATGGCCAAATTCAAAACTGATAAAAGAACACGTCACTATGTAGGCAAAGTTCTTATGGTAAACGATCAAGAAAATAAATGTAAGATAGATTTTCTAAGAAAAAAAGCGGTATGTGATAACATTGTTAGTTTCGTAAAACCAAATGTACCTGATGTGTCTGAAGTAGATTTAGAAGACATAGAACGTGTATTAAGTGAGCCTGCTTATTCCAGACGTGGATTGATCTCTTTTAATAATGTAACATTTAGAGATATAGAATAAGTAAAATAATCAAAAGGATGTCTAAGGAATCCTAACGTCAATAAAGTTAAACGAATTAAGACTGTGATTAGCATATATTTCGACTCACTTATTGTGATTTTAGTTACGTATGATTACTTGTTATTTACGCAAAGTTTCAGTACTTCGGTGAAGTTAGTTTGTACCTGATTATTTAAATTGAAAACTGATTAAAGTTTAAATTTGTAAACAATACATGACCAAGAAGTTTTTAGTTACCTAGTTAATTAGGTATTAGCTAAATATTGTTTTTACTTTGTAATAAAAGATTTTAACGTGCTTGAGAGGTCTATGAATGTTTGTAGAATTAAGGTAAGATTTAGAGGTTTTGTTTTGAGAAGATTTTATTTTAATTTTTTCTATTAAGACATTGAAGATTTTTAAAGAAATGTTGATTTTTTCACCGCATTTATTGCAATAATAAGACTGTAATAGTGTAATTAATAAACGAAGAATTTTGTTCATTCACTGGTTTCATTTCGTTCATTTACTAGAAAACGCCGTTCATTCACTGGAGTTTTGGGGTATTTTCCGATTTACTGCTTATTATAATAAAACTGTGAATGTTATGTTGTAAAACGTACCGAAAAATGATTTTTGAATATATTCTTAACACTGTAAAACAAATTTCGGCCGCTTTCATTAGTGATAACCCACAGTAAATATTTTTTAAAGTTCGCAAATTGCTTAAGTGTTCATTCACTGGTGCCATTACCCTATATATGACGGAGTTATGCCCGAACATATATAAAAATAAAAAACAAACAAACATCCGAATTGATAACCTCCTGTTTTGAAGTCGGTTAAAAATAACAAATCTCCGACGATGATTTTTATAGAGTGGGCAAGACACAATGGACAAAGCTACGAGTATTTTCCTATAAGTCCAGTTCTAAGATAGTCATAGGTCTATGTAAATTCGATAGTTTATCACTGGACTTATTTGTGACTTTCTTTATAAGATCTAAGTAAAGCAATTTTTATCTACCTATATTAGTACCTAAGTAATTATTACACACTTACTGGTGATAAATAATTTCCGAAGCTTCACCTGCTTCTGAACTGTTCGCCAAACGTCTCTTTTTACTGTAAAGTAAATTAATAATTATTCTAAAACTATAAAAAATAAATTAAAAAAAAACAATGTAAATTTCCTAAAAAGAATCCAATTCAATTTCCAAAAATTCAACTTGGATTCGAACTCGAAACTTATCATTCGGAACCTATGCAAATACCACTAGACCAACCGAGCGTTACATATGCTGATGAATTTACGCTATGGGTGGTACAAAATAGCCTATTTGGTTATAATTTCATTTCTATTCGTACCCGTTTTGTCAATATATTACAATATAAAAAATGTACTTACTTTACTACTTCCATGAGATGTTTTTGTTTGTTAGTATAGAAGCGCTTTTTTGCTGGCCTCCGGCATTTTTGTTTATTTCCCATTTTGCACAGCAAATATTTTCACAAATTAGAACTTTATTTATGTTTAAACTTATATACGCTGTTACGTCTGCCACGCTTCTGCAGTGCGTCAACAATGTTCGCTGAGTCGCGCACAGACGGCTTTGATGCCACCTGGCGCAAAAAGACAGCCTCACTGCTAAGCAGATTACGTGGGAGCAGTAACAGCATCCTGAAGGTAATAGGCAATAAGCTGGACAGTCCACTGGTGTGGAACCTCACCCAGAGGACTAAGTCACTCTTAGTTATTAGGTACTAACATAGTTTTTAAGTTCATACTAACAATATAAATGTAATGGATCATGGTTGTCTGAATAAATAAATAAATAATAATAATAATAATATCCTATAACAATGTCTTTACGTACCAATCTTTTTACAACTTAGTGTAGGTAGTTGTAGGAACAAAATAAAATATTATGTATGTTTGAAATTTTCAAACATCAAAATATGAAACGAACGGATAGCGGCGCAAAGCGACATGCGACATACGTCCTCCGTCTAGCTGCGCGTCTATGCGGTCACTGTCGGATTGTATTCATTAGAAAGAGAAGCGCGATGACGGGACGTTCGTAACTTTTTACAAACCATAAAATTAATTAATTACTTAAAAATAAGTTGACTGGTCAAAAATAAAAAACAACCAAGTTCTGTATTTAAATATGATACGTTATTGTTTTAAATTTTACCAACGTATGTTGATAAGTAATACAGATATTTTTGTTGGAAGATCATTTTAAGAGGTTAGTTTACGATTTTTATGTATCGAGAAAACTTTTCATAAACGTGTTTTGAATGCAACAGGGTTCTCAGAAATATGTTCAAGATTAACATATATTTTTTCCGCCGTCACAAACTGTATAGATTGGACAAAAAAATTGTTTGAGACAAGCCTATTTGGCTGTTGTCAGCGTCTTAAGTTGTTTTTTCGCACAAACTATTAGCACAGTCAGAGTTTTCGTATCTTCACACTATAACAACGTATTGCAGTCAGATTATGAACCTTAACTATTTTTAAACTATTATTTACTTGGAGAAAGTTAAAAGACGTAAACACACGTACAGCGCCACCTAGCGAGGACATTGATGAAGTCCGCGAGATTGAGTCAGGGAATACAAGAAGGCAACTATAACAAAGGAAATAAAAAAAATCGGTTGGTGATTTCGCGTCATTAGAAAAGAAGAGAGAAATTAGACTAAGTTAGATCGGCAGTTCAGAGGTCCGTTTAAGGTAGTGATAGTTGTATTAAAGTTATTTATTCAGATCACATCTTAATATCTATTACAGTGAGCGCTGACACCATGCGCTATCGGACGCCATTACCGTCTGTCTAGGGATGTTCTTACTTACTAAAACATAGACTATACTACATCTTTCCCTTATAAACCTAATTATAATTAATTTTAACAAACATAATCTTCTAAACGTTTTGGTGGAACTATGTTTCTTCTTGGTCTTAATTGAAAATCTCTAACTGGTTCTTGAGCATCTTCTACTATAACTACTTGCTCTTGACCATCACTATTCCTTCTTTCCATAGATACATTTTGTTCTTCTGATTGTAATTGTTCATTGTTTAATAATTCCAAATTACATTTTTGATGACCATTTATATCTTTATAAAATGAAGGTTTCACATGCAATGTATTCCTTCTAATTATTTGCCCATTAACATCTTTTAAAATCAGAGACCTCGGAGATGAGTGTATATCTATAACATTTGCTGGGACCCAAATTTTATCCCTTAAGTAAACTACATCTTGGCCAGAATAAAAAGTGTGTTTTTTACATTTGGCAGTCTTATCAAAGTTTCTTTTATTATACACTAGCTGCTGCCCGCGGCTTCGCCCGCGTGAGTGTCGGAAATTACCCCATACATCCCCATGGGTTTTAAGTATAAATATTGAGTTTCGAGTTAATCGGACAGCGCGTTAAAATTCTTCCATACAAACACTGACACCCCCCAATCCCCCTTTAGGGGGTAATTTAGACGAAGGAGGAGGCGGAGCGCGTGAGGGAGAGGCAAAGTTCGCGCCCTCACGCGCCTAGCCGCCGTAGGAGACGCCCTGCCCCCGATAAGGACCAGGCCCGGGTCGACGGCGCGTCGTGTTCCACGCGCGCCTCAAAGAGATGTCAGCAAAACTGACGGGGTCCGCTAGGACCGTTGCCCGCCGGGGTTGCGGGTAGTCCTAAGGGGAAACCGTGGCCCCTGGCATGGAAAGGGAAGGAACACGGGTGGGTTTTATTCAGTAAAAGTCTGACACGCCCTCCCGCTCCGCCCAGAGCGGGAGTAGTCATTGGATGATTTCCCACCCAAAAAAAAAAAAAAAGAAAAAAAAAAAAAGGGGGTAATTTAGAAAAACAAAAAACTACAAACTTTATAATTTATTTAGATAACTATTCGTGCGAAGTTTCGTGTTTATGACCTCAAGGAATAAGATTTTTCATACAAACTTTCATCCCTTATTTTACCCCCTTAGGGGTTGAATTTCGAAAAATCCTGATACACTTTATTCTTAATTTTTGGGTTTAAGTATAAATATTGAGTTTCGAGTTAATCGGACAGCGCGTTAAAATTCTTCCATACAAACTTTGACACCCCCCAACCGTAGGATAGGATACTTTTCCGGGATAAAAAGTACCCAGTGTGGTGCCCAGGATATTAAAGAATAATTATACCAAGTTTCATCGTAATCGAACCGGTAGTTTTTGCGTGATACTTGAACAAACAGACAGACAGACAGACAGACAGACAGACAGACAGACAAAAAAAAAATTAATCACACTTTTGGGTTCGGTGTCGGTCTAGTAACACCCCCTGCCATTTATTTTTTTGATATTTTCAATGTACAGAATTTTCACTTCTACAGATTTATTATAAGTATAGATATTTACTTTGTTTTGAGTTTCATTGAAATTTGTTACTATCTTTGGTCTTAAAAATATGTACGTTTGCCCAGCACGGCCCCTCAGAATTTGCATTTATGGTGTACACCATTGCAATGTACTCGCCTCTAGCAGTATATGTACCGATTTCTTTTTCAATGTACCTCTATACTTTTGAAGAAATATGCAAAAAAAGGTGGCCGTGCCAGCCAAACGCTTTCAGCACGGCCCCCCATGTAACTTGAATAATACATACCGTATTAACAAATGTCTATAACTCAAGAAATGTACTCTATTAATACGTTATATGTGCCGCAACAGTTATTGTGAATTCATAATAACAAATAATATATAGATGTGGATAAGGGGCCGTGCTGGAAAAAATCATTTTAAGAAATATCTAAAAAAGACAAAACATACTTAGCCAAAAACTATTAAAAAATAATTGAAGTTTAGCAAGTAACATATGTACCGCATTGATTTCTCATACAACTTGTTATATTGTGAAAAATAAATCTATTTTAGTTCATTCAGCACGGCCCTCTATAGTTGCCTATATCTTTTTAAATAAGCCGTGTATGTTTACAAAATTCGACTTCCTGAATAATATATAGGAGTACATTCCTTTCAACTAAATTGCAATTCTGCTGTATCAATACTTTAGAAGATAAATTCAATCTAAAATATACATACATTAAAACTGATGGGGTGACCATGATTTCATATATTTGGTAGGTAGGTACATAAATGTTCTATATTTATGTACTTATATTAATTAAATTATGTGACTACATTGAAATAAACATTCTTTTTACCCGACTGTACCAGAAGGACGGTAAGGTTTTTCGAGTGAATGAATGTAGATATGTAGCAACCTTCATTTCTTTGGCACGCTTTGTAGTCTAAACGGCTTTATTAATTTCAACTTGAGAGATGTCGTTATATTCGTCTTAATTGTGAGAATGACACAGGGTAGGTATAGGTACCCATCAAAAACATTAAAAATAAAAATAACTGATTCTTGGCGTCAAGTAATTAATCGTTTTCTTTTCCTCAAAGCCTATCTAGTGGGATAATATATTAAATAAACGAATTTCTAAGTGGACTAGCTTTAACTTACGGTTCGGCTCGCGTGGTAGAAATAAAAAATATATAAAGCGTGCTTATAACCTTCCCCTAGAAAAAACACAACTTATAATATGTTTAAATAAATGTTATTCAGAATGAGAAATGCTAAAAAAAACAAAATATTCAATGTTTCTCAAAGTTTAAAATTTGTCCGCTATTGGGTAATTTATTTAAATAATTATGTGTTTATTCATTACATCTTAAAAAATAATCATTAAGTATAATAATATATTATCAGTTAATTTTGTCGTGTGCGATCGCTATTAGTTCACTGACGCTACCGTAATTTTTAATGTGGCGCTGGTGTCGCGGTTACTTCATGTTGCGCTTGAGTGTTTATTGACAGTCACATCTCTACGCGCATAACAGACAGTAGTAAATATAAATACTGCTCAAATAATATGAATATTCATGGGTCGTGTGTTTGTGCAGTGAATTCTATTTCAAGGACGAAAATGGATTGTTAAAATAAACGGGTAAGTAAGTTTTAAGTTATAATATAATTTATTTGTATTTAAAAAATAGATTTGATGTAAGTATATCTAGGTAAGTGCATGTAGGAATTGAACTTGACCCTAAAGAATATTGCGTAAATATTAAAGTTACACGTTGTATGCACATAAGATAATGCAAAGCACATTAAATCAGTATGCTAGATTTATTTAATGTTATTTAAAAATACCAAAATGTATGAAGCACCTGCTTACGACACAAATCTTTGCAAATTTTCTTTTTTTACAAATCTTTGCATGAGTAGTAGACATGCGCATAACAGTGCATCGAAAGTCAATGCCATATGATATGCACCGGTTCCAAAGTACATCAACTTTTGATATGCACTTTAGTACATATCAACCGGCCATGAGGGCGGTCGATAAATACGATTTATACACTATGCACTGCGGTTGATAATAGCAACCGCAGTATATAATATATACTGCGATTAATAGTACATAGGGCATACCCATGTCACTTACAGACATGTGTATACACTATGCAGAACATCACTTCTTGAGATATAAACTGTAACGCAATGGAATAGGGTTCATTTTAACTTGTCGTGGCTAAGCTATGCTTCGGTCTCATTCACTCTCATTATAATTTGTATTAGCTGTCGCGGGTAATGCGTTTCACGTCAGAGTTGGCGAGCCATACATATTACATGCACTCTTTCTCTCACTCATTGCCCGTGTGATACGAATGAATGCGATGCCATAGTCAATGCGGTGTATAGTACATATCTCAATATCTCGGGCAATGCGAGTGAATGTATACACTGCTCAGTGAATATGTACTTTGTGATATCAACCGCAGTGCATATCCATGTCTAATGAGTAGTTCTATTATTAATTATTTCTTACATTAAATTTATTTTGCTAACCATAATATATGATAGCAAACTGTGTAATGAGCCTACGATTATTATGTTACCTTACATAATTAATCATAGTTTTTGTTTAATTGTGTTCTGTTCATTTACAAGCAAAACCCAAGAGTGCTTCGTAGTTATATAAAAGAAAATACTTGTGTATCTAGTAGTATTAAGCCTTTACAATTATTAGGAGTTACATTTCTGTTGATTTTACGCCCAGAGTCCATAGAAATTTACCTACCATCTTTTAAAATTTTAAGGAACTCTTCAATATAGTGGAAATATACCTACTTTACCCACTATACATATATAGAGTAGGTAAATGTGACACGCAAAAGTTGAGATATACAATTTTCGGACGCTATTTTAAACTTAAAGCGGCCCGTTGGCAGCATCGTTCATTCATTCAGCATTTTTCACTTAAGAATTGGTGTAATCATACTGAGCAGTAATTATAAAAAATGTTGAATAATTAGGGTATCAAAAATAATTATCACTTTATATTAACCGTTATTTATTAATATATTTAGTAAATAAATAGGTAGCAAAATTATATATAAATCTAAAAAGAAGTTACGTAATTCACTATAAATATTTGTACAGATTTTTTTTTCTTCAGATTGATACAATTAATGGTGAGGATGGGCAAGAAAAGTGATGTAGCATTAGATGTACAGAAACAACTATTTATGAAAAATCGACATCAGCTCAAAGGACCGAAATATGATAGAAATGTGTACCAGAAACTAGCTGAAGAGCTTAATTATGCTATGTCTCCGAAAGCATTGTACCTAAGTTATAAAAGAAATTTTCTGGGCACTAATGACCTCACACCGGAGCCAACAAAAATTGATGACAAACTAGGAAACATTAGTGTTGGAACGACACCTTTGAATTCGTCTAAGAAATCGACACCTTTGCCTGAATCATCCGAACATAGTAAAAACGAAGATAGAAATAGAGTTATTTTTAAATTTCCTGTGGATATTCACGAGTGGAAAAAAATACAGCCAATACGCAGCACTTTTCGACGAAACGATAAAAAGAAGCCATACCTGAGATATGAAACATACAAAACCATTCCTAAGTATAAATGGTCCTGCCTTTTGAGGCAAAAGCTTTGGAAACATTTTAAATTGCCATGTACAATATCTTTTAAAAATTATAACATTAATAGCAATGGAATTACCTTCCACGGAAAATGTACTCAGTGCAACGCAAAAGTGCGTATTCATGACACCGAGAAGACAGACAAGGTCGTCGAATTTCTTTGTGAAATTATCAACTTAGATAATAACTTTAAGCATGACCCACGAAAGAAAGTTCGTTGTACTCCGTACTTGAGACGAAAATTATCAGATAATTTAAAAGAAAAGCCAGCAGCCGTTGTTCATAAAGATCTGGCACGTCGCACAATGACATTCGGAGATACAGAACCACCTACATTGCCATCTCTTGGAGCACTCAGGATAATCCGTTATGAATCTAATAGTCAACATTGGTATCACAAAAATGAATTAATGTCTTTGATAATTTTAGCTGAGAGCGTCGAGTTCTCTAATATAATTCAAGAAATACTTATAAAACCAACATTTCATGTACACTATTGGTTAGAAGAACAACTCAATTATTATAGTTGACAGAATAACTATTTCCCTAGATGCTACTGGTTCTATTTATAAAACTAACAACCTAACCAAGAAATTATTTGTATACGTAGTAATGTTAACTGCTAATAATAGCTTGAAATCTGTACCCGTCGCCCAAATGGTTAGCAATTCCCATACCAAAGAAACTATTGCGGATTGGTTATCTAAATGGGCAAAGAATATCACTTCGCCCGCAGAAGTTATAACTGACGACTCATCGGCTTTGATTGCGGCTGTAATTAATTGTTTTACAAAATTTAACTCAACCAAGGATTATTTAGAGGCTTCTTTTAAAGCATTAGAAGGCAACTTCATTGTACCTAATTTATATATGAGAATTGATACGAGCCATTTTATTAAATCTATTCGTAAAATTTCTTTAGAAAACGCACCAAAAAAAGTGAATTACTTATTTGTTCAGTGTATTCTTTACATTAAAAAAGCAGAAAATATTAATGTCATCAAAAACATCATCGATAAACTGCTAGCTATAATCCTGTCTAAATATCATTCCAAGCATTGTACTGAAGCCCAATATTACCTGAGAAGTGTACTTCAAAATGTAAATATTAAGGAAATACATGATAATATAACTGAAGATGACTCTTTATCAAGTGATGACCGTTACTGTTTACATGATGACGTTCATGTTGATACAACGTTTAATGAGCTGAATTTCGCGAAGTGGTTTGAGGAAACTGTTACACATCATAAAGAAGAAGTTTGTGTAACTGGCCCTCTAAATGATTTTTATTATCCGCCCTTATTAACGACAATAAAACGACTACTGCGAAAATTGCCCCTGTGGTCGAATGTCATGATGCCATTATATAAATCAGATAATAAAAATCCTTCGTCGAGTGCATCAGAGGATCATTTTAAAACTTTAAAACACTTGCTGCTGAAATCTAAAATAACAAAACATAGAATTGACGTTTTCCTGCAAAGACATATTAATTATTTAAAAGGAGAGTTAAATATTGCAGCGAGTAAATTTCATATAGAACCTAACACTGTAAAAAAAACAAATCGCAGGACGACAAAACCCATAAGTAAAAAACAACAAAAACCGAAACGACAATTTGTTCAAGACTCAATATTTAGCGATCAACCAACATTTGTAGAAAATTGGGGAGGTCAAGCAGACAAGGCCGTTAATGTAAAGCCACATACCGGTATAAAATTTATAAAAAATGGTAACATGATTAAAAATTCAACAGTCGTTAACACATGCGGTTTTGATGCAATAATGTTTTTGATTGCATTTGGCTTTCAGTCGTTTTCTAATTTCAAAATGGAAATTGAGTCAAAAGATAATAAACTTCGAGACTATATAAATCTCATCTTAAATGAAAATGTTGACAAAGGTACTGTGTATGAAATGAGAAATTACGTTTGTCATGAATATTTTGACCGGCCAGCGCATGTAAAGATAATAACAGATTGTAAATGCAATGTCGCTAATTTGTATGAGCAAATGTTTACCAATTTATTTTACAGTGCTCAGTTTATAAAAGTTTGCACAAAAGAAGAATGTCAATATTATGTAGAAATCATAAGACCTTTTATAGCTTTGAATATTAACATAATTAACACGTTTGGTATTTTGGCATTAGAAGAATCACTTGCTATCGAAACTACTTCTCAAATTTGTAAAAATAATTGCGGTGGAACTGTCATTTCAAGTTATAAATTACAAAGGATTATAACCTTTGATTTAAATGGAACAGATGCAATAGTTTTGTGTAATATCCCGGTCACTATTAATATTCAAAATCAAATTTATGGTGTCGTTGGTGCCATTGAATATGTAGGGAATTCAGAGGGAACTCTGGGCCATTATAAGTGCCATACGCTTAGCCATGATCTGTGGCTATGTTATGATGATTTGGCCTTGAAAATTAACAACAGTACAGTGGAGTCGATATTTTTACACACTCTTACTTACGTTTTAGTGAGTGATATGTGATATTTAATACAACTAAAAATAATAACTTTTACGAATATTCCGCTTTCACGTCGGAGCGGAGCTCAGGGTTTGCTGAATATGATCCTATGAGTGACGGCTCTGGTAATTACAGTGAAACCAGAATATGTTTTTGAGCCATGGTTTTTAAATACATGTATTTTGTAATAATTTAAAGTTAATTTTACACTATTTAAGAATCTGGTAAAGACTAGTTGCTAAAAATATGCATATGAAACTGTGAACTGTTTAATAAGAAGTCAATACTGTTGTAATGTCATCTGTGATTACTTTTAATAAGTTAATTTATGTACTAGTTTTTCTATGATTATTCCATAGGTAACATAATATTAGTAACATAAACGAACAATATTCTAATTGTTATAGTCGTTGAAAAACATCTGTGATTACGTGGATTTAATTAATTGCCTGTGATTATACCAAATAATTAAAGCGATTCATGCAAATTAATATTAGTGTAATGTAAGGTTCAATCAATATGATTTATTGAACGCGTATCTGTGATTTTTTAAGATTTTTAAGCTCTGTAGTGTTATTGAGACATAGGTTGTTATTCCATGTAAACGAACTAATTTGTGAAATGTAATGAATCTGTGATTTTATTGTAATGTATGATTTTTAAGACTTTGAGCTATGTAGTCTTAGCGACACTAACTTGACACTTGTACGATTATCGACCTATTATGTATAAGTACCTAGTTATCGTTTATATAGTTTACCATATTGTTGATTTGTTTATTTTAATAAAGATTTACTCCAGTATTTTTTATCCTATTTTCATGTAGAATCATGGTCACCCCATCAGTTTTAATGTATGTATATTTTAGATTGAATTTATCTTCTAAAGTATTGATACAGCAGAATTGCAATTTAGTTGAAAGGAATGTACTCCTATATATTATTCAGGAAGTCGAATTTTGTAAACATACACGGCTTATTTAAAAAGATATAGGCAACTATAGAGGGCCGTGCTGAATGAACTAAAATAGATTTATTTTTCACAATATAACAAGTTGTATGAGAAATCAATGCGGTACATATGTTACTTGCTAAACTTCAATTATTTTTTAATAGTTTTTGGCTAAGTATGTTTTGTCTTTTTTAGATATTTCTTAAAATGATTTTTTCCAGCACGGCCCCTTATCCACATCTATATATTATTTGTTATTATGAATTCACAATAACTGTTGCGGCACATATAACGTATTAATAGAGTACATTTCTTGAGTTATAGACATTTGTTAATACGGTATGTATTATTCAAGTTACATGGGGGGCCGTGCTGAAAGCGTTTGGCTGGCACGGCCACCTTTTTTTGCATATTTCTTCAAAAGTATAGAGGTACATTGAAAAAGAAATCGGTACATATACTGCTAGAGGCGAGTACATTGCAATGGTGTACACCATAAATGCAAATTCTGAGGGGCCGTGCTGGGCAAACGTACATTTAAAAATACATCATGAATAGGTAGCTTGGTTCTTGTCAATCTGCTAAATAGTAACTGTGATGGTGTGTATTGTGAACCAAGAACTGGAGTATTACGATATTCTAGCAATACTTCTTGAAAGTCTGCCCCACTCTCAGTTGACTTATTTAGCAAACTTTTAGCAATTCCAACAAACCTTTCCACAAAACCATTGGACCTAGGATATTTTGGGCTTGAAGTAATCAATTTTATATTCCAAAGTGTTGCAAAATTCTGGAACTCAAAAGAGTTGAATGGCATATTATCAGCCCTCAAGATCCTTGGTATACCATGAGTTGAAAAAATATGCTTCAATATATTAATCACAGTAGATGCAGTTAATGAATTTACATGAATTAACTCAAACCACTTAGAGTAATAGTCAGTTACAATTAAATAAGTTTTGCTATTCCACTGTAGAAAATCACAAGCAATTTTTTGAAATGGTAATGTAGGTATCTCATCAAGCAACATAGGTTCTTTTGATTTCTTCGCACTATATTTTTCACATGTTTCACATTTTGATATAATATTAATAAAATCAGTCTCAAGATTTGGCCAATAAAATAAAGATTTTGCTCTAGCAATTGTCTTGTTAATTCCAAAATGACTTGAATGAACTTTTTTAATTACTCTATCTCTTAATACCAATGGCACTATAATCTTATAATCTAAATAAACTATTCCATTTTCATATGTAATGTTATCTTTACATTTATAATAAAATTTCACCGTATCAGCTACTTTATTTTTGCATTTAGGCCACCCATTTTTATAGTAAAATATTAATTGCTGAAGGACTGAATCATTTTCAGTTTCCACCATAATGAGATTTTGTACATCTCCACTGACATTGATAGTGTGTACCGTTTTAGTAAGAGAACTATCCAATTCTTTATTGTCAGCATTGCTTGAAGCACGACTTAAGGCATCTGCTACATGCATCTTAGAACCTGGAGTGTATTGAACATCCAAATCATAAATGCTTAATTTTATTTTTATTTTTCTTAAACGTTGAGAACCAATAGAATTAATTTCTTTCTTCATAATTGCTACTAATGGCTGATGATCTGTTTGCATAATTACATGTCTTCCATAAATATAGTAGTGAAACTTTTTACAAGCAAAAAGTATAGCTAAAAATTCCTTATCTATTTGTCCATATTCAGATTCACAAGTAGATAAACTTTTTGAGGCATATGAAATTGGATGACCATTTTGCATTAGTACACAACCAATTGCATCTTTAGAACTGTCAGTCTGAATTACAATTTGTTCTTTGGGGTCAAAATTTACAAGTACTGGTGGACTTATTAAAAGATTCTTAATATTATTGATACATGTTGTATAACTAATATTCCATACAAATTCTACGTTTTTCTTCAACAATTGCCTAAGTGGGCTGGTTACTTCAGACATATTGGGGATGTATTCCCTATAATAATTAACAAAACCTAAAAATCTCTGCAGACTTTGCTTATCACTTGGCATGTCATATTCTAACACAGCTCTAATCTTATCTTTGTCTGGTACTAAATTTCCATCTACAATTTCATGACCAAAATATTTAACTACATCAGGTAAGTATTGAATTTTCCTTGGGTTAAACTTAGTATTCAACTCACGAGCTCTGCTGAGGACTTTTTCGAGTATCTCATCATGTTTTTCTTTTGATTCTGCATGAATTAAGAAATCATCGATGTATGTAAACAAACCTTCAATGTCACTAAAGCAATTTCTACAGTTTTCTTGAAAAACTTCAGCTGAGATTCCAAGTCCAAATGGCAGGACATTAAAACAATAAGATCCATAAATTGTAGAGAATGTACAGTACTTTTTACTGTCATCAGTTAATCGAATCTGCCAGAATGATTCTTTCAGATCTAAAACAGAGAAGAATTTTGAATGACCTATTTGTGACTTTAAATCATTGATTGTTGGAATTTCATAATACTTTTTTAAAATGCACTCATTGAGAGCTCTGGGGTCTAAACATAAACGGATAGAACCATCATTTTTTTCCAGAATAACAATCCTATTCACCCATTCTGTAGCCTCCTCAACTTTGGATATTACACTAAGTTTACAGAGTCTGTCCAGTTCATCTTTTAATTTATCTTTTAATTTTAAAGGAACCCTATGTGGAGGCTTGGACACTGGAATAGAGTTTTCTTTTAATAAAATTCTATATTTTTTAGGAAATTGACCTGTGCCTGAGAAAACATCCTTATATTTATCTATCAGTATCTGTTCATTTGATTGATTATTTTTGATACTGTTTATAAACTTTCTTTCAACAATGCCTAATAACAAACATGAATCCTTCCCTAATGTTGGCTGATATCCAGAATTAGTTACAATAAAATCTAATAAATAAACTTTTGACTTTAATTTTGTTTCCAATAAAACAGTACCATATGTTTTTATTTTTGATTTGTTATAGGCCTGTAATTTAACTTTTGATTTATTAAGTTTAATATTACTAAGTTTATTCCTTGATTGAATATCCTCTAGCACCGAGATAGGTATCAGGTTAACATCAGAACCTGTATCTAGTTTAAAGGTACAATTTATGCCATTCTCAATGACCAGGTCCTGCTCCCAACAGTTAGCATTATGTACTTGACCTACCGATTCACACAAAAAATCTTCTTTGTTGTTTTGCTCCTCGGATACAACTTGCACTTTTTTGGTGCGGCATACTTTTGCAAAATGGTTATATTTTCCACATTTTGCACATTTTGTTCCCTTTGCAGGGCCACCACACCATTTACACTGTATAGTGGGATTTTTAACTTGCACCTTGTGAACATCACCAACCGCTGAGTCACATTGCATTTCTTTGATTTGTGACTTTGTCAACTCTGATAGACGTAGCCTCTGTATAGTTTTTTCTAAATCTACATCTCCCATGCCCAACAAATTCTCTTGTTCGGATTTATTGGTAGTACCAAAAATAATTCTATCACGGATAGCTTCATTTTCATTTGTAAACTCACAATTTCTAGCTAGACTTTTTAAGTCCGTGAAATATACGTCGAATGGCTCACCCGGTCGCTGAGAGCGCTTGTAGAATAAAAATCTGGAAAACAGTAAATTTTTCTTGGGTTCACAATAAGCATCGAAGGACTTTAATAAGTCTTCGAAAGTGGCCACCTTTTCTTTTTCAAAATTATTATATATTCGTATTCCTTCCTCGCCAATAACATTTAGCAAAACTGCTATTTTTCTATGTTCCTTTTCTTCATCGAGCCCAGAGGCAATAAGATAAATATTCAATTCTTGCTTGAACCTTTGCCAATTACTTGGCAAATCCCCGCCGATACACAATTTTCCGGGCAGGTTGTACGACGCTGCGGCCATTTTGTACACTGTACTTAAAAAGTACTCTGTGAGTCTGTGACTGTACTACTGTAGGACGTAGGCAGCTAATACGAATTCCGCAAACTTGTAGGTACGTTATAAACAATACAATTTTTTTTTTTTTTTTTAAACAATTACGGCTGCGCCATGTATTAAAGTTATTTATTCAGATATCTATTACAGTGAGCGCTGACCAGTGTTGCCAACGGTTAACGTAGCTCTCCACCAGATTTAACTTCTAAAACCACCAGAAAACCACTAAAAAAAATCGGCCCTAATCTAAAAATCGCTAAAATTTCCACTAAACACATTTTTTTTTTTAAAGTCAGTCTTTATATTAGTAAAAAAAGTTCTTTAAAATCAACAAGTCAAGATCAGAAACAAAAATATTCAAACAGCCATTTTTTTTTTTTTTAATTAAACAGTTATGCTAAAATCCGTTTTCTTTACATGAATGTTGTCTGCACCATCATCGTCGGTTTGAGGTTTCACATTTAAATGATTCTTTGGTACCGATTTGTTATCAATCAATTTTTCCTTCCAATCTTACACTTTCTATTCTTAGTATAGCAGTTAAAAAATTCAACTTCATCCTGTTCCTTTGCTTGTTCTTTGCTAATTCTTAAATCTACATCCCCCTTGAGCAGCATTGAAATGTAATACTTCATTCCAATATTTTTTAGTATCTTTGAACCATTTCAGCAAATTGCGAATTTGCGACGAATTCATTCATTCATAAATGAAGTAAAAATAATATATTTCATAACGTTTTAGTGGCTCAGTGGTTGAGTGATAGCATTTTCACTAATTGAAACTGAAGTCAACTAAACCACTAGAAAAAACCACTAGCCACTAAACCCAATATTTCACCACTAAAAGGGGGGACGAAACCACCAGTTTTAGTGGAAAATCCACTAAGTTGGCAACACTGGCGCTGACACCATGCGCTATCGGACGGACGCCATTACCGCAGGGGGGAGACAGTTAGAACAAGCACAACTTCAGTAAAGAGAGAGTCGCCATCTATTTTACTATGATACATAATAGTTCCATAAGGATCGATAGATGTCGCTATAATCATAACTGCCGCTATATGCAAATAAGAAACTCAATTATTTAAGTTCTCTAATTTAATTTATAGTATTTTTCTAGAGAATATTTATAAAAAAAATCATCAAAATTATCACATTGTTTTAATGAACCTGTCCAGCATTATCGATTATGGCAACCATGTCACGGAAATCTTCAAAAGAGTACCTAATAGTAGGGTAGGACACAGTATGGCCGCCACAATTTGCGTTTGTGCTTGTTTGTGTGTCTTGTGTTCATATTGTTTTTAATTATTGGTTTTTGAGTGTTTTGTCTACATCAGACGTCGAGTTGAGTTTCTCCTCCGTCCTGTTAGTGGATTACTACCCGGAAACTAATATCTTTTAGACACTACGTTTGAAAAACTGTTGTGTTTTATTTAGTGATTTAGTGGTATTCTTGCGAAAAGACGCTATTTTGTGCTGTGTGTGTCTATCAAAATAGATACAATGCCTCACCGTTGCGCTTTTGGATGTAAGGACACTGGTAAGTAATTTTTTTTATACCTACTCGTATTTCTTTCTTCGGTCCGCTAAAACAGAACTCTGTTTACCATGTTAGAAAATCCTTCGATCGCCGGTAAAACCCCGCGGAGCCACATGTTAGGCTGGTATTACATTTATCAAATATCTTGGTCCAATGTACATTTGAAGAAATATGAAGAAATATGTTGATGAAGTCGTCCAATTTCTTTGATCAAATGTACATTGGACCAAGATATTTGATAAATGTAATACCACCCTTATGCGACTTCGCCGCCTGTCCGTAGAGCCCCGTCAGAACACATGTGGCTCGGCCAATATAAGCTTTTTATTAAAACTCAAAAGTCTAGTTTTCGTATAATAATCTTGTTTGGGTGCCAACTGATAAAAGAGAAGAGCTAATATTCAATCACCTGCCTTTTTCCAACTGAGATTTGAATGAATTATTTTGCATAGAGCTAATGTAAATTATTGTAGATGTAATAATACATCAGTTACATTTTATTACAATATAGGTACATACTTGTATACATTCTGGAATCTCATACAGGCAACCATAAGATGGACAAAATTGCAAAGACAAAAAATACAATATTATTTCTTTTGGTTTCAGGCAATGTGATGCATTCATTTCCGAATCCTGGCAAATTTCCTGAGCGTTTCAAAACTTGGGTTAGTCTAGTTGGATACAATCTGGAAACATTAACAGATTATGATATTTATAAGAAGAAGAGAATATGTGATATACACTTCACTGATGAACATCGTAATCGCTTTAAGCGTCTAAATGCATTGGCAATGCCAACTCTTTATTTGCCTGGTGAGTTGAATATTAAATTACATATTACAAAACACAATGCAAGGAGATGTGTGAAACATGTTTATGTTTTTGTAATTTATCAATACATTCAGTGTTTAATTAACAAAAAATATTTCAGTACCTACATGAATATCTTTGATTATATTTTAACTTCATAATTCTTTCAGGTGAACCGTACGGCATCACTGCTACAGCTGGGCCATCTGAGGCTAGCCCAAGTTTCAGTCAGCCTACCACTAGCACTTCTCTTCCTTCTACTTCTACCCCAGGTATGTTTTTATCAAATAATAATTAGGTACATGTCTTTGATATTACTGCATTTGGTGTGGCGGAATAGGATTTATATTGTGTCTGCTAATTGCCAATCAGAAGCATCAAAGTTATTATGTAACAAGACTACAAAATCATACCATAATAATTTAATAGTATTTATTGTAATTATTTCAGGTGAAAGTTACGGCATCGCTGCTACAACTCAGCAGTTTGAGGCTATCAGTGTTAGTCATCCTTCCACTAATACCTCTCTTCCTGCCACTTCAACTTCAGGTATTATAAACTATTCGTTTTTATTCTATCAACATGGTGCATGCTCTTGCATATTAAATTATTCATGTATTTTTTGTTTTCAGATAAAAGTCACTGCACTGCTGCTACAAATTCTGTGACTATGGAGCATAATTATAGCGCGATAAGCAGACAAAAACGATTACTCAAAGGTAATTTAACTTCAGCATTATAATTGAAGCTTATTACTGTGACTACCACCGTTGAGCATTCGTTGGTAGTTTAAAGTAATTAACTAATTTATTTATTTTTATAGACACAGTTTTAAATTAGAGTGATTGAATCAAAATGATATGTATATTAATTATGATGTTTTCAATTTTTCAGATACTCGTGCAAGTATTGGGGTGCGGTTCAATTGTACACAAATGAGACCACTCCAGACAAAATTGAAGTATCTTCAAAATGAAATTGGTCGTTTGCGCAAAAAAGGGCAGTCATTCAAAGCACGATTGGCTAATGCAGAAAAATTGTCCAATAAAGTTGCATTTCAACAGGTGACAAAAAATATGACCAAACCAGCAAAACTGTTTGTTCACATGCAACTACAGTCTAAAAAGAAATCCAAGGGGAGACGATTTTCGATTGAGGAAAAAGTGATGTCCTTGTCACTCTTTAAAAAGAGTCCCAAGTGCTACAGGCTTTTATGCAAATACTTTGCATTGCCATCAGCAAAAGCAATGAAGCGATTGTTGAGCCAAATAAAATTAGTACCGGGTATAAATCCCATAATCTTTGAAAAGATTAAAAAAGTGGTTGCTGAAAAGGATGTGCCAGATCGACTGTGCAGTCTAATGTTCGACGAAATGTCTATTACGCCACAAATTCTTTTTAATGCACATAAGGATGAACTAGAAGGATTTGCGTCAAATCAAGAGTCCTCATTTGCTGACCATGCCCTTGTATTTATGGTGAAGGGTGTGAAAAATAATTTCAAACAACCAATTGCATATTACTTCACAACCAGATTAAAAAAATATGAACTGGAGGTTTTAATAAAATCCGTGGTACAGCATGCATTGGAACATAGCCTCATCGTGGTTAATACGGTATGTGACCAAAGTCCTGTTAATGTTGGCGCTATAACCGAATTGGTCAATAAAACAAAAGCCACCTATCTACGTCAAGGCAAAGAGTGGCGTTATGAAATGTTCCGGGTTAATGGTCACAGCATAATCCCTCTTTATGATACTCCTCATTTAATTAAAGGTCTAAGAAACAATTTGCTGACCAAAGATATGACCTACGTCACATCTAACAAAAAAAAAACCATAAAGTGGGAATATTACCAAATGGTTTATGCTGCCGACAAATCATATGGAGAGTTACGTCTCCTCGACAAAATTACGGAAGAACACGTAAATCCCGAAAAAATTAATAAAATGCGTGTGAAGTCAGCGACTCAAATATTTAGTCACAGTGTTGCTGTTGTGACAGAACACTTGACGGCAAGGAAGGATCTTCCCGAAGATTGTCGTCAAATAATAGAGATGACTTTATTAATAGACAACCTATTTGATTCATTAAATGTGAGCAGTATGTTCATACCAAATGGTAAAATTTATAAAGGGCCTGTCAAACATAACTCGCCCCATCATGAACTGTGGCAAAAAGCCAAAAAAAATTTTAAAACTGTAAAATATATTAAAAAAATTAAAACTGGCAACAAAATCCGTCTGACTGAGACAACTATACCATCTGTGACAAATTTGATAAAAACTATAGAGGGCATGGAAAGCCTTTGGAAAGTGTTGTCTAGTAAATATGGTTTAGATGCAATGTTGACACGAAACTTCAACCAAGACCCCGTTGAAAATTTTTTCGGGAACATCAGGAGTTACGGGGCAAGAAATAATGCACCTAATACAGTGGCCTTTGAAGGAGCATTCAAAGCACTTTTATTAAATAATTTTAATTCTCCTCATTCAAGGAGGGCAAACTGTGAAGAGGATTCAAATGAGTGCCTCCAGACACTAGATTTTTTTTTAAGAGAAAAGATTGATACTCCTGATGTTCCTGAGGAAAGTGAAATAATTCATTATAATAGTGAAATTTGCTTTAACCAGTCAAATAAAACTGATGCTGGTCAAAGCAATTATGTCTGTGGTTGGGTTTTAAAAAAATGTTTAAAAAATGTTGTTAAAAGTTGTCAAATTTGCAAAAACACTTTACTAGAGAACACAACAAATCAAAATAATGTATTCATTAAAGCCAAAGAATATCAAAACAAAAAATGGCTTTGCTATCCTAGCAAAGAAATTGAAAATTATTTCAATGAGATACAAAATATTGCAACATCATGTTTAAGAAGAAATGTACCCAAAAAACGCTTGAAAGAAACAATAATTTCTTTTACGGATATGTTCATAGATTGTCCAAATAAATGTCCAACCCATAATGATACATTTAAGAAATACTTCTTGAATGTGTCATTAAATGTAATCATTTATAGTTGGTGTCGATCAGTCAATCGAATTTTGGTCGGAAAATTAATTTATGATGGTGAAGATGAAACAAAAATTGTAGCCCAATATTATTACAATAAGCATAAAAATTATAAAAATAGAAAATGAAAGCTATGCTAATACTTTATGATAAAAATGTAACAATGACAATAAACTATAAAGAGTGATTTTTCTGTTTAATTTCATAAAGTAATGAATTATTTTTATTTAATAAAAATAAATCATTCTGGAAGCCGACCCCAACATAGTTGGAAAAAGGCTAGGCAGATTGATTGTAATTTGGAAAAATTGTGTTAATTGCTACAAATTGCATATATTGCTTCCTATAAAAAACATGGTTCCTTACTGTGAAACTGCCAATTCTATTCAAATAATAATATAATATGGTGATTCCTTCAATGTAGCCCACGAAATTAAATATTTTTTGTGGTTTTTGCTGTGTTTACGTTGTATGTTTATCAAAATGCGTGATATAATGATTACCCTTTTGCTGAATCACATTCATTAAAATATCCATAATGATTGTAATTTAGGAAAGTTATCATCATTATAATCGCGAATCGCATTTTGATTAACATATTATTATGACGTAAAGCAAAGCTGCAATTTCCAAAAAGCAGCAAAAATTAAATTTCGCGGGCTACGTTGAAGGATCACTAAACCTATACATACATTCCTATACAGTAATTATACATATACATCGCCTACGTATAGCTACGTATAGTCTTAGTTCCCGTTAAGATATGTAGATGGCGTTTCGAATCTGTATGCTTCGAAATGGCACCAGAGGGCTCTCTTCTCCCATATTATTATTATACTCTTTGGACACAGGTCCTACCAGGCTGTACAATCTTAGAACATTTTACCATGCAAGTCGGGGAAAATGATTATACCAAATTGAAAGAGTACTGTAATCTACTAACAGGTCCTTCTACTAATGTCTTTTTAATTTTGACGTATTATAAAATCATGTACTTCTTGTTTGTAAATACAGATGTCGCTTGCTGACGTAAACCGACTAAATTAAAAATAGCATAAAATACACTACAACTTCACTGACCAAGTGACTATTATAATCTTATATCATAAAATCCATCAAGTGAATGCCAAATGTTACCATTAATAAAATAAATATTCTACTTAAGAGTATATTTAACTATTCTAGGCCACGAAATACGCGAAATCTATTAATTAACATCATAAAATATGTTTTTAGGAAATAAATCTTTACTATTAGCATACATTTAAATGCAAATGATATTCTCAAACCTGTAATAAACATTTCGTACTTTCGTATAGTAGTAGTTATTTTGTACTTTTTACTTGCAGCAATGAAGCTGTCAAACAATCAATGGCATTCTGTCTGTCATTAGTGCCGGTCGTTTTTGTTGATAAATTCAACAACTTACAACCTACAGTGCTTCTCCGAATCTCCGTAATTCATCGAGTTGAGCCCCTGCTCCTCGGGTTTACGTCGAGTGTTTTCATCAACCTAGTGCTTCTCCGTGAATTCGTTGAGTTGAGCCCTGCTCCTCCGATTAGCGTTGAGTGTTTTCACTAGTATTGTTCGAGACAGAGACTCTTTTAAGACTTTAAAGTGCTCCTGAGTAACTTTACCATGTCTAGTAAACGTTGTTGTGTTCCTCAGTGTCCGGAAATTGAAACCAGCAGTAAGTACCTCTAGAGATAGCTAAGACTACTACCTGTTTATGTACTGTTTTGGTGTCCGGTGGTAACGAATACTGTCGTATAGATACATAATAGTATATTATTAACATAAATAACGATTATTGAAAAATGGTTTTAACATTTTATCTTCTTTTTGCGAGGTTAGTGACTAACCTGGAGTCAGAGTTTTAAAGCCGCCCATGGCCCTCTGACTTGGCTTCACATGCCGTCGAGAAATATTGCGCAGGCATGCCGCTTTCGTCACGATATTTTCCTTCACCGTTTTTGAAGCGAGTGATAATTATATAACCTTCCTTTTTTAAAGTCGGCAAAAATACGCAATTACGCACATGAATTCGAAAAGTCAGAGATCAAACTATTTGATGTTAATCTGTGTCACAAGCTTATCTTCTATAATTGTAACATTTACCTAGATTTGCATTAAACTCAATATAAACTCCTGTTTTTTGCAGATTCCCAGAGAGTTCTTCATTGGTTTCCAAATCCTGAAAAGGACATTGCTCGTTTTCGAACATGGGTCCATGCTATTGGTGGAAACATTTTGAGCCTGAGTAATGAAAACATATATAAACTTCGTCGAGTGTGTCATGCTCATTTTGAAGAGAAATATTGTTGTCGTAACAACAGAATTTCTAACATAGCCATACCAACACTGCTTATGCCAGGTAGGTGCACTATTTAGCTTTACAATTTAGCTATGACTGTATGTATACAGTATGTTCTATTTATTTATAATATAATCACATTATTAGCTTAATAAGCTTTTGTGTGTTTGTCTTAAGGGTCCCCGCATTTTTAAACATTAAATTGAATTAAAAAAAGTATATTGTACATTTTGTCTACATGTAGAATGTTTTATCAGAATCGGCCTGTTAATTTTCAAGAAATTTATGTGGAAGACAATATTTGGCAAAATTTTGCCCTTAAGATTTGGAGATTTTATCCAGCCTTGTTCTTGCCAGCCAGTTTCAAAGAGTTTCTTCTGCTCTCTTACCACACAGTTTGGCAGCAAGTATGTATTGATCTTATTAAAGTTGTGTTATTTTTGTTGTTGCAGGTCCACTATCCATATCATCATTTACTTACACTGATAGAATACCGTTCAGGGAAGTTGAAAATTTACCATCAACATCAAAAGGTTAGTTCACCAAGATTTAGGCCGAGATTTATTAAGTCCCCGTCATGACAAACTATAATTTTGAAAACAAAGAACTTCCACTAAGTTACGTAGTGAAACAAATAATCCCAAATTCAATCAACTCAAAGTAACATACATATAATACGGAACTAATGACCAGTTTCACTTGGTTATATTTCTTTATTTACAAATTTATAGCTTCTTCTGACAGGGACCTTAGTATGTGTTTTGCCTCCACTTATGTTCCCATCTCTGTCTTGCACTTGTATTTTGACAGTTGTGCCACAGTGAATGGAATAATGCTTAGTCAAAGCATGAGCTAAGTAATTTTTATTTAAAGACAGGACCTTAGGGTCCATTCCATTTCTACTTAAGGGGAGATGAGTGGAGACAAGCCTAAAAAATAATCAATAGGATTTCAATATTTTCACCTTATTTTTAAGAGTTGAATTAACACATCTCTGCCCTCTCCGTTTTGGTGAAATGCTTCTAAGTAGCCTGACAAAAACAACTACCTAGCAAAATCTTATCTATCCTTCCTTAGTAATATTGTTTTGTTATGAACATGATACCCTGACCTGATTTAAGCGGCATATGGGGCAAATTTCGTTTCCACCCATGCATGTCACCTTTGATCAAAGTAATAATTATTTGAATATTGAGGTCTTGGTGCAAATAGGCATTTCTCATATCTATATTTACTGCTACATTTCAAGCAACACAAGTTCATCTATAATAATTGCTCTATTATTCTTATTTCAGGACCACAATCTCAACCAGAATTCCGAAAAGCATTAAAAGAAAACGAAAACCCATCACAAGGTTGGTTGATATAATTGAATCTTTCCCAAGCACCAGTTTTCTAATTTCAACATTAAAATTATTTTCCTGCTTATTAATATTGATAGACCTGCTGTTTTTCTTTCTTCTATTCATCTTATGGTCAAAATAAAGGTACCTACTGTACCTTTGTAACACGATAAGCCTAGCAAATGAACTTAATTATATCTTTTGCATTCCAGCCACTGTTGAACTAGATGCAACTGTTGAGAATCTTGCAATGCAAGAATGTACACTAGCACCTATACCTGTACCTGTACCTGCACATGAAAGTGAACATATTGGTAAGTAGTAATCTGTTACATGGCATAATTTAAGACCAAATTTTTTGAAACATTGTTCCTGAAATACTCTTCAGGCACAATGTTTAAAAAAAAACATAATATTCTTATGCAATCTCACCTGCCTAACTTAGCTTGTTTTCTAATAGCTTAATTTTATTTGCAGGTTCAAATACTATTAAAAAAATTGTAAAACATTTTAAAATGTCAAAAAAGGAGCATAATTTATACCAAAAATTGGTTAGCACTAGAATTAAATTGTCAAAATGCCGGAACAAGGCACGGAAGCAATCTCTACAATTAAAAGCAGCCAAAAACTTTATGAACAGTAGCAGCTTTATAGCTACTGTAAACAATTTGCCAAGCGCTGCTAAAATTTTAACCATGCTACAGTTCAGAGAACATAAAAAAAAATCAAAAGGCAGAAGATTTTCTACTGAAGAAAAAATTTTAGCTTTGGCAATGCTGAAACAAAGCCCCAAAGGTTATCGCTTGCTGCGAAGAATGTTAGTTTTGCCTTCTCAGAACATACTCACAAAATTTTTGAATCAAGCAAATATAAAGCCCGGTATTAACAGCAATGTATTTGCTCAACTAAAACAAAGAGCGGATAAAATGAAGCCAGCGGACAAGCTCTGCGTTTTAATGTTTGACGAAATGTCGCTGAAAGCTAACGTAACATACAATGAAAGAAAAGATTTGGTGATAGGTTTTGTGAATAATGGACGCGAGACGAAACCAGAATTTGCAGACCACGCACAGGTTTTTATGATCAGGGGTCTTATAAGAAAATATAAGCAACCTGTTGCTTATACATTTGCACAGTCTGCCACTAAAGGCCCAGAGCTTGCTGTGCAAATTAAAAATATTATTGAAAATATTCAAGAAACTGGCTTCAATATAGTGGCTACAGTATGTGACCAAGGCACAAATAATAGACATGCCTTAAATCTTCTTTTAAACGAAACCAGGGGACATATGCTAAGAAGTGGACAAGAAGTCAAAGAAGACACAAATATAATAATAATTAATAATAAGAAAATTGTTCCACTTTATGATCCCCCACATTTGTTAAAAGGTATCCGTAACAATCTTTTAGAGAAGAATTTAAGGTATACAATGGAAAATAAAGAAAAGACAGCTAAGTGGGATCACATCAAACAGTTGCACCAAGAAAATCCAGCATATAAAGGTATAAGATTGATGCCCAAGCTGTCAGATAGCCATGTGGATCCAACGAGGACGAAAATGAAAGTGAAATTTGCCAGCCAAGTTTTCAGTAGAACTGTTTCTTGTACTATGGGATATCTTGCAGGTAAGATCGAGAATCCGATGTTATTGTGTTAAAAATCAGCTATATTAGGTTGTACTCAAATGGCTTAGTTCACTACATAGTATAAAACAAAGTCGCTTCCCGCTGTCTGACCCTATGTATGCTTAGATCTTTAAAACTACGCAACGGATATTGATGCGGTTTTTTTAAATAGATAGAGTGATTCAAGAGAAAGGTGTATAATTTATAAATATAAAACGCGGGCGAAGGCGCTGGCGGAAGCTAGTATATCATAAATGGTACTTTCTGTATGTATTTTTGACACCATGGAATGTAAATAATTCAATTCTAATTTAAAAAAAAAAACAATATTAAAATGGCTTCAGTTACTTGGTTACTTAAAATGTATATTGGTAAACCATCTATGCAAGCATATTTATCAAAGCATAGGTACATTTATACAATTACAGCACTTATTGTATACATAAAGTGTACAATAAGTGAACATAAATGTTAAAAAGTAATCTAATATTAAATTATTATTATTTTACAGATAACAGAATCCTCCCAGCGGAATGCAAGGAGACTGCAGATGTCCTACTTTTTTTTGACAATCTTTTTGATTCTGTCAATGACAGCTTTACAAAAAACAGATTTTCAAAACCTCTCCTGGGACCAGTAACACCACATTCAAAACACCACGAGTTTTGGTCTAAATCCAAAAAAGTTTTAAAATCTATGAAATTTATAACAGAAAAAGACAAAATTGCAAGTGTACCTACTATCAATAATTGGGTATGGACACTCGAAGGCATAGAAACATTAGTAAAAATATTAGAAATTGACCATAATATTACGTCCTTATGGATGCGGCACCTAAACCAAGACCCTATAGAAAATTTCTTTGGGGCTATAAGAAGCCATGGGTGCCGTAACACAAATCCAACGCCAGAAAGATTTGAATCGGCGTTAACAACCTTATTGGTCAATAGCCTGTCCAGTGTCCATGCCCCTGGAGCAAATTGTGAAGAAGACCAATGTAATGCACTACATGCCCTCGTCGCACAGACGGGTATTTGACCCTAAAACGCGGCCAAAATTCAATTTCAAAAAGGTCCCGTTTCCTAGAAATTAGCCTTACCTGCCTATACCAAAGGGATTAAGGAACAATGGGCGGCCATCTTTTTTACCTGACTCTTGTCAGAACACACCTAGTCAGACGAGTTTCGACTGCGCTGTTGGTTGCACGTTTATTTTTGTAGTGAGTGTTTGGAAAGTTTCTAGTTTTCATTAATTGATAAAATTGATAAATTCTGTTTCCACCGAAGATTTTCAACATGGATATTGCAGAACCTGGTATTTATTATTCAAATATATTGTTATTTCTAAAATAATTTGTTTTTATATAGTGTTATAGTGTTTTTGGATAACTGCATTACTTTTCACTAATCATTCTCGCAATCAAATTTAGAAAAGGCTAAAAGTAAGATAATCGGGCATTATCGGATTATATCTAGTATAAGGTTTGGTAGTACATATATTTGTGATATATTATGTAGAAAGAAAAATTGCCACTTTTTGCCTCTTATATGGATTTCCCTTATTTTTATGTTTTAAGATCTCCATAAACACTAACTTTGTTTTGCGGTTGTGATTATATTTTTGGATTTTAATTGTTCTAGGAACGTCAGGGACTCGAGTGTTGACGCGAATGGATATTTACAACATGATCCATAACCATTCCGATGGATTTACGATTAAAAAACTTGATGAAGTTGAAGGAGAGTTAATTAATTACTTTTCTTTTGATAACGAAAAAAAAGAAGTTTTTCGTCGTAAATTTGCGACATTCAAGCATGATTTTAAGTCAAGATGGCAAGCAGCAAACAGGACTAAACATAAATTTTTAAATAACAACGAACAATAGCTTCAAGGCACTCTTGAAATACCTCGGAAAAGACTTTCTAGCGGTAATGCAGGGCGCCCAGATAAAAACTTTGACGATTTGTCTGAACGAAGCAAACGCAGAAAAACTGAGAATCTTCGTGAAAGCCACGAAGCTCGAGAGCTATTATATGCCGGTCAAATGGCACTTCGAGAGCGTGGAGATACTGATGGAGCAAATATTGTGAAGGAAATTACAGAATCACCGACTCGTGGCCGTGGACATGAGTACCGCATCGCCTTGCGCAAAAGTGACACGTCATCATCACCAGCAACACAAATAACACCAACTGCAGCGTTATCCATGTTTGTCGAAGCAAATTTAACAAGGAGACAGTACGATATAGTGCGTGAGACAAATAAAAAGTTCTATCCTTGCTACACCATCCTCCAAAAAGAAAAACAGCAATGCTATCCAGATCCTGAAAGCATTACCATATCTGAGACCTGTGCTGAAATAAAACTGCAAGCATTGCTGGACCACACAGCTAAGCGATTGTTTCTATATTTAGAGGAAGTGATTTCTACATTATCAGTAGAGGAGTTGTCATCACTTGAACTTATATATAAGTGGGGATGTGATGGATCACAACAAGCTGAATATAAGCAAAAGTTTGAAAACTCAAGCAATACAGATGCTAATATATTTCAGTCAAGTTTGGTCCCTGTTCAATTAGTTTGCAAGCGCAACAATGACCCTAGTTCTGATATGACAAATGCAAATGTCATTTGGCGCAACAACTCTCCATCTTCACACAGATTTTGCAGGCCTATGAGGATAAGATTTATCAAAGAAACTCCCGAAACAACGAAAGAAGAAATTAAGCATTTTGAAGACCAAATTAAAGATTTGAATACTACCAAATTAACAAGTGCTGCAGTCGAAGTTTCTGTCAAACACACCTTATTATTCACAATGATTGATGGTAAGGTATGTAATGCTGCCACAGATACTAAATCTACAATGAGATGTTATCTTTGCAAATTAACTTCAACAGATTTTAACAATCTCGATAAAGTGAGGAGCTCAGAGGTAATCAAGGAAAATTTTAAATTTGGGCTTTCAATTCTTCATGCTAGAATCAGATTCTTCGAAAGCCTTCTTCATGTCGCATATAAGATTCCTGTAGGGAAGTGGCAAATTAGGTCGCAAGCAGAAAAAGACATCGTAAAAACTAAAAAGCAAGAAATCCAAGAAAGGTTTCGAGAAGAACTTGGTCTTTTGGTTGATATTCCAAAAGCTGGTTTTGGCAATACCAATGACGGAAATACAAGTAGGAGATTTTTTGAATCTTCTGCGGAGGCTTCCGCTATAACTGGTATCAATGAGGAATTAATAAAAAGGTTCGCAACAATATTGGAAGTCATTTCGAGTGGATATGACATAAATATTGAAAAGTTTTCTTCATATTGTGACAGTACAGCAGAACTTTATGTTAGCTTATACAGCTGGCATCCGATGACACCCACTGTACACAAAGTGCTGATGCACGGGCCACTCATCGTGAAAAACGCTCTGATCCCAATCGGAACTTTGTCTGAAGAAGCAGCAGAAGTTAGGAACAAGCATTTTCGAGATTATAGGGAAAATTATTCGCGAAAGTTTTCCCGTGTAGATTGCAATAGGGATATTCTGTATAGGCTGCTGCTCACTTCAGACCCGTATCTTAGCTCAATTAGGCCTAGACCTAAGAAAAGTTCTAAACCTTTTACCTCTTCCGCAAAAGAAATGTTACTGCCATTTCCCGACAGTGGTGACTCGGACAAGGAAAATAAAGATTAGGAGTACTTACCATACCGTTTTATAATTGGTTTTTAATGTCTAATAAAATAAAAATGTAAGAATGTGACATATTTTTTCTTTACCTTTTCTCAAACACCTAGATTCCTTTCCAATTGATATTTTGCCATCAACTAGGTTTTGAATCATGATTTTTCAATAAATTAGGCTATATAAGCACCGAAATATTAAAAAAATATTGTTAAATAGTTTTGGCCACGTTTTAGGGTCAAATACCTGTCTGTGCGTCGTTACGAAGACTAGTGAAGCTGCGACGACTGGTGATATCTTTTTAGACATTGTAAATGAGATTACCCTTACGCCTTTAGAGGAAAAAAGTCAGCCCCAAATAATGGGGCCCCTACAATATGTTTCGGGATATTTTTAAAAAAAATCGAAAAATAAGATATTTAGGTCCTGCGAAATTTGTAAGGGTAATCTCTATAGCGAAATTGAAGATGATTTTATTTAAAGAAGAGAATACGCCAATCGTCGTTGGCTTTCTAGCCCTAGCCCAGATTTCGTCACATGCATCTCAAACATGCAAGACATTATAAATAAAATATTAAATGATAATTTTGAAAGAAAAGCCCTTAGGGAATACACTAAAACAATAATTTTATTATTTTTAGATTTTAATTTTTTAACATGCTCAGTTCACAAAGATAAGTTAATAGAATATTTAATTAATTTAGTATGTAGATTTTTTATGTTTACATATTGTAAAAATTTAAATAAAATATTATCTGGGAAAAAGGATATCGACAGTGACGAGGACATACTGCAGTGCAAAGCAAAAAAATATTTCAAGCGATGCTATAAGAGAAAAAATAAATAATATTATTTATTTAAAATATATGAGTTTTTTTTAGAAAATTTAAGTACCTACCATAACATTTTTTTTTTTCTTAAAGACAATTTTCTAAATACCTACTTCATATTATTTATTTTTATATTTATCAAATATGTATTTAAAACAGAGTGTTTTAATTAAATATTTGATAATAATGAATGTATAAGTCGCACATTTATGAAAAAATCAGGTTTTTGTTCAAAAACCTAGGCTTTTGATCAAGAGCCGGAAGTACACAAAATTATTACTATAGGTTATCATAAACCTGAGAAAATCCAGTTTCTTTTATCAAAAACCTATACTGGATTAGTTTTGGTTCTTGATAAAAAAAAGCCTACGTTTTTGATAGAAAACCTGATTTTGTCTTAAACCTGCATTCTAGTATTATTTTTAGAAGCAATGTATTGTTAGCGTGTCCAATTTCTGGCTATGTATTAGGAAATCTACTTAATTATAATTATTCAAGTATGTACGAACAACTGGTACCAACACTTATTACAAAATAAATGATTATAATGACTTATAATATTATGGGTTTTATTTTATGTTATTTTCTGCAGCTCTAAATAATCCCATAATTTATTCTTATGTTAATCTATGAATAAACTATGGGGTTATGAAAATAAATTAACTAATAATTAAAACACCCTGAAAGCAGGAATGTTGGTAGACGTATAGATCTAATTATATACATAGCAGGAAAGTTGTAGGTTTGTAGTTACAGATGGCGCCACCAACCGCTTTCCATCTGAACCGGTCGAGTAAAGCCTCTATACCTATATATAAAAGTACTCTGTGGGTCCTACCTCAAAGACGCCTGGCCGGCTACTGAAACGAAGCGCGCGGGCCGCCTTGTTATATAATATCTTGTTAAAACAATAAAAAACTGTTTTGAAAAAAATGAACCATAGAATATTCTTCGTAATTTCATTGCCTATTTTTTGACATGTTTTTCGGGAGTAAAAGTTGGGTCTACTTCAAGTACGACTTAAAAAACGATAAAAAAATCGCGAAAACAGGGAGTTTTCGCGATTATTTTTGATCGAGTGGAGTTGTAAATATCGTGTTTTGAACCATAGAATAATCAAGAATATTTATTAAACTACAACATGTATTTTTATCAGATCAGATCAAAACAAATAATATTTGATTGTTTAATGTTGAATCAAAAATAGGTCGATTCTGGGAGTCCTCGCCTTAAGAAGATTGTTAATTAACAATAAATAATTTTCAATTATAAACCTTGTATGATTAATAAAACACAATCCTGGTAATTTTATTTAAAGACATGTCTTTATTTAAGGCGTTCTGCCTTCTGCCTAAGGCATTAAGTCCGCCTCTGTACATTTGTGTGCTTGAAGTATTAAATAAATAAATAAATAAATATTTACATTACAAGAAATATAGTTCTACCCCGAATGAATGAAACCGCGTATAAAGCGATATGCCTTCATTGATGTATTTTTTATATCCATGGGTGGCGATTTTAGAATGTTTAACGTATCTGAAAACAATAACATAATTCTACGTTTTCATAAAACATTTTGTTTAAATTCTATGTTATAAACGGTTTTCTTCTTTCCTGCGTATAAAAAGGTATCATAGACATGTCTGCCATGCTTTTATTTTAATATCAGCGTAGAAACAGTCCTCTATCGGTTTTTCTAAGAAAATATCAAAATAGGAAATATGTATAAATACCAATATAAAGTTCCTAAAGCTAATAAAACATTATAGAATATATTTATAATTGTACATAGAATTATTTCTAGAGCGGTTTGCCACAGTCATGTATAGATGACAAGCCAAAAAGTGCCCAGCACGCCACTGTCACGACTACATGACAGACTTTTAAACGTAAATAAATCTTACTAAACAACATTTATTGTTTTATTTCTTTCGCTAGTTATGTTCCTCACTCATATTACATGGACTCATTCTTATTTATATTAACAAACCTCCTTTCTTTATATTTCATTTATATTTACATAAGATGACAAAAACTTAAACCAATTCTAAACATCGAAAAACATAGTGCCCTCCACGCCACAGCACAGAACACATATACTCCTAACGGAGCGCCACAGTCACCATAGGATGACAAGTAGTGATGTAACTGGCAATATAACAAGAATATCGACCTGACCGGTAACCTACGTTACAGTTAATTTCTTTAAGTTAATCTACAAAATTTAAATACAAACGTTGATATTGAAGTTTTATAATTGAGAAATCGTGAAAGATTTTAATACCAAGCTATTTATCTGCTCATCAAATGTCGGTGTCAGTTGATTATCGATAAATCATAATGACCATAATGCCCATCCCCATCACGCTGTCAAATTGTCTGTGCCTGGAACGCCGCTGTCATCTATACGTGACAATCCCCTGACTGACGTCAAACGCGAAAAGTTTTTAAATAGAGGTGCACTCTATTTATAATAATAAAATAAAATTATAATAATAAAAATGGGTGAAAGTAATATGAGTACTGAGGACCTAATAAATACGTTACAAGGTGTCGATAATGACTCTTTCGTTATGGAAGAAAGTGCGGAATTATTAGATGAAGATTTTGAGGTAAGTTTACCTATTTCATTTATTCTTACTAAAATACAAATAAAACAATATTTTATTGTAAAATACTATAAAATATTGTTTTTTCTTAATGCATAGTTTATCGTTTTTTAATAGAACGTAAAAAAATGTTCGGAAGAACTATAAGCTGGCGATGTTTAAGACGATTTTTTTTTTATAGAAAATAAAATAAAACTAGACAACAATGTTTAATATAAAAATATGTCTTTATTTATCTACTTAAAATGTTACTATCTCGATCTATTTCAAGCGAGCTCAATTTTGAATCGCTGAATATTTAAGATTAATTCTTAATTCTGTGTTTCAAAACTGAGCTCATGGACATGGGTGCCCTTAGCCTCCTGGAAAAATGTGATTAATTTTTTATACACGTCGGGCAGCACACACGGTGCGAGAGAATTTAATTGATGTTCGATGATTATAGCGAAATGATAATTCTGTGCCTTTGTATCATTGTTGTTTGAACATTTTGCACAGTTTGTGTCCGGCGCCGGCGTCTTCAACGCCACTGTTTGGGTGATTTTTTCTTCCACCACAGCACTTCCACTGGCTCTTTTCTTTTTGGCTGGCTTTGCTAAAACTGATTGAGACATGACGTCCCAATCGTCTTCCTCGAGCTCGGGTAAAAGGCTCGGGGACTCCGTTCGGAACCTTTTTGCATCTGCAAAGGAGAAATGAAATGTTTATTTTTACTTTTATCTACACTAGACTCAGCCAAAGGCTGCTCTCTCACTCCTATCTTCTCTATAGATTATATTATAGAAACTAGCTGCTGCCCGCGGCTTCGCCCGCGTGAGTGTCGGAAATTACCCCATACATCCCCCCCGGGTTTTAAGTATAAATATTGAGTTTCGAGTTAATCGGACAGCGTGTTAAAATTCTTCCATACAAACACTGACACCCCCCAACCCCCCTTTAGGGGGTAATTTAGAAAAACAAAAAACTACAAACTTTATAATTTATTTTGATAACTAATCGTGCGAAGTTTCATGTTTATTACCTCAAGGAATAAGATTTTTCATACAAACTTTCATCCCTTATTTTACCCCCTTAGGGGTTGAATTTCGAAAAATCCTGATACACGTTATTCTTAATTTTTGGGTTTAAGTATAAATATTGAGTTTCGAGTTAATCGGACAGCGCGTTAAAATTCTTCCATACAAACTTTGACACCCCCCAACCGTAGGATAGGATACTTTTCCGGGATAAAAAGTACCCAGTGTGGTGCCCAGGATATTAAAGAATAATTATACCAAGTTTCATCGTAATCGAACCGGTAGTTTTTGCGTGATGGCTGAACAAACAGACAGACAGACAGACAGACAGACAGACAGACAGACAGACAAAAAAAAAATTAATCAAATTTTTGGGGTCGGTGTCGGTCTAGTAACACCCCCTGCTATTTTTTTTTTTGATATTTTCAATGTACAGAATTTTCACTTCTACAGATTTATTATAAGTATAGATATAGATAACGTAGCAATCTACTGGTAAAAGAAAATTTAAAACCAGTCCCGTATTTTCAGAGTTTATTGATTAAATACATATAATCTTTTATCATTAGATTATTGCTTAATGCATAGGAAAAATATAGGAAGTGTCGTTTTACTAGCAACATCTTTTTAGTAAATCAATTATTGTTTTTTAAATACGAAGAATAACTATGTTTTATATCAGATCTAAGTGACCCTCCGTATTTAAAACAAGATAAATGTAAAACTACTCATTACTTACCATTTCCTGCCATTTTACACTGCCGTTTCCCGTTTCCCGTTTAATAATACTTTATTAATGCAACTATTTAGTTTTTAAATAAAAAAAATCACTACTGGCATAATTATCAACGCACAGCCTAAACTACTAATGGGAAAAATTAAATATTTTAGTGGGGCTCCCATACGTCAAAAGAGATTTGTTTGGACGTTTTACATACAGCTTGGCA
This sequence comes from Eupsilia transversa, assembly GCA_914767815.1. Classification (NCBI taxonomy): domain Eukaryota; kingdom Metazoa; phylum Arthropoda; class Insecta; order Lepidoptera; family Noctuidae; genus Eupsilia; species Eupsilia transversa. The sequence continues at coordinate 8,403,388 of OU611873.1, read as the reverse complement.
AAAAAGAGTGGAAAAATTGAGGTCGCTAGTCGCTACTAGTTGTTTTGTTCATTATGAATAAACAAGTACGCAGTGATCGTTGCGAAATAATGTAGAAAATAGTGAAATAATACGACGGAATTGTTTTTTGACACAGAAGCTACTCGCAGTTGACTTGTTTAATAGTGTTTTCATAACAAACATTTCGTAGTTTCAATTGTTACCGCAATTCTTTCTTGCCAAGCTGTAGATACGAACCCTTAATGTACTAGTCCGACTCGCACTTGGCTGGTTTTGTGTGTTTCTTCTAATGGTCAGGACAAGGTTCATATGCAAGTATTTTGGGACATACCACAAGATGAGTTGAAAACTCTCCGTCACCTGAGCGAAGCCGGGGCGGGCAACTACTGTGTAATTATTTTTCTTTTATCATAAATTTATATTTTTTTATTTTCAGCCGCCAGAAAATGTTCCCATCGAAGTTCCTGTCTTGCCATCAACCTTGGGACAACCATCAACGTCACGAAGTGAATTTAATTGGACTGGCGATAGCTATCATCCGACTGTGGAACCTTTCGAGGAGTTTACGTCGGGAATCAATCCTGGAAGTGGCCTATCTCAAAATTCGACAGAATCTGATATTTTTTCATATTTTGTGGATACTGATTTTGTAACACAAATAGTTGAACAAATCAATAAGTTTCATAGATACTTTGTGCTTAATGTAGACATCCGAGTTCATTCAAGATTACAAAAGTGGTATGATGTTACGGTTCCTGAGTTTTATATATTATTTTTGTCCATAAGTATGCTTATGACACGTAATCGCCATCTTTCCATTGAAGAGCACTGGTCAACTGACCCTTTACTGGTCTCCCCTGTGTTTAGCCAATTAATGACTAGAAACCGATATTGCTCAATTCTAGCATTAATACACTTTTCAACAAAACAACAAAATTGAAATGGTTACGAAATACGTCAGGAATAAGTTTAAAACTATTATAACGCCATTCAAAACCCTTTGTATTGACGAAAGCATTGTACCCTTTAAAGGAAGATTAGTTTTTAGACAATATTTACCGAACAAACGGAACCGTTTTGGAATTCAACTTTTTGTGTTATGTGATGTAACTAGTGGCTTAATAATTGATTTTATTGTATACTAGCTGCTGCCCGCGGCTTCGCCCGCGTGAGTGTCGGAAATTACCCCATACATCCCCATGGGTTTTAAGTATAAATATTGAGTTTCGAGTTAATCGGACAGCGCGTTAAAATTCTTCCATACAAACTCTGACACCCCCCAACCCCCCTTTAGGGGGTAATTTAGAAAAACAAAAACTACAAACTTTATAATTTATTTAGATAACTATTCGTGCGAAGTTTCATGTTTATTACCTCAAGGAATAAGATTTTTCCTACAAACTTTCATCCCTTATTTTACCCCCTTGAGTTTGAGTGTTGAATTTGAGGGTTGAATTTCGAAAAATCCTGATACACGTTATTCTTAATTTTTGGGTTTAAGTATAAATATTGAGTTTCGAGTTAATCGGACGGTGCGTTAAAATTCTTCCATACAAACTTTGACACCCCCCAACCCCCCTTTAGGGGGTAATTTATAAAAACAACAAATAACAAACTTTTTCATTTATTTTGATAATTATTCGTGTGGAGTTTCATGTTTATTACCTCAAGGAATAAGATTTTTCATACAAACTTTCATCCCCTATTTGACCCCCTTAGGGGTTGAATTTCAAAAAATGCTTCCTTATTCCTTGCCTACATTATAAAGGGAACATCTGTGCAAAATTTCAGCTCTCTAGGTCCAAGGGTTTGGGCTGGGCGTTGATGAGTCAGTCATTCAGGACTTGTCTTTTTATTAATAGGTATAAATATAGATAGTAGAATAGGATACTTTTCCGGGATAAAAAGTACCCAGTGTGGTGCCCAGGATATTAAAGAACAATTATACCAAGTTTCATCGTAATCGAACCGGTAGTTTTTGCGTGATGCCTGAACAAACAGACAGACAGACAAAAATTTTTTTAATCAAATTTTTGGGTTCGGTGTCGGTCTAGTAACACATTTATTTTTTTGATATTTTCAATGTACAGAATTTTCACTTCTACATATTTATTATAAGTATAGAAAGATTGTGGTGCAACTACTTAAATAAGCGACCCACTAAATTTAGGAGTTGGTGGAGCAGTAGTTGTCAGCCTCATCAAAGACTATTTTAATTCAAATAGGCATCTGTATTTAGATAATTGGTACACTAGTCCGCGGTTATTAAAGTATCTGGCCGACAACAACCTTTATGCTTGCGGTACGGTCAAACCACACCGAAAAGGTATGCCTGTTTTTGGCAAAATAAAAGAAGGAGAAATGGTTTCCCAGGCTGCTCCTCCGTTAATAGCACTAAAGTGGAATGATAAAAAAGATGTGCACATATTGACCATAATACACAGATCAACATTAGTGCCAACATTGAAATTAGATAGGGGCACTGGCTTACCAAAAATGAAACCATTGTGTATCGATGAATATTCTAAAAATATGGGGAGTGTAGACACCTCTGATATGATGATCAGCTCGATAAAGTGCATCAGAAAAACTATAAAATGGTATAAAAAATTATTTTTCCATATTATTGACATGTGCCTATTAAACAGTTTTTTTTGTTGGCGACTGATAAATAATTCGCCAAAAGCGCATTTTGCTGATTTTCAATTAAAGGTCATCAGACAAATTATCCAATTAAACAATGTCGACAGATTATTGCGGACTCCAAATCTATATCATGTCCGGAATCCACTTCGCATACTGCCTGCAAACACAGTTGCACATTTACCTACAGTACAGCAAAAGTACCAACGCTGCAGGCAGTGTGCTATTGAAAAAAAAAGAAAAACCACACGTTATTTGTGCACAATATGCAAAGTATATTTATGTGCGGCACCATGTTTCCAAAAGTTTCACTCAAAATAGGTTATTACTTAAGTTAGAATTTGATGTTTAGTGCCAACGCCAGCACACTAAGCTACCCCAACCTATCAAATTTATTTAAAAGAATTACAATCTTATCATTTTAGGTACAACAAAGATGAAATCTTTTTAACAAATTTGACAGCTTGCGGTAGCTTTTTATGGTCGCTTTCCGAATTAGAACATAATCGCTCACAGCGCTCACATCAATATTTTGCGTTCCGATTTAGATATCACGATTATGACAGCTGAGGGCTGTCAACAATTCGGTACGCTCGTGAGTGTGCTCACAGTGTTCGCTCAACGTCAAAACTTGCGGATCATATTTCTTTGTGTGTATACCACAAATTTCTTCTTCTTCTTTGATTTTGTGGCGACTGTAGCCAGAATCACAGTTTCAGAAATGCTACGTTAGTTTAAAGAAACAATACGACTCAAAACAAAACAGCACAACTGTCATTTTTGACAGCGCTCACGGTGATATTAATTTCGGGCATGGTTGGCGTTATCGCAAGATGGCGCATGTCATGACGTCATCTATGACGTTTCACCGGACATCGTTATCGCATTCACGCTATTTCGGAACGGGTGATACGAGCGCTCAAATCGATTACAGCGTAACTCGGAATGCAGCCTATGTCTGCACTAGGCTACTTATATTGCGTCCGCAATACGCTTTTATTCCTATTGTCTGTGATTTCTTATTAGGTTTACAATGATTGCTAAATAAATATTTTTCATAAAAGTGCTTCAAATCCTTGATATTCTTTAACTTACAAAGTATTTGATATTGACCATACGTTCAAATTAAACATCAACATGTAAATTATAGCTTAGAATTACTTTTTGAACATAGTAACAGCCGAAGTGAGGCCATTTTAATGTGTATAATAATATGTTATAATTTTATTGTTCGTGATTACTTTCATTGTTATGGTGATTCTGATGTAAAGTTATACTTGTTATTGTCGCAAATCATATTTTGATGAAACTGGTCACTGATAAGCGAATTACAAAAATCTCATGAAAATTTGAATTTCGCGGGCTACTACGGAGGAATCGCCTTAAATATATATATTTTAGAAAGTACACTTGTTGTTTATGTAAAATAAAAATAACCTGAAGTACGTAGTAAATATCACGAAAAACATGTATTGTCTTTATGTTATTCTTATTGAGATTTGTGACTTTTGTGACATTTTGACACATCTTTCAAAGATAATGTGCCAAATGGAGCTGTGATTTAAGTGTAATAACAAATGTTATAAATAAAAAGTTTTAGTGATTGTTATACTTTTCTACAAACTTAATTAAAAGACTGATTTTTCGTAAAATAATGTTTTATAATTATCACTATAACCTTATACTGATACCTTTCGTTTCCTCCTTTCTAAATTGTTAAAATGTGATTTACAATGCATTTGCTCGAAAAGAGCGTTTTCAAAGCAGCCAAACTGTGCAGAAAGTGTCACTTTTTTTCACTAGCGCTTTTTACTTTTCAGTTTTTTATTTTATTTTAGCTCCGTCGTCCCGGCCCGACGCTGATGATGATGATGATGGCGATTCAAAGTCAAAGTCAAAGTCAAAGTGAGTCGGCGATGGCGATGACGAATATTGTTATATCATTCATATACGTCAAGATGTTACACATCATATGCAACTACTGTAAGGCTCCCTCGTTTTTTATTTCCTCGCACAATGCATAGTAAAACGTTGTATGATACACGTGCGTAACATGATTTCCGCACTTGTAGCATAAATAACTATTATATTCGGAATAAAAGTACAAATAGTCATGGCAGCCCAGACGGAATTTTACACATCGTGAGATTTTTCTCAAAAAATAATTTATTTAGCTTTTTAATTTTACACTTTAAATTAATTGAGTAGTCACCATATTATTATCTACCCAAAACCCATTGCAATATCCAAATATTTTACAGAAAACCGTATAAATTTAAATTGGACAAACCGTCGTGAAGTTATAGGCCCACACAAACTAAAAACAAACAACCTCTCACCTCAAACAAACTAGCTACTCCGTTGCATCGTGGGTATAAAATAATACGAAACCATAAAAATAAAAGCTCTATTATTATTTCGATATTATTAATAAATAACGCTTGCACACCTCTAGTGCAGAGGCGAGCAAATTTAAGAAAGCCGTGCCGGACACGCCACAGTCATCATATGATGACAGAAAAGTACTTCAGGATTGGACATAGTGCTGTGAAGGTATTGACTTGATTTTATCGATTGATGTTTTTAATTGTGGATTTAAATGATAAAGGGTGCCGAAATTTTGACACATATCATTATAGAAAGACAGAGTGGGACAAAATAAAACTCCTGTATTTTATATTTGAGGTATAAGTGTATTTAAAAAAAAAACTCGTTGAGAAATGAACAGGCCGTTTTTATCGATATCATTCGGAACTCACTACTGTTTTGTAGGTATCTAAGGTTAAATCCTTAGCTTGGTGCTGAGGGCCCGTCGTAGTTTTTTGGACGTGGCGGTCAAAAGGTTAATAAACTCCAGCTGTACGTGCTGAAAATTTTGGATCTGTCCTCTGTCCAGCCGTTTATGAACCACCTAACGGTAAGCATATCCTGCACGACATGCCTCGAACATTTTTATCGGAAAGATACGTTGTTCGTGAAAACTCGTTACATTTACGATCAAATCTAAGGTGTGACAAATAAATGGATAAAACGAATATTACAACTATTAAAAGTATTATACTATTATTATATAAGGAACAACTCCAAAACATTCGAGATAAACTAAGGTAATAAAATAATATAACTTAAAAATATTTTGTAATTTTTTTGCAAACCTATTTCATGACCCTTCTATTAAGCCGTCCGTATTGTTTAACCAGATATTCTGCAGTTGCAAGAGTTGCGCTACGAATAAATAAAAAGCTCTGATAACATTGTATGAACTGCGCCAAGTATTGGTTTAAATACTACTGTATTTGTGCTATTTCAATAAAGACAGAGCAATATAAGAAAAAGGGTCCACTAATGTTTTACCAAAACACAGTTGACAAATTTTTAGTTTACAACCAACGTTTCGTACACTTACTTATTTGTTTCACCAACAACGTATTCCGCAATTTTTTTTATTTTATAAACACTCGCTTTACAAACATTTATTTAGCAAATGCTTCTCTTTACATCATTTATACATTTTTCATTTAATAATAAATTATTTTGGAAAAATCACACTCTAAATATCATTTTATAAAAAAAAAAACTAAACTTTGGGTGCCCCCTATCCCTTGTCACCACTCCCATGAAAAGGTAACGCACCGTTCTTCAGAAAAATAAATTACTGTAACCTAACCTCAAAACACATTAAAGTTGCTTCTGCAACTGTTCCGGCCCGGCACTGCCAGCTATGATAATAGGACGTGGTTTAAAAAAAATAACCACCTTCACCTTCTAACCTAACCTGTCCAAGTCGGGGTGCCCCAAGTCCCGAGCTCGCTTCGCTCGCTCTTGCATCCTTAATTCCGGATCAGCCCCAGAAGGAATTTCATGGCTTAAAAAAATATAAAATCTGGGGCGTATCCGGAATCGAAATTATGTGATATAATGAAATACGCCTATAAAGTATCCAAATCATTCAATATACGTATTTGATTCCTAATTAATATGAAGCAAAACATTTTAGTATGTTGACATTACGTAAAACGAAACGTTCAAAAGACTCTTTATATTAAAATCAGAATATCAGTTAAACTAAAAACCGCCTCTTATATCAATTAAATTATAATTATACAAATAAAAAATACTTCAAAATCAACAATACAAGTAATATCTTAAAAATGACAAACTTTACTCATTTAACATAGGAACCTAATGTAATTATAAATTCTCATCCATGAGATCTGTAATATTTCTGTTTCATTTTTATAAAACTTTGGCTTTTTACTTACAATACTATCAGTTACGCTTATCCTGTTCAATTTATTTATTTTGATCTTTGGTTTACCAGTAGTTATAATTTCGTCTGATAATGGTGCCGATTCCCTTGTTCACAAACTAATTTTAGTAGGCAAGTTTTTAATCACGCCTAAACTTGTATGGAGTAGTGACAGATTTGACAGGACTATACTAAAATGTATCTTCTGTCCTTTTCTAAATGAAATAGAAAGAAAAAGATTCACTGAACTTAAATTTAGTTTAGTTTGTGAACAAGGGAATCGGCACCATTATCTTGATTCTTTTATTTGGAGAGTCTGACTCCTTTTTTATTTTTATTTGTCTCTTTTTCACGTTAGCGTTTTCTTTATTCGCTTGCACTTCAATCTTCTCCTCCTCTATTGTCGTGAAGGAAGATAATTCCACTTCTTGGTTAATAGTGAAAAAGTCATCGAAAACTACAGGCATTGTATTTATATCTAAATCAATACACTCATGGTTAAATTCCATTGCACAATCGTCTTGTTCAATGGTGTAATCAACAAGCTGATTATTATTACTTAGTGGAGGTGGTGGAGCAAAAGGTTTCTTGAATATCGGTTCTGACTTTTTCGTTATAATGGGCACGTTTGTTTTGGTACCGTCTTTACGTATATCTGCTTCGTTATCTTTTTTTATATCACTGACTGTTTCTGTTTTTATTTTAGTTTTCTTTACAAGCGACAAATTGCCCGTTTTTTTTCTTTTCCTTTTTGGATCTTCAATTTTTGACTTAAGGCTTTTTTGTTTTCAGTTTCTGTGCCAAATTCATTATTTCTTAAATACGTTTTTTCCTCTTGATCTCCATATACTTTTTGTTTCATTTTATTTTGTTTTATCTTCGTAAACTTATTATGAGAGTTTTTGCCTTTGCTGGGGCCAGGTTCTTTCATATGTTTAAATTACTGTCCTGAATTTCTTCCGTATTACTCTCATCATCACTTAATTCTTTTGTTTCGTCAAGATCTTCTGATTCTTCCGTCGAAATTATATTTTCTACCTTAAGGTATAAGGTATAAGGTAAAACGGGCTGGTGTCCGTAACTCCACGTCAATGCGCGTATTTTGCTTCCGGGTGGGAAATCGGTTATTCGATCCACCCCAGCTCCTCAAGAAAGGCCAGCAACGCCTTGATGTTCCTGACAACTTTACAGAGGGTACCTGGGTTACCGAAGTACTTTGCCCTGTAAGTGGCGACCGCCGGGCAGTTTAGGAGCGCATGAGCTGCTGTCTCGTCCTCCTCCATGCAGGCCCTGCACAGCGGACTGTCAGTGACCCCTAAGACAGAGAGGTGTTTATTAAAAGACCCATGGCCAGTTATGGCTGCAGTAACTGTACGCAGCTGTTGTTTAGTTAGTCGGAGAAACTGTTTCGTGAGGCGGCCATCCATTTTGGGGAGTGCTTCCTTAGCCTGCCTGCACTCACCTTGGTTCTCCCACAGCTTGTGGTGTTGGTCCCTGGTGCGTTTCCTTACCAGAGTGCGTAGATGCCCGAAGGGGAGTGGCACTATGGGTTCCGGCCCCACTGGCGCCATGCTCGATCCCCTTCTGGCAAGTTCATCGGCTGCATCGTTGCCTAGCGAGCCGCTGTGTCCTTTGATCCATTGGATGGTTATATTATTGAGGCTACCCACCTGGTTGAGGCGAAGGTGACACTCCTGTATTAGTCCAGAATTAACTGTATGACTGTCTAGTGCTTGCAAGACAGCCCTGCTGTCTGAGAGTATGCGGATTGAGTGGTCCTTAACTTCCCTGGCCATAATGGCTGCAGCGGCCAGAGAGATGCCCATGCATTCCGCCTGGAACACTGTGTTGTTGACCCCCAGAGGTGCGGCTATGTGAATGTTAAGGTCCTCCGAAAAAATTCCGGCACCCGTACCACTACCTGTTTTGGATCCATCTGTGAAGATTCTTAGCTCTGAGGGGCGCAGCCCCTCACATCGCCGGTCTTCGTGGAGTTGTATTTTGTATTTTTTGTCGAAGAAAAATTGTTTGGGTACCCGGTCGTTTATCGCTTTGGTGATGGGGAACTCCTTGTGGAATCCCTCAAGTAGCGCGGTGTGTGGTGTGACTCTCTTACCCCAGAGGTTTAATGCGTTTAGACGTACCGCCGCCATCGTCGCTTCCTGCTGGATGAACAGGTGAAGCGGTGGTAGTTCCAGCATGGCTTCGATGGCCGCGGTCGGTGTAGTTCTCATGCAGCCCGTAGTTGCCATGCAGGCTAATCTCTGCATGCGCTGCAGTTTATTGGAGGCTGTAACCAGTTCCGTGCGGGGCCACCAGACCACGGCCCCGTAAGAGATCATGGGACGGATCACTGTGGTGTACAGCCAAAATATGATTTTGGGGGATAGGCCCCACTTTTTACCTATCATTCTCCTGCACTGCCAGAAGGTAATGCAAGCCCTGTTTAGTTTGTTGTCTAGGTGACTGCTCCAGTTTAACTTACTGTCTAGGATAACCCCGAGGTACTTGACTTCGTTGGCCAACTGGAGATCGGTGTTGAACAGTTTAGGTAGGCGGTAGGAACCTAAAGCTCGTTTGTGGGTGAACATGACTAGTTCAGTTTTAGTGGGGTTCACTGAGAGGTCAAATTCCCTGCACCATGCTTCTACAATACGTAGTGCTTGCTGAGTGAGGTTGCAGATCGTGTCCGTCACCTTCCCCGAGACGAGGATTGCGAGGTCATCCGCGTAACCTATAGTGTAGTAGCGGCTGGCGTTGAGTTTGGTGATGAGGTCGTTAATCACCAGATTCCATAGGAGGGGGGATAGCACCCCTCCTTGGGGACAGCTTCTGGCTATCAATGCCAGCTGCTGCTCGCCCTCAAGGCGCACCACCCTTTTGCTTAACATGTTTGTAATCCAGTCCGTTAATACCTGTTCTACTCCGTGTTTGGAGAGGGCGTAGCTGATACTGGAGAAGTTGGTTCTGTCGAAGGCTCCTTCGATGTCTATAAAAGTGCCCAGGCAGGTACCTTTCCGTTGGATTGCTTCCTCTATCTCGCTGACTACTAGATGAAGAGCGGATTCGGTCGACTTACCCGAGCTATATGCATGTTGGTTACCGTGAAGCGGTATCGTTTTCAGAGCGCCTTCCTTCAGCTCCCTGTCGCAAAGCCTCTCCATGGTCTTTAGTAGAAAGGAGGTCAGGCTGATTAGGCGATGAGATTTGGCGTTTGTGTAGTCCCCCTTACCTGGCTTGGGGATGAATATAACCTTCACTTCCCTCCAACCTTTGGGGACGTATCTATGGGCCAAGCACGCTCTAAGTAGCGGCATCAGTCGCATTGCGATAGAGTCACCACCCCACTGTAGTAGGGCGGGGAACACTCCATCGGGACCAGCTGCCTTAAAAGGATGGAAGCTCCGGATGGCCCACTGTAGTTTCTCCAGCGTGATCACCCTGCAAGCGTACGACCATTCCTCGACAGATGGTGTGTGAATTGCATCCTGCCAGTCGATTTTCTGCGCGAAGACACAACCAGGGAAGTGAGTTTCAAAAAGGACGCGTCTCGCTTCCTCGGGCGAGGAGGTGAGTGTGTTATCAGGTTTGCGGAGGGTAGTGGACGTTGGTGTATTCTGTTGCGCCAGTAGTTTCCTTACCCTGTTCGCTTGCTGACAAGATTCAATGCTGCCACAGAATTTGCGCCATCCCGTGGTACTTCTGAACCTGATGCATTTTTTGTAGCTGGATTTGGCTGCGTAGTAGTTATCCCAGTCCTCATCCGCACATGTATTCATGGCTCTGTTCAGCGCCTGCCTTACCTTACCGCGCTTGCGCTCCAGGTCAGCGCCCCACCAGGGTTGACTGCCCGGTGTGTTGCGTGGGGTAGTTTCTGGGCAGGCGGTATGATAGCTGTCTATCATTGATTTAGTAAGATGGTGTACTACTACCTCAATCTGTGTGGTGTCCGCAAGAGTCGCTGCCGGATTGCTTGGTGTCGCCAGCTTAGCTGTGAGGCTGCGAGTGTAAATGGCACGATCCGTGCTACGCGGATTCCGCCTTGGTGGTGTTGGTGTCACACAGACTTGGAGGTCGAAGCGGATCCACCTGTGATCAGAGCAGGAGGCCTCCTTGGAGACATGCCACCCAGTGGTGAGTTCCGCCGCGCCCTCGGTAGCCAGGGTGAGATCAATGATTGTGCGGCTTCGCCTGGTCACGAAGGTTGGTTCGGAGCCAGTGTTTAGCAGGGATAGGTTAGTTGAAAATAAGAAGTCAACCAAGGCCTTACCCCTCTCATTCTGCGTGTCCATACCCCACAGCTGATGGTGCGCGTTGGCGTCCGCTCCGATGACAACCTCAAACCCGCAACTCTCGCAATGGCTTACGAGGCGGGCGAGATCGTGGGGGGGCGGCACCTCCGCCTCAGGCATGTAGGCTGAGACGACAACGATCACCATCTCCGTGGCTTCGTCACGCTGTATGAGCAGCTTAGCTGCAGAGACATCTCTGCTACAGAAATCCGATAAGAGATGTGTTTTAAGGTTACCTGTGACATAGATGCACGATCTAGGGTGATCGTGATCTGTGGTAACCAGGATCTTACCGCCAAGATTGGAGAGTCCTTGTATGCGGCCCGCTCTGATCCACGGCTCTTGGATCAAGACTATGGCAGTATGTTGAACCTCCAGCCACTTGCGAAGTTGAGCCGTCGCGGTCTGACTGTGGTGGAGGTTTGCCTGTAGGACTCTACAGGTCGACGAAAGGGACGCCATCGCTGGTCGACCCCTCCTCGTCCCCCTCCAGTCTGAGCCCGGCAAACAGGTCGCCCTCGTCAAAGCCGTCCTCCCCCGGGCCCGAAGCTGGGGACAGGATCATGTCGTCCAGCTCCCCGCCCGATGAAGGAACGGCTCCCACGGTGGCGGCAGCAGGGGCGGCCGGGTCTGCTGTAGCAGATGCAGCCGCAGATGCTTCCGGGTTGTTTGCTGGGGGAGCGGACTCCCCTGATGGTATAGGTGTCTGCTGCGTCGGCACGTCGCAGAAAGCTCCCGTGGCGGGGTCCCATCCGTGAGGCACGTCGGTGAACCTGCCGTTCCGACCCTGGAACTTCACGTACACCGTCCCCAAACCAATTGAGAGACGGCGTCCGGCCTCCATCAGGGTCGGGATTTGGTCCACTGGTACCCCGACCACCACGAACCACGCCGCTGCTTGCTTGTCGGCATGCAAGAGTACCCACCTCTTGATGTCGACCCAGGGGTTCTGGTAGCAGAGAGCACGCCCGATGTTGGTCGGCTCGCCGAAAACCCCTTGCTCGTCAGGAATCACGACGCCACATCGTGTCCGCTTCTGTATCTCCGACTGGCTCTTGACGACTAACGGGAAGCTAGTTGGGAGAACCAAGTCGGAAATTGTCTTCCTTAGCCAGGCTAAGGTGTGGTCGTTGCCGCACCACAGTTTAAGGACACCACCGGCGAACAGCGGCTTGGCGTTGAAGGTCGGTCCTGGTGAGTCTTGCTTGGGGGAGCAGGCCTCGAGTATGATCTGCTTCTGGATAGCAGCGAGTACCTGATCCGATACGTCCTTGCTGAGGATTCCCGTGCGGTCGCAGGTGATCGCGACGTCGAGGGTTGCGCTGGCAGCTTGGGCGTAGCTTCGTTGTGCGACCCGTTTGGATTGGTCAAGACGCGGCCGCTTATGCTCCCGTCGAGTCGTCAAGGTCTCGTTGAGAGCTCGCTTGGCCGCGGCCTGATCCTTCCAATCGGGTCGCTGTGTGTTGCCTGCAGCCGGACTGGTTTGCGGTTGACTGGGCGCTGGTTGGCTAGTGCCTGCCTCTGCCTGTGACCGCTTACCGGCGGAAAAGTTCAGTTGACCGCTTACCGGTTTTGCCGAACCCGCTGCGATGGCTTGCTTCTTTCGGGAGCCTTTACCTGCTCTCCGAAGTGCTTGTCGGCGCTCCTTCCTCGTCGGTCTCTCCCTCTTTTTGCCCGGTTCCTTGGCTGCAGTGGGACCTGAAGGGTCGGCGCAAGAGCATTGGGCTTGTTGAGTGCGTTTGCCCTTGCCCTTGCTTTTCTGCACAACTTGCCAGGCGCGCGAAAACGGGTCCTCAGTGCAGCTGGCCGTCTCCGCTTGACCGGTGACGGCCGTCTGATGGGAGGAGGCTAGAGGAGCCACAGGAGGAGGAGGGTGTGTGGTTGGAGCCCCAGTACCGGTGTTATCCGGCCCCGGGGTCTGTGTGGAGGGGGTCAGACCGGCAGTGGTTTGAGTCGTCGCCTTGGTCTTCACCTTTGTGTTAGAAGGGTCGGTACTGGTCCCAATCAGCGCCGACGTCCTTTGTTTGAACTGGGACTTTTTTTGTTTGGTCTTGGCTGCGGTTTTCGCCACAGCCGGACCGGTGCCCGCGCTGGTACCCGCGGCGTTGGCCGCCTGGCCACCAGGGGCAAGGGAAGTGCAAGCACCTCCCTTGGGAGTCTCATTGACTTTCGCCTCCACTCCGGGTTTGGTTATAACAGGCCTTAAATTATCCATGTTATTTTTTTTTCGAAAACTTCATCTCTCTGGCTCCCACCCTCCATGGAGCCCGCACCTGGGAACGTCTCACTATAAAAGAAGTGAGAACGTTAGGACTACCAGAGAGATATAGGGGCGCAAGGCTGGTTTACAGTAAGACATCGGGTGCTCGATCGGGTTGGCGTAGGGGGTCGAAAGGCCGCGGGGCGAGCAACCGATGCAGCGTCACATTGAGCTGCATCGGTCTCAGCTCCACGAGGCCCTGGTAGCGGAGTGGCGGGACAGGCTTTCACGCCCTACCGCCGGCCTCGACATCATCGAGGCGGTCCGGCCGGTGCTCGACCTCTGGCTCGGGAGGAGGCACGGCTCCCTGTCGTTTCGGGTGACGCAGGTGCTCTCGGGGCATGGTTGCTTCGGGAAGTACCTGTGTCGCATAAACAGGGAGCCGGACGCCCGGTGTCACCACTGCGTCGACTGCCGGGAGGACACGGCGTGGCATACGCTGGCAGAGTGTGCCGCTTGGGAGGAGCCGCGCCGTGCCCTCATCTCAGAAGTAGGCAGTGACTTGTCGCTGCCGGCCGTTGTGAATGCGATGGTCGGCGGCGAGGAGTCCTGGGACGCGGTGGTTTCCTACTGCGAGACAGTCGTTTCGCAGAAGGAGGCTGCGGAAAGGGAGAGGGAGATTACGTCCACTCACCCGGCCCGCAGCAGGCGCACCGGGCGCCGAAGGAGGGCGGATAACGCCCTCTTCCAGCCCCCCTAAATGGGTCCAGGGGCGACGGACTCGGGGACGTCTGTCGCCCCCCACACATCAGGACCCGAGGTGGCGGCGCGTAGTGTTCCACGCGCGCCCCTCTTAGACGGCGCGGGGGGAGTTTAACACCTCACTCCCCCCTGACCCGAGGAAGAGGCCCGCGTTCGCGGGCCGGCACCAATCGGGGGTTGCGGAAGATTTTTAAGTTCCCGCGACCCCCGGCGTCGGTGTGAGATGGGACACCGGGGTGGTTTTTAGTCAGTAAGAGTCTGACAGACCCCTCCGCCCGCCCCAGGGCGGGGGACATCCATGAGGATTTTCCACCCCGGAACAAAAAAAAAAAAAAAAAAAAAAAAAAAGGGGGTCGAAAGGCGGGGTGCTTGGACAGGAAACCTCCCCGTGTGCCTGTGGACTGGAGTTCCCTTACGGATCCGTCCGGGGGGAAGATCAGTCTACGGGTCGGTGCGCCCTGGGATGCGGACAATGACTCGCCATTAGGTACTTTGTGCCTAATGGGGTCTCGTTGTCCGTATGCTAATATCCTGTCACAGGAACGCTCTAACGTGTACTCGGAGAGAGTACACGTCAAGCAGCGTGCGAGTAGGAACGGGCCCGGCGTGCACTAACCCTGCCGTCGGGCAGGCAGAAGGAAGCCTTTTCTTCTGCCACCGTTGGTCTCGTAGCCCCGAAGATTGTGTAGGTCATGCCTCTGACAGTTGACGGGGGTCGAGGGTCTTGGCTTAACCGCCCGGGCCGCGAGGAAGACAACCTCTATAAAAAATCACCCCAAACCTCCAAGCGGCGGCGCACCGTGAGGGAGGTTGATAGCTTGACTAATGGGTAGCTAAATTAGTCGTTAGTGCGAACCACGTTTTTTGGTTGGTTGGTTGGAACTTTATATACTCGTGGGAACAAAATGGATACAAATAATTTAATAAAGAAGTTGCCGATCGTGTTGGTCGAGGAGATGGGTGTTGGTGCGGTGTCAGATTCTGACACCGCATCGGACAGGATGAGTGTGGCGAGCGTGGCGAGCGTAAGCTCAAAGCGCTCGCGGACGAAAGGGAAGGTGGTTGAGCGTGCTCCCAAATTTTGGAGCAAGCACGCTCCCAGGGATGAAGAGTCTTCCAGCGAGGAGAACCTGCCCGCTGCGAAGGTGCCGAAGGGCAAGAGAGGGCGAGGTCGCGCAATTGGTGGAGCGTCAGCTCCATCTACGACGCGCGACTCTCTGGGGCGCTTTTTAAAACGCTCCGATACGCCGGCACCCAGTGGATGAAGCGACTCGGGGTCCAAGCAGGTGGACCTCGAGCCCACAGTGGTGGACCTTGGGGGGGGCTCCGCAATCCCTCTACTCGGGACCAATCGTGCGGAAGAAAATGCCGCAAAGAGGGCGCAGCAAAAGACTGTCGCGCGGCTGACGAAGTCAGCGAGTTGGCCCGACAGGCCCGAGAGCGGCGCTCTACCCGCATGGCTGACAGCGGGAGTGTAACGGAGGCGGCGCTTAGTCGCCAAGTTTTGGACGGCGTGGATGTCGTCCTGAAGGTTGCCACCAAGTCGGGCAATCTGAAGGGCACATTCACGCGTGCTCTTAAAGAGGCGGCGGACGGCATTAGGGAGGCGGTTGAGGTCCTCCTTAACCGGACTAGCACGGAGGAGACGGCGAAGCTATGGGAGGAGAATGGCCGTCTCCGATCCGAGTTGGAGGACCTAAAGCGGGAGCTTGCCGCGCAGAGGGCGGATTGGCAGCGGAGTCGTCCTGCGGCCACTGGTTCTGCTCCCGTCGCTGCCCCGACACCGTCAGTCCCGTCGTCGTCGGTCCCTGCCCCTACGCCTGCTGCTGATGCGGAGATCGAAAAGATCGTCCGCATCTGCATGCTCCAGTGTGGGGGTATGGTGAATGCCCGTCTGCAGGGCCTGGAGTCGAGGCTCCTCCCGGCAGAGACTCTCCGGCCGCCACTCGCTGCGGATAGAAGGAAGGAGGAGCCCGCTAAGCCGGGTCCGTCAACTACGGCCGGCAAGTTCAAGGGGGCCAAAAGGCCCGCGGAGGGCACGTCCACTTCCCGGACAGCCGCGCCCCCGGCGACCGCACCCTCGGCGACCACACCCGCGTCCACCACGGAGACCTGGACGACGGTCGTCAAGAGGGGCCGCTCCAACAAGAAGAAGACGGCGCAGCCACCACCGGCACCCAAGAAGACTCAAGGGCCGCCTAGGGTCAGAGCCCCACGTTCCGCGGCTGTAGTGATTACGCTGCAGCCCGGAGCCATCGAAAGAGGCGTCTCTTACAAGGCGGTCCTCACGGAGGCCAAAGCCAAGGTCGCCGTTCCCCGACCTCGGCACACCGTCTGGTCACCGACGGCACGGTTGGCGTAGTGGTTAAGCGATTGACTGCTGCGCTGCGTGTCGCGGGTTCGATTCCCGCACGGAACAAATATTTGTATGACCTACATGTAGTTGTTCCGGGTCTGGCTGTTTGTGTATGTCAGTTTAAATGTTTGTAAACGCACCCACGATACAGGAGAAATTCCTAGTGTGGGGCAACGTTTTTAAAAAAAAAAAAAAAAAAAAAAAAAAAAAAAAAAAAAAAAAAAAAAAAATGAGGCCAGCGATTACGGGGGCGCGGCTACTCGAGGTGTCGGGTGCCTCTAGCGCCCAAAAGGCGGACATCCTGGCCGCCAAACTGAGGGAAGTCCGGGTGTCCAGGCCAACGAAGACCGTTGAGTTGCGTGTCGATGGCCTGGACGACTCGACGACCCCGGCTGAGGTCGTGGCGGCCATTGCCAAAGTCGGTGGATGTGCGCCCGAAGACGTTCGGACGGGCGAGGTGCGCGCCGACGCTTCCGGGCTCGGCACGATTTGGGTTCGGTGCCCGGTGGCGGCGGCGAACAAAGTCGCCGACGCTAGGCGTCTCTTGGTGGGGTGGGTGGCAGCGAGGGTGAAGCAGCTGCAACCCAAGGCCTTGCGGTGCTACCGTTGCCTCGACATTGGGCATGTCAGGGCTCGGTGCACCGCCGAAATAGACCGCAGCGAGCAGTGCTATCGCTGCGGTCAGGCCGGTCACAAGGCGGCCCAGTGCTCCGCGGCGCCAAACTGCAGCCTCTGTACAGCTGCAGGGAGGCCTGCGGGGCATAGAGCGGGCGGAAAGGCCTGTGGCGCTCCCGCCAAGAAGGGAAAGAAGAAGAGAGGGGCTGCCAAGGCTGCCGGGGGCTCTTTACCCCCCCGGCAGCCTGACTGCCCTCCGGCCGACTCCCGGCCTAGGAATGGTGCGGAGGGAATGGATTGCGCATAACGGCGCTTTACCATTTCCTCCAGGGCAATATCAACCACTGTGCCAGAGCTCAGGATCTTTTGTTCCAGAGCATGGCAGAGTGGTCGATTCATGTGGCTGTGGTCGCCGAACCGTATTTTGTCCCCCCCAGGGATAACTGGGTGGGAGACTTGGACGGTTTGGTGGCCATCATTGGCGGGGCTCTTGTCAACCCGTCCCGAGGACACGGCTGGGTAGCCGCCCTCGCGGACGGCATCGGCACAATTGGGGCGTATTTTTCGCCCAACAAGAGTCTCGCCGACTTCGAGAGGTTCCTTGTCGAGTTGGGTGCCGTCGTGGGCCGACTTCACCCTCGCCCGGTGCTGTTGCTGGGGGATCTCAACGCCAAGTCTGCGGCGTGGGGATCCCCTGTGACCGATGCTAGGGGCGAGGTGCTGGAGGAGTGGGCGGTCACGACTGGCTTGACCGTCCTTAATCGGGGCTCGGTCCACACGTGTGTGCGGCAGCGGGGCGGGTCTATAGTGGACGTCTCGTTCGCCAGCCCTGCTGTTGCAAGCCGTGTCCGTGACTGGCGTGTCGCCGCGGAGGTGGAGACGTTATCGGATCACCGATACATCCGTTTCGACGTCTCCGCCCAGACCGCTGGCGGCCGCGGTCCACCGGCCCCGCGAACGGACGGACCGCGCTGGGCGCGTAAGCGCATCGACAGGGAGCTTCTCGAGGAGGCCGCTATTGTCCAGGCCTGGAGCCGGGAGTCGGCAACGAACGGACCCGTTGACGTCGAACGAGAGGCGCTGTGGTTCCGCGGGGCGATGACGCAAATTTGCGACGCGTCCATGCCCCGGGTCCACGCACAGTCTGCAAGGCGCCAGGTGTACTGGTGGACCGCCGAGATTGCGCAATTGCGCGTCGCGTGCGTGGCGGTTAGACGCCAGTACACCCGATACCGGAGGAGACGTCGTCGGGTCCCTGACGAAGAAGCCGCGCTGTATGAGGTGTACCGCGCGGCTAAGGAGGCTCTGTGGCTGGCCATCGGCGAGTCGAGGACGCGAGCCAGGGAGGAGATGTTGGAGACGGGGATCCGTGGGGGCGCCCTTATCGCGCGGTCCGAGGGAAACTTCGACCCGCTGCGCCCCCACTTACGGAGAGTCTCCAACCCGAGCTGCTGGAGGAGGTGGTCACAGCCCTCTTCCCGGCGAGAGCGGAGCATACTCCGCCGCCGATGGCTTTGCCCACAGCCGCAGAGTCTCCGGAGGAGAACGCCATCAACGTCCCAGAGGTGACACAGGCAGAGTTAGAGTTAGAGTCCTGGCGGAGGAAGCGGTGTCCCGGGGCGGGGTGATGTTGGCGGTGTCCTTGGACATCTCCAATGCTTTCAACACCCTGCCCTGGAGTTGTATTCGGGAGGCACTACGGTATCATGGCGTGCCTCCCTACCTCTGCCACATCGTTGGGGCTTATCTGTCAGAGAGGTGTGTCACCTACATGGGACGTGATGGCGGGAACCAGCGCCGCATGTCGTGCGGTGTTCCACAGGGCTCGGTTCTTGGCCCGCTCCTGTGGAACATCGGGTACGACTGGGTGCTGAGGGGCGAACTCCAACCGGGCGTCGACCTGACGTGCTACGCGGACGACACGCTGGTCACTGCCCGGGGGAGCTCGCACAGGGAGGCAGCGTTGCTGGCGACGGCTGCGGTCTCACAGGTGGTGGGCCGCATACGTCGCCTGGGCCTGGAGGTGGCCCTCAGCAAGTCGGAGGCCATGGTGTTTCATGGCCCCCGGCGGGCGCCGCCGCCCGGTTCACACATCGTGGTCGGGGGGGCTCGGATTGCTGTCGAGTCTACCATGAAGTACCTAGGATTGGTGCTCGACAGCCGGTGGAACTTCGAGCCCCACTTCCGGCGGCTGGCGCCCAAGTTGCTGGTCGCTGCTGGGGCGCTGTCAACGCTGCCTCCTAATTTGGGGGGCCCGAGCGCCGCTTGTAGGCGGCTCTACGTGGGGATCGTGCGGTCGATGGCCCTTTACGGGGCCCCGATCTGGGCGGCTGACCTGACGGCCGGTAGCATCGCAGTCCTGCGCAAACCGCAGAGAGCGATGGCCGTCAGAGTCATCAGGGGGTATCGCACGATCTCCTACGAGGCGGCTTGTGCACTGGCCGGATCCCCGCCCTGGGACCTCGAGGCGAAAGTACTCGCGTCATCGTATCGGTGGCGCGAGGAAGCGAGGGCGCGGGGCGAGCAACCGATGCAGCGACACATGGAGCTGCATCGGTCTCAGCTCCGCGAGGTCCTGGTGGCGGAATGGCGGGACAGGCTTTCACGCCCTACCGCCGGCCTCGACATCATCGAGGCGGTCCGGCCGGTGCTCGACCTCTGGCTCGGAAGGAGGCACGGCTCCCTGTCGTTTCGGTTCTTGTCGCTGCCGGCCGTAGTGAATGCGATGGTCGGCAGCGAGGAGTCCTGGGACGCGGTGGTTTCCTACTGCGAGACGGTCGTCTCGCAGAAGGAGGCTGCGGAAAGGGAGAGGGAGATCTCATCCACTCACCCGGCCCGCAGCAGGCGCACCGGGCGTCGGAGGAGGGCGGACAACGCCCTCTTCCAGCCCCCCTAAATGGGTCCAGGGGCGACGGACTCGGGGACGTCTGTCGCCCCCCACACATCAGGACCCGAGGTGGCGGCGCGTAGTGTTCCACGCGCGCCCCTCTTAGACGGCGCGGGGGGAGTTTAACACCTCACTCCCTCCTGACCCGAGGAAGAGGCCCGCGTTCGCGGGCCGGCACCAATCGGTGTGAGATGGGACACCGGGGTGGTTTTTAGTCAGTAAGAGTCTGACAGACCCCTCCGCCCGCCCCATGGCGGGGGACATCCATGAGGATTTTCCACCCCGGAAAAAAAAAAAAAAAAAAAGGGGGTCGAAAGGCCCACCCCCAACGAACTGATCAACCCTCACTTACACCGTCAGCATGACCTTTACCTACCGCTTCAGCCGTCCGAGGACGACCTCAGCGGACCTCACGCACCTCGCCTGTGGCCCTCTGACGGGACACTGTGGCCATTTCCCTACCCCCGGCTATTGGGTAGGGCCACCGTTTCGCTTGAAATCCAGACCAAAGGGGGCGTGTTGCCTTACGGACACATTACAACCAGAGCCGCTCGGCTCAACCCCCCAGGACTCCTTCATCCCCGCTCACGGCGCTCAACTGCGCAGGTCCTAGCGCAGGTGACTGCTTACTCTTACTCGTCGTCAGCTGATTTTAGTGACAAAACGAGCCCGTCGCCACCCAGCCACAGGGGGTAACGGTTAGGAGTGGGAAATTGGAAAGGCGGAGTTCGGGGTGGAATGGGAAGTGGGAAGGAGAGGGTGGGACGGGTTGGTGAGATTTGGGACAAGAGGGCATGAGACGCGAGACTGGGGCAGAAGGAATTGAGGATGGGGCGTGATGGCGCCTGGTGGTTTTAGTTACGTCTAATTCTGAGGGAATTAGACCAAGAAACGGGGTGGCAACCTCGGGAAGGTGCATCCAACCAGACTTGCCTTGAGGATCTACACGACTGTAGCGCTCTCCCTCAAGACCCCGCCACCCTGTCACCTCTGAAGGAGGCGGCAGGGTAGGCCTGCATCTATACTACCAAGCAAAGCAAAGCAAAGCATGTCGTTGTGCAACCGCGAAAGCATAAATCCAGACCCTCCCCCCTATTTTCTACCTTCCTGGAATAACTTCGATTTTCTTTTTTTTGTTTGATATTTTCAGGCTACATGTGCCATACCTCATTTCTTTGAGCATAGAAATAACCGTTTGATCAATTGCTTCTTTAAAGTTTTCATTTCTAGCTTCTGGATTTGTAACTTGCAGTCTATCTAAAACCTTATTTCTATTCATCGGACTTATGCTGCACTTTTCAAACCCAGCTGTAATATTTTTAAGAACGTTGCATTCTATTTCCTTCATAAGCTTTTTAAGAAGCGATGGAAATATATTTTTGGGTTTAGTAGCTTGCATTCTCCCGTCGGTCTTTTTCCAATTATAGAGTATGTGCCTCCAAGCACTTTTCAGTGGTCTGAAGAAAGCAACGTCCAAAGGTTGGGTAAGGTGCGTAGAGTTTGCCGGTAAAAATATGAACCGAATATTCCGTTTTTCACATTCGCTTATTATTTCTATTGAAAGGTGAGAGGCGAGATTATCGCCTCTAAGAATTTTTGTACCAGTTTCATTTCATTATATGACATAATTTCGATTCCGGATACGCCCCAGATTTTTATATTTTTTTAAGCTTTGAAATTCCTTCTGGGGCTGATCCGGAATTAAGGATGCAAGAGTGAGCGAGAGAATTATTGAATTATTGTAGGTTAGGTTAGAAGGTGAAGGTGGTTATTTTTTTTAAACCACGTCTTATTATCATAGCCGGCAGTACCGGGCCGGAACAGTTGCAGAAGCAACTTTAATGTGTTTTGAGGTTAGTTTACAATAATTTATTTTTCTCAAGAACGGTGCGTTACCTTTTCATGGGAGTGGTGACAAGGGATAGGGGGCACCCATCCCACCGCCCCCAACCCCCTCTCCCCCCTCCTGCCGAACGATACTAAATTTTAACCCAAAGTTTTACTTGACAAGCAACGATTGGCAAAAACATGATTTGTCATTTCATCATTATTCAACAAAAAAAATAACTGAGAAGCAAAAAATAAAAAATATACCTTTTAGTGTAAGTAAGTTCCTAAACTAATTTACGTAACAAACTTTGAGTCGGCGCCATCACACATTCAACGAAGATTCATCAAGCTGCCATTATGCGCTATAATTATTTGTAATTAATCAATTTGTTTGTTGGTTTGTTTGGCGCCGACTCAAAGTTTGTTACGTAAATTAGTTTAGGAACTTACTTACACTAAAAGGTATATTTTTTATTTTTTGCTTTTCAGTTATTTTTTTCGTCGGTTTAATTTTTTGTAAAAAAGTTTTTTATTTTTCGCTTTTGACTTACCATTTATTGATGTAGCTAAAATCTACTACCTACCAATTTTTTTGATTATTCTTTAAAATACATATTTGCCTCGGTCATATATCGTGGTACCTATTATATTAGGTTTATTTATAAACGTTGTTTAAAGTTATGTAATGATTAGCGACTGTTTAACTATACACTTTTGACGTTAAACCAACGTTTATGAATAAATGGGAATAATACAATGTTAGATAAATACTTAATAACTACTTATACTTGTGTGTGTGTATATGTTATTAATTTATATGACGGACTTTGTCTGAAAAATAAACGAATTATTATTATTATTATAATTTTTAAGTTTTAATCAAATTAAACAGCATTTTTTTTTTTTTTTTTTTTTTAATACTGTCGTTATCCAGAGCGGAGAGTTTGAGTAATTCATTTGCGGCTACAGGAGTTTAAAAACAACGATAAGTTATTTTGAGGTATAAATATTATTCTCTTTGACGACATCATGCAACTGCCCCCTGTAAAATTGGTGCTTTGCACAACCACTTTGGGATGCTGCAGAAGTTAATTTATGGCACTCATTTTCATTCTGGTAATTAACCATTATCATAGAGACAACGAAATGACGTCGAATTCGTTGACCTGTTAAACAATCTACGCGTAGGCGAATTGACAACCGTTCAATGGAACTGCTCTGTCAAAGGCGAAGGGTAGCTTTAGGTGAAGAGTTAAAGGATGGTGTTGTTGTTTGAATATTCCCTACCGTCAAGCAGATTGACGAGTACAATAGTAAGATGACAGCTATGAATTCAAAACACTATTGCATTTATACAATTCGTTCCATAGATGAGTCTCGTGAAGTTGCTACCTATGGAAAGAAACCTCCAGATAATGTAGTTCCAAAAGATGTGAACAGTTGTGGTAGCCTTTTATCTGAGGTAAAATTAGCTACCGAATCCCGTGTTATGCTGAGACGTAACATATCAGTATCTGAGGGCCTCGTCAATGGTGCAATGGGTATTGTGAAAAAAACTAAATGGCCATCACTGCGCAGGGATCAACTAGAGGAAGGAGAATTAGCGGATTGTATTTTAGTAAAATTTGACGATGAAAGCATAGGAAGCAGACTGAAAGATAGCGATGGTTGTGTTGCTATACCTCCAGTAGTTGCAACTTTTCAGGGCACGAAGGTTTATGGTGATATTGAGCGTAGGATGTTGCCGTTAATTTTGTGCTGGGCCGTTACGGTACACAAATTACAAGGAACGACCCTTGATAAAGCCGTAATCGACCTCGGTAAAAAAGTCTTCGCCAAAGGGCAGGCATATTTGGCACTGACTAGACTAAAAACACCCGAGGATATATCTGCCTTAGAACCCGATAAGAAGGTATTAAACAAACCTCACGATGAACGAGCTTTGGCCGAAATGCAGAGATGGAGAGGTCTACTTACAAATCAGCAATAGGCTCGAACACTGATGTTTGTAGCAACCCTGAATAATAAATTATTTATAATAATTTTTACATGATTTAATCCGGTATATATCGACCGATTTTTATTTCTCGTGAAACTTGCATTTCAATCGCTTTAATCAATCAATCTGCCTAGCCTTCCTATAATTCCAGTCTAACCGGATGCAGCTGAATACCAGTATTTATAAATATCGCTTTAATATTGTTATTATTTTCCGCAACTAGGAACTCCCTCAACAGCCTTCCGTCTCCATCGTCAGACCCTCGATGACAGTCATACCCCAGCTAGGTCTAAAGTTCTCATCAAAATGAATAACATAAACCCAAACTCCTGAGGAGCTCTCGCGACTGTCTTCCGTCTCCATCGTCAGATCAACTCCAGGTCTTTATTATATAGTTCATCAGAACAACATTATTTGTGTGCGTTTCAGCAGAATCGGTTCACAGTTGAAAATTCAGTCGTTGCAAAATCAATGAACCCCAATTTTTCTACCCTTAGTTGTGGATTGTAGTTTTCAATTTTACATGGGATCAACTTCGAGGTATATCCTGTCTTTGGTTTTGAATTTTCGTGTCTTCCGAAATTAAAGTTATTCACTTAAAGTTTTTTTTGGAAGTCGGTTGTCTTTTTTGTAAAAAGTTTTTTATTTTTCAGTTTTTAGTTGTGGTACCTACCCCACACAAATTCGAATATCACGATCTGCTTTGTAAAAAATAACAGTGGCTGGAAAAAATATTAGAATATCATCCACATAGACTAAGTGGAAAAATACGTATTATTGAAGCTAACTCAAAAAGTACCCAAGCAAAGTTAATACAATTTATATGGGACCAACTTCGAGGTATACCCACGTATGTACGCATATCTTTTTACAGAATAGTCCGAATTGAACGATTCTTTTTTTATTGGGGACAATAAAAAAAGAATCGTTCAATTCGGACTATTCTGTAAAAAGATATGCGTGGTCATACATAAAAAAAAAAATTAAAAAAAAATATACGTGTCGACTTGAGAACCTCCTCCTTTTTGTTTCGTCGGTTAAAAAGTTTGCCAAATAATTCTTTTCAGAAATTAATTAATCGATATATTTGTTTTTATTAACGTATTGTTTGACTAACAATTCATTATTTTTTCATGTTATCTCATAAAACAATGTTTGCAATAAAAGCGTTTTACATCTTGCATTATTATGCAATTTCCTAAAAATGGAACTCATTAAATAGGCAAAAGGGTAATTTTAATTTGTAAATCAACAAATATTATACTTTAAAAATAATTAAATGCCACAAATCGAATTGTAATAATAGAAAAAAAAAATTGTAGGCTATCCGGAATCGAACTAGTTTGATTAGGTTAACTATTTTTTAAACAAATTGATTGCCAAAAACGACTAGAATATTATATAGAAAACAAATACTTTAGTAGCTTTAAAGAACTTCAATACTTGCCTGTAAATCGTTTTAGCCAAATGGAAATCGTAAATAGATACAATCAATTTAGTTTTTTTTTAAATAAAATGATACTTAGAGTTTATGTGGTTTTTCCAAAATAATTTATTATTAAATGAAAAATATATAAATGATGTAAAGAGAAGCATTAGCTAAATAAATGTTTGTAAAGCGAGTGTTTATAAAATAAAAAAAATGCGGAATACGTTGTTGGTGAAATAAATATAAGTAAGTGTACGAAACGTTGGTTGTAAACAAAAAAATTGTCAACTGTGTTTTGGTAAAACATTAGTGAACCCTTTTCCTTATATTGCTCTGTCTTTATTGAAATAGCACAAATACAGTAGTATTTAAACCAATACTTGGCGCAGTTCATACAATGTTATCAGAGCTTTTTGTTTGTTGGCAGCGCAACTCTTGCAACTACAGAACAACCCTTCTATTAAGCCGTCCTATTATCCAAAATATTTTAAGTTATATTATTTTATTACCTTAGATTATCTCGAATGTTTTATAGTTTTTCCTTGTATACGGTTTAATACTTTTAATAGTTGTAATATTCGTTTTATCCATTTATTTGTCACACCATAGATTTGATCGTAAATGTAACGAGTTTTTACGAACAACGTATCTTTCCGAAAAAATGTTCGAGGCATGTCGTGCAGGATGTGCTTACCGTTAGGTGGTTCATAAACGGCTGGACAGAGGACAGATCCAAAATTTTCAGCACGTAAAGCTGGAGTTTCATAAAACCCACACTTTACTTTTCGTTAATTGATACTATAATCATCGCGTTGCCGGCATTGCAAAAGACAAGAGTTTGTTGACAAATACAATAATGCTTCAGTTCCTATGCCACTTTAAAATTCGGAAGCTTTTCAAGTAATAAAACCAATATATAATTTTCAAAATGAAATACAGCTTAATATTTGAAATATTACAGAAATATTTTCAACAAGCCAGGCCAAGCCAGCCAGCCAGGATATCGAAGAAAAAAATGCGCGTTGGCACCAATGAGAGTGAAAGGATTAAAAAAAAATGAAGGCTACTCTACTATCGGCAATCAGTCCGATAGAAATAAGCAGGTCGTAAAATGAAATGGCGAGCGAGGAGCGGGAAGCGGCAGCCATTAGCGACATGCAAATTGGCACTGGCACTGGCTAATGTTTGTTGTCATTTTTTGTTACACGCGCTGTACTCACACAAATGCATATTGTCTCTAATTGGGCGAAACCAGGAAGGGGTGTGGTTTGACACTAGCTCCGCTTCCGCAGAAATATTTTCTTAAGTGAGCATGCGTAACTTTTGCCGATAGTACAAGGCTTTAGATACCTTGCAGGTATTTAAAAATAATTTAGAGTAAGTAGCAACGTATGTATTAAGTTATCTTAGCTTAGGTATTGGCTGCAACTGGAACATACAACTTTACTTACCTTAAGGCCTATTTTCAATGTAAACTATGTTTTTATTACTTGAAGGTGCAAATAAACAATTTTTTTTAATTTTTTTTAAATTAAAAGTTTCGGTGTTAATATAAGGCTTAAGGCCATACAGCTCAAACAATTTTTCCCTAATTTTCCTAATACCTTTAGTTGCCCAGTCACTGAACAAAAATTTTGGGCAAATAGTTTTTGTCTTCTTTTTTAAAGTATTATCGAACTCAGTGCGCACTACCGAAAAGAATTCCTCATATAATTCATTTACATTGTTTAAAATATTGCCCGGTAAACTTAATTGACTAATTAAGTTATTATTAAATCTACTTAAATTGCTGGGTGTTATTTGCCTAGATTGTATCTGAATTCTTTGTAATAATGTGTTGGACTTGAAAGAAACGGTTTGACCGCTATGATCAGAAGGGAGATAATTTACAATGTCTTTATCAAAGTAGTCACAGCTACAAAAAACATTATCAATACATGTAGCTGAATTTGTAGTTATACGGGTTGGTTCTGAAAAAACATGTGACAAATTGAATGATTTAAAGAGACTTAATAATCGACTACTATGAACTATTCTCTAATATATTAATATTGAAGTCACCACAGATAATTAGCGATTTTGTACCAATTGTAAGTTTTGCTAGAACATCTTCCATTACTGACTCAAATAAGTAGTAGTTTTGATAATTTGGGGGTCTGTAAACGCACACTATAACATGCTGATCTAGATCAATACAAGACAGTTCAATGTTATGTTCAACCGACAAATCGACTATATCTTTACGAGTTTTAGATTTAATAGAATTTTTGACTAAGATTAGTGAATAGAATAGAATAGAATAGAATACTCTTTATTATGTACACCAAAAAATTACAAACATAAATTTGGACATTTTACATAGGGTACCACGCAGCATAGATGTTCGGTTAAAACAACTGCCCACACTATAATTTTTGTAATTAATTAATTAGGCTGAACTCCTGGCCCTACAAAGAGCGGCAAGAGAAGCGCTCAAGCGCAGTGAATCCACATTTGGCATCTTCAGCGACTCCATGGCGGCCCTTCAGTCGGTGATCAACGTAAGTTCCCCCCATCCCTTGGCAGTGGAAACAAGAGACACCATCCGACGCTGTAAGCTCCAGAACAAGAGTTTCTCCTTGTTCTGGATTAAAGTCCACGCAGGTTTGGAGGGAAACGAGAGAGCCGACCAGCTCGCGAAGGAAGCCGCCCTGGGGTCGAAGAAGAAGCCGGATTACGATCTGTGTCCCGTATCATTCGTCAAGCGAGCAATCCGTTCGGAAACGCTTGACGAATGGAACGGGAGATATAACACGGGTGACACGGCTTCTGGAACAAAGCTTTTCTTCCCTGACGCAGTGGTGGCGTACGGTATGGTGCGCAAGATGGCTCCCACGAGCATTACCACGCAAATCCTGACGGGGCACGGTGGGTTCGCTTCAAGTGTAAAGAGAATCCATCGTGCGCCTGTGAATCCGGCGTGGAGGAGACAGTTCTGCACATATTGCTGGAGTGCCCGATCACCGCAAAAATGCGTTTTGAGACAGAGCAGCATCTCGCCGTCGCAGTTGCCAAAAACATACCAGATATAACAAGAGGAAAAGAAAGAAGAACGTTTTTAGATTATTGTGTTAATATAGCATTATTAGTAATTAAAAGAAATAAGATAGATTAAGAAAAAATGATACTAAATGTATAATAAGTACTAGCTTTCGCCCGCGGCTTCGCCCGCGTGGAGGTCGGAAATTGTCCTACGGGAAGATTATAAATCATCAATGTGTAAAATGTCATCCAAATCCGTACAGCCGTTTTTGTATAATTGAGTAACAAACATCCAAACACACAAACATACAAACTGTCACATTTATAATATCAGTGGGATTAAGTCTTTATTAAGTTTGAAGTGGGAATATTATAAAGTTTCATCAAAATCCGTTCAGTATTCCGTTCAGTATTCATCCTCACAAACTTTCGCATTTATAATATTAGTAGGCAGGAGCACTCTCGAGGAGATATTTAGGACACTGGCAGCCTCATGGATGACCAAGGGCATTGAAGTCGGTAGTAGGAGGTTGACAAACCTCCGATTTGCCGACGACAGCCCCCACAGCTCTGGAACTATAGACAATGCTTCAAGAACTAAGCACGGCAAGCCTCAGGGTTGGACTCGCGATGAATCGGTCCAAAAACAAAAGCCATGACCAACAGCACTAAGTGTAGTTTCGAGGTAGATAGACAGGAAACACATGTCGATGAGTACATCTACTTGGGCCAGTTAGTTTCTTTCAAAAACAGGTAAGAAAAGGAAATCGATCGCTGCATCGAAAATGCCTGGAAAAGGTACTGGTCTATGAAGACGGTAATGAAAGGCGATCTACCGATCTCCTTGAAGCGAACACTCATCGATATGTGTATTCTGACCGTCCTAACCTACGGTACGCAGACCTGGGCCTAAAGTCTACTAATTTATAAACGTTACAATGGTCTCTCAATGGCGAGTTTTTGACAGTTTTTGTATGGCAAATCTATCAAAAAAATAGTAGTTTATAAATTAGTAGACTTATGCCCCAGGGGCCTAAGTCTACTAATTTATAAACGTCTGGTCGCTTACCGAGTCGCAAAAGTTTCTTCTTGGGGTATGCCAAAGAGCAAAGCGCAGCATTCTACGCGTAAAATGAACTGGCAATAATTATCGAAACACTACGCTGCGCCGTAAAACGGGGATTCTTGATGTAGACAAAAAGGCTGCCAAGCTAAAATGGGATTAGGCGGGTCATGTCAGCCACATGCATAGCGACCGCTGGGCAACAGTCTCCACACGGTGGGTGCCTGAGGATGGACGGCGCCGCCGAAGCCGGCCCGGAAGAGGTGGCGAGTCGACCTAGACGCGTACCGCAAGGGTTGGGTCGAGGGGCCCCTGGAAAAGGATGCTTGGAAGTATTTGGGGAGGCCTTTACTGAGCAATGGGATAGTGTAGGCTAATCTATAAATATAAAAATGTCGTGTCACGGTGTTTATGGTCGCACTCCTCCAAAACTGCTCGACCGATTTTTTACGAAAATTGTATGTATATTTGGTAGGTATGAGAATAGGTCGTAAAGAGGTAGGTATGCAGGTAGGGTAGGTAGGTAAGTAGATAGGTAGGGTAGGGTAGGTGGATAGGTAGGGTACGGTAGGTGGATAGGTAGGTGTGCCGTAGATAAGCACTTAGTGCTACCCGTGCGAAGCCGGGGCGGGCAGCTAGTATAAAAATAAAAATAGCAATATTACTGTGAAGTTTCATCAAAATCCGTTCAGTAGTTTTTGCGTGAAAAAGTAAGAAACATCCATTCATCCTCACAAACTTTCGCATTTATAATATTAGTAGGATAATATTAAGTAATTAAAATAAAAACCAATTGCGTAACACACTATAAATCACAATCTGAATGTTTGATGGATATTGCTAATCCATTGCTTCTTAAAATTATGTTCGAGAAATCTGTCAACAACGTCAATAACGCAATTAATTTTGTTGAACGGCCAAAATTAAATTACCCAGTTGATTTAGGACATGTAACACGTCCCTTTGGGATAACTTCCGACATTCACGCGGTCGAAGCCGCGGGCAGAAGCTAGTTAAAGCATAAATTTTAATTTAAAACTAACCGTTATTCTTAAACTAACAGAAAAAGAAAGACTTCTTATATCTAATTAAAATAAAAACTACTCTATATTTCTACTTAAAATACTACCAAAAAATTGTTATTAGACCATGGCGCGTCATTATCTGGCCCGCCGCTCACTCCCGCTTCATTCTTATCGTTGTAACTTTTAAACTATTCTTTCAAATGTTTTAGTGTAAAAGACAAAGTGTATCTACATTAAATACCGAAAGCGATGAAGTTATTAATTTTGATAAGAATTAACTAAATACTCCATAATGTGCAATGTAAAAAAAGTCTCAATTTTAAATGTATTTATGGCTCACTATTTTAGCTATAATGGCTTCCACATAAAAGATAGATATATGCTGTCGCGGACTTTTATTTAGAACTATTTTAGACAAACAATCCCACGATACATTATCTTCATGTAACTCTAACGGTTTGGGCAGCGCACGCCAAGATAGCTCTCAGAGGGCAGATTTTTTTCCGACTTACTTGATACTTATCGTTATATTAAGGCAAAATCAAACAAAATCATTATAATTTGTAGCCTATGTGTTATTCTGATGTATAAGCTATATCACTGTAAACTTTCATCAAAATCCGTTCAGTAGTTTTTGCGTGAAAGAGTAACAAACATCCATCCATCCATCCTCACAAACTTTCGCATTTATAATATTATTAGTAGGAAGTAACAAACATCCATCCATCCATCCTCACAAACTTTCGCATTTATAATATTAGTAGGATTATTATTATTAAGTAGGACTAGTAGGATAGGATATTATTATTTATTATAGAAAGTTTAACATATCGTAGCATAAAGAAAAAAATTTGGGTAGTTATATTTTACTGTTCATTCATGTATATTTGTTGTACTGGAAAATATCATCTCTCCGTTTATTCGTCTTGGAGAAGTGGTACTCAAAATTCTTGTGGAAGTAATAAAAAAATTGCAGGAACAAGGGCTCTGATAATGTCAGAGGGACACTGTGCAAAGGCAGGAGTGGTTTTTAGCCGGGAAGAGTCCGGCACTGCCCAGACTGTGTGTGACTGACTGTGACTCACCAGTGAGGCAGTCTGGGCGTCCATGAGGATTTCCCACTCCTGCCAAAAAAAAAGAAAAGTGTACACGAGAGGTTAAGATAACACTGTTCAGGGCCTACTGCCAGTCGCTGTACACGTGCGCCCTGTGGGTCAGTTACACACAGCGCTCATACAATGCTCTACGTGTTCAATACAATAACGCGTTCCGGGTGTTGCTGGGGTTGCCGCGCTACTGTAGCGCGTCGGGGATGTTCGCGGATGCACGCGTTCCGGATTTCGGTTCGCTGCTGCGTTTGCGAATCGCATCACTGATGCGTCGGGTGCGCGACAGCCCCAACAGCCTCGTGGCTACTATAGCCGGCAGGGTGGATGGCAGATTAATATATCACTGGATTATGTGGCACACAGACCGCCACCGCCATTCAGATCTGTGAGATAAATGTTATTGTGTTTTAGTAGTAAGTACCAATTTGTTGTCGCATGCTATGGATGGTCTGAAAATAAAGATTTTATTTATTTATTTTATTTATTTGCTGACAGTACAACAAGTCAAGGAGCTAAGCCGGAAAATCAAATACTAGATGCATGTAGTACATTAATGAGTAAGGTATTTATTGTTCTGTAACAATTGAAAGGTTGAAGGATCCAAAACAGTGTTTTGTATCCCGTGTTGTAATTTGTACATTGTTAGACTTGATTGTATTTTCGTTAAAAAAATGTATTAACATTTAAAATTTGGGTACATAGATCCTTTAGATTTTCAACCTTTCAGTATTCTCTTATGTACTAAATTCAGTTCATATAGTACTTTTATAGATACATTTTATAATTTCACCAAAATGCCTCATTGCTCGGTTTGCGATATTTATGTAAATAATCGTCGCTGGACCAGTCACTTACGAACTAATAAAGACAAAAATAATAATACATTGCCTATTCTTGAAAACGTTGAAATCTTACGTTCATCGTTTAAAGGACGTATTATTAGTTGCCCAGTTATTGCATCCAAAGATGAAGCAAATAATTTTCCAGAAACATTTTTCAGACTCTTTAGTTAATGTTTCACTTAAAAAACATACCGCAGTACAAATTAATTTTGAACTTTTTTGTTTGTTTCTTTTGTACAAAAATGATTTACAAGAAATCAAATCTTTTGCCACCAAATATTTTGCCATACATTTAAATTATGATTTTATTATTATTTATGAAACGATTGTCACGTTGTCAAGTATCAGCCACTTAGTGGATCTTATTTTATAGATTTATCTAAGTTTATAAAAAACAAAAAAGCGTGTTTGAATATTCACAATAATGATAATTATTGTTTTTTGTGGTGCATTGTGGCTGCCTTGTACCCAAAAAATCGACATCCAGAGCGAGTAACATCTTATCCTCACTTTCTCGATGTGTTAAATGTTAACGATATTTCTTTTCCCATGACTTTTTCAGATATAGTTATTTTTAAAGCAATATATTGAATTAAATACACAACTACGACAAAAGGCAAACAGTACATTTGAACAAGATTTCTTCAAGTTGTTAAATAATAGCGTTTTTGGAAAAACCTTGGAAAACACAGAAAACAGGGTGTCTGTTCATTTGGTTAATCAGTGGAATGATGTGAATAACAAAACCAAAAAGTCCTCCTACGCTGAGAGACTCGTGAGCAACCCTTATTTTCATAGCGCATCAGTTCTATCCGAGAACTTAGTAGCGATACAAATGAAACCAGATCAGCTAATTTTAGACAAGCCTATATAAATATATTAGTTTTACTGTTTTAGAACTGTCTAAATCACATATGTACCACTTTCACTATGATACGGATTCTTTTGTTTACGAAATATACACTAATGATTTTTATCGCGATATTAAATATCAGTTTTTGCAATACTTCGATACCAGTACCTACTTATAGTGTAGAAAATGAACCGCCTCTGTGGTCTAGTGGTTAGACCACCTGTCTCAGACCAAGAGGTCCCGGGTTCGATTCCCAGTGGGGGCAAAATTTTCTGCTCGGTTTGGTTGGTGGTAGGGCTTGTTTTAAGTCCGCCTGGCTAGCTACCACCATCTTATCTAAGTATGTCGCCATAACAACAATGTTAAACGCATTGTTGTGTTCCGGCAGTTAGAGATAAGATAGCCAGTTCCTCTGTGGTAGAGGATTCCGGGTGAAGCTCGCTTCCACCTTCGGCCTGATCATCACTTTCCATCAGGTGAGATTCTGGCCAAGAGCTTCCCCGTTGTGGATAAAAAAAAAAAAAAAAAAAAAAAATATGTTACCCCAAATGAATAAAAAAAATCCTGGTCAAAATGGGAGGAAAAGTTATCACAGATTTCGTTGGTTTGAGATCTAAACCATATTCAATAAAAACAGAGGACAAAATAATTAAAAAAGCAAAAGGAGTGAAATCTTCTGTAGTTCGTGATCTAAGCATCACAGATTACGAAAACGTTTTATTTAATAGTAAAGTCATAAATTGCACTATCTAGCAACTATGATAAACGCGCGATATCTAGTTGTAAGATCGCAACCCAAGCATGGGGTCATTGTTCATTGTTAAAATAAGTAATTTAATTATGTAATTTTTATGTAACTGTTTAGCTTAATTATATGATAAAAGAATTTAAGTGCTTAATAACTAGAATATTATGAATTAAAATAGCAATAAGAACATTGGGCACTTAACAACTGTATTTCTTAATGATGACCTAGTATAGAATATTATATATAGTTACTATTCTGTATCTGTAGATTATAAGTACATAAGTGTAATTAATGATTATTAAATGAAGTAAAATATTAATTAATAGCTATTGTTTTATTTGTAAACACACTTTTTAGTTATTGCTAACCATTAAAATTATGAGCGAATTAGGTTCATATCAATAATTCGCAGGTAGCGTCGCAGAGCGATGCTAGTTTACGATAACGAAAATATGATTATATTGCATGTGAATGACACTACAGGCTGACTTTGAAAACATGCAACAAAATTTAAGGGGGTGTTCTACTCATCAATATGAACAACTTATACTATGGGACCAAATAAGGGCCGAAACTGCGTTAAGCGGACGCCCGCGCGGTTCTATACAAAAGTGCTCCGCGCGGGTCACCCGCAGCAGCACTTTTGTATAGAACCGCGCGGGCGTCCGCTTAACGCAGTTTCGGCCCTAAGAATTCGCAACAAAAAAAAACGACTTTTCTGTATAAAGGTAAACCCGATTGGACCATGTTGTATGAAGGTCGATATATTATTAATAGTGAAACGGGAAGGTCTAGTAAGCGAGATACTGACTACAGCCTGTCTATTAACGACAATATAATAAAATCAGACTCACAAGTCGCTGCGGCCTTTGAAAATTTCTTTTCAGATATTCCCATTTCAACTACCAAATCCTTAAACTCATCATCTTCTGTTGCTGAGTCTTTGCTTAAGAAAAATGTTAACGTTTGCGATTCGGAATTTAATTTTGAACATATTACCTGTAGAGACATAATTAAAACCTTTCACACTTTAAATGTAGAAAAGATTGCAGATCTGTGGGGTAATTCTGTAGAAGTTGCTAAGTCTATTATTGACATTGTAGCACCTACTTTAGCTGTTATCTTTAATAATTGTATCGACTGTGGGGAGTTTCCTGACCTAATGAAAAATAGTAAAATAATACCTTTGTTTAAATCAGGTAGTACATCAGACCCAACAAATTATAGACCTATTTCAGTACTACCTACATTTAGTAAAATTTTTGAGAAATTAATTTTAGAGCAATTGCAAAGATTTTTTAATAGACATAAATAATTATTACATAGCAAACAGTTCGGTTTTACAAGGGGTCGTTCAACTACTGATGTGGCGTTGAACTCTT
This sequence comes from Eupsilia transversa, assembly GCA_914767815.1. Taxonomy (NCBI): domain Eukaryota; kingdom Metazoa; phylum Arthropoda; class Insecta; order Lepidoptera; family Noctuidae; genus Eupsilia; species Eupsilia transversa. The sequence goes on along the minus strand of OU611873.1, from coordinate 8,368,083 downwards.
AGGACATATTTATGATGCATGGGAAGATAAATGCGATGCTTTGGGCATTTTTTGTGATTTATCCAAAGCATTCGATTGCGTTCTTCATGAAACGTTAATCAGGAAACTCCGCCACTATGGGATCCGGAACACCGCTCTGGAACTTCTTATTTCATTTTTTTTTTTTTTTTTTTTATCCACAGCGGGTTATCTCTTGGCCAGAATCTCACCTGATGGAAAGTGATGATCAGGCCGAAGGTGGAAGCGAGCTTCACCCGGAATCCTCTACCACAGAGGAACTGGCTATCTTATCTCTAACTGCCGGAACACAACAATGCTTTTAACATTGTTGTTATGGCGACAGACTTAGATAAGATGGTGGTAGCTAGCCAGGCGGACTTAAAACAAGCCCTACCACCAACCAAACCGAGCAGAAAATTTTGCCCCCACTGGGAATCGAACCCGGGACCTCTTGGTCTGAGACAGGTGGTCTAACCACTAGACCACAGAGGCGGTTTCATACTTGAGTAATAGGATTCAAAGCGTTGACGTTAATGGTAAAAGATCTCCCGGATCTATAATAACAATGGGAGTTCCACAGGGTTCAATTCTTGGTCCTTTCTTGTTTCTTATTTATATTAATGACTTGCCTTACCTCATAAAGGATCATGATATAGTGTTGTTTGCGGATGACACTTCACTTTTGTTTAAACTTAAACGTCAGCAGCTGGTTACTGACGATGTAAATAGCGCGATCTCAAAAGTAGTTCACTGGTTTAATGTTAACAATTTACTTCTCAATGAGAAAAAAACCAAATGCATTAAGTTTGCGTTACCTCACGTTAGGCAGGTGAAAACGAATGTGTTGATGAAGGCCGAAGAATTGAATCCTGAAGATAGCACAGTATTCTTGGGCTTGACTTTGGATGCTAAGCTTCAGTGGGGCCCACATATAGATAAATTGTCAAAAAAGCAAAGCTCCGCAGCTTATGCTGTTAGAAAAATTCGTAATTTAACTGACATAGAGACAGCCCGTTTAGTGTACTTTAGCTATTTTCACAGTGTTATGTCGTACGGTATTCTGTTGTGGGGAAATGCCGCCGACATTCAAACTGTCTTTGTTTTGCAGAAAATAGCTGTGCGATCAATTTATAAATTAAGTCCCAGACACTCTCTTAGAGAGAAATTTAAGGAGATCAATGTAATGACAGTGCCTTCTCAATATATTTTTGAAAATCTTTTATAGGCCCATAAAAACATTAAATTGTTTAAGAAATACAGTGACATTCATAATATAAATACTAGGAACAAACACAAATATGTTGTACCTGCAACAAGGCTCAAGAAAATAGGTGGCTCGTTCAGATGTCAATGTATATGCTTTTATAATAAACTTCCAAGCCAAGTACAAAGCCTCAGCCTTAATCAATTCAAATCATTCATTAAACGTAAGTTGTGCCAGAAAGCGTTTTATACCGTAAAAGATTATATTGATGACAAAAAGGCTTGGGAGTGAGCTGCTCCAATTCATTTATTTTAACGTTCTTTTAATGATTTTTTTATTAGAAACACAATGACAGCCATATTTACTTTATGAAGTATAATATTATTATTATTTTAATTATTGTGAATGTGAGGACTATGTGGGTCAAATATATTTTCTCTCTTTCTCAGTTACTTTTAATGATAATCTGGCAGTTTGAGTACTATATGCGGCCTACCCAAATGTCCTTTCTTTGGTATTCTTCGTCGAATCGTTGAGCTCCTTGACTTCTGAGCTGAGCTGCACGATTACCGACAAATGCGTGCACTGACTGGACAGGGCCACTCAATCTGTGTGGTTCTTTCCTCAAAAGACCATTTCAGACACGAATCTACATATTCTTCACATGATCTGACCAAGATTATGTCTGGACTTTATAAGAGACTGTGACCTCTGAGTTTGTTTCGGCCTTTCTTCTCAGAGTAGTCAGATAGGAAACGCCGACCTCATCTTGTTTTAAAACATGTGATTGACGTGTAAAAGTGTTTGTATAAACCTACTTACAGAAAATAAATCATTTATCATTCATTTATCATTTATCATTATCATTTATCATTAATTTAATAAGTTGCTAATCATTTGTTATTATTTTGTTTCAGATTGGCGATTCAGATATTGTATTCAGCAGTATGCTCAGAATCCTTACGAAGTACTTTCTGAGATGATTTACAACGAACCCCCGCACTGCAGTCAAGTTACGAAAGAAAAGAAATCCAGACGACAACGTCGAGAAAAGCCTTCTCATAAGAAACAACCAACAAAATCTTTCGTGATGAGTAAACTGCATCGACGCGGGATAAAACTGATTAAAAAAAAAAAAAACAATACAAGTGAAAGTGATAGTGATAGTGAGAACGTGATAATAAATGCACAATACATCGTTAAAGATGCCATTTATAGTGTTATGGACGATACGGAATCGTTAGTTAAGAAAATTTCTAAATCTTTGATAGACAGTGATTTTTAATAAATTATTAAGCTTGACTGTACCTTTCTCTAAGCCATAAATTGAGATAGGCGTATCCGGTTCCGGTACGCTGCGGGGCTTATAACGCTTCACCGTACCGGAACCGGATGTTCCGGTACGGTGAAGCGTTATAAGCCCCGCAGCGTCATATCCGCCCCAATCCGGCAGGTAGTGGGGATACGTTTGCGCAGCGCGCGACGATATCCGTGAACCACATTGGCGTTCGGAAATCCGAACGGTGTAGTCGCGTTTAAAAGTAACTCGTTACTTTTAAAAAGGGTGTCCTACTTTTTAGTGTTAAATATTAATTTTAGTGTGAATAAAATTAATTTGGTTAAAAATGAACTCTTTAGACAAAGATATTAATAATGTTAGTATGGACAATACCCCACGTGCTCGGTCGCAATCTAGTGGTTCGAGCAGTAGCAGCGATTCTTCTTCGACGGCGCGGTAAAGGAGACATCGTAGGCGAAAGGAGCGGCGCCGCCGTACAAAGCTAAGTAAATTAGAGGACGCTTTTGAAAAACTTACTGAAAAAGTATCCTCTTTGCAAGATCTTATTGTTAAGAATAATACGCAATCGTGCATGTCTGACAGTGAGTCTATTCTGTATATTCCGAGCCCTGCTGAACTGGATAATGAACTAAATAAAGAAAAAGGGATTGATTTTAAAATACAAACTACCCTCAAGTCGCAGACATTACAGACAAGTAATACGCATCTCGAATTACTTAACAAATTGCAACATTTTAACTCGCCTGACTGGGCTCAAGTACGTTATTCTGAAGAACAAAAACTTTATAATTCTACCCTAGGTTTTGTAGAGCTAGAATGTAATGATGTGGTGAAAAATTTCGAACGTAATCGTTCGTTAGCGGTCGTTAAAAATTCTTTAGCTGCTATGTCACATGCTGTTATTTTGCAAAACGAAGCATTCCAAAAAGGTTTTTGCCAATTCATTTCATGGGTATCCGAATTAAAAAACCCAACGACCACTGAAGACATTACTTCAAAAATCAATAAAATTTTTGCCGACGGGGAATACCAAAAAATACAATCGGATGTTTTACAAATGATATGTGGCAAACGGGCTGATATAGTGCAACAACGTCGTGATAGTATTTTAAATTCAGTAAAGGAAAGTTGTTTTAAGGAATCGTTAAGGAAAATACCCCCGTCCGCGCATCATTTATTTGACGATTCAAAGTTTACAGATTTTGTAGGAAAACAAGGGGGCGTCTTAAAAGTTTTTCAAGCCGCACCCATTAAAGTATCCTCGCAGGGTAGATCGTATAAACCTTCTGTCCAAAGAAGGGACACACAAGGAGGCGTTTCTCCTAAATATATAGTGCCTGTGCGCAACAGTGCAAACTATCGCCCCTCCACTAATAGTGGCTTTTCTCCTGCGCAAGGACGAAAGAGAAGGGCAGAAGAGTATTTTCGTCACACTGAAGATACACGATACGGTAAGAAACGTAGTACCCTGGGACGGCGTGATAAACGAGTCGATTGACTATAATCAACGTTTTCAAGCCGGGGGAATCAAACATCGGGTAAGTGTCTGGAGGAAGTTGGGGGCACCATTATATACAGGGTGTGGCGTAAGTAGTGGTCCACCGTTCAGGATTCGATGAACCAGATAATTAACTATAACAATTAAAATTTTTACCCAAGGGTTCCGAAAATATTTCCTTTTTGTTTTTTATTTTCGAAATTTCTACCTTTTATTACAAATTTGTTTGTAGTTTCAACAAAAACCATTATTTTTTCATTTTGAGTTCTGTTAATTACTGCTGAATACTAGAGCTATCATGATAAATCATGATTTTTTATGTAAATTCACTTCTTTTGAAGAAAAAGTTAGTTCTTCTCTAATTTTAACCGGAATTTTTAACATACCATCCAAGTTCAAGGGCGATTTTTGTAAAAAAAACGTACTACACTGTCAGTGCCCATTTATTTAATAATATATGCTTACCAAATACCGATTTCAAAATGGTATCACTCTATCAAATCCTATAATTTAACAAAAAGATATTATTCAATTTTAATTGAAGCAAAGAAGATTTTCATTAAACTACTTTTTTAAACTTTATTGCGTTAATACTATTACAAAACGTATTAAAACTTAAAAATCGGATACAATGTAACTTTTTACATTTCAAATGTGATTTGTTTTTAAGCACAAACATGTCAGGTAAAAAAACCCTGACCCTTTTTTTACCTGAGACATGTTTGTTAACAAAAACCCGTTGAAGCTCTCGCAGTCGAGTTACGCACAATAGGAGTGATAAGGAAAAGATATGGTAGGGTATTGCTATCTCCTTCATTACTAACGTTGAAATCTCCAGATATCTCGAAATGATTTAGTACGATCTCGTCACTCGTGTTGTGCGTCGTATGCGTTTTGTTTTTATTCTGCCTGTGTTTACCTCCGCCATTTCTTTACTCCTGCCTGACCCCGGACTCTGTTTAATTTGCCTACTGATTGGACTTGTTGTTTTGGTGACCTCTGCGATATTGGCTACGTGTACTGGTGACTTTGGCTTGCTCAACGATTTGGACAAACGTGCAGTGCAGTGACAATAAAATTAAAAAATGTCTCGGTACACACCGCGCGAATATGCTGACATGCATTTTATTTATGGCGAATGCAGAGGTGTCGGCAGAGAAGCAGCTCGACTTTATCGGGAGAGATATCCCGATCGAAGACATCCAGACCACCGAGTTTTTGCACCGCATACACCGAGGGAAGGATACCCGGCACAGGCGTAGGCGGTGCAGGTGAAGGACGACCGCGACGACACAACGATGAAGAGGTTATGAATTTAGTTGCAGAAGATCCTTCAACATCGGTCCGTGTCTTAAGTCGCAGAACTAGCATATCAACTAGATCTGTACATCGGATACTCAAAAGACATGAACTGTACCCATACCACTATCAAAGGGTGCAGTCATTGCTACCAAGAGATTATCAATTGAGAGTAACATTTTGTAGAGTAATGCTACGCAGAATAAGAGAAGACCCGCAGTTTTTTAATAAAATATTATGGAGCGACGAGTCATCCTGCAAAAAAGATGGATATTTAAATCTACACAATTTGCATAACTGGCAGCTAGAAAACCCGCATCTCATAAGGCAAGACAGATCACAGTACCAATCTATACTTATAATAAATCTGTAGAAGTGAAAATTCTGTACATTGAAAATATCAAAAAAATAAATGGCACAGTGTTACTAGACCGACACCGAACCCGAAAATTTGATTAAAAAAATGTTTGTCTGTCTGTCTGTCTGTCTGTCTGTCTGTTTGTTCAGGCATCACACAAAAACTACCGGTGCGATTACGATGAAACTTGGTATAATTATTCTTTAATATCCTGGGCACCACACTGGGTACTTTTTATCCCGGAAAAGTATCCTATCCTACCATCTATATTTATACCTATTAATAAAAAGACAAGTCCTGACTGACTGACTCATCAACGCCCAGCCCAAACCCTTGGACCTAGAAAGCTGAAATTTTGCACAGAGGTTTCCTTTATAATGTAGGCAAGGAATAAGGAAGCATTTTTTTTAAATTCAACCCCTAAGGGGGTCAAATAGGGGATGAAAGTTTGTATGAAAAATCTTATTCCTTGAGGTAATAAACATGAAACTCCGCACGAATAATTATCAAAATAAATGAAAAAGTTTGTAATTTGTTGTTTTTCTAAATTACGGTTTAAGACATTTATTTCTCAAAAAGAATACAATTCACTTATCATGAGAAATACAAGTTAATCTTAAAACTAAATAGGTATACGAAGATATGAAGAAACGGCAGGTACTCGTAAATAATCTATTAACTAGTAGATGCACAAAAAGTAATTTTTGTGGGTAACAGGAAAAAGTGAGTGTACTATTACATATCGTTTCTCGATGGCAAGTCAATAGCAATTATACATTAATAATAGTAGCAAACTGTCAATTTTTTTTTTTTTTTTTTTTTTTTTTTTTTAATTTGTTAGTGTTTCAAAGTGATAAATAGTGATAATGTAGATATATGGTAGATTAGTACATAGATGTATTTTATGCTTTGTTAAGTATTTTAAACAAGTAATAATTTAATGTTGTTGCAATAATAAATAGGTAATTGAATTAAAATCGAGTGAAATCTTTCAAGATGTGGTGCTTTAAAGTTTTTTTGAATAGAGTAAAGGACTGAATCTCTTTAATGTCATTAGGCAATTTATTATATAACTCTGCTCCTTCGTATAATATGTTTTTCCTTCCGTAGTTAGTACGTGGTGGTCTTAGACAGATGTTGTTTTTTCGTCTTGTAATCCGTTTTTGTGTTTGTCCTTTTTTTGTAAACGTTATTCTAGTACACAAGCTATTAAACAAAGACATACACATGTCTTTGTTTAATAGCTTGTGTACTAATATGCAAGTGTTATATTTATAAATGTGCGACAGTGTCATCAATTTAGTTTCTTTGTAAAAAAATTCTGTGGGAGTTAGATAGTGGTAATGGAATAATAATTTAATTATTTTATTTTGACATGTTTCGATTTCCTTTAAGGTTGTTTTAGCTGCAGTGCCCCACACCTCTATTAGGTAGTCTAGATGAGGTTTAACCATGGCGTTGTAAATAATATACCTAACAGATTTCGGCAAGCAGCGAACGATGCCTCTAAGCGCACCCATAATAGAAGATAGTTTAGATCTTAGTTTATCTAGGTGCGGCTGCCACGTCAGATGTTTATCTAAATGGAGACCAAGGTACTTTTCTGTATTAACTTTGCCCTTATAAATAACGAGCCCTTAAGGCTCGTTATTTATACACAGTTGAGTGATTATCGATTTTTTTGTTCTTAGCACTGAAAATAATGTAGTTAGTTTTAGAGGTGTTAACAGTGAGCAAATTGTCTTGGAACCATCCGGAAAGAGTATCTAAGTCTTTTTGCGCTTGTTTAAAGATGTGATCGATATTTTTGCCAAACAGAAATAAGCTGGTATCGTCAGCATATAGTATTATGTCACCTGACAGATTTAGTTTATGTATATCGTTTATATATAATAATATTATGAAGAGCAAAGGGCCAAGAATGGAGCCTTGCGGTACGCCGTAGGTTAACACTTCGCAGTTACTTTGCATATCACCAATCCGAACAATTTGCTGTCTGTTAGAGAGATACGACCGAAACATGTCGAGGGCAGTTCCCCTGATGCCGATATCATACAGTTTTTGAAGAAGCAGGCTATGGCTAATTGTATCAAATGCCTTTTTTAGATCGATAAATATACCGAGTGCTACGCGTTTTTCATCAATATTGTTTTTCAGATTTGTCACAAGGTCGATTGTTGCGGTTAGCGTATTGGATTTTGCACGGAAACCATATTGTTTTTTAGAGAAGAAGTTGATAGCTGTGAGATAATTATCCAAACGGTTATGTAATATTTTCTCGTAGATTTTAGAGATGGCAGGGAGGACAGAGATGGGTCGATAATTGCCCGGGTCGGTTTTTTTCCCTGACTTAAAAATTGGACTCACTTTCGCTACTTTGAGAGAATCAGGGAAGAAGCCCTTTAGCAAACAATAGTTAATACTCATAGTTAGTTTATTTAATATTAAGTATTTTATGCATTTTAAGGTTTTGCAACTAATACCGTCTAGGCCCGTACTAGTGTTCGGATTGAGATTATCTATGATTTTGCTTACTTCCTCTTCCGTAGTTGGAGTTAAATATAGTAGTTCGCATGAAGTAGACTTTAAGACCGTTTGAGTGCTTGGCTGCGTATGTGTATGCGTTTTGATTTTATTTGCTAGCATAGAACCTATAGTAGCAAAGAAAGTGTTAAAATAATTACATATTTGTTGAGTGTCTGTAATTGAACCCGTTTGTGTATCTAGCTTTGAAGGAGCAGAGCATGTCTTTGTTTTGTTACCGGCTAAGTTCCCGATTAACTTCCACATTTTTAAAGGTTTTCTTTCACAGTTTTTAAAAGCTTTGTAATAATAACTATTTTTAGTAGTCTGGATATGTTCAGACACGGCATTTCGTACGGCTATAAAGTCTTTTCTTATTAATTCGTTGTTTGGATTTTCCTTGTTAATAGACCACAGCTGATTTCTTTTGGTTATCATTCCAATTATGTCTTTATTAATCCAATCTGACTTAAGCGTATTTCGGATTTTGAATTTCGGTATTCTGTTTTTATTTACTGCTTCCTTTATTATATGTTCTAGACTGTCGTAGTTACTGTCAGAGACATTCGTAACCGTACTTTCTACTGTCTGGTATAGTGCTGTGTAATCTAAGGTATGATACTTTATTTTCTTTTTCGTTTCGATTGTATATTTGCCAACTTCTAAGTATATTTGCTTGTGGTCTGACATTGGCGATTCCACTATAGTCATATGAAATTTATGATTTTTCAGATTTGATGAGACATGGTCAAGAATCGATGTTTTTGTCGGTGTATCACGAGTGCTGAATTTTGTATCTATTTTGTTCAAGATTGTGTGTCCATTTTCTAGTAATATTTTTGTGTATTTATTAATTGATCGGTTAGGATTAAGTAGATCGTAGTTGAAATCACCGAACACTAGAGTTCTTTTCCTTCTCATGAGCTGCTGTGAATATTCCTCCAGAAAACCGTCATTGTTTGATTTTGGAGTTTTATATATGGCGCCAATATCCAGGGAGCATTTATCTAAGTGAACCCATAAGTAGTGATTGTCCTCTTTACACAGCTCTTCTAAATAATTGTGTTTTAGGCAGTCGTGAACAAATATAGATACTCCACCTCCTCTTGAGTTTTCTCTAATATTATAATAATGGGTGTAGTTTGGTAAATTCAAGCTTTTGGCTTCAGATTCTGACTTGATCCAGGTTTCCGATAGTATAATTACATGTACAGGACTGGATATGTTGTATTGTATAATGCAGTTTAGTTCATCGAGTTTTCCTGGCTTCACTATGCTACGTGCGTTAGCGTAGAGGAATTTTAGGGATTTTGTGTTTTTTATTAAATTGCTGTACGAATCAGTTACTTCGTGAGAAGTGTTGAGGGTAAAATCATCTGTATCTTGTATCGTTAGTTTTTTGGTTGGATTTTTGTAATTTTGGGTACACCCTTGACATATTTTATAGTAATGTCTTTTTCACCTCCATCTAGTCGGCGTTTCAGCTCGTCTCTTAAATTATTCCGATATTTTTGTTGATAGGGTGTCTCATCAGAATAAATTGTGATACTTTCTGATTTTATGTTTGATCTATTGCGTAGAATTGATTTCGCTGCTTCGGATGTTGAGAAAATTATTTTTATAGGTCTAGATAAACCAGGATTGTATTTTCCTAGTCGTATAGTTTTTATTGGTTCTATGCAGTCTGGAACAGCAACTTCTATTTTAAAATTAGCCCCTAAAGGGGGGTTGGGGGGTGTCAAAGTTTGTATGGAAGAATTTTAACGCGCTGTCTGATTAACTCGAAACTCAATATTTATACTTAAACCCAAAAATTAAGAATAACGTGTATCAGGATTTTTCGAAATTCAACCCCTAAGGGGGTAAAATAAGGGATGAAAATTTGTAGGAAAAATCTTATTCCTTGAAGTAATAAACATGAAACTTCGCACGAATAGTTATCTTACCCCCTAAAGGGGGTTTGGGGGTGTCAGTGTTTGTATGGAAGAATATTTATAAAAACCCATGGGGATGTATGGGGTAATTTCCGACACTCACGCGGGCGAAGCCGCGGGCAGCAGCTAGTTTAAAATAAACCTTTGGACCGGAATCATTAACGGACACATAATCGGTCCACACGAGCTGCCAGAAACATTAAATGCAGAAAGATATTTAAGTTTTTTGCGAATCGACTTGCCCTTGCTTCTGGAAGGTGTCGTTCCTGAAGTCCAAGAAGACATGTGGCTGCAGAACGATGGCTGTCCGAGTACGAGTACGAGAGCACCTTGAAACAGCGTATCCAAATAGGTGGATTGGGCGCTTAGGTCCAATATTGTGGCCACCACGCTCGCCAGATCTAAATCCCCTAGATTTCTTTTATTGGGGTTGCATAAAAGAAAAAGTCTATAGCAAAGAAATCACAAGTATTGACCAATTGAGGACTAGAATCCAGGCAGCAGCTAGAGAAATCAGCGAAAGCGGGTTTGCCCGACGACTAAAACGGTCGTTTATTAGACGTTGCAGAGCGTGTATAGCTGCGAATGGGGGCCATTTTGAACATTTCGTTTAATTTTAATGATTGTAATCATGACAAAGATTAATAATAAATGATAAATTATGTCATTTGTTTTTTTTTAATTCTTTGTTCAAATACCTAAAGTAACAAGTTAGGTCTAGATAACTCTGCAATAGTAGTTTTTTTTTTTTAAATTGGCACTGACACTGTAGTGCATTTTTTTGCAAATATCGTAAGTATTAACGCAATAAAGTTTAAAAAAGTAGTTTAATGAAAATCTTCTTTGCTTCAATTAAAATTGAATATCTTTTTGTTAAATAATAGTATCTGTTATAGTGATACCATTTTGAAATCGGTATTTAGTAAGCATATTATTAAATAAATGGGCACTGACAGTGTAGTAAGTTTTTTTTACAAAAATCGCCTTTGAACTTGGATGGTATGTTAAAAATTCGGGTTAAAATTAGAGAAGAACTAACTTTTTCTTCAAAAGAGGTGAATTTACATAAAAAATCATAATTTATCGTGATAGCTCTAGTATTCAGCAGTAATTAACATCCTAAGTATTGTTTTTTGAAATTAGGGTCTCTTTGAAATCTACGCTCAAGAGAGAGAAATCTAACCTTTGCCCTAGTATATGAGTCACCTAATGTATGGGGATCTTGTTTAAAGGGCATACTGACTACGAAACGGCCTTCTTTATCACGGTAAGTATCTTGTTTAAATGATTTTTCACAGGCACGTTCTTCACTAGTTAAAGAATATTTAGAGGGAATTGAATCTAGTTCCCAAAATTTTGAGATACTATCTTCATGATTGACAAAATTACATTGGTGTTGCGACTTATTTTTTGTATTAGCAACAGGACCGGACACTAACCAACCAAGCTTAGTCTCATATAATTTTGGTTGTTTTTTCCCTAGATTAATGGAATTATTACATATGACATCCCAAAATAGTTCTGCACCCACTAGAATATCTACTGTACCCGGTACATTAAATGACGGGTCTGCCAGCTGTATACCTGAAGGTATAGCAATATCTTGCATCGCAACCAATTTGGACGGCAATGTTTTAGTAATTTGAGGTAATATTAAGCAATCTATCTCTGCTTTATAATCACTATAAAGAGATTCTATCATAACCTTACAAGATTGTGTACTCTTACAAGACTGATTGTAGATACCTGTTACCGTGGACCTTGTACTGTGTCTCGACAACCCCAGCTTACCGCACAGGCCGGCTGTGATAAAGTTCGCAGTGCTGCCATTGTCCAACAGGAGCCGTGCTGCGAGTGCGCTGCCTTTCTTGTCATGTACCTTCACCATTGCTGTGGACAGGAGTACATGTGGCGAAGTAGCAGGCTGTATGGTATCGGTTGATAGGGTGACATTTTCTATAGAGTTATCAGAATATGTAGTAGCTTCATTTATGTTTGTGGCTAACACAACATTCTCTTGATTTGACCCAGAGGACTCAGGCTTATCATCATTTTTATGTAGTAATGTATTATGTTTGTATCTACAATACCTACAGTGTGGGAATTTACATTTCACATGAGAGTGACCAGGGCGTAGACAGTTAAGGCATACCTTAAGATCATTGGCTTTTTCTAGACGTTTCTCAATGGTCAAATCTCTAAATTTGTCACAGTGATACATTGTGTGGTTTTCTTTACACATGGGACACTTGAAATTATTTTTGTTTTGTGAGTTGTTTTCATTTGACATTGCTAGAAAAGATTTTGGTTTTCGAATTTCTGGTTTTAATAACTTTGTTGTACTATTATCCTCTATGGATTCTAACAGGTCTGCTCTGTTACGCAGAAATGTAGAAAATTGTTCCAGTGTTGGTGGATCACAGTGTGTTTCTATACTCTTCCCACTTCCTTTTAGTTGTAGGATCTAGTTTGCTAGACATGATGTATATTATTAAGGTATCCCAGTGCTCTGTAGGTTGCTTAAGAATAGTTAACGCTCTAATGTTTTTGTTTGTAGTATCAACTAATTGTCTAATTGATTTACTTGACTCCTCTAAAATGGTGTCTACTTTGAATAATGCTTGAACATGATTGTTCACTAGTAGCCTAGAGTTATCATAACGTTCACATAATAATTTCCATGCTGTTGAATAATTATCTTTTGTGAAATCTATATTTTTAACAATTACTGCAGCACTCCCATGGAGAGAAGCTCGCAAGTAATGAAATTTACTGATGTTATCTAATTGATCATTTTCATGAATCATTGACATAAATGTATCCCTAAACTCGAGCCAATTTTGATAAGTACCATCAAACTTAGGAATGTTAATTTTCGGTAAATGGAAACGATTGGTATGGTTGCAAGTCCCACCTGATTTGGCATCACTGACGCTTGCTTCGGAGCCTGAGCCCAAACGCCTTCGCTGGTTTCCAGCAATTTTTTCAGCGCAGGCAGCGAGAAGAGTTTGGGCCTGAGCGACGAGCTGATAGTACTTGCTTTCAGTTTTCTCTCTGTCAGCATACTGTTCGTCTGGAAGGTCGCAGAGGTACTCAAGCTCTGTCTGTAAAGTATCAAATTCAGAAATTAAATTTTGTACTCGTGCAAATCGAGATTGTAGTTCGTTAGCGTGATGCTCGCTAAGCACTTCATGTGAACTTGCAGTATTCAAATACGTTTCGAAGTGGGTAAGCTTTGCTTTTATGCTAGCTTTAGCCTTTTTTAGCTTAAAAATGCGTTCATTCTTGTCCGCCATTTTGCTGATGCAATAAAGCGCGGTCGTGCGTATGGCGTGCGGTAGCAAATGTGCAACCACCAAGCAGATTTTATAATTTTTTCAATATGATTGCCCCCACAGACTGCGTGCAAGAAGCAATGAACATGAATATAGGTATAATTCACGTGTGAATGTGCTTTAGAAAAATAGGTCTCACTCAAATATTCACTGAATAGGAATTTACGGGAAGTTTCAGATGAATAGGTTTGGTAAGGAATAGTAAGGATAATTGGAACGAACTCACAATACCAGCCGATGTATCAGGTGCACGTGGTGCGTATTTTTCACGTGGCCCGTTGGTATGCTTTGTTGCGTTTTGTGACTTGCACGGCGGAAATGCAGATGGAGATCACGAGGCCGACGATGCGGTGTGCAGTATCTATGCTGTAGACCCGCTGTATCGTAGATTCCACTGAAGCTATCTTCCAACCGCCGCTCCGAGTTTTTTTTTTTTTTTTGTTTCGAACGCGTGGCGACAACGTGTCGACGGCGACGAGAAAACGTTGTAATTTTATTGTTTCCTTGAAGGACCAGTGTTAGGTCTTTGATCCTTGCGGAATGAAAAGTGGACTGTATATTAATCTGGTATATTACTATAAAATTACACGTATTAATCCCGACATTAATATTATCGAATAACGCGTTGGCGTGTTGTTTCGTTCGGTGCGCGTGCGTCTAACTCGGGCGCGCTCGGCGAAGTGACGGTGGGCTTGCCGCGGAATGTTCTGGAGGCGACGACGACGGCGGGCGGCGGGCGGTGCGCGGGAGGCGCGGTGTCAGCGTCGGGGTCCCGCGGGCAGAGCGCCTGGGTTCCGTGGGCTGTGCGTAGACAGTACCATCGATATTCCAGCCCCATGCATTAGACATCTTTGATTCACTTTCATTCATTGATATTAATGATTTCATGGTGGTAGTTATACCAGCATTTTTAATTCTATCAATTTCCACTCCATTCAGCTCGTATCTTATATCTTGGAACAAGTAGAGCAGAGCATTATTCGTAAATTGAACACTAGTGGCTTTCTCTTTCATATCCTTTTTACTAACGATAACAGTTCCTTCCAAATACAAAACAGAAATCAGAGGGTCAATTTTAATGGCAAGAGATCTGCAGGATCTGCGGTCACCATGGGCGTTCCGCAGGGTTCAATTCTAGGTCCTTTCTTATTTCTAATTTATATAAATGACTTACCTTACCACATTAGGGATAATCACAAAATCGTATTATTCGGAGATGACACTTCCCTCATTTTTTAAATCAAACGTCAGCTAGTCAACTTTCGCCGCCGCAGCTGCCGCGGCCAAACCAGGCCCGTCGGGGCAGACCAGGAAAGGGGCGGCTGCGCAGGTGGCGAAGGCCCCGGCCCTGGCGGCGAGACAGCGGCCGCCACCACCTCCACCTCCGGAATCTTCTCCGGCCGATGCCGATTGGCAAGTAGCCGGGGAGAAGAAGAAGGCAAGGAAGGCGGCCAAAAGAAGGGAGAGGCGGCAGCGGCGCAAGGAGCGAAGCGTCGCGGCTAGGCTCCGCGCCCCGAAGGCCGCAGCGGTAGTGATCACACTACAGCCGGAAGCGGCAAAAAAGGGCGTGTCCTATCGGGACGTACTCGCCAAGGTGGGGGCGGCAGTGGACCTAAAGGAGCTCGGCGCCGAAAATGGCATCCGGGTAAGGGTCACTGCGACTGGGGCCCGGATGTTGCAGGTCCCCGGTGCGTTCAGTGGCCCGGCCGCTGACGCTCTGGCCGAAAGGCTTAGGGCGGCCATAAATGGGGATGAGGCCCGAGTGACCAGGCCCACCAAGGGCGTGGACATCCGCATCCTGGGACTGGAAGACTCCGTGACGGAGGAACAGGTGGTGGCCGCTGTCGTGAGGACTGGGGGGTGCTCTGCCGAGCAGGTGAGGGCGGGCACCATCCGTCCTGACTCCGTGGGGATGCGAGCCGTCACGGTGAGCTGCCCCGTGACGGCGGCCAAGAAAATTACCGGGGAGGGCTGCAGGCTATTGGTGGGCTGGGTTTCTGCGCAGGTCAAACTGCTGGAACCCAGACCGCTGAGGTGCTTCCGCTGCCACGTGGGCAACCACGTGGGAGCTAAATGCACCTCGGAGGTGGACCGCAGCGGTCTCTGCTACCGCTGTGGCCAGCCCGGTCACAAGGCCGGCTCGTGTAGCGCCACGCCGCACTGCGTTGTATGTGCGGCGGCTGGCAAGCCGGCCGAACACCGGATCGGGAGCAAGGCTTGCGCCAAACCCGCCAAAGCCGGAGGCAGGGGCAAGCCCTCCGCCACCGCCATCACCGCCGCAGCCGCCGCCACTACTGGCGCCGCCGCTGCCGCTTCCACCGTCGTCGTCGCTGCCGTTGCCGCCGCGGCAGGGTCCTCACGGGGGACTCGGGAGGGGGAGGGTATGGAGTGCCAATAACGGCCCCATTACGCCTCCTCCAGGCGAACATCAACCACTGCGCCGCCGCTCAGGATCTGTTGCTCCAGAGCATGGCGCAGTGGTCGATTAACATCGCCGTGGTCGCTGAGCCGTACTTTGTCCCGCCCAGGGATGACTGGGTGGAGGACCTGAGCGGCTCAGTGACCCTAATTTCGTCGGCCGCCGCCGGTACCCCATCCCTCGAAGGTGTCAGAAGAGGAAGGGGTTGCGTTGCAGCACGGTTCGGGGAGATTGTCGTGGTAGGGGCATACTTCTCCCCGAACCGGACTCTTGCCGAGTTCCACAACTCCCTAGGGGAGTTGAGAGCCATCGTCGTCGGGTTTCGTTCCCTCCCCGTGCTCGTCCTCGGGGACTTCAATGCCAAGAATGTGGCTTGGGGTTCCCGGTATACGGACACAAGGGGAAGGATGGTGGAGGGCTGGGCTCTGGAGACAGGCCTGGCCGTCTTAAACCGGGGTTCTGTCCCCACGTGTGTGCGGATGCGGGGCGAATCAGTGGTGGACATATCGTTCGCCAGCACCGCTCTGTCACCACGTGTTGTTGACTGGCGCGTTATGGAGGGGGTGGAGACCTATTCCGACCACCGGTACATCCGGTTCGACGTCTCCGCCCAGTCCTCGGGCGCGTTGGTCCGACAGGCCTCGAGTGGTCCGCGGTGGGCGCGGAAGCAGCTGGACCGGGAGCTCCTCTTGGAAGCCTCGATCGTGCAGACCTGGGTGTCATCACCGGACAGGCCTGCTGACATCAACGACGAGGCGGAGTGGTTCCGGGAGGCCATGTCCGACATATGTGACGTGGCAATGCCCCGGGTCCAGCCCGGCCGTGCTTCGCGCCAGGTGTACTGGTGGTCGCAAGAGCTGACGACTCTGCGCGCCGCGTGCGTTGCTGCGCGACGCCGGTACGCCAGGCACCGCAGGCTCCGTATCCGCCCTCCGGATACGGAAGCCATTCAGGCGGAGTTGTACGAGGGGTACAGAGCGGCGAAGACTGGCCCGCGAGGAGTCGCTGGCGACTCTGGACAGGGACCCGTGGGGACGCCCATACAAGTTGGTGCGGGAGAAAATCCGCCCATGGGCTCCCCCGCTGACTCAGAGTCTCCGGCCCCAGCTTGTGGAGGACGTGGTGAGCGCTCTGTTCCCCTCGAGAGGGGAACACACCGCTCCGCCCATGGCTCCGCCTACTGCGGTGCCCGATGCGGACCACACCGCCGACGACGATGACGATGCTCCGGAGGTGACCGAGGTAGAGATGAGAGTGGCGGTACGTAGGCTGAATGCCAAGAATACCGCCCCAGGACCCGACGGCTTACCTGGGAAAGCATGGGTCCTGGCCTTAGAGGCTCTCGGGCCTCGACTAAGAGGGCTACTAAGCGCATGCTTGGAGAGGGGCCAGTTCCCACTTCGATGGAAGACGGGGAAACTGGTCCTCATTAAGAAGCCGGGGCGCCCTGCGGACTCTCCGTCTGCCTACCGGCCCATCGTGCTGCTCGACGAGGTGGGCAAGCTCTTTGAAAGAGTAATTGCAGACCGCCTTGTCGGGCATCTGGTGCGGGTGGGGCCGGATTTGACGGAGAGCCAGTTTGGCTTCCGCAGAGGGCGCTCCACGGTGGACGCCATCATGCGCGTGCGGGCCCTCACGACGGGGGATGCTGTTGCCCGGGGTGGGGTCGTCTTGGCGGTGTCTTTAGACATCGCCAATGCCTTCAATACCCTGCCCTGGAGTTGCATTAGAGAGGCACTCCGGTATCACGGGGTGCCGATCTACCTCCGACGTGTGGTCGAGGCCTACCTGACGGACAGGGCCGTCATCTACCCCGGTCACCTGGGAGAATGGAACCGGCGAGAGATGTCGTGCGGTGTCCCACAGGGATCGGTCCTGGGGCCGTATCTGTGGGATATCGGATACGACTGGGTGCTGCGCGCCGGCCTCCCCGACGGCGTCAGCGTGGTTTGCTACGCTGACGACACGTTGGTCCTGGCGCAGGGGAGGTCGCACCAGGCGGCGGCCGAAATTGCGACACGCGGGGTTGCGACAATCGTCGACAGGATCCGACAATTGGGACTCGAGGTGGCCCTACACAAGTCCGAGGCCATGTGTTTTCATGGTCCTCGGAACGCACCACCTTTGGGTTCCCAAATAACGGTAGGAGGGGTTCACATCGGCGTCGAGTCGACGATGAAGTACCTGGGACTTGTCCTCGACAGCCGGTGGAACTTCGTGGAGCATTTCAGACGTTTGGCTCCCAGACTGGAGAAGGCTGGGGCTGCTCTGAAGCGGCTCCTGCCTAATCTGGGGGGTCCAAACGCCTCCTGCCGGAGGCTCTACGCGGGGGTCGTGCGGTCCATGGCCCTTTACGGGGCTCCTGTGTGGGCGCGTTCTTTGAGGCTGCGGCCAGCCCGCCGGTTGAACGCGTCCCAAAGGGTCATGGCCATCCGGCTTGTCCGGGGATACCGCACGGTCTCGGGTGAGGCGGCGAGCCTCCTTGCCGGATTGCCGCCGTGGGATCTAGAGGCGAAGGTCCTCGCCCACATCTGGGAGTGGCGCGAGGAGATGAAGCGCCGGGGCGTAACTCCGCTGCCGCGAGAAATCACGGTACAGCGGACAGAGCTCCGGCAGGATCTCATGGCGGCTTGGAGTGTGCGATTGTCGCAACCCAGTGCTGGGCACGCCACAATTGCGGCGATAAGTCCCCTCTTTGAGGAGTGGCTAGAGAGGCGCCATGGCGTCCTCACCTTCCGCCTGACACAGGTCCTCACCGGACACGGTTGTTTCGGGAGGTTCCTGTTCCGGATAAGGCGGGAGGAAGCGCCCGGGTGTCACCATTGTGTGGATCGCCCGGAGGACACGGTGGAGCATACGGTGGAGGTCTGCCCGGCTTGGGCAGAGCTCCGCCGTGTCTTCGTGGAGGCCATCGGTGGTGGAGATCTCTCGCGTCCGGCCCTGGTCCAGGCCATGGTACGGAGCGAGAGGGAATGGGGAGCCGTCACCTCCTTCTGCGAAGCAGTAATGCTCGCAAAGGAGGAGGCGGAGCGCGTGAGGGAGAGGCAAAGTTCGCGCCCTCACGCGCCTAGCCGCCGTAGGAGACGCCCTGGGCGTCGGGAATCCTTGAATGATTCCCGGCCACCGTAGGCGCGAGCTTGCGGGCGGTGAGCAATGGGTAGCTCGCCCCCGATAAGGACCAGGCCCGGGTCGACGGCGCGTTGTGTTCCACGCGCGCCTCAAAGAGATGTCAGCACCAATGGCGGGGCCCACCAGGGCCGATGCCTGCCGGGGTTGCGGGAAAGTCCGAAAGGGATACCGTGGCCCCTGGCAACACAGGCAACTGAAGGAACACGGGTGGGTTTTAGTCTGTAAGAGTCTGACACGCCCTCCCGCTCCGCCCAGAGCGGGAGAAGTTATTTGATGATTTCCCACCCTAAAAAAAAAAAAAAAAAAAAGCTAGTCAACTTTGAACAAGTTAACGATGCACTCTCTAAAGTTGTGCACTGGTTTAATGTAAATCAAAATCAAAAGTCATTTATTCAAATTAGGCTGAGAATCAGCACTTTTTGAACGTCAAAATTACATAAGACAGTCCCCCAACGCCCACCCGTCACCACTTCCTAGTGCTTTAGCTGGGAATGGGAAGAAGAACAACAAACTCCCCAGCAGCACAGCTGTCTGTTCAGTTAGAAAAATTGATTCTATACAATAGTGCGCAAAATCATTTACCTTTCGGAAAACATACATTTAATGAACAGCCATATGTCAGCTAGCACGCGCCAATATACCAACCAAAACATCGAGAACTAATACTCAAGCAGAAATAAAAAAAACTAAAGGTAAACCGAACTTAATATCTAGATAAAAGCCTCCAGGCATAAAGGGCGTGCCCGCCCACATATCGCAGTAAATGGAAGTCATAAATGATAAACTAGGACCATCGAAGTAAAATAAATAAAAAGTTAATTACAATATGATCAATTATTGTCGAGGTCGCTAGCTAACTACATATTGCAATACAACTCATGAAAAAACACATTATAATGAGTAGATCATGTCAACAATAAATAAATAATAAAAATAAATTGACATACACAGTCAAATAAAATAAACAATTATATGTACTCATATAACTGTCAGTAGGTAAACTAATTCTGGAGAAAGAACATAAACATTGTCTTGAATTTAATCACAGCGACCAACTATTCTTATCATTTAAGTAGTCGTTGATAGAATAGTATGCCTTTGAACAAAGGTTGGATTTTACTTGAGCTTTAAACGCAATAAAAGGCAAATCTAACAAAGAAGAGGGTAGCTTGTTATAAAAGGTTATACCAAGCCCAGCAAATGAGTTATGCACCTTATGAAGCCGGTGAAATGGAGCTCTTAATTTGTCTTTATTTCTGGTGTTAACATTATGAATATCACTGTTTTTAATATATAAGTGTATATTTTGCCTAATATATAGGTATATGATGTTCGCGAAGATGAATTGTAATGCCACCGTTAGAATACCAATATTTAACATACGTATATTTGACATAACGCTATGAAAATAACTAAAATAGACTAACCGAGCTGTATCAACGTCAGTGTATTGTCTTACTTTCCTGACGGCGTAGGCTGCCGAACTGAGCCTCCCCGCTAGGCTCGATATAATGTGGGCCCCACTGAAGTTTGGCATCTACTGTTATGCCCAGAAAAACTGCCGAGTTTACTGTTTCAAGCACCTCTTTATCTAAGACGATGTTGGGCCCTAAATTTCTAACATTCGGTAATGCGAACTTTACACATTTCGTTTTCTTGGCATTAAGAACTAGATTGTTTGTCGTAAACCAATCCGTAACCATTGAGAGTGCACTATTTACGTCGTCAAAATCTTGTCTATTCCTGTCTACTTTAAAAATAAGAGAAGTATTATCTGCAAACAGTACAACTTCGCAGATATCCTTTAAATAGAATGGTAAGTCATTGATATACACTAAGAACACGAATGGACCCAGTATTGAGCCTTGTGGTAAACCTAACTGAACTGGTAGCCCAGAAGATTTCACACCATTAACGTCTACATATTGAAACCTATTATGTAAATAAGAATTTATAACGTTGAGAGCTTCGTTTTGCACGCCGTAATGACGTAGTTTACGCAAAAGCGTGTCATGATGCACGCAATCAAAGGCTTTGGAGAGATCACAGAAAACCCCAATAGCATTTTGCGAGTTCTCCCATGCGTTAAATATGTGTTTCAGCAAAGCAACACCTGCATCTGTAGTCGAACGACCTTTTGTAAAGCCATATTGTTCATTATGGAGGAGGCTATTTAAATTAAAATGTCTTAGCAACTGCTTGAGTATTAACTTTTCAAATATTTTGCTAAAGGCAGGTAAGATAGATATAGGCCTGAAATTGCCAACGTCATTTTTATTACCCGATTTAAATAATGGTATGACTTTACTACCCTTCATGAGGTCAGGAAAAGTTCCTAAATCAATACATTTATTAAAAGTAACAGCTAGATAGGGGGCTTTTTATTTATTTTTTTGGGTGGGAAATCATCAAATAACTTCTCCCGCTCTGGGCGGAGCGGGAGGGCGTGTCAGACTCTGACTAAAACCCACCCGTGTTCCTTCAGTTGCCTGTGTTGCCAGGGGCCACGGTATCCCTTTCGGACTTTCCCGCAACCCCGGCAGGCATCGGCCCTGGTGGGCCCCGCCATTGGTGCTGACATCTCTTTGAGGCGCGCGTGGAACACAACGCGCCGTCGACCCGGGCCTGGTCCTTATCGGGGGCGAGCTACCCATTGCTCACCGCCCGCAAGCTCGCGCCTACGGTGGCCGGGAATCATTCAAGGATTCCCGACGCCCAGGGCGTCTCCTACGGCGGCTAGGCGCGTGAGGGCGCGAACCTTGCCTCTCCCTCACGCGCTCCGCCTCCTCCTTTGCGAGCATTACTGCTTCGCAGAAGGAGGTGACGGCTCCCCATTCCCTCTCGCTCCGTACCATGGCCTGGACCAGGGCCGGACGCGAGAGATCTCCACCACCGATGGCCTCCACGAAGACACGGCGGAGCTCTGCCCAAGCCGGGCAGACCTCCACCGTATGCTCCACCGTGTCCTCCGGGCGATCCACACAATGGTGACACCCGGGCGCTTCCTCCCGCCTTATCCGGAACAGGAAACTCCCGAAACAACCGTGTCCGGTGAGGACCTGTGTCAAGCTAGATAGGGGGCTACGATGTCTATTATATTACTTAATAGTTTAATGGAGATGCCCCAGTAATCACCAGTGTTTTTAGATTTGAGTGTGTTAAAAACATTAACTACATCACCAGGCGTTACATGTTCGAAGCTAAATAAGCGACTACTTTTAGACACACTACTATGCAAAAGTTTTTCGGCTTTAGACGGAGATGAATTTAAGGAGTGAGTCGTAGTTATAGGTAGTGGTAGTGTTAGCAAAAAACTCATTAAATGCCTCAGCTACATCAGCTGCTTTATTAACTAATTTGTTGTCGACCATAATCTCAAATTGTTATCTTGTTTAACCGACTTACCCGTTTCATCCATGTGGTTTGACTTTATTATTGGAATTTTTAATTGTATCACTTAAAAATTTAGATTTAGCAAAAACACTAACCTTTTTAAATAATTTTGAATAATTTTTGACATACTCTAGGAAAGGAGTATCAAACCTGTATTTTTTCAAACCATATAACTCGTATAATCTCGCTCTACTTTAATAAATACCTGGAGTGGCCCATTGGTTAAACCCAACGGAGGTGCTATTAATGTTAATAGTTTTGGTCTTGAAAGTAGATTGGTACTCTTTTTGCACAATATCACAAAGGGCTCCATAGATTTCATTAGGATTCTCGAGTTCTACTATAGATGGTGAAACTCTATGAGCTATATTATTTTTAAACTTATTGCAACGACTAGCTGTATAAGGTCTGCATTCTATTTTAAGCGGCTTTTTATTTAATGGCATGGGGAAGCTAGCTAATAAACCACAGTGGTCAGACCATAGAGGAAAGTAATATACCGGGTATAGAGAGCCCCCTCGCAGAATTTATTGAAGACCGCTAATGTCAATTGATCGGATAAATAACGCCATCTATTATCGCCATCCACAAACTTGTGACATGTATAGCTATAGCTGGCTATAGGTGCTTCCTATACTTTAGCTTCCATATTAATTTGCTTGTTTTTAATTTGATAAAGTTTTACTTAGGTATATAAAAATTTCTCATGATTAAAAATCATAGTAAAACTTTATCAAATTAAAAACAAGCAAATTAGTAAGGAAGCATCAATTTCAAAAGGTACAATGGATACATAAAAAAACAACTTGTCTTTTACAAAATTATTTATTTATTCGTCTTGTGTTTATTTTTATAAGCTTGCGCTGCTGCTTTAGTTTCATGCTCACCATGGTATGTGATTTTGCCAGACATAATCCGGTCGATTGAACGGCACCAACTATTTAAAATCACATGAATAATTGTGTTTTCAAAATAGTTTACTTTATTGTTTTATGTGTTTCACAACTGAATGGAAAATCAATAAACTTCCAACACTACAAAACAAGCGCAGAAGCAAGGAGCAGTCGCCATATTTGTTGTGAGCTGACCATTTGACAATCAATAAATCGCTGTGTTGCTATCGTAATTATTACGCGGCTTGTAATCTACACCAATTAATTATAACACAACGCACGCATGAAAACGCAAATAATTATAATACTTACGTGTTAAATAAAATGATTAAGTAATGAAATTATTTTTATTTTATTTTTTTGTCACAAATTCTATTTGTATCGATGGTGTCGCCATCTGCGGCGACATAATGTAACTAATTGTGTTTGGATGGCGACAACAGATGTCGCATTTTGAAAAAAATGACCCCAAATCTGTCAATATATGGAAGTGTCCTACCCCTGGGTCAGACGTTAAGTCACTTAGCACTAATTTATTTTTGGCATCAGAATCACTAAATATATTATCAAGACAAGTTGACGAAGATGCCGTGATCCTAGTAGGTTCATAAAACAAGTTAATTAAATTATAAGACCTAAACAGATTAAGAAGTCTAATACTTAATGGAGTGACATCTAAAATATTAATATTAAAATCTCCACATAAAATCATACTTTTATTACTTGATTTTTACCTATTGAGTAAATCTTCCATTACCGATTCGAAACTAATAAAATCACCAGAGGGGGGTCGATAAACGCAAATTATAACGTATCGCTCGAGTTCAACACAAGACAACTCAATAGTGCGTTCAATAGAAAGATTAACTAAATCTACACGTGGTTTACATTTCAACTTGTTTGAAACAAGAACTAAAGATCCACCGCGAATTGCGCTTCTTCTTACAAACGCACTTTGTACAGTAAAATTATTATCATTGATAAACACTTCTTCATGTTCTTTCAACCAGTGTTCAGTCAAACATAACACCTGAACATCATAGTTTTCCATAAATAAACTTAACTCTAGCTCTTTGCCGGGCAGACCCTGCATATTTTGATGTACAACATTCAATTTATGCGGCTCGCCCGTTGTCGCACCTAATAGTTTAAACTAGATGGCGTATCAATAGTAGTGTTAGTACCACTACTAACAGTAATCGATGGTACACTACAGGTACCAGTGTCACTGTGTATATTGTATGCTAAAAGATTAGCAATTTGTCTCCTACAACTAGGTGGCAAATACATTGTATAATTTGTCAGTTTGTAATCAGTAATAAATTGATTACAATCAAAATATAAAATAGTGTCACTGTGACGACATGTCCTATTATAAATGAACATATTTAAATTATACATGTGCCTATTTTGCTTATCAGATAAATAATGCGAATAAGGCAAGGCACAGAAAATAAATTTACAACTATTGGTCTCATTAAGATGTAACATCAACTGTACACATTCAGTTATGTCCTTTTTTCTTACAGCTAAACTATCCCCATATAATAATATAACAGTTGAATTGGGGTTTATTTTTGTCAATTTAATATGACTAATTAATTGGCTAATACTGGCACCTGGTAAACAATTATTTATTACATATTGTTGTGAACACTGATTAAATAAAGTACCAAAACCTTGACCAAATTTGTCAGAAAATACATAAGTAGTATTAATTAAATTATTCACACTATCATAATTAATACCTACTGGCTGGGTCACTGAGGGTGTGGGCGTGGGTGTATCTAGTTGAGGCTGGGGTGCCTGGGGGCATGAACAGCTAAAAGAGAGGTTATTTGTCAGAGACTCATACCTCTCTGCATTGTATTTGACCAGGTCTGCCAACTCGATGGCCTCCTGCATACGCTTACTTAGGTCTTGTTGAGAAGCCTCATATTTACTAAAGATATCCTTTAGAGCATATTCCCTAACAAACAATTCATCCTGAAGGTGCTGAGTGTCGGTGTCATACATAGTATTACACACTTGTAATTCATTATTACATTGCTTTAATTCTTTTATTAAGTTTAGATTTTTTTACCTAAGTTTTATATTAATAAACCCACCCAGGCCACACAGTAATAAACATCTGGAATATTAAGCAGAGAATCACCAAAAAAGCTTTACCAATTTTTATTGTTAAATTAAAACCTAAGAGTAATAATAAATTGATTTATGAAGTTGTAAGTCTGCTGCATTGCCGTTGTACCTTCGAGCCCCCGCGACCAAAACGTGAGATTCCACAATGTGCTGATTGGCAACAGTATGGGCACACTAAAAGATACTGCCGCAGGAAACCTAAATGCATTAAATGTGCCGGAGACCATTCCTCAATTAGCTGCAAAAGAAAGGTAAGAAACGACAATGTCAAATGTGTATTGTGCGAAGGAAATCATCCCGCTAACTACAAAGGTTGTGCTGTTTACCAAGAGCTTCAGAAAATTAAATACCCGACTATAACAAAGAAACAAAGACAAACCAACAACAAAGAAACAAAGATGTCCTCAGATCCTAAAGCACCCAAAAAATTACCACGTCAAAATGAACCACCAAACGAAGCACCTTTACGTAAAACGTATAGCCAAGCAACTCAAATAAATAGAAATGAACAACCTCTACCAACAACTCCAGCCTTTCAAGTTACAAGTGAAACAGAACTCATGTTAAACATGCTAAAACAATTGATGCAGCAAACGACAACGATGACCAACCTTCTTATCAACTTCATGACTAAAATTACCCAAAATTCGATAAATTAAATAAAGCCTTATGGAATGCCAATGGCTTGTCACAACATGTTCTAGAACTAAAACCGTTTCTAGAAATTAACAATATAGACTTACTTCTTATCTCCGAAACACATTTCACAGATAAGAGCCATCTTTCAATACCTCGATATACACTATACCACACAATGCATCCAGATGGCAAGGCACATGGTGGATCTGCAATTCTTATAAAATCAAACATCAAGCATTATGAAAACACCTCATACTGCACACAAGAAATACAGGCAACTAGTGTAACGATTGAAGACTGGAAAGAACCACTAGTAATATCAGCTGTTTATAGCCCACCCAAACACAATATTAAAACTGAAGACTATCAAAAATACTTCAATACATTGGGTCACCGATTCTTAGCTGGAGGCGACTATAACGCCAAACATATACACCGGGGATCCCGGATAATTACAACAAAAGGCCGTCAACTATATCAAGCCCTCCAGACACAGAATCTTGATGTCATATCAACAGGAGAACCAACATACTGGCCAACGGATGCCAACAAAGTACCAGATCTCATCGATTTCTGTGTAACCAAAGGCATTTCTAATACATGTATTACTTGCACCTCAAGTCAGGATTTGTTGTCGGATCACTTGCTAGTATTTATCAAACTGAGTAGAACAATTCTAGAGAAAACAAAGCCTTGTAAACTTCACAGCCGAAAAACTATATGGCCACTATTTAGACAGCTAGTTGAGGCGTCTTTAAATATTAGACTCCCTCTGCAGACTGAGGACGACATATTTCAGGCAGTTGAGCATGTTAATTATTGCATACAGCAATCTGCTTGGAGCGCCACACCAACCCCGAAAACTGAGCCTCCAGATATACTGTGGTCCGAAACAGTCAGAGACCTGCTAGAGGAGAAGAGAAACACAAGAAAACGCTGGCAAAGGACGCGATATCCCGCTGACAAGAAACACTTAAACTATGTCACAGCACGACTTAAATCAGCACTAAGTGAAGACCAAAATCGGGACATGGAGATATATACCAGAAATCTAGATGCAACGGCAAATTCGGATTATTCTCTCTGGCGAGCAACAAAAAAGCTTAAAAGACTGGTATCAAACCATGCACCAATACGCAAAATCGATAACTCATGGGCTAAAAGTGACTTCGAAAAGGCACAGACCTTTGCCGAGCACCTAAGCAAAGTTTTCACTCCTAACTCTGTTCAAGGATCTCAAGATATGCACAGTGACATAACATCATACTTAGAGCAAACATACCACCTCGACTTGCCTATTACAAAAGTCTCGAAAAGTGAAGTGAGGATTGCTATTAATAAACTAAATGAAAATAAAGCACCCGGATATGACTTAATTACAGCAAAAATACTGAAAGAACTACCTGAATCAGGAATTACTTTCCTTACAGCTGTATACAACGCAATAATCTCGAAGGGGTACATTCCTCCTCAATGGAAAGTAGCCCAAATGCGTTTAAAGAAATTTATTCTCATAAAAGACTACAGTCACTTACTTGAGAAAAATAGTACAATAGTGCTAATTATTAGGATTTTCGTCGTTCGTTTTTTTTTTTAATTTTTTTTTTCCTATAAGCTGGTACAGTAACGGTCATAAGTAGCAATTTCTTAAAGCAATAGATTGACGCTTCGGTTTAACTTACGACCTTCTTATAATAAGTCATAGACACACACACACTCTCATTAGTTTAACAATTATAGTATTTCATAAATTCGATTCATAACGCATATGTCATGATAGCTTAGTGGTTACCGTATTTGGGTTGACGCGTTCATGCGTAGAGAGTCGTGGGTTCAAATCTCACGCGCGGTGATAGTTTTTTAACGTTTTAAAAATCATTCGAATAATCACGCTATTGACTTTCCTTGTTATTTTCGTCGTGTTCACTAAACTCGCAAAACTTTATGATTATACCCACGGAAACCTAAATAAGTTAAATGATAATTAAGGTAGACAGACGCAGTTAACTTACGACTCATTCACCGAGAATAAATAGAACGATGTTTGTTATTGTGGGTTAGTGACGTGTGCTC
Source organism: Eupsilia transversa (assembly GCA_914767815.1). Classification (NCBI taxonomy): domain Eukaryota; kingdom Metazoa; phylum Arthropoda; class Insecta; order Lepidoptera; family Noctuidae; genus Eupsilia; species Eupsilia transversa. The sequence goes on along the minus strand of OU611873.1, from coordinate 8,339,944 downwards.
AATATATTAGGGGTGTCTCAAGTTCATTTTGAAATGCGAGCAAAGAATATAGAAATGAAAGCGAATATTATTGCGCTGCGTAAAAGCGGACTTAATATTTATCACAAATATCTGATAAAACCGGACTGAGTGTGAGTAATATGATTTAATTCTTTTATCAAACATTTATCTAATTAAATTATAACTGCTGATCCTGGTAATTGTTTTTTGAAACGTTTTATTTTTACCTTTTTAATATTATTTATTTATTGCATAATTTAAGTAAATGAAATTGTTTCTGATCTGATTTGGTTTTGTAGCTATAGCTAACTTTATAATAACTTACTTATTTATTTCAAAACATTTGTTAACTTTAATAATGCTCGACTAGTTATAACCACTGATCTTTAAATGTCTCATCTGTGGATAAAGTCTAAATAGAAGAAGAAATATATAATTTCAAAGTAAATTTATTTACTTAGATCTTTGAACGATGAAAATAACATTTTAATTATTTATGTGAAATTTCTATTGACAATAATCACTTATAAAACTTTTTGTTTTAGATATAAAAGAGACGCAGCGACAACACATGGTCAGCGAATACGGAACAAGTGGTTTCATACCAACAAGACGTTTGAAGAATTATTCAACACGTCTTTACGAACCGTGCGCCGTGCAGTCCGCTCAGAAGGTTTGCATTACATGTTACCCACTGTGTGCAATGTTTACGTGCGTGAGTGGTTAAACACCCGGAGATAACAGTTATTTCACGGCCAGCACGATCTCCTGACCTCCACCCTATAGAAAACCTATGGGGTTTGATGATACAGCGATGGGAAGCACGGAATGAGCGGTCTGATGAGCAGTTGAAGTTGCATTGTATTGAAATATGGGAAAATTTAAGGGGAACAGATAAATGCTTCAAATATATGAATTAAAATCTAAAATAATTATAATTATATTATAAAATTTATATTATAATAATTATAATAAAATAATAATAATTATTATAATTATATTATAATAATTATTATAAAATAATAATAATTATTATAATTATATTATAATAATTATAATAAAATAATTATTATTATTATAATTATATTGTGTCATATCCGTAATAAGGATTATTTTGAGGTTTAGTTTCAATCTTCTTTTCGTAATGGAAATGAACACTTAAGCTATAACCTCAATAAGTCCTATTAAATACGATTTGTTAACTATTCGTTACACGAACGTGAGGTCTCAAACTTACTCGTAGTAAAATAAAAGTAGTAATACTGAGTAATTTATTTGTATTGTGACAACGATTCCGCATTTGTTATATTTACGTGGGTAGATTTGCGTAGATTTGCGAGTTGGTTTGTTACATTACCCACACACAAAAGTAATTAAAGGACATTATTATTTATTATAAAGATACAATATATTAAGCCTGATTGTCAAGGTTCATGGTATTTTATCTCAATAAATTGTTATTTATGGGAAAATACACTGTTTTAATTCTAGAAGTTTATTTATTTAAACTTCATAAAATGATAACGAATAAACATTTTGTAATCACTTATTAAACATTTTTATTCTTAACCCCTTATTTCAATAACAATATAAGTAATAATAAAATTAGCTATTAATTAATAATCTTGTTTATTAATTTATTGAATAATAAAAGAACAGATGAAGATGATTGTTTAAAAGAAAAAGAAAATTTTCGCTTCGTGATTTGAACCCAGTCCTATGTGTTTCACGATACACTTCGATACGCTACCAGCTATCGGGACTTGATACCAATATGTGAATTTTTAGCACTACTATGAACCGACCAAGGTCACGAGTAATTACGTACTCTGCGAAAAAGTGACGGTATGCTTTTTGTTTCATTCGACGCCAGTGTGAGAGTTCTGAGGTGTATTCTGTGTTGATACATCACTTACACACACAGATATACACACACACAGGTTCGGCCTGTCGCTCGTTCACAGCAATACAATCCTAAGCGTGATAATGCACTTATGACCGCTTACTGTACTTCCATAATGTATCCAGTAGTACTTGGCTGCTATTGGAGTATTCTTATCGATATTTTTCGACTACGTGTCGGGCCAGTTGTACTTTGAATACATTATATGAGCTTACATTCTTGATGGTCGACGGTAGTTTGTTGTAGATATCTGCGCCTGCGTAGGTAAACATTGTTTTGCCGAGTTTCGTTCTTGTCTTGGGTAGAACTAAAAAACTCGCCCGGCGTGAACTTCGCTGTGTTTGTTCTTTCAACCGTACAAAGGACAAGTTAGTATGGAGAGATTTATTTAATATTTTTCGGACAAGCATGCAAGTTTGATAAATATATAATTGTTTTATGTTCATTAGCTTTGTTTCTTCATATATTTGGTAAGTAGGAATGAATGAATGAAAGAATTGCACCGATCCCAGCGTGGTTTAACCAGACTCGATAAATCGAATGAACCCCCAGATTTGCACTAGCCGCTGGATTCTCATGTTTCATGGGGCTACAGAGGCCATTGCATATCAGGGAGTAGACCGGGTGGCGCGGGTAATGGCAGGGAGAGAAAGTGCCCTCGGGATAAGGAAGGATTAGCGAGCCTACCGGATATGCATCCTTGAGTAAGCAATGGAATAGCGGAGAGACGGGTAATGTTTATCTATGGATGGGCATCTTTTTACGACGTCGCCGCCGGTTGTCTCAGGTCGATCTTCACCGGTGAATCTTTTGGCGGGGCTGTGCTGCTTACTCGGCTTACTTCTTTCTGCTTTTCACTGCTGTGCTGTGTTACCCTTTGTTATTTTCTGTGTCTTCGTCCGACGACTCGCTGCTATCCGTTTCCGGTTTCTTATAAATCTCGCTGGCTGCCTTCTTGATCTTGTTTCGGTCTTTAGCTGTGTCCATCCAAAAGTTAATATCCTTGTCGAAGTACGCCAAGTCCTGCTTTAGGTTGTCATTCCATGTGTAAATAGGTCGGCCTACTTTCTTGGATTTGGCCTTGTACTGCATAGCTGCATGTAAAAGATGTGGTTTGTCGCGTCTGTGTACGTGTGCGAGATAGCACAATCTGTGGTTCCTTATGCGTTTGGTTACTGTTTTTCCGTCTAAGATTTCGTGCATTTTCCTTAGTCCTGGTTTATTCCTAGCGTGGTTAATCAAGTCTCTCATGATAACTCTCTCATATCTTCTTAGTCTTGATCTGTTAGCTTTGGTGATTGCCGATACTTTCAAACCGTATATCATACAAGGTACGATCACCATTGTATACATAAGTCTGGCTAGTTGCCAGTCCATCTTTGAGTTTTCTATGAATGGTATTAGTGACTTTGCGTTTCTAGTGGCCTGTTCACATCGTTTTTCTTCATATATTTGGTAAGTAGGTGTTAAAAATTGATGATGGAAGAGTATCTTTATAATTTTACTAGCTTTCGCCCGCGGCTTCGCCCGCGTGGAGGTCGGAAATTGTCCTACGGGAAGATTATAAATCATCAATGTGTAAAATGTCATCCAAATCCGTACAGCCGTTTTTGTATAATTGAGTAACAAACATCCAAACACACAAACATACAAACTGTCACATTGTGGAAAGTGTGAAAGTGGGAATATTATAAAGTTTCATCAAAATCCGTTCAGTATTCCGTTCAGTATTCATCCTCACAAACTTTCGCATTTATAATATTAGTAGGCAGGAGCACTCTCGAGGAGATATTTAGGACACTGGCAGCCTCATGGATGACCAAGGGCATTGAAGTCGGTAGTAGGAGGTTGACAAACCTCCGATTTGCCGACGACAGCCCCCACAGCTCTGGAACTATAGACAATGCTTCAAGAACTAAGCACGGCAAGCCTCAGGGTTGGACTCGCGATGAATCGGTCCAAAAACAAAAGCCATGACCAACAGCACTAAGTGTAGTCTCGAGGTAGATAGACAGGAAACACATGTCGATGAGTACATCTACTTGGGCCAGTTAGTTTCTTTCAAAAACAGGTAAGAAAAGGAAATCGATCGCTGCATCGAAAATGCCTGGAAAAGGTACTGGTCTATGAAGACGGTAATGAAAGGCGATCTACCGATCTCCTTGAAGCGAACACTCATCGATATGTGTATTCTGACCGTCCTAACCTACGGTACGCAGACCTGGGCCTAAAGTCTACTAATTTATAAACGTTACAATGGTCTCTCAATGGCGAGTTTTTGACAGTTTTTGTATGGCAAATCTATCAAAAAAATAGTAGATTATAAATTAGTAGACTTAGGCCCCTGGGGCATAAGTCTACTAATTTATAAACGTCTGGTCGCTTACCGAGTCGCAAAAGTTTCTTCTTGGGGTATGCCAAAGAGCAAAGCGCAGCATTCTACGCGTAAAATGAACTGGCAATAATTATCGAAACACTACGCTGCGCCGTAAAACGGGGATTCTTGATGTAGACAAAAAGGCTGCCAAGCTAAAATGGGATTAGGCGGGTCATGTCAGCCACATGCATAGCGACCGCTGGGCAACAGTCTCCACACGGTGGGTGCCTGAGGATGGACGGCGCCGCCGAAGCCGGCCCGGAAGAGGTGGCGAGTCGACCTAGACGCGTACCGCAAGGGTTGGGTCGAGGGGCCCCTGGAAAAGGATGCTTGGAAGTATTTGGGGAGGCCTTTACTGAGCAATGGGATAGTGTAGGCTAATCTATAAATATAAAAATGTCGTGTCACGGTGTTTATGGTCGCACTCCTCCAAAACTGCTCGACCGATTTTTTACGAAAATTGTATGTATATTTGGTAGGTATGAGAATAGGTCGTAAAGAGGTAGGTATGCAGGTAGGGTAGGTAGGTAAGTAGATAGGTAGGGTAGGGTAGGTGGATAGGTAGGGTACGGTAGGTGGATAGGTAGGTGTGCCGTAGATAAGCACTTAGTGCTACCCGTGCGAAGCCGGGGCGGGCAGCTAGTATAAAAATAAAAATAGCAATATTACTGTGAAGTTTCATCAAAATCCGTTCAGTAGTTTTTGCGTGAAAAAGTAAGAAACATCCATTCATCCTCACAAACTTTCGCATTTATAATATTAGTAGGATAATATTAAGTAATTAAAATAAAAACCAATTGCGTAACACACTATAAATCACAATCTGAATGTTTGATGGATATTGCTAATCCATTGCTTCTTAAAATTATGTTCGAGAAATCTGTCAACAACGTCAATAACGCAATTAATTTTGTTGAACGGCCAAAATTAAATTACCCAGTTGATTTAGGACATGTAACACGTCCCTTTGGGATAACTTCCGACATTCACGCGGTCGAAGCCGCGGGCAGAAGCTAGTTAAAGCATAAATTTTAATTTAAAACTAACCGTTATTCTTAAACTAACAGAAAAAGAAAGACTTCTTATATCTAATTAAAATAAAAACTACTCTATATTTCTACTTAAAATACTACCAAAAAATTGTTATTAGACCATGGCGCGTAATTATCTGGCCCGCCGCTCACTCCCGCTTCATTCTTATCGTTGTAACTTTTAAACTATTCTTTCAAATGTTTTAGTGTAAAAGACAAAGTGTATCTACATTAAATACCGAAAGCGATGAAGTTATTAATTTTGATAAGAATTAACTAAATACTCCATAATGTGCAATGTAAAAAAAGTCTCAATTTTAAATGTATTTATGGCTCACTATTTTAGCTATAATGGCTTCCACATAAAAGATAGATATATGCTGTCGCGGACTTTTATTTAGAACTATTTTAGACAAACAATCCCACGATACATTATCTTCATGTAACTCTAACGGTTTAGGCAGCGCACGCCAAGATAGCTCTCAGAGGGCAGATTTTTTTCCGACTTACTTGATACTTATCGTTATATTAAGGCAAAATCAAACAAAATCATTATAATTTGTAGCCTATGTGTTATTCTGATGTATAAGCTATATCACTGTAAACTTTCATCAAAATCCGTTCAGTAGTTTTTGCGTGAAAGAGTAACAAACATCCATCCATCCATCCTCACAAACTTTCGCATTTATAATATTAGTAGGATTTAAAACCAAAATAAATAAATCTGCGATATATATATGCGTACCATAATTTAAGCCTTACTTTGTGTAAAGTATATTACCATACTTATCAGGTGCAACTGAGAAATCACTTTAACGGCATTGTCCATTGCGCGTTTGTTCTGGTCCAGATTTTAATACTATAATTCCGTAACGTGTTGTTGCAGAACACTTCAAGAAATTAATAGTACGATAATATCCCTTACATTTTGTTTCCGTCTTAATTGTTATTGTAAACGTAGTTGCCAACCGCATAATCGTATTTTAGACTACGCAAGTGATATCGTTCTCTCTCTCTATTGTGGTACAAACTCTTTGGCTATTCGCAAATGACCTTAAACTTCATTCGCTCGCAGCTGGTAGGCGGGGTCTGTTGTGCTTTGGAGTTTGTGGTCAACGATAACAGCTATTGAGTCCATTTCGTAGAAAGTTACCTAATTATGTATTGTAATAATTATCATTTTTAACCGACTTCCAAAAAGGAGGAGGTTATATGTTCGTAGCGTATGTATGTTTTTTTTTTTTTTTTTTGTGTATGTCCGTCGATATTTTCGTCAATTGTGAACGGATTTTAAAAATTCTTTTTTTGTTTGAAAGGGTATGCTCTCAAGGTGGTCCCATATAAATTTTATTAACTTAGCTTGAGTACTTTTTGAGTTAGCTTCATTAATACGTATTTTTCCCACTTAGCCTATATGGACGATCTCTTAACATTTTCCTGTCACTGTTATTTACATAGCAGGTCGTGATATTCGAACTAGTAGGGGGTAGGTACCACAACTAAAAAGTGAAAAATAAAAACTTTTTACAAAAAAAAACCAACCGACCTCCAAAAAAAACACTAGAAAGTGAAAACACTCTCACTTTCTAGTGTTTTTTTTGGAGGTCGGTTGGTTTTTTTTGTAAAAAGTTTAAGGTCATTTGCGAATAGCCAAAGAGTTTGTACCACAATAGAGAGAGAGAACGATATCACTTGCGTAGTCTAAAATACGATTATTCGGTTGGCAACTACGTTTACAATAACAATTAAGACGGAAACAAAATTTAAGGGATATTATCGTACTATTAATTTCTTGAAGTGTTCTGCAACAACACGTTACGGAATTATAGTATTAAAATCTGGACCAGAACAAACGCGCAATGGACAATGCCGTTAAAGTGATTTCTCAGTTGCACCTGATAAGTATGGTAATATACTTTACACAAAGTAAGGCTTAAATTATGGTACGCATATATATATCGCAGATTTATTTATTTTGGTTTTAAATAAAGAATAAAGTAATAACTTTTCGTAACTTCGTAAATACTTTATATAAAAATCTGGAAAAAATTGAGGTGATGTATTTTGACCTATACATTACGAATATCGATTAACATCAAAACCGCCGCAATAGCACTTACGCGTTTATTCTGCGGGGGCGGCGATGTTATTTTCATTGGAATCGATACTTGACAATATACCTTTCATCACCTGTGTGCTATTAGATTGCCATTTTCTTAATTTGAATTGAGCTGAAGCGAGAATCGAACTCACCTCCTTGCATAACTGTATGGTGCCGGACTCGGTGTCACAGCCACCAAGATAATCGTCAACGTACATGTCTCGTTGTATAGCTTGCTTTACAGCGTTATTTGACGCCTGTGTCGCGAGACTTACGAGTGACTTTGTCGCTAAGTATGGTGCCGAAGCTGTGCCATATGTAACTGTGTTAAGAACATATGTTTTGAGCGGTTCGTATTGATTGAATCGAAATATAATTTTTTGTAAAGAACGCTGTGATTCATTTAATTCTATAGCTCTGTACATTTTTTCAATATCCGCTGATACTACGTATCTATGTTGCCGAAAGCGTAATAAAATAGAATAAAGATCGTCCTGCACAGTGGGTCCGATCATTTGTAATTGATTCAAAGAAATACCTGATGTTGTCACAGCTGACGCGTCAAAGACAACTCGTAATTTAGTTGTGGTACTTTGCTCGCGCATAACACCGTGATGGGGTAAGTAGTAACTTATAGAATCAGTTGAACTATTATCTTCAGACATGTGCCCTAGTTCTAGGTACTCACGCATAAAATTAATATACCTATCTTTAAATAAGGGATCACGAACGAACCTACGTTCTAGTGAAAGAAATCGTACCTTCGCCATCTGATATGAGTCACCTAATGCGTCGGGTGACTGTTTAAATGGCATTTCTACAATGAAACGTCCATCTTTGCCACGAGTAGTAGTGCGTGAAAAATGTTCCTCGCATGCGCGTTCCTCGGCTGACAACGAATGTTTATCAGATATAGAATCCAGCTCCCAGAAGCGAGTCAGTTCAGTGTTTATGTCCTGAACAAAATTACACACTGGTTGGTTACGGGATGGACTAGGTTGTGCAATATACCCAGAGATAAGCCATCCTAATTTAGATTCATATAGCCTAGGTTGACATTTGCCTAAATTGATGGTGTTAGTACCCAAAATATTCCAAAACTGTTCAGCACCTAGTAATATATCTACGCTTGACGGTTTATAATAGTGAGGGTCAGCTAGACAGATGCCTGTTGGCAGCGGAATAGTACTAATATCAATTAATGTCGATGGTAATGATTTAGTTATTTCTGGTAATACTAAACAATCAATAGTTGTTTTATAATTACCTGAATAAGATTCTAAGATTAGAGAACAAGACTGTGTGCTTTTACAAGTTTGCTGGTTAATACCCGTTATTCTGGAGTTTACGTTACGTTTAAGTGAACCCAGCTTACCACACAGATCCTGAGTTATAAAATTTGCGGTGCTACCGTTGTCCAAGAGCACCCTCGCCACGTGATGGCTGCCCTTGCTGTCTCGCACCTTCACCCGCGCTGTGGAAAGCAATACGGTGGAAGAAGTAGTATTCTGTATGGCTTTGGCTGTATAAGTAACAGTTTCCGTCACTTGATTACTGGCAGGCGGCTCACTTTCTTTGTCCATGTGTAACAGCGTATTGTGTTTAGCCTTACAATACTTGCACCGAGCCCACAATTTACATTTATTTTCGGTATGGCCCGGGTTTAAACAATTAAGGCAAACATTATATTCTTTAGCCTTCTGATTACGGATCTCTGAAGAAAGTTTACGAAAATTATCACATTTAAATAAAACATGACTTTGTTTACACATTGGACAATTTGAGCTCGAAGCTTTATGTGAACCACTATTATCGTTTGATGTTACTGCAAAGCTTTTTTGTTTGTGTATTTTATTGTTTGAGGCTTTATTTTTATTAATGTCAGATTCCTCTACTGATTCTAATAAATCGGCCCTGTTATTCATAAACGATAAAAATTGAGATAACGTAGGTGCCTCGGATAATGTATTTCTAAATTCTTCCCAATTAATATAAGTTTTGGTATCTAACTTATGAGCCACAATATAAATAATCAAGATATCCCAGTGTTGCGTTGGTTGTCCTAAAATCGTTAAAGCCCTTAGATTTTTTGTGGTTATATCTACTAGATAACGTACTGCTTTACTAGATCCCTTTTCTATCGGTTCGACATTAAATAACGATTGAACATGATTATTAACCAAAAGTCGATTATTGTTATACCGTTTCGTCAATTGTGAACGGATTTTAAAAATTCTTTTTTTGTTTGAAAGGGTATGCTCTCAAGGTGGTCCCATATAAATTTTATTAACTTAGCTTGAGTACTTTTTGAGTTAGCTTCATTAATACGTATTTTTCCCACTTAGCCTATATGGACGATCTCTTAACATTTTCCTGACACTGTTATTTACATAGCAGGTCGTGATATTCGAACTAGTAGGGGGTAGGTACCACAACTAAAAAGTGAAAAATAAAAACTTTTTACAAAAAAATCAACCGACCTCCAAAAAAAACACTAGAAAGTGAGAGTGTTTTCACTTTCTAGTGTTTTTTTAAAGAGTTTTTAATTATGTATTTCTTTTTTAAGGTTCAAGGATGTTACAATTGTAGTAGCAAATTATGTAGCGCTGCTATATGAAGGTCACTGACGTCGCATCCGCGCCGACCTTGCTAACATAGCGCTTCCTTATGAAGATCGCTGAAGTTTCAGACGTGCCAGGTCCGTACCAGGTCAATTCATGTAATCAATGATGCACCTATGAAATATATAAACCAATAGATTGTAAGAATGATTATTCTACTGTCCCACTTCGGCTAGAATCATCCTATCCTACTAACAATCCTACTTAATAATATTATAAATGCGAAAGTTTGTGAGGATGGATGGATGGATGTTTGTTACTCTTTCACGCAAAAACTACTGAACGGATTTTGATGAAAGTTTACAGTGATATAGCTTATACATCAGAATAACACATAGGCTACAAATTATAATGATTTTGTTTGATTTTGCCTTAATATAACGATAAGTATCAAGTAAGTCGGAAAAAAATCTGCCCTCTGAGAGCTATCTTGGCGTGCGCTGCCTAAACCGTTAGAGTTACATGAAGATAATGTATCGTGGGATTGTTTGTCTAAAATAGTTCTAAATAAAAGTCCGCGACAGCATATATCTATCTTTTATGTGGAAGCCATTATAGCTAAAATAGTGAGCCATAAATACATTTAAAATTGAGACTTTTTTTACATTGCACATTATGGAGTATTTAGTTAATTCTTATCAAAATTAATAACTTCATCGCTTTCGGTATTTAATGTAGATACACTTTGTCTTTTACACTAAAACATTTGAAAGAATAGTTTAAAAGTTACAACGATAAGAATGAAGCGGGAGTGAGCGGCGGGCCAGATAATGACGCGCCATGGTCTAATAACAATTTTTTGGTAGTATTTTAAGTAGAAATATAGAGTAGTTTTTATTTTAATTAGATATAAGAAGTCTTTCTTTTTCTGTTAGTTTAAGAATAACGGTTAGTTTTAAATTAAAATTTATGCTTTAACTAGCTTCTGCCCGCGGCTTCGACCGCGTGAATGTCGGAAGTTATCCCAAAGGGACGTGTTACATGTCCTAAATCAACTGGGTAATTTAATTTTGGCCGTTCAACAAAATTAATTGCGTTATTGACGTTGTTGACAGATTTCTCGAACATAATTTTAAGAAGCAATGGATTAGCAATATCCATCAAATATTCAGATTGTGATTTATAGTGTGTTACGCAATTGGTTTTTATTTTAATTACTTAATATTATCCTACTAATATTATAAATGCGAAAGTTTGTGAGGATGAATGGATGTTTCTTACTTTTTCACGCAAAAACTACTGAACGGATTTTGATGAAACTTCACAGTAATATTGCTATTTTTATTTTTATACTAGCTGCCCGCCCCGGCTTCGCACGGGTAGCACTAAGTGCTTATCTACGGCACACCTACCTATCCACCTACCGTACCCTACCTATCCACCTACCCTACCCTACCTATCTACTTACCTACCTACCCTACCTGCATACCTACCTCTTTACGACCTATTCTCATACCTACCAAATATATATACAATTTTCGTAAAAAATCGGTCGAGCAGTTTTGGAGGAGTGCGACCATAAACACCGTGACACGACATTTTTATATTTATAGATTAGCCTACACTATCCCATTGCTCAGTAAAGGCCTCCCCAAATACTTCCAAGCATCCTTTTCCAGGGGCCCCTCGACCCAACCCTTGCGGTACGCGTCTAGGTCGACTCGCCACCTCTTCCGGGCCGGCTTCGGCGGCGCCGTCCATCCTCAGGCACCCACCGTGTGGAGACTGTTGCCCAGCGGTCGCTATGCATGTGGCTGACATGACCCGCCTAATCCCATTTTAGCTTGGCAGCCTTTTTGTCTACATCAAGAATCCCCGTTTTACGGCGCAGCGTAGTGTTTCGATAATTATTGCCAGTTTATTTTACGCGTAGAATGCTGCGCTTTGCTCTTTGGCATACCCCAAGAAGAAACTTTTGCGACTCGGTAAGCGACCAGACGTTTATAAATTAGTAGACTTATGCCCCAGGGGCCTAAGTCTACTAATTTATAATCTACTATTTTTTTGATAGATTTGCCATACAAAAACTGTCAAAAACTCGCCATTGAGAGACCATTGTAACGTTTATAAATTAGTAGACTTTAGGCCCAGGTCTGCGTACCGTAGGTTAGGACGGTCAGAATACACATATCGATGAGTGTTCGCTTCAAGGAGATCGGTAGATCGCCTTTCATTACCGTCTTCATAGACCAGTACCTTTTCCAGGCATTTTCGATGCAGCGATCGATTTCCTTTTCTTACCTGTTTTTGAAAGAAACTAACTGGCCCAAGTAGATGTACTCATCGACATGTGTTTCCTGTCTATCTACCTCGAAACTACACTTAGTGCTGTTGGTCATGGCTTTTGTTTTTGGACCGATTCATCGCGAGTCCAACCCTGAAGCTTGCCGTGCTTAGTTCTTGAAGCATTGTCTATAGTTCCAGAGCTGTGGGGGCTGTCGTCGGCAAATCGGAGGTTTGTCAACCTCCTACTACCGACTTCAATGCCCTTGGTCATCCATGAGGCTGCCAGTGTCCTAAATATCTCCTCGAGAGTGCTCCTGCCTACTAATATTATAAATGCGAAAGTTTGTGAGGATGAATACTGAACGGAATACTGAACGGATTTTGATGAAACTTTATAATATTCCCACTTCAAACTTAATAAAGACTTAATCCCACTGATATTATAAATGTGACAGTTTGTATGTTTGTGTGTTTGGATGTTTGTTACTCAATTATACAAAAACGGCTGTACGGATTTGGATGACATTTTACACATTGATGATTTATAATCTTCCCGTAGGACAATTTCCGACCTCCACGCGGGCGAAGCCGCGGGCGAAAGCTAGTATTATTATATAAGTAGGATTTTGCATAATTTGAAGATCGGCTAGACTAGTTTTGGTGGCATTACCCCAGATTTCGATTAGGTATAGCAGGTGTGGTTTCACCAGGGAGTTATATATGGAGTAGCGGACCCGACGTGGCATGCATCGGACGATGCGTCGAAGTGATCCAATAAGTGATGACAATTTTGTTCTGATGTGTTCAATCTGTGCCTTCCACGACAGGGTGCTATCCATTCGTAAGCCAAGATACTTTTCGCAGTTTTTTAGTTGCAGGGGTACATTTTTTATTTGTAACGGTTGATGGGGCGGGATATTTTTATTTTTGGCTTTAAAAATGACGTAGCAGGTTTTTGAGGTATTAATTGTTAAGAGATTATATTGGAACCAGGAGAGTAGCTTGTTGAGGTCTTCCTGGGCTTTTGTGATTAAGTCTTGTAAGACAAGTATCATCCGCGTAAAGAGCAACATGGCCATGTAGGCCTAACTCGTGTATATTATTAATATAGATTGCGAAAAGTAACGGGGCCAGCAATGACCCTTGTGGAACCCCACATTGGATTGGTAATTGTTGACTTTGAGCGTTTTGAGCTAATTTGACTATTTGGTATCTGTTTGTTAGATATGATCGGAATATCTCCAGTGCCGGACCTTTGATGTTTATGCTTTCTAATTTTTTTATTAGCAATGTGTGACTGACTGTGTCAAATGCCTTTTTTAAAATCAATGTACACGCCGAGCACAATATTTTTTTTATCTACATTTGCTTTTATTTTGGTGACTAAGTCTATGGTGGCTGCAAGGGTGTTACTTCTAGGTCGGAAACCGTACTGACGTTCGAAAAAGAAGTTAATACCATTGAGGTATTTTTCTATACGTTTATGTAGAACTTTTTCCAGGACCTTGGAGAGTACAGGGAGTACTGAGATTGGTCTGTAGTTTCCGGGGTCAGTTTTAGAGCCTGATTTAAAAATTGGAGTTACTTTTGCTATTTTTAGGGTGTTGGGGAACTCGCCATTTAGTAATAATTTGTTGAAGCATGTGGTTAGGTTATTGATAATGAGGTGCTTAATACTCTTGATGGTTTTGGTGTTGATACCATCTAAGCCTGCACTAGAGTTTGAGTCAAGCGGCGTTTCGGCATTTCGGCGTTAGTACATGGTTCAAGAATTGATAATTCGGAGGTAAATAAAGAATGAGGAAGGGCTTTGTTATGGTTATCATGAAAATGCTTGGGGATATCAGTGGCTAGGGTGGAGCCTATGGTGGAGAAGTATCGGTTGAATTCTTCACAGATCTCTCGTATGTCACTTACTTCTTTGGATCTTACTATGAGCTTCGTGGGGATACTGCTTTGTTTAATTTTGTTGTTGGCTAGGTGATTTACCAAGTTCCACATCTTTTTCGGATTTTTGATACATTGGGTAAATTGATTATAGTAGTAGCTGTCCTTTGTGGCTCGAATTAGTTGTGTTACATTGTCCTTGATTGCTTTGAATTGTTTTTTCGTTGTTTCATTTTCCGGTTGTTCTTTTAGTTTTGTCCATAGGTAGTTTCTTCGATTAATGCCATGAATTATGTCTTTGTTTATCCAATCACTTTGGGGTAGGTTTAGTATCTTTGTTTTGGTTACTTTGCAGTCGTTGATATGGTTTTTTAGGGTATTTTCTAGTTCTATATATTCCGTACTGGTTTCATTAAGGTCCACTTTTTCAAGCGAGGCACACAATTTGTTGTAGTCGATGGCTTCGTATTTGGAATTTGTTTTTGCAGGAGGTTTTTTTTTTTTTAGCTCCACATAAATCTGTTTGTGGTCCGACATAGACGATTGGATGACTGCCATATGGAAATGGTCGTTTTTTAAATTGGTGCTAACGTGATCTATAATAGATTTCGGTGTGGCCGAGTCTCGTGTACAATATTTTTTTCCTATTTTGTTCAGTATTTTTCGTCCGGCTTCGTTCATAAGCTCTTTGTATTGTTTAGTGGTTCTATCTTTTGTTAGTAGGTCGATGTTAAAATCTCCGAAAATTATTGCTCTGCTTCTTCGCTTCAGTTGAGAGGAATAGGTTTCAAGAAAGTTCTTAAAATTGGTATCACCTGGGTTGTATATTAATCCGACTTCTAGTGCATATTTTTCTAATCGAATCCAAACATAGTTATTTCCTTCCAGATGATTCGACTCGGACAGGCTGTGTTTTAGGTTGTTGTGAATATATGCAGAGACACCACCCCCTTTTTTATCTGTTCGATAGTTATAATAGTGCGTTTAGTTCTGCATCTGTAATTCTAGGGCTTGCGATTCATTTACAATCCATGTTCCGTGAGTAAGATTACGTGTATTGTGGTGGGTAGTGACCTGATGATACATTGGAGTTCTTCGAATTTTCCTTTCTTACGAATACTCCGAGCATTTAAGTAGAAAAACGTTAACCGAGATTTGCCAGTTTGAAGATGTGTATAGTTCTTTAGTATTTGATAAGTATTTGTGCTGGTAACAGTATCTGTAGTGGGTTCTAGTTTGTGAGGTTTTTTGAAGTGGTTTTTATGATGCTGGGGGTCCCGTTTACATATTTTATGGTAAGGTCGATTTCACCCTCAGCCAGTCGGCGGGCTAGTTCATCTTTTAAATGTTGCAGGTATTTTTGCTGTGAGGGAGTTTGGTCTGCATACATTTTGAGATTTTCAGGCAGTTTGTTTTTATTGCGTAGGAGTTGTTTTGCAGGTTCTTTTGTGTCGAAGCAGACCTTGACTCTTCGATTCTTTGTTGGGGTGTATTTGCCTAAGCGTATAACTTTTGTAGGTTTTACGATGTCCTCACTGACCAAGAGAGTGATATTTCTGATATCCGTTTCATCCTTTGCGGATCTTTCGAAATCTTTTAGTGAATGTGGTTCAGGTAGGCCCGCTATGATTATGTTTCTTTCCCTTTTATTACGCTCTTGGACTTCTCGAATAAGTTGTTCATTCGAGTGTAGTTGAGACTCAGAACCGGGTGTCACTGTGGATACACATGCGATTTTAGTTTGATCTATGTTGGATTCTAATAATTTAATTTTGTTCTCATTTTGAGAGATTTTGTTTTCCAGCAGGTCGACTTGGTCTTTTATTTTCTTTTGTTCCGAGGTTATATTCGTTGTTGACAATTTAATATCACTAATTTGCGACTTTATTTCGCTAAAATTATCATGGAGTGAAGTGATTGTGTTTTCGTTGGATATTTTAATTTCAGCGATCTGAGTTTTGACTTCCGCGATATTTTCCTGCATTTTACTTATAATTTCTCCATTGGATCCAGTAAACTTTTCTAGTAGTGAGGTCATACGGCTTAACTCATTACGCATTTCTTTTATTTCATTAGAACATTTGCAATCGTTATCGAAAGGCTGTTTACGTTTTCTAATAGTTATAGAAGAGTCCGTCTCCATGCTAGTTAGCTTTGACAGATCGGGCTGCGATCCACCAGTTGTTCGTGTGCTATTGGGAGAACGTAGGACACTCATTATACGCACACCTTGATAAATTTGGTATGGTTGAAATTACGATGGCGGCGTTGCGTTATCTATGCGCAATATACAATACGCCGCCAAATAATCATGATAGCTAAACCTGGAAAGTGCCCTGAGGACGTGAAGTCCTACCGACCCATTAGCTTGTTGCCCATTCCTTCAAAACTACTGGAGATACTGTTCATCAATAGACTAAGACCATTAATAGACCAAAAATCATTGCTACCTGACCACCAATTCGGATTTAGACAAAGTCATGGGACTATAGAACAAATACATCGGCTGGTCGAAAAAATTCATGACACATATGAAGAAAAAAAGTACTGTTCAGCTGCCTTTCTGGATATATCACAGGCTTTTGATCGAGTATGGCATGAGGGCCTTTTATATAAAATTAGAAAAGCATTTCCAATAAACTATTTCATATTCATTAAATCCTATCTGGAAGGGAGATACTTCTTTGTGAAACAAGGCAATGAAGTAACCGGACTACACGAAATTCGGGCAGGAGTTCCACAAGGCAGCGTGATGGGTCCTACTCTTTACCTTCTCTACACAGCGGATCTCCCTGTGTCCGAAGGAATAGTCTTGGGCACATTTGCCGATGACACTGCTACATTAGCTGTGCATGAAGATGCGGTTGAGGCGTCTAAGATCCTACAAAAGAGCTTAGATGAAATTTCAAACTGGCTGAAAGAATGGCGAATAAAGGCAAATGAAACCAAATCCGTACACGTGACGTTCACAACAAGACGAGATACTTGTCCTCCAGTACGACTAAATAATGTTGAAATTCCACAAGCAGAAGCAGCTAAATACCTCGGAATGTACCTTGACCGTAGACTAACCTGGAGAAAACATATATTCACGAAGCGTAAAGCACTAAGCCTACAACTAAGAAAACACTATTGGCTACTTTCAAGAAAATCCAGACTTTCGCTGGACAACAAACTTCGGATTTACAAAAGCATAATAATGCCTATTTGGACATATGGAATACAGCTGTGGGGAACTGCAGCTAATTCAAACATAGACATACTCCAAAGGTTCCAATCAAAAATGCTAAGGATTATAACGAATGCACCATGGTACATAACTAACGATAGCTTACATTGGGACTTAAAAATTCCAAAGGTTAAAGAAGAAATCACACAAAGGTTCAGTGCCTACAAGAATAGGATTGCTACCCACCCTAATAAACTAGCATCAAACCTAATGAAAACCAAGAGGCTTAAAAGATTGGCCCCACAAGACTTGATATGCAGACCAGCAAACTATATTATTATTATATAGATTAATGTGAATGAGCCAGTGGGCGCATACCAAGAATGACTGAAGACTAACAACACAAAAGATGCTGAATGTCAATAGATGGACAGATTGCAAGAAAAAAAAAAAAAAAAAGTTTTATATTTATTTTGTTAACTTTTTGGCATTTTAATAATTTCTGAGTTTTTCTAATTAATCTATTAATTTTTATGTATTTTTTAATCTTATTGTGACTAGTAAAAAATTTGCTTTTATTGATAGTCTCATCAGTTAAATCTATTGTTACAATTGGCTCAATACATGTGGGGTCCGGACCCGCTACCAACCAGCTCATCATATAGACTACAGGTGATCGCAGACTCTTCACTGGCTTTCAGCGATAATAAATGGGTTAATGTGTTGTGGGCCCTGCTTAATTTTAGTTCTAGTTCAGACATACGTCTCAAAGCCAGTTCATGAGTGTCACTACATTGCTGAAAATTTGACACAAGCTGACGGAGATGTTGATGCTGGTCAAGTATGTCTATATGCTGTATATGAAGTTCAGCCAACTGGTTCTTAAGCTCAGTGTTCTTGTTATTAATAAACTGAATTTCCACCTCACTGTCTTCACTTTCCTGTAGCAGCTGATCGCACTGGTTTTTGCTTGATTCCAATTCTTTCATGGTAGCCCTTAGTTTTTCCTCCAAGGATGCAGCTCTACGGGTCAACATATTGACAGCCCAACCCTAGAGGCACCCTGGAATGATAGAAGAGAAAGCTAATTGAGTAAAAGAAGAGGGATGAGATGTGGATAGTAAGTACTAAGTGAAGGGCCTATTGAAAGTTCCAATTAGAAGTGAAAGAAAAACAAAGGAATAAAAGTTAAGAACAGTGTGTAAGTAATTCCAAATATGGGATGATAATTTAATATTCAAAAATAAAATACAAAAATGGAAAAACAATTAAATTAAGTTTGGAAAATGGTTGAGGGTACTACAAAATTGTTAAGATATTGTATCTCTTATTTAGTAAATAATTGGTTTTAAACAATGGTATTATAGTAATTTAGGGTCTAGTGGGTCGTCTAGGGATGAATATCTGTGAAGTAATGTGCTCGCGCAAGCTTTAGTAATAAGTTTTAATTACAAGATTTCCGACCGCAGTTTTGAGCTATGTTCCTTTCCCTCCCAATTCCCATATAACAGAACGAGAGGGACACACATCGCACGCGTCGAATCACAGGCTTCCGCCGCAACGAAAGCCAATCGCAACACATCCACTGAGATTTGAGAGAAATTCTAAAATCTCGAAAACAGTTGAAAAAAAGTACTCGCCCGCATCGCGCCGCTCCGCAAAAATAATCCGCTAATATATCAAAAAACTCTTAAACGCTATAATTGTAAATGTTGGCCGACATAAATGTGACATTTAAAAACTAAAGTGAAGATCATAGTGTGAGAAAAGAAAAATCAGTGAACACGTGGGATGTCTGAAAAGGCTGTCCTTGTATCATCGTGTTTCGTTCGTCCAGAAGATTCCAAGTAAGTCCATCCACACCTCATAAACCTCATATCCTTTTTTTTGCTCAATTCTGCGTGTCGTCCAATATTCCACCCACGTAAATTATATTCCCGCATATGGTCCTTCGAACGCCGCTTCAACTTATACACCATAAGTTTTTGGTCCAATCGAGCTGGATTCAAAGAATCAACGATAATATATAGGTCTCGTACCTACCTAGGATTTAGGTCAAAAATACCTAAAATACAAAGTCATAAAACCGCCATATTGAACGCGTACCTACTCACGTTCGTACATTCCCGCTAGATACATTGTTCATTGAGAATTACTGTATCAACTTAATATTACGCCTATTGCATTGAAATAGCATAGGTAAATATTCTAACCGCTAATTATCGTGAGTTAGTTCGGCTAACTTACCTACAACTTATATTCAACCGCATTCCTTTGTTATACCCGCTTAGAATAAAATTATTATTCTAAGTCTACCCGCTATACCTAATATTTTGTACGCTATAATTATTTTCTAGAACTATTCCAAAATGGAAGAACTTAAAATGAAAGTTAAATTACTTCAAGCTAAAAATCAAGCAAACTTTGAACGTTTATCGTCATTATATGAAACTTCTAAGAAAATAAATACGACTAGTATTGAGCTTCGCTCTGTGGAAACATTCATGGCGGACACGGAGATACTCTCGGTCACTCGTCAAGAATTTAGTACCAATTTAGATAAAATAAATACATATTCTTTACAATTAAATCCTGATCATAAAATCGATTATAATAGTCAAACGTCTTACGACGGAGTGTATACTCGCGTAGAACGAGTGCGATCACTTATCGCCGCGAACTATTCAAGGTCATTGGATGCCTCAGCGTCTCAGGATAACGCAAAACAATATAAAGGTGCGGTCAAACTGCCACCGATTCAAATTCCGTCCTTTGATGGCAGGATTGACAACTGGCCTGTCTTCTATGAATCATTTAAGTCAAATATCCATAGTAATTTAAACCTTACAGATTCACAACGTGTGCAGTATTTGATAGGTAATTTAAAAGGAAACGCATTGCAAATTACCGCCGGAATTATTCCCTCGGGTGATAATTATATCGCTATCTGGAACAGTTTAGTTCAAAAGTATCAAGATAAACGAGCACTAGGCTCACATTACATGTCTAACATATTAAATATTAAACCCGCAATTAATAATTCCGCATCTTTAAATAGCTTCATTAAAAGTTTTCACGCGTCCGTTTCTGCTTTAGAACAATTAAAAATTAACGATTTAAAGGATTTCATTTTGCTAAATTTAGCTTTGAAAAAGTTAGACCCCGCAACCGTACATTTATTCGAAATGCATAAGAGAAATGAGGAAATTCCTACTTAAACGGATTTCGTTGAATTTATAAAATCGCAAGTTAAAATATTGGATCGCACTATTTCATCTCGAACCGCGTTAGTTAGTAACAGCCCTAATAAAAATAATTCCTCTCGTAATCAGTCACGTGATAGTACAGTACATACTTTTGTTGCTTTTGATAACAATCAAACTTGTTTGTATTGCAATAAAATTGATCATTGTAAACTTTACACTTGTCCAACCTTTCAATCACTCACAGCCAATTCGCGTTTGGATTTTATTAAAAACAAACGTGGATGTGTAAACTGTCTTAGTGTAACGCACACTGCTTCACAGTGTAAATCTATACATACTTGTAGGACGTGTAGCAAAAGACATCATTCTCTTTTACATCTAGAACACAGTTCACAGCCGCCTAGATCTGTCTCGACTGACGCTGTCACTAGCTCAGCAAATTCACAACAGGTGGCGCTGTGTGCATGCTCTCGCGTCGGTACAAACACACCGCGTACTACTGTACTTCTGTCAACTGCGCAAGTCTATGTTGATAACAAATACGTTTCTGTGAGATGTTTAATAGATAACGCTTCGCAAAATAACATAATTACTTCCGCTTGTTGTAGAAAACTACAATTAAACATTATACCGCTTTCAAACTCAGTTATAAAGGGTGTTGGAACCTCTTCGCGGCCTATCATAGGTTACGTTGAGATAACAATTACTACTAAAAATAAAACTAATTCTTTTAAAATTACCGCTCTTGTTGTCGATTGTATCACGGATAACTTACCATCTCACTTTGTTGACACTTCTGCAGTGCAACATTTGTTTGATTTACCGCTCGCAGACCCACTGTGGTACGTACCTGGTGAGGTTGAATTGCTTCTAGGGGCAAAACTGTTCCCGTATTTATTACTTCACGATAAAATTATCTCACCTACCGCTCCGTCCGCTATTGAAACCGTGTTTGGTTACATTCTTATGGGTGAGGTACCCGCTAGTTTATTTAATAAAAATTATAGTCCCGCTGAAGTAAATACCACTTCATATTTTTCTACCGCGCTAAATATAGATAATTCTCATTGTTTTCAGTCCTTAGACGAATCTTTACATAGATTTTGGAACATCGAAGAAATACCTTCAAAACCTTATATGAGCCCTGCTGAACTGGAGTGTGAACAGCTGTACGCTTCTACTGTGTCACGTGACTCCAGTGGTAGGTATTGTATCGCGTTACCATTCTGTAAAAATCCAGATTCACTTGGAAATTCTTATGCTGTCGCTTATCGACGTCTAATTAATTTGGAAAAAACTAAGCTTCGCGACCCTGTTTTGCGCGCTAGTTATAATGAAATTATCCAAGAGTATATCGATCAAAATTATTTAACTGAAACTACACCTAGTTCTGTTGATCAGACTATAGGTTATTACATACCGCATCACCCTGTCATTAGGAATGATAAACAAACCACTAAATTTCGCATCGTTCTTGACGCAAGCGCTAAGTCTCATAATGGCGTGTCATTGAATGACTTGTTACATACGGGGCGGAATTTACAGGCTGATATATTTTTATTACTTTTAAATTTCCGCTTGTTCCCTATTGCAGTTACAGCTGATATAAAACAGATGTATCTTCGAATTGCTGTTGTTGATGAGCATCGAAAATACCAAAAAATATTGTTTCGTTTTAATACCGCTGAACCTATTCGCGAATTTCAATTTAATCGAGTTGCGTTTGGTCTCAAGCCCAGTCCCTTTCTAGCCATGCGCACTGTGCGCCAGCTATCAGCGGATGAAAAACACCGCTTCCCGCGCGCATCCATTGTTGCTTCTCATGAGCTATATATGGATGACTTGGCTAATTCGACCCCGTCTCTGGAGGAAGCCAAGATTCTTTCCGCTGAACTTATCGCCTTATTTAAGGCTGGGGGCTTTGACCTTACTAAGTGGGCAAGTAATTCCTTGGAACTAATAGAGGCCATCCCACATTCCAACCGCTCTTCTATTAATTTTTCTGATGGGGATAATTTAAAGTTTCTTGGACTCAAATGGATTCCTTCTGAGGACTGTTTCACCTTTACTACATCTAATTTGGATAATAGTTGTACTAAACGCTCTATACTTTCCACTATAGCCCGTCTATGGGATGTTCTCGGTCTTGTGGCTCCTGTAGTTTTATTCGCAAAATTACTCATAAAGGAATTATGGAAATTAAATACAGATTGGGATGAAACTCCACCAGATTCTATTGTACTTCTCTTTAAAAAATTTAAAGAGCAATTACCTTTACTTTCTTCTTTAAAATTACCTCGCCATGTAGCCGTTACTATGGGTTGCGAGACAACTATAGTGGGGTTTGCTGATGCTAGCTTGAATGCATATGGCTGCGTCATATACTTACATGTCACTGATGCAAATGGTAACACACGGGAACACCCAAATACTCCGAAATATTTTATTCCGAATTTCGATGTTCCGATTTTCATAAGTCCGAATATCATAATACCTAAGAGTTATAATGTCTATTATTAAAAATCACGAAATTTATTTTACCGAAAATCGTAAATGCGACTTGTTTGTTTTCCGATTTTCATACGGTCGAAGAATCAAATGCTCGATGGGTTCTTGGCCCGAACCACGACATTCCGATTTTCAATACTTCGAATAAACTGCTAAAATTTGGATTCTGGTTCAAATTTTGTGTTTTCTTCTTCTCATTATAATTATATACCTGCTACCATCTATTGTTGGTGAATCATTTGGGTTAGGTTAGAACTGTGATCATTAAAGCTCCCAGATCCCCTTTATTGTTGGTGAAGGGTTATGTTAGGTTAGGTTAGGTTAGAACTGTGACCATTAAAGCGTGAAGGCGAGCGAGCGTAGCGAGCGTGCCGCGGCAGCGGCCGCCGAGCGCCAGATCCCCTCTATTGTTGGTGAAGGGTTAGGTTAGAACTGTGGGGTGGAGGACGTCCATTAGGATTTTCCACCCCGGAAAAAAAAAGGTTAGGACTGTGAAAAGAAACTATTTTTATTCGAAAGAAAATATTTTTATTCAAAAGTAAACAATCATAGTTTTAAATGAGAACCAATAGCCTGCAAAAAATGTACTTCATCATACAGTTTTTTCTTTAAAATTATTTTATTTATCTTTTCTTCTTTCGCTTTATACTTTCTTCGTTTCGGTTTTGTTGGCTCTCCGTTCGTAATTTTTTCGATTTCACTTAAATTTATTTTACTTTCTTTAATTAATTCGTTGACAAGATTATAAAACCCTGATTTTTTTTTCCCGATAATTATATTTATATGATGATGCCAAGATTCAGCGTGATTTTGGGTTCGTGGTAAACTTTTTTCATGTAGTTCTTGAACAGTCCAAAACCTTGGGCCAAATGAAGGGGGTGTTAGATTTTTACCATCAACGTAATTTATTCCAAACCATTGTAAAATTTTTTTACTATCTCCAGTAAAATTCTTCATCTTCTTCAGCTTCGTAATAGCGAGGCACCTCTTCATAATTCAAATAACTTAGTGCAAAAATACATTTAATATCTTTTACAAAATCTGAGTTGTTTATGTACATATTTTGTAGTCCCTCACTTTGTATACGTCTGTATATAATTTGGCCAAAGTGAAAGTTACAACCTTTTGTCAATACATTTTCAAAATTTTGTCGAATACTCAAAATTGCTGCTTTTTCAAAATCTGTGATACAGTATGTTGGTTCTAAGTGAATTTCATTTTCAGAAGCATATTCTAGCAACAGTTCAAACAATTTATCGTATGATTTCTTGTTTTTATGTGTACATAGAGCAAAAACCATAGGAAAAGTTTTCTGATCATTTATAGATAAACAACCATGGATCGTATATAATTGTAAGAATATAGATGGCACAATTTTAAACGTTCCATCTAAAATCCAGTATGTAGACTCACTGAGCAATTTTATTAATTTTCGAGTAGAGAACAACATTATCCTCTTATTATCATCGTATTTGATATCTTTTATAGTATTCAATACCTCCAATAGTTTGAGTTCGTTCGTACTATTGGACACAAATCCTGATGAGATAGCCTCTATTATTGGATCCCTGAAGGCCAATGCTGCAGTGGGCTTTGATGGCATTTCTACAACCATCATAAAAAGGTACTCTGCAGTCCTTACACCCGTACTATGCCATATATTCAACCTATGCCTTGCCTCTGGTACTTTTCCTTCTTCTTTCAAAAATGCCATTATTCATCCCATTTTTAAAGGGGGTGACCGCACCTCTGTCTCTAATTATCGCCCTATTGCGGTGCTACCTGCCCTGTCCAAGATCTTAGAACGACTCATTAATAATAGGCTTACCACATACCTTGAAAACAATAACTTATTGTCAACCAACCAATTTGGGTTCAGGAAGAAAAAATCAACTACTGATGCAGCCATGAAACTGATAGATAGAATCGTTGATAAACTTAATCAACGCAAAAAATGCCTCACAGTGTTCATTGATCTTGCAAAGGCGTTTGATACCGTTCCTCTCTCCTGCCTTCTGTCTAAACTAGAATGCTTAGGCGTTCGTGGTATGCAACTCCAGCTTTTTAACTCATATCTTTCAGACCGTAGGCAGATAGTCAAAATCGACGGTTGCCTTAGCGACGAGCTGCCTATTTCATATGGCGTGCCTCAAGGCAGTGTCTTGGGCCCTACATTGTTTCTGGTGTTCATAAACGACCTGTGCAACATGCACCTGAGCTCTGGTAACATTGTCTCTTTTGCCGACGATACTGCAATTACCTTTTATGATGAATCATGGGCTAAACTGCAAGCAACTGCTCAAAATGGATTTGATTTAATATATAGATGGCTTATCTCTCACTCACTCACGCTAAACACTAATAAAACTAAACTCATTACATTTTCCCTAAACTCCACTACTCAACCCTTGACACCCGTTACTCTAAAAGCTCACACCTGCCAGCCCAATTCGGCCTCTTGCAACTGTCCTTCAATTTTGTCTACTGACACGGTGAAATACCTCGGAATTATCTTAGATAAACACCTTAACTTTAAAGCACATATCACCCACCTTACTGCTCGTGTTCGTAAACTCATATATCTTTTTAAAACACTCAGACACATTGCCAATACTTATGTAATACGTACCGTGTATCTCGCCATGTGTCAGTCAGTCATCTCGTACTGTATTAATAGTTGGGGTGGAGCTGCGAAAACTACACTCAAACCTCTGGAAGTAGCTCAAAGAGCCATTCTTAAGGTTGCTACTTTCCGGCCAATGCTCTACCCAACCTTTGATCTATATAAAAAATGCAAAGTCCTCACGGTCCGCCAAACTTTTATTCTCAACATTTTATTACATCAACACACAAAAACTCCTTTTACACAAACACAATCCTCACTTAGGCGCAAGAACGAAATTTGCAAAGTACCCTTCACACGCTTTGCTTTTACTAAACGTTTCTTTTACTACCTTGGGCCATTTTTATATAACAGAATAAACAAAACCATACCTGTACATCAATCCTCTTACGAAATGTGTAAAAGACAGATAACATGCTTTCTAACCAGTTTAAACTACGACGACACTGAACTTCTGCTTACCTCAAAATCGTAGTGACTTCTCTAACACTCCGTTTCTAAACTCAACCTCTTTCCCTTCCGTTTACACACATACAAACACATCACAAAACACACTCACACCACATCTACATCACAGAATACACATACTAACACTTTAGTAAGTAAATTTAAGTAAACATACGTTTGCACCTTGTAGTTCTAAGCAGTCTATTATAAATTATTTGTGCTCCTTCTGTGGGAACCTGGGCTGGCGATCCTTAATACAGGTTACCATGTAACCTAGCTAGGACGCCAGATCCAATTCTATTTATTGTTACTCTTTTCTTATTATCCGAAAATTATAAATTTATATTTATCGTAACAGACTGTGCCACACTTTTTTGAAATAAATAAATTTTATTATTATTATTATTTATCAAAAAAATGTCATCATTAATTTTGATCAAATCCATATTAACCTCAAACTGAACATTATCTGGCTCAATCTGTTTTTTATATTTACGTTTTTCTCGGTAAATACATTGTTTCATAGCTGAAACCGACGGCAAATTATTTAACTCATTATTGGAGCAGTTTCCCAGCACATCTTGAACAATGTTACAAGTCTTTTTTGTTGTGTTCCTGCATTCACCTTTCAAGTTATTTTTAATTTCTGCTATAGACATCCTCAGTGGGTCAGGTTCGTGATTATGTATCGGTTTTTTTGATAACAATATATGTTGGTCATTGTTATCTTCATCTAATTTAGTTTTCAATGTTGCATTACATCCATATATTGTATCTTTTTTCAATTCACACCTCCAGTAATAATTCTCACTGCAAACTTTGTTTTTTTCATATGTAAATCCATCCAAAAACAATTTCAATCCTCCTTTATTATTGACGAATGTACGACACTGTTTATCTTCGTTTTCACTCATTGCCAAAACAAACAATTTGGATATTATAATATGTACCTAATAATGCACACGTGGTTGTACAATATGTAGTAAAACAAGCAGTATAAGACCTAATTAGGTATTGTAGCAAACCTTCTTTTACGACACAAGCGCCACCGATTTTATAAGAGAAAGACTACGAAACGCCGCTACTCGACACTAGATGGCGCTGACCGATAACGTCACGTTTCTGAATCGCGGTGTTAAGAGTCTCCGTGGTTTAATGACCTCTGCTAAAATATTTAAATTTTGTGAGACTGAACTAGTGGTGCATTTGTGGGTTACGTCCTAGTTGGAATGATCACACGAGACTCCGCTAGTAAAGTACGAATTTTAAAGACTTATTGTCAGTTTTTGGTCTAGAGGACCTCAAATTCCGTGCCTTCGTCCTTTCTGGGAAAAGGTGACGTGAGTTCGTCCTATATATATATTGTGCGACTACAATAAATCCTTGCCTAGACCACTGGACTTCTCATTGTGCCGGAAACGGTGACAACATCCGCTACAAACTGGCGACGTTCCCGAAACGACGAAGTCTCTGACTTGCCGCAAAAAATTGCTTGACCAGATGGTTTGTAGTTTCTGGAGGAGGTGGCGTATAGAATATTTACATAATCTTCAAGTTAGACAAAAATGGTTGAATGCCGCAGACAATATTAAGATTGGTACAGTGGTTCTCATACATCAGAATGATGTCCCGCCTTTGCGTTGGCCATTGGGCGTAATCACCGAAGTTTTTCCCGGCAAGGATGGGACAATCCGCGTTGCTATGGTGAAGACATGCAGTGGCTCTTTCAAGAGACCCGTTGTCAAATTATGTCCTTTACCTTCTCAATAACATCACCGCGTAATCAAACCCAAATTTACCTATAGTTATGCTTAAATTAATTTATTTTATTTAGTCCGCTTTATACAATTTCTTTCCTTTGAGAATATTACATATCCTCAAAGCCGGGCAGGATGCTCGCGCAAGCTTTAGTAATAAGTTTTCATTACAAGATTTCCGACCGCAGTTTTGAGCTATGTTCCTTTCCCTCCCAATTCCCATATAACAGAACGAGAGGGACACACATCGCACGCGTCGAATCACAGGCTTCCGCCGCAACGAAAGCCAATCGCAACACATCCACTGAGATTTGAGAGAAATTCTAAAATCTCGAAAACAGTTGAAAAAAAGTACTCGCCCGCATCGCGCCGCTCCGCAAAAATAATCCGCTAATATATCAAAAAACTCTTAAACGCTATAATTGTAAATGTTGGCCGACATAAATGTGACATTTAAAAACTAAAGTGAAGATCATAGTGTGAGAAAAGAAAAATCAGTGAACACGTGGGATGTCTGAAAAGGCTGTCCTTGTATCATCGTGTTTCGTTCGTCCAGAAGATTCCAAGTAAGTCCATCCACACCTCATAAACCTCATATCCTTTTTTTTGCTCAATTCTGCGTGTCGTCCAATATTCCACCCACGTAAATTATATTCCCGCATATGGTCCTTCGAACGCCGCTTCAACTTATACACCATAATGTTTGTAGTGTATGTTTATGTCTGGGGCAAGTGTTTTCGCCGTCGATTTTGCTTCCACAGTTTGTCAAGCAAAAGGAGACATAAACGGTGCCCGTGTGTACTGGACGTTGCTCATAACTATGAGCTGTGGTTACAGGTGATGTAAAGTGTGTAAATATAACTACAATAATGATAAAAATAAAACAAAATACTCCCCGGGTTCGATGAATTCAAATCCAAACGTTGACAGCCGGTAGATTTCCAAAATATCGATTATTATTAATAATCACGACAAAAACACGTCACAAACACTGCGCGAGATACTAAATATGAACGTCGCTGTCGGAGGACCCAAAAAAAACCAAAATGATTTTAAACTATCTTTAATATACTTAAGTAATATTACAATATTATTTTCAACACACTTGCTCGTAAAGTGGCTCTTATTGAACCGCTTTTAGATTCATAATGCAGTGTATTAAACACGCGTGTGATATATTAATGTAATTATTATGTGTCTAATAATGTAAAATAAATACTTGACATACCTACCCATAAATTTAATTATTATCGGTTGTTAATTTACTAAATGATTTTTATAACAAACTTATTTTTATAAGTCAAACACTGATTTGACTCAACTGTCACTTGTGAATCATACTTGTTTGTTATCGGGTATAAAAGAACGGAGCCACAGTGATGTAGTTCAGTTGCTCTTCGACTTTCAAGACATTAACATCTAAGGTATGATATTATTCTGATTTTTTTGTTTATTTATCGTTGATGATGATGTATATTGTATATTTATATAATATCTATGAATTATGTAAATGTAAATATAATGTTATTATGAATTGAATCCTATTGTTTTTATTTTCCCTTTAATACCTAATAAGTAACGAAGATTAAATATTTACATAAACCTAGTCACATATCTACATATATACATATTATCTAACATCAGAAGTGGGATAGACTTCACTAAGACATTTATTTATAAGTTTCAGAATGGATCCTACTGCCTTGGAAGGTCTTCTCAAAGCGATCAGCGATGCTGTTTCTGGTCGTCGCCATGCTGATAACGACGTGGCACTCCCGGTCTTCGATCCAGCAACTAGTGACAGTGGTGCAGAAGGCTGGTGTAAAAGCATTGAGGAGCTATCAAAAGAATTTGGATGGAGCAGTATCGCAACAGTCGCAAGGGCTGGTAAGGCTTTAAAAGGTTCTGCTTTGTTATGGTTCGAGTCTTGGGCACCATCTGAAGGCCGAACATGGGAAAATTTCCGGACGGACCTCACAGACTTGTATCCAGAAAAACGGAACCTGTCTGAAAAACTA
Organism: Eupsilia transversa; assembly: GCA_914767815.1. Taxonomy (NCBI): domain Eukaryota; kingdom Metazoa; phylum Arthropoda; class Insecta; order Lepidoptera; family Noctuidae; genus Eupsilia; species Eupsilia transversa. Next base: position 8,310,070 of record OU611873.1, on the reverse strand, counting down.
TCCAAAGCCGTGTTATACAATTCTGATTCTGCTGATTCCTATTGCGAATACGCTAGGGAAAAAGTGAGACTGCTACGCAATACGAAAATATCGTTTACGGAAGACCAATTAATCGAATTGATCTGCGGTAGCGTAACCGATGTAAACGTTAGAATGGCTGCTTTCAACAGTAATGTTAAAACTACTTCTCAATTAATATCCTTGTTCTCCAGTTACATAAAACCCAAAAAACGACCAATAGAACAGAATGATTCTGACAGTATAACAGGACAAAGTAAAGCGAAACGCTCAAAGTTAGAGATCCGAAATAATACTTCTGAAGAAAGAAAATGTTACTTGTGTGGTAAAACAGGTCACATAAAAATCCACTGCAATAGAAACCGAAATCCGCCATCTGAAACTGGGACCAGTACTCTAGGAAATAAGGTTCCTGATAGGGTTACTTGTACTTTCTGTAAAAAAGTCGGTCACAATGACTCAGTGTGCTGGTATAAAGCACGTTCTAATTTAGAGAAAACCAACACTAATAAAAATGAGGTTAATTTTTTAGGCAAAGCGAATTAAAGTTTACAGTAGTATCCATTCACGATATTCCAATTGAATCCCTTATAGACACAGGTGCCAATTGTAGCCTAATCAGACAATCCATTGCTAAACAACTTAGATGTAATATACTACCTTGTTTCAAATATCTTACAGGTATAGGTAATGTTAAATTGGAAGTCTCTGGTAAAATAACTGTCCCTGTAAGATTCAATGACATATATATTGAACTTGATTTATTTGTTGTTAATGATCAAACAATTAATTATAATCTTTTAATTGGTAGAAATGCTGTTGAATACCCTGATATTGAGATAGTTACAGATTGTGAAGGAAGTATAATTCGGAGGAAAACCCATAATAATGTAGACTTACACGTAAATACCTTACTCCAGCTAGATTATTGTAATATCCAAATGACCGAGTTAAAATCAAAATTAATTCACTTGGAAGAAAAATTGCAAAATCAAATCATAGATATTTTTGAGAGACATATTGCAATATTAAATAAAACTGGGTCAGTCACAACGGGAGAATTAAGGATAAGGTTAAAAAATGACAAAGTAGTAAACTATCGTCCCTATCGTTTGGCACCTTGTGAAAGAGATAAAGTAAAACTCATAATCCAGGATTTAATAAATAGCGATATAATTCGTGAAAGCGAATCACCGTTTGCAAGTCCCGTGATTTTAGTTAAAAAAAAAGATGGCAGTGATAGACTTTGCGTCGATTATAGGTCCTTAAATAAAATCATTGAAAGAGACCCATATCCTCTCCCTCTTATTGGGGATCAAATTGACAAATTAGGAAAAGCCAAGTTTTATATCTCAATAGATATGAAAAACGGTTTTTATCAAATTCCAGTATCTGAAAACTCTTCTAAATATACAGCTTTCTCGACCCCTGACGGACATTATGAATTTATAAAAATGCCATTTGGCATTTGTAATGGGCCATCCGTATTTCAACGGGCAATTTGCAAAGCCATTTCACATTTAGATTTCCTACTTGTATATATGGATGACATTCTTATTCCATTTTCAACTATTAAAGAAGGTTTAAAATACCTAGAACTAACAGTATCAGCTCTCACTACTTCTGGTTTTAAAATTAATCCTAAAAAGTGTCAATTCTTTGTTAACTGTATCGAGTATTTGGGTAGACAAATATCTCGAGAAGGTGTCAGGCCAAGTACATCTAAAGTTTCTGCCCTAATAAATTCACCAATTCCTCGTAACATTAAACAAGTACGACAATTTATGGGTCTGGCTTCTTATTTTAGGAAATTTATCCCAAATTTTGCAACACATACTGCTTGTATAAGTAAATTAACACAGAAGAACCAAAAATGGGATTGGGGTTCTGAACAGGACATTGCGAGGAATTATGTACTAAATTACTTAGTATCTAGACCATTGTTGTCAATCTTTGATCCTGCTTTAAAAACTGAGTTATATACAGATGCTAGTGCTATAGGATATGGTGCTATTTTAACCCAGAAATACGATAGTCATTCTAAAGTCATCGCTTATTTTAGTAAAAGAACTACACCTGCAGAGTCAAAATATTGTTCTTATGATTTAGAAACTCTAGCTATTTACAACGCCTTGAAACACTTCAGAGTCTATTTACTAGGAATTAAATTTATAATTATCACAGATTGTAACGCTATTAAATCAACAATGAATAAAAAAGATTTATCACCACGAGTAGCTTGCTGGTGGACATATATGCAGGATTTCCAATTTGAAATTACCTACAAGAAAGGACAATACATAAGCCATGTCGATTTCCTCAGTCGCAATCCTGTTGAGGTCCCCATGACTGTTGATAGCACCGTAAATTTAATAAATGATCCGCAATCTTGGTTAGAACTTGCACAACAAAGAGATCCTGAAATACTATCAATTATTCATAGAGTACAAACAGGAGAGTATGATTCAAATCAATATGTAGTGCGTAATAATTTACTATATTACAAAGTTAAACCAAACGGGGAATTAAAATTGTACATTCCAAAGGGTACAAGATTGAGTATTTTGCGTCTCGACCACGATGAAAATTGACACGTTGGCTTTGAAAAAACTATCGCTAAAATACGTGAGCATTTCTGGTTTCCTGCTATGACAAGTTTTGTAACAAAATATCTATCTCATTGTTTGGTTTGCATCAAACGCAAGGGTCACCATGGCCCTAAGCAAGGCTTCCTACACCCAATTCAAAAAACCGCACTACCTTTCCATACAATACACTTAGACTGTACAGGGCCTTTTACCCAGTCAAATGAAGGTTTTAAACATATTTTACTAATAGTAGACGGGTTTACCAAGTTCTGTTTGCTTAAACCACTCAAAACCCTTAATGCCCAAGAACTAGTACCAGTTTTACGAGATATCATCACCTTATTTGGAACTCCTTCTATAGTAATTTCTGATAGAGGAACTAATTTTAGCAGTGGTCCGATTAGGTCATTTTTTGATGAACTAAATATAGAACATCACTTGATTTCTACGGGTACTCCCAGAAGTAATGGTCAAGTAGAACGTTACGTGTCCACTGTAACTGATATGCTTAACACTATGTGCAATGAACAGTCAGAGTGGCCGAACGTTCTGTGGAAAGTACAACAATCAATTAACACAACTGTACAAAAATCCACAGGCTTTACCCCTTTGCGATTACTTATCGGCGTAGACGCAAATATTCCATCTGTCCAAGCTCGTTTAGACGACGTACTTGACGAAAATGATAGACAAAATCCAAATAACTTAGAGGCTGACCGAGAAATAGCTAGACTACGCCTATTACAAATAGCCGAAAAATTCAAAAAACGTTTCGATGCCACTCGTCGTAACAACGTAAATTTTAACGTAGGAGATGTAGTGTATGTCTCACAGAATCATAGGCGTAATGATAAATTAGCACCTAAATTTAAAGGGCCTTATGAAATATCTTCTGTCCTTCCTAATGATCGTTTTGCTCTACAAGGTCTAGGTAATTTACGAAACATTTCGGTAGCCAAAGAAAAATTAAGATTCTGGCCAGGTGAATTAATTGATGAAAATGTAAGTGTTGAAAATGATATGGCACATTAACTCCTTAAGATATTATAATAAATAGTTCACCTAATTACGTATACATTATTGTACTGTTGATTGTATAGATACTATAAGAAATACTTTACCTAATTACATATATATTATTGTACCGTTGATTGTAAAGATATATTGTAATAAATACTTTACCTAATTACATATATATTATTGTATTGTTGATTGTAGAGATGAGATATGTTATAATAAATACTTTACCTAATTTAAAATAAATAAAAATATAAAAAAAAAGTAAAAGTCTTTAAAGTAAAAATCCGCTGGGCGATCGCTTACTTGGTGCTTGTCTATCTCACCAGCAGCGGGTGAATGGGACTTGCATGACGAGGTAACCGATAAAATTTGTTTCCGCTGGTCGGTCATTTGCTTGGTGCAAGTCTATCCCACTAGCAGCGGGTGGAGGGGACTTGACACGTCTAGGCAATTGGCAAAACAAAAGTAAATTAAAATTGTAAAAAAAAAAAAAAAAGGGTTCTAATGTACTTCGAGAGCGAAGTACTTGTCAGTATGGCCGTGATATATTAATGTAATTATTATGTGTCTAATAATGTAAAATAAATACTTGACATACCTACCCATAAATTTAATTATTATCGGTTGTTAATTTACTAAATGATTTTTATAACAAACTTATTTTTATAAGTCAAACACTGATTTGACTCAACTGTCACTTGTGAATCATACTTGTTTGTTATCGGGTATAAAAGAACGGAGCCACAGTGATGTAGTTCAGGATTGGCTCGTGGCCGTCCACTGAGCACCTAGTTTTCGCGAGTGCGTAGTTAGTCGACATATCGTGGAACTTTCCGGTTGTCAACAACCTACGTCACATCGCGTGACTAGGGCTCGGTGTTTTTCCGTGCGGACCGAACATCAGTGTTTTTCCTGTGTTGATGTGAGTAACTTTTATAGTGCTGGTGTGAACACAGGGAAAGCCGACCGTGCAGCTCGGTGAGCAATCACCGTAGCGGTCGCGGGAGGCCACGCCCCTTAGGATGCCGAAGCCCGGCAAGCGCGGTTCTGCGGGCCGCGATGCCGGGCCCCAAGGGAAGGCCCGCCCAGTGTTGGACCGGGCGACGTCGATGCCGAACATCGGTGACGTGTCGCCCGGTGCGCCGCTGGCCGGTCCAGCCAAGTCCAAGGTAAGTGGTGAACCACTTACCTTACTCCAACAAGGAGCCAGCACCGCTGCGGCTTCCAGCCCGCCGACGACACTGGCGCCTGCGCGTGTTGCGCCAGCGCCGTCGTCGAGTCGGCAGCACGCGGTGCCCATACGCCCTGCGGCTTTTCGTCCCGTGCCTATACAGGCGCCGGGGCCTGCGCCTAAATCAGGCCGAGCGCCGCACGCGCGCGCCGCCGCGCCGCCGGTGCGCCACGTTGCGCCCGCGCGCGCGGCCGCGCCCATCGCGCGTGCCGCCGCCCCTCATGCGCATCCCGCGCCACCCGCGCACCCCCCCGTGCCAACCGTGCGAACACGCACCCCCCCTACCCGTACCGCCGCCCCTCAGCCGCGGTTCGTGTCGCCGCCCACATCTGCGCCCGCGCAGAGTGCGAAGTCGCCGCAAGCTGGGCCAGCTTCGCGCACCGCCACCCCCGGTCCCCGCCGCTTGCTGGCGGGACCGGCGAGGGTTGAGCAGGAGCGGCCTGATAGTGCCGGTACGTATAGACGGCCGGTACAAGTGACGCCAAGGGTGCCCGCTTCACCGGCACCCCCTCGTGCATCCGCCTACGACTCGCCAGCGGCGCTCTCAACGTGCTCGTCGCAAGCCGGCTCGAGCATGTCGATCGCATCCGCTAGGTCGGGGTCGGCCGCGTCCGGTCGCGATGACGTGTCTCCGGACACGACCCCGCGATCCGGTCCGCGGCCCAACGTGGGAGGACCAGTAGCTGCGGCCTTTTCGCCGACGTCGCCCTCTGAGTCGCTGGACTTTGATTTCGAGTTTGAGCTCGAGGCCAGACCCCAGCGACGCAGGAGGAGCTCCGGCGAGACCGCGTCGGAGGCAGCGAAGAGGCACTGCCTCGACCCGCCGCGGCCACAGCCGCGGGGTCGGGGCACCCCCTCGCCGCCCACTTTTGCCGACGCGGCGCGCCGCACGCCGCCACCGTCACACGGACATACACAAGCGGGGGTAAGTTCTAGAAACATACCCCCCCCCAACCCTACCTCACCCCCTGCCGCCGCTTCCGGCGCCTCGTTGGCGTCGTCGCAAGCGAAGCAGGGGGGCGGGAACAGCAACGGGAAGAAGCCTCTCAAAAAATCGAGGTACCCGCCGCTCGTGGTTGAGAAGCTGCCGGACTGGGCCACCCATTTCAGGGCCATCAGTGCGAAGCTGGGCCGACCTCCTCACGCTCGTCCGTATGGGGGCGGAGTTCGCTTCGTCCCAGACAGCGAAGAGGAGTACAGGCTGGTACAGCGTTACCTGACTGGCCTTGAGAAGGATAGTGGAGTATCCTGGTTCGCGTACTCGCCACCAGCGGACCGCAACATGAAGGTAGCCATAAGGGGGCTGCCAGCTGATACAGCCCCCGAGGATATAAAGGAGGAGCTCATGACATTGGGGTACCAGCCGGAGTATGTGCGTCACATTAAGGGCGCACAAGGACGACCCGGCTGTATCTTCCATGCCATAATAAAGAGAACCCCCGATGTCAGGACCATCTTTGACACCGCGATATTTATGAATATGCGCGGTGTCAAGATCGAGGCTTGGCGCGGCAAACGCGGGCCCGCTCAGTGCCACCGGTGCCAGCGCTTTAGACATAGCTCGCACCAGTGCCACCGACCGCTCGCTTGCGTGCGGTGCGGAGGGGAGCACGCGGCACGAGACTGCCCACGCCCGCGGGAGGAGCCGGCCACATGCGCAAATTGCGGTGGCCCGCACCCCGCGAGCAATATCAAGTGCCCCGTGTTCCAGGATGAAATCCGGAACAAGAGAGCGGGGACTGTCGCCATCACGGCTAGAAACCGGACACAGGTGGCCGCAAACCGGCCACAAGATGTGCAGCTGGAGGCCTGTGGACCGACGCTGATGGCGCCGGCCAACGAGCCCACCACCAAGGAAGCCCAAGCCTCTTCCTCCGGACGGAGAAAGAGAAGACGCGGGGGGAAGGGGAGGAAGAAACCCACCCCACCCCCGGCGACCAAGGAGAATATCCCTGAGGCAGAGCCTGCCTCAAAACAAGCACAGGTTGTGAAAAGCACGCGACCTCCGAAAAGCGCCGGTACGGCGCAGCGGAGGGCTGCGGTGCCACACAGCATAGCGACGCAGCCGCGAGCTAGCGCCCCACAGATTACGAAGCGCAGTGTGGTATCCGCACTAAACTTCGCCCAAGATTCGCGCGTCAGCGCCACTGAGTCGCAGCGGCGGAATGCGGAAACGCATGAGTTCGCCGCACAAGCGAACCGTGGCAGCACCGGCGCGGATACCAATAAGAAGGAGATCACAGCCTGTGCCATACAGCTGCTGATGGACCTGATAAGGGCCGTCAGACAGGGTCAGGATGTGGAGACCGTCATCCTTGACGGTCTATCCATGCTACTAACATTGTACCATGGATAGAGCGCCAAGGTGAGAGACGCTGGAATGACCGCGGCCTTAGGGATAAGGTCGCCTCTCTCCGTCCAACCGGACGACGACACCGACGCCCTACATGACGTCACGGGTGAGGCGCACTCGGTTACACGCGCATCACTCGTAATAAAATGACTCTACAGATGTACACGCACATCTGTTGCGCGACGTGTTCTAGGTTAATATAGGCACGCCGCGCAACTAACACAGACAACCTATACTCCACATGCATTCACATCAGTGTGCAGCCGCGGCGCGGGTGCGCCTGCGGCACACGCTAACATTGAGCGGCGGTACTATACAGCACAAGCCGCTCTCACACTCATATCAGCCTCACTCTCAATCTGTAAACGGCTAGCTCTGTGAGCAGGGCGAGAGGAGGCTACATATGCCCGTAGGCGCGCCGAGTCGGCACCCACGATGCTGGTTATCCTCGCTGGGCCTCCCCCAGGTAACTGGGGGTCTCACCTGGTAGGGACAGACCGCCGAGGTGCCGTGAAGAAAGCGACACCACTATAGGCGTCGCGACGCGCTTACGAAGCTACGTATGCAACTACACAAACGGGCGCGATAACACGCGCCCAATTCTATTGCCGCCACGAGGCAAACAAAGTGAGGGGTCCGTTGTAGCGGGCCACAGTATGGCTTCCGCGGGCTAGGAGCTACGCTCCGGTCCCGCCGTCCGCACCCCCTTACGGGGGTGTAGTGACTTCCCGAGCGGTAGCGATGTAGTTCAGTTGCTCTTCGACTTTCAAGACATTAACATCTAAGGTATGATATTATTCTGATTTTTTTGTTTATTTATCGTTGATGATGATGTATATTGTATATTTATATAATATCTATGAATCTATGAATTATGTAAATGTAAATATAATGTTATTATGAATTGAATCCTATTGTTTTTATTTTCCCTTTAATACCTAATAAGTAACGAAGATTAAATATTTACATAAACCTAGTCACATATCTACATATATACATATTATCTAACACGTGCTTTTTACTTTCCCATAACGAACTAGTGCTGTAATGCCACAGATAACTATTTACTAGTCGGAGTACCTAGTACCTATACCAGTCCTATGACATGGCAGTATGGAGTTAGTAAGTACTATCATAGCGGCATGGAATTTATATTGTAGAAATTGACTTTGGTGAAGCTTTTTATTTTTGTAAAACATAATACCATACGCAAACCGGGGCGTTAACTGTCTAGTTAACGTAAAAAAAAATAGTCTGGCCATATTCTGTTACAAATGAAAATGCTTTTATTTTTTTACGAAGTAATGTAGGTAATCTTAATAAAACTTTTATGTACTTATTTATTGAAGCTTGACTATGTGCCTACATGGCATTAGTATAAACTATCTACTATTTCACCCGAGCAGAGGATGTGCGCTTTTTTAATCTCATCAAAGAGAATTTCATGCCTTTATATTATGCATAATATTTATATACTTAAATAAAATATGATGAACATAATATTTCATCAATATTATTTCATATTTTTCGCTACTTACATATTAACCTTATAATGTTTTTAATTGGTACGTAGTTATGAATACACCTCACCCATCTGCTTTAGATTAAGGTACCTATAAGTAGATAAGTAGATATATGACTACATTCTAGAAACTACATTTATCATTTGCAAGCTCAGCGGTCTGTGCCCACCGGATGAGCCATGTATGTATTATGAGACAGAATAAAACTCGCCTTCAAATCGGCAGTACGTATTTTCATTTATCATCAGTAAAAATCCTGAGTAGTTATTTAAGTTCAGTATTAAAGGTTTCTCACGCCCCGAAACCAAAAGTGGCGCAGCCGGTAGGATTTTCTCACAGAAATCCGTAGTTTCGCGTTTTTCCGACGTCCAAATTCGTCAGTAATAAAATTAGGCGTAAAATCTACGAAGACAGAGGAAATCCTTCGAACCAAAGAAATATTCTTTTGTATCGCGTGAGTGCACAAATCACCGAGTATGGGAGTCGCGGACGGTTGGTGAGTAAATCTTTTCGCCAATCCTTTGTTCCCCTAATCCTCCTATATTTTTCATAAGTTTTAAATGTTATTTTCGAGATCAAAACTTGCTCATTATAACAGTGTTTAATGTTTATTTTAGGTTGATGACTCTGTATGAAATTATATATGGTCTTATCTCTATTCAATTCTTAGAACATAACACAGAGTAGTGTCAATGTTAGAGAGTTCACATTTATTTTAAGTTTCTAATTTAGATTTTTGAATAAAATAAAATAAACTATATTAACTTTAAATTCAATGAAAACTGTATTAAGGTAAAGTAACTTGAAGATTTTTTTTCAAATTCTTTTTAAAAATTGTAATTGAAGTTTTTTTCATTTTACAATCGTAATTCGTCCAGTATTTCGAATTATTATAGTGCTTTAATTGTGTGTTTGTTCTATAGTAAGTGTGTGTGAATTTTAATAGGATTGTTTTAAAAAGCGAGTTTGCAACCTCTGAACAGTTCATTACTCTATAATCATGACTACGGTCGCAGTGGAACCGATACCAAACGAAATTGTACAATTAATCCCACTGTATAATGGTGATAAAAGACAGTTAAACCTTTATTTGAGAAAATGTCAGTATGTGGTTGATCGATTTAAGGGCAGTGTGGAACAAAATCTTTATGTTTTTAATGTTTTAACGAGTAGACTAAAAGAGGATGCAGCTGCGCTCTTATCGGAACGCGAGGATATTGTTACATGGTCCGCATTCAAAGATTTGCTGATTCAACATTTTGGAGACCCCCGTAGTGAAGCGTGTATTAATATTGAATTAGAATCTTTAAAAATAAAATCGGGTGAAAGTTTTTTAGACTTTTGTAATAGAATCCAAAATGTTCGCTCGTTATTAATGTCTAAGGTGAATACAATAGATGATGTGGAATTAAGACGTGCTAAATTGGTTATCTACAACAATACGGCTCTAAATGTATTTTTGTACAACCTTCCTGAAAATATGGTGCGTATCGTTAGGCTTAAATCGCCTTCTACTTTAGAAGCAGCTTTGAGCATCGTACTTGAAGAAGTCAACTTCTTAGATCAATATAATATGCGGAACCGCATTCATGGTAATAGTCAAATTTCGGGATCAAGTTCACCGATATCCCAACCAGTCGCGAACAAACCCACCTTACCTTTTCAGTCTAAATTTAATTTTAATAATTCCCAAAATACACAAAATAAGATACCTCAAACTATGGGTCAAGGTCAACCATTCAAGCCAATATTAGAGTATCGTCCTCAGTCGGGTTCGCAACTGCAACAGTTTGGTTATAGGCCAGCTCAACAGATTGGATATAGGCCACCAGTACAGTTCGGCTATAGGCCACCAGTACAGTTTGGCTATAGGTCACCGCTACAGTATGGTTATAGATTACCGCAACAGTTTGGGTATAGGCCACCTCAACCGTTTGGTTACAAACCACCTCAACAATTCGGTTACAAACCACCGCAACAAGTTGGATCGAATCTTCCCCAGGTACTAAAACCCCAAAATCAAGATAGCGATGTGTCTATGAGAACGGCCCAACCTAAGCAGCAACAAGGTTTTAATTTAAATGAACTTACTATGAACGATTACGAGTATGTATACGGTCCCTATTGTGACGAATCTTACTATTATAATTTAACGAATGACTATGACTATTTAAATGACATTAACTATTATTATGAGAACGTAAGTTGCGCGAAAAATTCTAACGTACCTGATATCAGAATGTGGATTTTCAGGAAAAGGCCTCGTTAAAGGACAAGAAATCTTAGAACTAAATTGCGATCCAAATCTAAAGCTTCCCTACATTTACTTAGAAGAAATAGACGCAAAAATGATGATTGACACTGGTAGTATGAGATCATTCATTAGTCCTCAAAAGGCTTATGAATTTTTTTGTGAATATATCAGGAAAGAACATTTCCAAGTGGTAAGCACCCATGCTTCTAGCAGACACGATGAAGTAATGGAAATTCCTCCCTTACCTACTTTTGTAACTAACGCTTGGCATAAAGGAGATGGGCATTTCTGGGCCCAAATGTAAATGGTTGCGGTATGGCTTAAAAAAAAGGGTATATTTTTTTATATCAAAGTTAAAAAAATGAGCCTTATCCGCAATCTGGGAGCAGAGAAATTTCAAAAATAAGTTTGCTGTACAAGGAATGTGTAATCGATTAAACTGTAATCGATTTATGTGAATGATTTAACAAAAAATAAGTTTGCAGGTGCTGAATTGGTGTCTGATCTGATTTCATTAATTCACATCAATCAAAGTATTATATTAATAATGTATAAGTATTTATTAAACGGTTCGTAAAATAAAGAAAAATATCTAATCGATTTACGTTTAGTAATCGATTTTTCACTTTGGAGTATTTTTTGACAGTGTCAACACTGAAACGTCAATGTCAATCGGTATCACTGTCACAGGTCACTCGCTCGCTTGCTTCGTATCGTTTCGTGCGTTACCTCCTGCGTTTTGAGTATTTTTCCATTGCTTTTCTCCTCGACCACTGTGTTTCTTCTACGGACTTCTGCTCTTCTTTTACTTGTACTCCTGCTATCCTACCGGACACTGAACCTGCCTTTACGATTGACTTGAACTCGTTATCTTGGACTATCGATTGGATATTGAAACATGGATCGCTGCGTGAATTGTGGAATAGCGACTAATCGCTGCAATACACTAGGCCGACGAGTATTAGATGATGAGATGATTCTGTCAGTGATTCAACAATGGCGTGCACCACAACCTGTAAGTACCTGCTTGCAAATATTAGATTGCCTGTTTTTCAATATAAGCCTGCTTCATGTACGCAGCTCCACCCAAAACATACACATTCACAATGTAGTGTACCATTAATTATGTTTTATACAATAATTGTAAAATAACTATTGTTATGTCTGCGTCACAAGCAAAAGAGAAATCATCAGTATATGAATATTTTCTTTTATTACTAAGGAACAACTGGGAATGAACTTTATAGTACCTACCTACTTTTTATATTTTTATTTATAATCTTACTTATTCTTTAAGGTTAGCAGTAGTGACTATGTTTGTCAACTATGCTGGGATAATGCGCAAAGACCAAATAGTGAAGGAACAAGACAACCTGGTCACCGTAATGTTTGTCTTCTCTGTGGACGATCTCTTGCATCACAAGTCAGCCATCTTCTTCACACTGGCTCAACTCGGGAATTGAGAATTTATAATGTAATACAAGAATGGATTATGCCTCAAACTGTGAGTAACTGAATCAATTTCAATTAAGTATTTATAAAAAACTATATTGTGAGTCAAGAACATTTTATCATTCAAAACAAATAAACATAATTTGTTATCCCCTTATCGCATGCAAAGCCATGTATGGATGCCCTAGTTTATGATATTTTATAAGCAACTGTAGCAATACCTAATATTAAAAAAATATAACTTGTATCACAAGATGTACATTTTTTGTTGCATCTCGGTTTAAAATAGATTAATACTTAATAAAAACATTATTTTAGCAAACACCGGTGTTATCTATTCTTGCTAAGTTAAGATATATTTATTTTTGTTGTAGATAGGAGAGTCAAATCATATATACGAGTACCATAGATGTTGGGTGGCTGCAGATAGAGCTGCTCCCCGAATGATGAGTGGCCCATCAACATCCTCCCAAGGGAGCCATCTTGATGAAGTTCAAGTTCAAGGTTTTCCGGCAGAACCTCCACTGATTCAAGATCTTCCTGCTGAGCCTCCACTTGGAGGAATCAGCAGTAACCAGTCTGAACCTGATATAGTTCTACCTAACTACATGAGAGCTATTGAAACGGAAAGAAGGTGCTTTATTGAAGGCTGTCAAAGGACAGAGAGGTAACGAGTTCCACTTTCCACCAGAAAAATGTTACTCAATGTGCATAAATATTATATCCCTATAAATAATCGTCTTTGTGATCAACATTTAGTTATTGAATCCTGGGATTTTTTAACAAGTTTAAGAAATAATTATGTACAGTCATTTACTGCCAAACATATTGAAGACATGATGTCCTTAAAAGAAGTAATTGATTCCAGTTTACTTCAATTTGATAATATAGATAATATGGAAGACCATGTTGTACATACATGGACTGGATTCAACAAAGCGCAGTTCCATGAGCTTTTTAATGAAGTTCCTCAATTATTGGAAGTATCTAAGGCTTCTTTAGCCTTATCAGCTTACTTAATTAAGCTGCGAACTGGGGATTCGGACGAAAGGCTCTCAATTTTATTAAAAGTTTCTAGGCGAAGTCTAGAAAAGTGGTTACACCAAGTCAGAGATATTCTGACCGAATATTTTGTTCCCAGACATTTAGGTGTACATCATTTAAATAGGCAGCAATTAGTGAATAGAAATCTATCTATTCCAAATTCACTATTTGGTAACTTAGAAGGAGTTGATAGGCCCATTATAATATTCGATGGCACCTATTGCTATGTTGAAAAAAGTTCAAATTATTTGTACCAAAAAAGGACATACAGTATGCATAAATATAGAAATCTTGTGAAACCATTTTTAATGGTATGTACCGATGGACATATAATTGATGTTCTGGGCCCCTATCCAGCCACCACTTCAGACGCTGATATTATGAAAAAAGAGTTTTCAAATAATAGTTCATTACGGGATTTTTTTCTGCAAGGTGATGCATTTATACTGGATAGGGGCTTTCGTGATTCATTACCCTTGTTGCAACAGTATGGATATAGGACTTACGTGCCTGCTTCATTAGAGGAGGGTGAGACACAGCTAAGTACTAGCGAAGCCAATAAATCAAGAGCAGTCACCATATGTCGCTGGGTTGTAGAGGTGGTCAATGGGAGATTTAAAAGAGATTTTAAGTTACTCCGTCAAAATTATTTTAATGTGGCCAGTAAACATTTTATGAAGGATTTTGAGGTGGCTGCTGCTCTAATAAATAGATTTCACCCTCCAATAGTAGATCGCGTTGATGCTGGGGCAATAATAAACCAAATAAATATACATATGAATGAAGAAAATTAATTAGCTGAATTTATTATAACAAACAATTGTAATCGGCGTAGGGCTAATTTTGAAGTTATTACTGTGCTGAATGATAATTTGAATGATTTTCCCCAGCTCACCGATAATTAATTAATACTAATTTCATTAGGTACATATCAGTTAAAGCAAGCACGTTCCTATTTCGGAGAGCACATAAGGGATAATGATGGGTATGTCATAGAAGTGTGCAGGGAGGTCAACAGCAGCCTACTTCGAGAGCTATCCGCTTCAAATACTTCATGGTTACTCAGAGGACGCATAAAATCAAGACATATAAGTAGAAAAACCTATTTTGTTTATATATTAGTTGGTAGCTCTCGCAGAGGTAGGGAATCAATATTAAAATATTATTGTAACTGCATTGTAGGCAAACGAACTGTGGGCTGCTGTGCCCACGTTATGAGTATAATATGGTACCTTAGTTGGGCTAGGTACCAAGATAATATAGTACCACCTGCACAGTTCTTAGATGATATTCTAATTATAATCGAAGATGAATAAAAAATATTAAAAATAAATCTGCTGTTTTATTTTTAAACATCAATCCTGTGATATCCCCCTGCTAGGCAAACTCCCTCCTTGATTCAGATCGTGCTGTTTTAGCCATTCAGTCGCGATCAATTGATCCAAAAATGTTTAGTCTTGGTCACTGCGATGCCTTCACGCTGTTTTAGGACTCGGGAGGCATTCATCTATTATGGTTTAAATAAGTAGCTGGGTACCTACTGTTAGAGCGTAAGGTAGCCTTTGCGTAGCCTTTTACCAAAAATATTTGGGGTCAGCTTTCAGTCTTACCGGACGCAGCGTAGGTATCAGTATTTTACGTGGAACGACTGCCTATCTGACCACTACAACCCAGTAACTGGGTAATACAATACCAATTCGTAAAACTGGTTAAGGAAGGCTTAACCTTGAAGATCGACCCGTGCGGCTGTGATCTGTTGGCTGTTTTCAACGGATTTAAACATAATTACTTATTTATAACCTCCTCCTTTTTGGAAGTCGGTTAAAAACTAGCATTTTCTCGTGTAAAAGTTGACTTTCGTATGATATAGTTACATAACCTCACTTATAATAAACAGCTAATATCTCTATTCTCAGATTGCCAATATCCGCCAGTTTTTGTGTGATAATATTATATTATACTACCTATTATTTGATACAATTTTCATCCTATTACAAATTAGGCCCAAGAATGTATGGAAGCGTATCGGTCTCCTTTTATTTGTATGACGTGACCTTTTATTACAATTAGACGCAGTAATTGATTTAAAGAACCAAGTATTAACAACTAGCACTACGCGTGTTCCAATAATTAATAATAACTTAAATTATATAATTGATATACCATCACGAACAGAACAACGAGTTAAGTTACCTGTCAATCAATATTCAGGCGATGCTATTCTAGATTTTCAAGGATTTGAGAATGGTCTGCGTATGCCCAGCGCTATAATAAATTGTGTAAATGGATACGCATATACTGTTAGGGAGTTTGAGGACTGTCTTCAATGAAGCTGCTGAT
Source organism: Eupsilia transversa (assembly GCA_914767815.1). Classification (NCBI taxonomy): domain Eukaryota; kingdom Metazoa; phylum Arthropoda; class Insecta; order Lepidoptera; family Noctuidae; genus Eupsilia; species Eupsilia transversa. Next base: position 8,294,247 of record OU611873.1, on the reverse strand, counting down.
TCTCAATTAAGACGATTTATTTCTGTATTATTACAATGATTTGACGACGTTATAGGTAAGTACTAGGAAGAATATTCGCGGAAGGAAGATGGTCGTGTGAAAAGTGTTCGCTCCCGCGCCGTGGTTCTTCCTTTTATAGACTAGGGGGCCGGCGCGGGCGCCTCTTCGCCCGCGGCCCGCCGTGACCCCGCCGAGGCCGTCGCCGGTGCCACTTCCACCGACGTCGTTCGAGAATCTTCCGAACATCCTGCCCGGGTTGAAGCATCTTCAATGGGTAGAGGACAAATGTTATTGAAAGCCCTTGTAATCACACCCTTCCTGGTCTTGATTTGTGCCACCCTCGTGACGCCGTCAGGACCCGGGAACACCTCGATGATGCGGCCCATCAACCATCGCAGTGGTGGCTGCGTTCTCTCCCTGATCAGAACCAATTGGTTCAATTTAATTTCACCTGTGGATGCATGCCATCGATTTCTCTGCTGCAAAATGACAACATATTCATGACTAAATCGGTTCCAAAAGTGTTGTCGGAGATGCTCGATCCTTTTGTAGCGATCCAAACGGTTGATGTTGATGGAGTGTACCTGTGGCTGAGAAACTGATATTAGCGGTCTTCCAATTAAGAAGTGAGCGGGGGTGAGAGCGGTAAAGTCGTCAGGTGACGAAGAAAGGGCAACAAGAGGACGCGAATTTAATATTTCCTCAATTTGGACTAAGTATGTGTTCATTTCTTCATATGTTAAATGAGAAGAATGAACAATAGTTTTCAGATGTTTTATAGTAGATTTAACAGCGGCTTCTGTTATACCATTGAAGTGTGGACTATATGGAGGCGTAAAACTAAACTTTATACCATCTTGTGCAAGATCTGTCTCTAAATTTGAATTAGATAAGAATTGTGCAAGCTCATTAAAAACTCCCACAAACGCCGTGCCATTATCTGAAAGGATGCTGTGTGGTTTACCCCGACGAGCAACGAATCTTTTTAACGCGGCCAGGTAAGCGTCCTTGGTAAGATCCGTCACAAGTTCCAGATGGACAGCTTTTACTGCCAAACAAACAAACACACAGATATATGATTTAATAAGTCTGGTTCCTCTACCTTTACGGTCAGCTATCAGCATTGGCCCGGCGTAGTCAACACTACAATTATAAAAAGGAAATTCAAGCTGTGTCCTCGTGCATGGTAGCTGACCCATGACTGGTTGCACCGCCTGAGTTCTAAATCTGAAACATTTGACACATTGTCTGAATATACATTTAGACAGATTTCTGCCTCCTAAAGGCCAGTAAGTTTGACGAATGTGTGACAAAAGGAGTTGTGGCCCTGCATGCATAAGTTTAACATGTTCACAACGAAATAATATTTTTGTTATGTGATGTTTACTATCTAGCAATATGGGATGTTTAATATCGTAACTGTAGTAAGCGTTACCTAGTCTGCCACCTACGCGAATGACACCCAAATTATCCAAAAATGGAGATAATGAAACTAGCCTATTTTTTTTAGATAATGGTTTTTTTAACTAAGTGTTTTGTATTCGTCAGGAAACATTTCTGTTTGACTAATACGTAACATGACCATACATGCTTCCTGCAGTTCAGCGCATGATAAGTGACCACAGATCCTGTCATTAGGATTTTTCAAGTTAAAAATAAACCTAAGTATATAACCTATAATACGTTTCAATTTGTTTATGTTTGATTTACTACTTATCAACCTACTGATTACCGATTGAGTTGATTCATTATCCAATAAATAAACTTTCATTTCAGGTATATTGGAATTCGAGCCTATATTTGGCATTGTCGGCCAACAATCTTCACCGAAATTTAAAAACTCTGGGCCTGACCACCACAATGAACAGGTGCCGATTTGATCGGCCCTCAGCCCGCGGGATACTAAGTCCGCCGGGTTCTCTTTCGACGGCACGTATCTCCACGAATTGTCCCCGGTACTTTCTTGAATCTCACTGACACGGTTACGGACAAAGGGTTTTAATTTATTTGGTGATGTAGATAACCAACATAAAACAATCGTGGAGTCACACCAGTAATAGAATTTATTTATTTTAACAGTTAAGAGGGTTTATTCTGAAAGTTGGCAACGTCGCAAATAGATGTCAAATATTTTGCTGTTTTGATTATTTTGATAATATTTCTGTATGGAAATAAAAAATGTGGCTAACTAGCGAACTAGAATATTGATTATGAAATGCAATAATTAATATCGTAACACCGAATAGTTAGTTTTAGATGTAAAAAAAGTATTTGGTAACTTTCCAAATGCCTTTTTTTCACCTAAAACGGTTACAACATAAAATTCAATGTTATAATTGCAATTCATTATTAATATTCTAGTTGCCGTAGACGTTGCCAACTTTTAGGATGCACCCTCCTAAGAGGGTGCATCCTAAAAGTTGGCAACGTCGTAAATAGCTGTCAAATATTTACCTGTTTCGATTAATTTGGAAATAATACTGTATGGAAATAAGAAATGTGGCTAACCAATTGACTAGAATATTAATAATTAATTGCAATTATAACATTGAATTTGATGTTGTACCCGTTTTAGGTGAAAAAAGGCATTTGGAAAGTTACCAAATACTTTTTTTACATCTAAAACTAACTATTCGGTGTTACGATATTAATTATTGCATTCCATAATCAATATTCTAGTTCGCTAGTTAGCCACATTTTTTATTTCCATACAGAAATATTATCAAATTAATCAAAACAGAGAAATATTTGACATCTATTTGCGACGTTGCCAACTTTCAGAATAAACCCTCTTAATGAGGCTACTACCTTTGCACACAGTCTTGCTCCTAATAAAGCCCCACATAATTCAAGACGAGGTATAGTTGTATTTTTAATGGGAGCGACCTTATTTTTGGATGTTAAAAGATTAATAATCGATGTACCATCCTTATTTACGCATCGAACATAGACGCATGCCCCATAAGCACACTCAGATGCATCTGTAAAAATATGTAACTCAATTGATTTAAAGTTAACATCAAATGCATGCCGTGGTACGTTTAAATTATTCAGACACGATAACATAGCAACGAATGACAACCAACGTTCTTGTGTGTCTTTAGAAACTGGGTCATCCCAAGAACATTTCTCTAACCATAATTTTTGCATTATTACCTTTGCCAACACAACACATGGCCCCACTAGGCCTAATGGGTCAAAGATTTGGCTAATGCTAGATAAAATATGACGTTTTGTTATTTTATTACTTGGGGGTATATTTATAAAAAAAGTTAATATGTCTAAGTCGCAAACCCAGTTTATACCCAATGTCTTAGAAGTGTTAGGAGATTGTTTACGATTTAAGTCGAGTATGTCGCCGCCCCCGCAGAATAAACGCGCAAGTGCAAAAAGTAAATTTTACAGGAAAAATAAAACACCTAAATTGATCTATAACTTTATGACTACACATAATAGAAGTTTGATTTTTATGTCGTTTACAAGATTATTTTTTTTGTAGATAGTCTAATTAATATTAAGTGTTAAACAGGTACCGTTTTTGAGTTATTGTTAAAAAAACATTTTACAGAAATATTTTAGTTTTTTTTAATTGTTAATGTTGCTTTGAGTTTTTTTTCTTGTCAACTATTGTTTTTTTTTGTTTTGCAATGTAATATAACTTGAATTTTCTTTGCGTTTTTCTCAGTACAGTGATACAGTTAATGGGCTATTACGCGTTTATTCTGGTGCAGTCAAAAAGTTTCTGATAATGTAATAGGTGATTAAGTTTTTGTACTGGATAATATATCATCAAGGTCGAAATTATAACATTATGTTACGGTTAGGTGTAAAATGCTGTACACCGCTCATAGGTCTAAGACCTTGATTTTGATTTTGCGGCGGAATGTTTCTAGGTGGCAACCGGAACATGTTACTTTGAGCGTTATAGGTCTGAGGTACCGCAAGGAACATGTGCTGTGTGCGGGGTAGGCATGCGATGGGGCTGCTGATTTATAAAGTTGGGGTTGAACTTAAATGGTTGGGGTGGTGGCGGTTGGTTAGGTTTATTCCCTATGGGATTGGGCCAGTTAGAAATTGGAACTACAAAATTACGTGGGGGAACTGGGTTAGTGTTTGCGTGGGGATAACAGGGTTAGAGTTCTTCTGGGTAGTGGATTTTGAAAACTCACTACGTTCCTGTAAATATATAACATTAAGTTCTTCCTGTACATATTCAAGGGCCTTTTCAATGGTGTCTGGATGCATGCACATTATACGGGACCCTAATGGTTCTTTTAACCCTTTTACAAAAACCTGCATAGTAACTTTTTTGTACAGTGTACGTTTCGCTTCCACTGTTGTAGGAATTGGCTCGTGTAATGTTACATACGTCATTATCGTACTGAACAAAGTTTGACATTCCTCATAGAATTCTTGAGGTGTATTCCCCTGCGCAGCTAAAGAAAGATCCCTATACAAAGCCGTTTCATCCCGTTGATCCGAAAAGTTATTAATTAATGCCGTCCTGATGCCTAACCAGCTATCAGGTATGCCGTTGGAATTGATGGTACGAGCGGCAGAGCCACTTATTCTATTTAAAATGCCATTTAATAAGTATAAGTTGTTTAACTCACTACCCGGGGCATTACTAACATACTGACTTACTATTTGATCGCATATTCTAATAAACCTAGTCAGAACATTTGGATTGAAATGAAATGAAATGATGATGAAATGAAATGAAATGATTTTATTTTCTGTAAATAGGTTTGTAGAAACACTTTTACACGTCAATAATATTTTAAGTACTAGATGAGGTCGGCGTTTCCTATCTGACTACTCTGAGAAGAAAGGCCGAAACAAACTCAGAGGTCACAGTCTCTTTTAAAGTCCAGACATATTGTTTGGATCATATGAAGACCATGTAGATTAGTGTCTGAGATGGTCTTTTGAGGAAAGAACCACACAGCTTGAGTGGACCTGTCCAGTCAGTGCACGCATTTGTCAGTAATCGTGCAGCTCAACTCAGAACTTAAGGAGCTCAACGATTCGACGAACAATACCAAAGAAAGGACATTTGGGTAGGCCGAATAAAGCACTCAAACTGTCAGACCATGATTAAAAGTAACTGCAAAAAGGAAAAAAAACAAAAATAAAGAAAAAAATACCCACACAGTCTTCACATTCACAATAATTAAAGTAATATAATACTTTACGAAGTAAATATTCACGTCGTTATACACATATAATTTGATCAACGTTAATGTCTTAAAAATCCAGAAATAATCTTGGTCCGATCATTTGAGGACCATGCACATTGGTGCCTGAAATGGTCTTTTGAGGAAAGAACCATACAGATTTGAGTGGACCTGTCCAGTCAGTGCACGCATTTGTCAGTACTCGTGTAGCTCAGAGAACTTAAGGAGCTCAACGACTCGACGAACAATACCAAAGAAAGGACATTTGGGTAGGCCGCATAGAGTACTCAAACTGTGGCGATTGTCATTAAAACTAGCTGAGAAAAGAAAAAATCAATAATGTAGATCCACATAGTCCTCAAATATATTAAATGTCACGTAAATCAATAAAAATAAAAATGTCACTAATAAAACAATTAGTATAACATTGTTTGTTGCTTGGGGTACATTGGAGTAGCTTAATTAGTCCCAAGCCTTTTTGTCGTCCAAGTAATCTTTAACTTTATAGAAACCTTTTTGACAGAGTTTCTGTTTAATAAATAATTTAAATTTATTGAGGCTCAGTTCTTTAATATGGCTTGGGAGTTTGTTATAAAAACGTATACTTTGGCACTTAAATGAATTACTAATTTTTTGGAGCCTAGTCGTGGGCACAATAAGTAGATTTTTGTTTCTAGTATTTATGCTATGAATGTCGCTGTGTTTAGAATATAGTTTAATATTCTTTTTTACATAAATCAGGTTCTCATATATATATTGAGATGCGACTGTCATTATGTTTATTTCTTTAAATTTATCCCTCAGTGAATACCTACAACTAAGGTTATAAATTGCTCGAATGGCTCGTTTCTGCAGCACAAATATAGCCTGAATGTCGGCTGCATTTCCCCACAGCAAAATGCCGTACGACATTACACTATGGAAATAACTAAAGTATACTAATCGAGCTGTTTCTACATCAGTCAAATGACGGATTTTATAGACCGCGTAGGCTGCAGAGCTTAGCCGCTTCGACAATTTGGTTATATGTGGGCCCCACTGTAGCTTCGAGTCCAAAGTAATACCTAAGAACACAGTGGTATCCACAAGGTCCAATTCCGCCCCATTTACTAGTACATTGGTTTTCACCTGCTTAACGTTAGGTGTCAGAAATCTAATACATTTAGTCTTTTTCTCGTTTAAAAGTAAATTATTAACACTAAACCAATGCACTATTTTAGAGAGAGCAATATTTACATCGTCAGTAACTGTCTGTTGTCGCTTAAGCTTAAATAAAAGTGATGTGTCATCTGCGAATAACACTATTTCATGACTGTTCTTTATAAGGCAAGGTAGGTCATTAATATATACGAGAAATAAAAAAGGGCCAAGAATTGAGCCCTGCGGAACTCCCATAGTGACTATAGAACCCGGGGATCGCTTGCCGTGAACGTCCACTCTTTGGATCCTATTATTCAAATAAGAAACAAGAAGATCCAAGGCAGTGTTTCTAACACCATAGTGATGCAATTTCCTGACCAATGTATCATGAGAAACACAATCGAAAGCCTTAGATAAGTCACAAAAAATACCTAGGGCATCATGCGACTTCTCCCAAGCCTCAAAAATATGTGCAAGAAGCTCAACACCAGCGTCGGTAGTCGAGCGACCCCTTGTGAAACCGAATTGTTTATTGTTTAATAATTTATGTTTATTAAAATGTCTTTGCAATTGATCTAGCATCAATTTTTCAAATATTTTACTAAAGGTGGGAAGCACGGAAATTGGTCTAAAGTTCGTGGGGTCTGATGTGCTGCCCGATTTAAATAAAGGTATTATTTTACTACTCTTCATTAAGTCAGGAATTACACCACAGTCAATGCATTTATTAAAAATAATTGCCAATTCAGGCGCTACAGTGTTGATTATGCATTTTGCAACCTCTACGGAATTTCCCCATAGGTCAGCAGTTTTTTTAACATTGAGTGTATTGAAAGTTTTAATAATATCTCTAGCACTAACATAGTCAAAATTAAATTCATGGTTACAAATATCCACATTTTCATTCAATAGGGACTCGGCGACAGTGGGTGAAGAATTTAAAGATTTAGTGGTTGATACTGGAATATCTGCAAAGAAGTTTTCGAAAACTGAGGCAACTTCTAAATCATTTTTAATTTCTGTATTGTTAATATTAAGGCTGTAGTCACTACTACGCTTTCTATCTCTTCCAGTCTCATTGTTTATAATTTCCCAAGTCGTTTTTATTTTATTTTGACTATTTTTAATTTTTGAACTTAAATATCGACACTTAGCTTCGCTACAAACTTTTTTAAATAATTTGAAATAATTCTTAACATATTGACAAAATTCTATACTTTTATTATAATTTCTTTCTTCATAAAGTTCAAAAAGTTTGATTCTACTTTTAAATATCCCTTTAGTTGCCCATTCACTGAAAATTGCAGAACCATTAACTGAGATCTGCTTGGGTATAAATGTTGAGTTAAATTCTGTACAATACATAGCAAAAAAAGAATTGTACAGTTCATTAGGATCGTCACTATAAGGCAAATAGGGTAATTTACTGTTAAGCTTGTTTTTAAAGCTCTCCAAGCGACCTGCAGTTTTAGGCACTACAGTGATATATCTCTTAGCCTCTTTTTTGTCTTGTTTACTAAATGTAATCAACTGTCCACAGTGGTCAGAATCCAGTTGACTTATAATTTTTGTATTAATAGGTATTAAGTCAGTAAATATATTATCTAAACAAGTGGCTGAGGTGGCGGTTATTCTAGTAGGCTCCAAAAATAAATGATTAAGATTATATGACTGAAATAAATTTTTAAGTTTTAGGCACATTGGTGAGTCCTCTAATAAATTAACATTGAAATCACCACATACAATTATATTTTTTCCTAATTTGCCAAGTTTTTGTAACACATCATCCATGATACTCTCAAAGCAATCATAAATAGATGATGGAGGCCGGTACACGCTCAATACAACAAGCTGCTCCAACTCCACACAAGCTATTTCTATAGTCCGCTCAACAGTGAGGCTTACAATATCCTTTCGTTCTTTGAATTTAATTTTATTAGTTAATAGTATCAATGAGCCACCATGTATTGCATTCTCTCTGCTGAATGAACTACCAACCTGGTGATTACTGAAATTAAACATGAACTGATGGCTTTTTAACCAATGTTCTGTAATACATAAAATATCAATGTTGTTACAGTTCATGAATAATTCAATTTCAAGGTCTTTTCTCAACATACCTTGAATATTCTGGTGCACCAGGTTAACTGTGTTAGAACTTATTCTGACATTTTGATGATTAGTACTAACATTTAAATTTAAAAGATTCCCATTAATTATGCAAGAGGTTTTCTCTATTGTCTCAATTTCTAATTTAAATTAATGTCAGCTTGTGTAGCCAAGTTATTGGCTGAATCAATTAAAATGTCAGATAATTGCTCAATAGAAGCAACAGTTTTATTAGCCAATTTCTTGGCTGATATATCAATAAAAAAAAAGTATAGCGATAAAGCTATTTGTCTTTTTAAACATTTAGGTAAATACAATTTGTATTTTGTCACATATAAATATTTACTAACACACTTGTTAGTGTCAAGGACATGAAAATTATTCTTGTTTAATGTCAAATCATTTAACATAATATTTAATTTTTGCCTAAAATTATTTTCTTTCTGTGGCAAACTGTTACTATATGGAAATGTAAACATAACAATCTGTCTTAAGTTTAGCTCAAATAGTTTGTTAAGGGAATGAAGCAGACTGTCCTGATTCACATTTCCTCTGTTACTAATTAATATTATCAATGTTGTATTCTGGTGGAAATTCAAACTAATTATCTTTGTCACTATATCAACATAACTTAAGCCAGGCATACAATAATTGATAACTGACTGTCCCTTGCAAATATTTGATACTAACTGGCCCATGTCTTTTCCAATGTCATCACTAAATATCACAATTTCACTATTTATTTGGGTTTTTACACAGTTAGGAGCTTTTATATTAACTTTAGTTGTTTTACCCGGGGAACCAACAGTGATATTACTCTGTTGCAATGAAGTATTACATGCCAGCATCAAACAAGCCGGTGAGGGCTGACTATTGGACAAGCTGTTGTTCGTCAATGAGTGTGATCGGTCACAGGAGCATGAACTAGCACTCACTGTTAACTCATTCATCGCTAGCATGTATTCCCTCATCTGCTTTTCTGAGATTTTATATTTATTTGTCATAGATTTTAATTTTTGGTTGAGATTTTCTATTTCAAAATTTAAATTTTGTGTGTCATTTTCATATTTTAAAGTATTGTTTTTACATTTTAGAGAATAATAATCCAGTTTATCTAGCAATGAGAGGCGTTCCCTATTTAATTTGACATTTTTTATGAAGAATTTTTGCCTATGAATTAGTTTTTGAGTTTTTCTAATATACTTGTTGATTCTCACATATTTTTTCAATTTATTTCTGCTACATTTGACCACCCTTTTTGAGTTGATAGACTTATTGTTATCTTCGCATGTCAGATCTATAGTGACTGTGGGTTGAGTGTCAATTGCAGCAGAAACCATACTTGGGGCAATGACCACCAGCTCATCGAACAGACTTTGGTTCAACGAGGCAGTGATGTTATGTTGAGTGCATTCTAATAGTGAAACTTTGTTGTTTGCCTCATGAAGCTGTTTTTCTAAAGTCTGTATGCGGTTAAGAGCAAGCTCATACTCAGAACTGCACTGGTCGAACCCGTCTACAATGAGCTGGAGTCTATCCCGGGCAACAATGGCTTCAGTGTGTTGTATATGATTTCCATCGAACTCCGGGACTATACGAAGGGTCTTGAAAATTGCATCCGAGTCGGGGGCCATATTTATGCTTCTAACTTCACTAACACTATTTAAATCTCGACTATTATCTATAGTACTCCACCGGGCCGTACGAGATGCGGGTTCCCGGGAATTGGGGGTTTTCGGGTGAAAAATCTTGGAAGTTGGATTGTACTAGGACTAAAAAGGATGCAACACAAGAACTATTCAGGTGTACTCACAAATTTTTCATATGTGGTTCCCTCGTGAATCGAAGTTTGGATTCTCCTTCCGGAACTGCAGCTGGACCCTAGATTCAGATATTCGGTGCCGGGGCTCGATAGCCACCCAGGCGATTCGCGTACGCGGATATCGATATTAGAGATCCCTAAGCTCGCGAACCGGCCCGCGAATATCCTACCGACTGCGCCAATTACGTTAGCTGCGATCGGAGGATTGAAAGAAACCCGAGATGATTTAAATTAAGTTTAATTACTAAATTAAAATTACAAACTAAACTTATGAACGACTAGCAGTGCCCCGCGGTTTCACCCGCATAAGTCTCGATCCCGTGGGACTATCGGGATAAAAAATATCCTATATGTTAATCTAGGTTATAAGCTATATGTGTGCCAAATTTGATTCAAATCCGTTCAGTCGTTTTTGCGTGAAAGAGTAACAAACATCCATCCATCCATCCATCCTCACAAACATTCACATTTATAATATTACTAGCTTTCGCCCGCGGCTTCGCCCGCGTGGAGGTCGGAAATTGTCCTACGGGAAGATTATAAATCATCAATGTGTAAAATGTCATCCAAATCCGTACAGCCGTTTTTGTATAATTGAGTAACAAACATCCAAACACACAAACATACAAACTGTCACATTTATAATATCAGTGGGATTAAGTCTTTATTAAGTTTGAAGTGGGAATATTATAAAGTTTCATCAAAATCCGTTCAGTATTCCGTTCAGTATTCATCCTCACAAACTTTCGCATTTATAATATTAGTAGGCAGGAGCACTCTCGAGGAGATATTTAGGACACTGGCAGCCTCATGGATGACCAAGGGCATTGAAGTCGGTAGTAGGAGGTTGACAAACCTCCGATTTGCCGACGACAGCCCCCACAGCTCTGGAACTATAGACAATGCTTCAAGAACTAAGCACGGCAAGCCTCAGGGTTGGACTCGCGATGAATCGGTCCAAAAACAAAAGCCATGACCAACAGCACTAAGTGTAGTCTCGAGGTAGATAGACAGGAAACACATGTCGATGAGTACATCTACTTGGGCCAGTTAGTTTCTTTCAAAAACAGGTAAGAAAAGGAAATCGATCGCTGCATCGAAAATGCCTGGAAAAGGTACTGGTCTATGAAGACGGTAATGAAAGGCGATCTACCGATCTCCTTGAAGCGAACACTCATCGATATGTGTATTCTGACCGTCCTAACCTACGGTACGCAGACCTGGGCCTAAAGTCTACTAATTTACGAAACGACGGTTTGCGGTGGGATAAACAAATTGATGCCCTCACTACCAGAACGATGCGCCTGGTACACATTTTCAAGTCTCTCAGACAGTCGGCTAATGCTGACACTTTGAAAATCGTGTACTACGCTCTATGTCAATCGGTCATTGGCTATTGTATCGCTGTTTGGGGCGGTGCAGCAAAGACTATCCTTCTGAGAGTTGAGAGAGCACAGAGAGCGATTCTAAAAGTCATGACAAAAAAACCCTATAGGTACCCAACCGCTGAACTCTACTCTGATTGCAAAGTCCTTTCGGTTCGTCAACTCTTTGTGCTTAAATCGACTCTTAGAAAACACTCCAGTCTTCCTAAGTCCGACCCAAACAAACGAACAGTTGTTATCCCGGGTACCCAGCACAAAACTTCTTTCGCTCAACGCCAGTTTTATACCCTAAGTGGGCACATTTACAAAAAACTTCATAAACATATAAAAATTATAGATTTAAATTCACACACATTAAAAAAAACATTAACAGAGTGGCTACTACAAAAAGACTACACATTCACGGAGTCTTTACTCACTTACATCGCCTAAATGGAAAAAACGCACACTCACCAACATATTCACAGATACATCCACACACATTCACCCTATATTCATTCACACATACAAACCCACAACAAGCACATAACACATCACACCACTACACATCCCCTCCACATGTTACTTGTACACTCACCACTATTACTGCTGTCAATATTAAACGGTAGATCGACACTGTCCACTGTTGTAAAAATGTTGAATTTATAAGCTAGACACTGTCTCTTAAAATACAGGTTAGCCTAGTTTAAGAGGCAGGGTTACATATAATTATGTACAGAAATTTTTGCAACACACTGTAATGGCTAGAATAAGTCTACCCACTAGTTATATCTACTTGTGTACATTTCTGTAACTATTTTGGTAAATAAACTTTATTTATTTATTATTTATTTATTTATTTATAAACGTTACAATGGTCTCTCAATGGCGAGTTTTTGACAGTTTTTGTATGGCAAATCTATCAAAAAAATAGTAGATTATAAATTAGTAGACTTAGGCCCCTGGGGCATAAGTCTACTAATTTATAAACGTCTGGTCGCTTACCGAGTCGCAAAAGTTTCTTCTTGGGGTATGCCAAAGAGCAAAGCGCAGCATTCTACGCGTAAAATAAACTGGCAATAATTATCGAAACACTACGCTGCGCCGTAAAACGGGGATTCTTGATGTAGACAAAAAGGCTGCCAAGCTAAAATGGGATTAGGCGGGTCATGTCAGCCACATGCATAGCGACCGCTGGGCAACAGTCTCCACACGGTGGGTGCCTGAGGATGGACGGCGCCGCCGAAGCCGGCCCGGAAGAGGTGGCGAGTCGACCTAGACGCGTACCGCAAGGGTTGGGTCGAGGGGCCCCTGGAAAAGGATGCTTGGAAGTATTTGGGGAGGCCTTTACTGAGCAATGGGATAGTGTAGGCTAATCTATAAATATAAAAATGTCGTGTCACGGTGTTTATGGTCGCACTCCTCCAAAACTGCTCGACCGATTTTTTACGAAAATTGTATATATATTTGGTAGGTATGAGAATAGGTCGTAAAGAGGTAGGTATGCAGGTAGGGTAGGTAGGTAAGTAGATAGGTAGGGTAGGGTAGGTGGATAGGTAGGGTACGGTAGGTGGATAGGTAGGTGTGCCGTAGATAAGCACTTAGTGCTACCCGTGCGAAGCCGGGGCGGGCAGCTAGTATAAAAATAAAAATAGCAATATTACTGTGAAGTTTCATCAAAATCCGTTCAGTAGTTTTTGCGTGAAAAAGTAAGAAACATCCATTCATCCTCACAAACTTTCGCATTTATAATATTAGTAGGATAATATTAAGTAATTAAAATAAAAACCAATTGCGTAACACACTATAAATCACAATCTGAATATTTGATGGATATTGCTAATCCATTGCTTCTTAAAATTATGTTCGAGAAATCTGTCAACAACGTCAATAACGCAATTAATTTTGTTGAACGGCCAAAATTAAATTACCCAGTTGATTTAGGACATGTAACACGTCCCTTTGGGATAACTTCCGACATTCACGCGGTCGAAGCCGCGGGCAGAAGCTAGTTAAAGCATAAATTTTAATTTAAAACTAACCGTTATTCTTAAACTAACAGAAAAAGAAAGACTTCTTATATCTAATTAAAATAAAAACTACTCTATATTTCTACTTAAAATACTACCAAAAAATTGTTATTAGACCATGGCGCGTCATTATCTGGCCCGCCGCTCACTCCCGCTTCATTCTTATCGTTGTAACTTTTAAACTATTCTTTCAAATGTTTTAGTGTAAAAGACAAAGTGTATCTACATTAAATACCGAAAGCGATGAAGTTATTAATTTTGATAAGAATTAACTAAATACTCCATAATGTGCAATGTAAAAAAAGTCTCAATTTTAAATGTATTTATGGCTCACTATTTTAGCTATAATGGCTTCCACATAAAAGATAGATATATGCTGTCGCGGACTTTTATTTAGAACTATTTTAGACAAACAATCCCACGATACATTATCTTCATGTAACTCTAACGGTTTAGGCAGCGCACGCCAAGATAGCTCTCAGAGGGCAGATTTTTTTCCGACTTACTTGATACTTATCGTTATATTAAGGCAAAATCAAACAAAATCATTATAATTTGTAGCCTATGTGTTATTCTGATGTATAAGCTATATCACTGTAAACTTTCATCAAAATCCGTTCAGTAGTTTTTGCGTGAAAGAGTAACAAACATCCATCCATCCATCCTCACAAACTTTCGCATTTATAATACTAGCTGCTGCCCGCGGCTTCGCCCGCGTGAGTGTCGGAAATTACCCCATACATCCCCATGGGTTTTAAGTATAAATATTGAGTTTCGAGTTAATCGGACAGCGCGTTAAAATTCTTCCATACAAACACTGACACCTCCCAACCTAGGGGGGTAATTTAGAAAAACAAAAAACTACAAACTTTATAATTTATTTAGGTAACTATTCGTGCGAAGTTTCATGTTTATTACCTCAAGGAATAAGATTTTTCATACAAACTTTCATCCCTTATTTTACCCCCTTAGGGGTTGAATTTCGAAAAATCCTGATACACGTTATTCTTAATTTTTGGGTTTAAGTATAAATATTGAGTTTCGAGTTAATCGGACAGCGCGTTAAAATTCTTCCATACAAACTTTGACACCCCCCAACCGTAGGATAGGATACTTTTCCGGGATAAAAAGTACCCAGTGTGGTGCCCAGGATATTAAAGAATAATTATACCAAGTTTCATCGTAATCGAACCGGTAGTTTTTGCGTGATGCCTGAACAAACAGACAGACAGACAAAAAAAAATCTAATCAAATTTTTGGGTTCGGTATCGGTCTAGTAACACCCCCTGCCATTTATTTTTTTGATATTTTCAATGTACAGAATTTTCACTTTTACAGATTTATTATAAGTACTAGCTTTCGCCCGCGGCTTCGCCCGCGTGGAGGTCGGAAATTGTCCTACGGGAAGATTATAAATCATCAATGTGTAAAATGTCATCCAAATCCGTACAGCCGTTTTTGTATAATTGAGTAACAAACATCCAAACACACAAACATACAAACTGTCACATTTATAATATCAGTGGGATTAAGTCTTTATTAAGTTTGAAGTGGGAATATTATAAAGTTTCATCAAAATCCGTTCAGTATTCCGTTCAGTATTCATCCTCACAAACTTTCGCATTTATAATATTAGTAGGCAGGAGCACTCTCGAGGAGATATTTAGGACACTGGCAGCCTCATGGATGACCAAGGGCATTGAAGTCGGTAGTAGGAGGTTGACAAACCTCCGATTTGCCGACGACAGCCCCCACAGCTCTGGAACTATAGACAATGCTTCAAGAACTAAGCACGGCAAGCTTCAGGGTTGGACTCGCGATGAATCGGTCCAAAAACAAAAGCCATGACCAACAGCACTAAGTGTAGTTTCGAGGTAGATAGACAGGAAACACATGTCGATGAGTACATCTACTTGGGCCAGTTAGTTTCTTTCAAAAACAGGTAAGAAAAGGAAATCGATCGCTGCATCGAAAATGCCTGGAAAAGGTACTGGTCTATGAAGACGGTAATGAAAGGCGATCTACCGATCTCCTTGAAGCGAACACTCATCGATATGTGTATTCTGACCGTCCTAACCTACGGTACGCAGACCTGGGCCTAAAGTCTACTAATTTATAAACGTTACAATGGTCTCTCAATGGCGAGTTTTTGACAGTTTTTGTATGGCAAATCTATCAAAAAAATAGTAGATTATAAATTAGTAGACTTAGGCCCCTGGGGCATAAGTCTACTAATTTATAAACGTCTGGTCGCTTACCGAGTCGCAAAAGTTTCTTCTTGGGGTATGCCAAAGAGCAAAGCGCAGCATTCTACGCGTAAAATGAACTGGCAATAATTATCGAAACACTACGCTGCGCCGTAAAACGGGGATTCTTGATGTAGACAAAAAGGCTGCCAAGCTAAAATGGGATTAGGCGGGTCATGTCAGCCACATGCATAGCGACCGCTGGGCAACAGTCTCCACACGGTGGGTGCCTGAGGATGGACGGCGCCGCCGAAGCCGGCCCGGAAGAGGTGGCGAGTCGACCTAGACGCGTACCGCAAGGGTTGGGTCGAGGGGCCCCTGGAAAAGGATGCTTGGAAGTATTTGGGGAGGCCTTTACTGAGCAATGGGATAGTGTAGGCTAATCTATAAATATAAAAATGTCGTGTCACGGTGTTTATGGTCGCACTCCTCCAAAACTGCTCGACCGATTTTTTACGAAAATTGTATGTATATTTGGTAGGTATGAGAATAGGTCGTAAAGAGGTAGGTATGCAGGTAGGGTAGGTAGGTAAGTAGATAGGTAGGGTAGGGTAGGTGGATAGGTAGGGTACGGTAGGTGGATAGGTAGGTGTGCCGTAGATAAGCACTTAGTGCTACCCGTGCGAAGCCGGGGCGGGCAGCTAGTATAAAAATAAAAATAGCAATATTACTGTGAAGTTTCATCAAAATCCGTTCAGTAGTTTTTGCGTGAAAAAGTAAGAAACATCCATTCATCCTCACAAACTTTCGCATTTATAATATTAGTAGGATAATATTAAGTAATTAAAATAAAAACCAATTGCGTAACACACTATAAATCACAATCTGAATGTTTGATGGATATTGCTAATCCATTGCTTCTTAAAATTATGTTCGAGAAATCTGTCAACAACGTCAATAACGCAATTAATTTTGTTGAACGGCCAAAATTAAATTACCCAGTTGATTTAGGACATGTAACACGTCCCTTTGGGATAACTTCCGACATTCACGCGGTCGAAGCCGCGGGCAGAAGCTAGTTAAAGCATAAATTTTAATTTAAAACTAACCGTTATTCTTAAACTAACAGAAAAAGAAAGACTTCTTATATCTAATTAAAATAAAAACTACTCTATATTTCTACTTAAAATACTACCAAAAAATTGTTATTAGACCATGGCGCGTCATTATCTGGCCCGCCGCTCACTCCCGCTTCATTCTTATCGTTGTAACTTTTAAACTATTCTTTCAAATGTTTTAGTGTAAAAGACAAAGTGTATCTACATTAAATACCGAAAGCGATGAAGTTATTTATTTTGATAAGAATTAACTAAATACTCCATAATGTGCAATGTAAAAAAAGTCTCAATTTTAAATGTATTTATGGCTCACTATTTTAGCTATAATGGCTTCCACATAAAAGATAGATATATGCTGTCGCGGACTTTTATTTAGAACTATTTTAGACAAACAATCCCACGATACATTATCTTCATGTAACTCTAACGGTTTAGGCAGCGCACGCCAAGATAGCTCTCAGAGGGCAGATTTTTTTCCGACTTACTTGATACTTATCGTTATATTAAGGCAAAATCAAACAAAATCATTATAATTTGTAGCCTATGTGTTATTCTGATGTATAAGCTATATCACTGTAAACTTTCATCAAAATCCGTTCAGTAGTTTTTGCGTGAAAGAGTAACAAACATCCATCCATCCATCCTCACAAACTTTCGCATTTATAATACTAGCTGCTGCCCGCGGCTTCGCCCGCGTGAGTGTCGGAAATTACCCCATACATCCCCATGGGTTTTAAGTATAAATATTGAGTTTCGAGTTAATCGGACAGCGCGTTAAAATTCTTCCATACAAACACTGACACCTCCCAACCTAGGGGGGTAATTTAGAAAAACAAAAAACTACAAACTTTATAATTTATTTAGGTAACTATTCGTGCGAAGTTTCATGTTTATTACCTCAAGGAATAAGATTTTTCATACAAACTTTCATCCCTTATTTTACCCCCTTAGGGGTTGAATTTCGAAAAATCCTGATACACGTTATTCTTAATTTTTGGGTTTAAGTATAAATATTGAGTTTCGAGTTAATCGGACAGCGCGTTAAAATTCTTCCATACAAACTTTGACACCCCCCAACCGTAGGATAGGATACTTTTCCGGGATAAAAAGTACCCAGTGTGGTGCCCAGGATATTAAAGAATAATTATACCAAGTTTCATCGTAATCGAACCGGTAGTTTTTGCGTGATGCCTGAACAAACAGACAGACAGACAAAAAAAAATCTAATCAAATTTTTGGGTTCGGTATCGGTCTAGTAACACCCCCTGCCATTTATTTTTTTGATATTTTCAATGTACAGAATTTTCACTTTTACAGATTTATTATAAGTACTAGCTTTCGCCCGCGGCTTCGCCCGCGTGGAGGTCGGAAATTGTCCTACGGGAAGATTATAAATCATCAATGTGTAAAATGTCATCCAAATCCGTACAGCCGTTTTTGTATAATTGAGTAACAAACATCCAAACACACAAACATACAAACTGTCACATTTATAATATCAGTGGGATTAAGTCTTTATTAAGTTTGAAGTGGGAATATTATAAAGTTTCATCAAAATCCGTTCAGTATTCCGTTCAGTATTCATCCTCACAAACTTTCGCATTTATAATATTAGTAGGCAGGAGCACTCTCGAGGAGATATTTAGGACACTGGCAGCCTCATGGATGACCAAGGGCATTGAAGTCGGTAGTAGGAGGTTGACAAACCTCCGATTTGCCGACGACAGCCCCCACAGCTCTGGAACTATAGACAATGCTTCAAGAACTAAGCACGGCAAGCTTCAGGGTTGGACTCGCGATGAATCGGTCCAAAAACAAAAGCCATGACCAACAGCACTAAGTGTAGTTTCGAGGTAGATAGACAGGAAACACATGTCGATGAGTACATCTACTTGGGCCAGTTAGTTTCTTTCAAAAACAGGTAAGAAAAGGAAATCGATCGCTGCATCGAAAATGCCTGGAAAAGGTACTGGTCTATGAAGACGGTAATGAAAGGCGATCTACCGATCTCCTTGAAGCGAACACTCATCGATATGTGTATTCTGACCGTCCTAACCTACGGTACGCAGACCTGGGCCTAAAGTCTACTAATTTATAAACGTTACAATGGTCTCTCAATGGCGAGTTTTTGACAGTTTTTGTATGGCAAATCTATCAAAAAAATAGTAGATTATAAATTAGTAGACTTAGGCCCCTGGGGCATAAGTCTACTAATTTATAAACGTCTGGTCGCTTACCGAGTCGCAAAAGTTTCTTCTTGGGGTATGCCAAAGAGCAAAGCGCAGCATTCTACGCGTAAAATGAACTGGCAATAATTATCGAAACACTACGCTGCGCCGTAAAACGGGGATTCTTGATGTAGACAAAAAGGCTGCCAAGCTAAAATGGGATTAGGCGGGTCATGTCAGCCACATGCATAGCGACCGCTGGGCAACAGTCTCCACACGGTGGGTGCCTGAGGATGGACGGCGCCGCCGAAGCCGGCCCGGAAGAGGTGGCGAGTCGACCTAGACGCGTACCGCAAGGGTTGGGTCGAGGGGCCCCTGGAAAAGGATGCTTGGAAGTATTTGGGGAGGCCTTTACTGAGCAATGGGATAGTGTAGGCTAATCTATAAATATAAAAATGTCGTGTCACGGTGTTTATGGTCGCACTCCTCCAAAACTGCTCGACCGATTTTTTACGAAAATTGTATGTATATTTGGTAGGTATGAGAATAGGTCGTAAAGAGGTAGGTATGCAGGTAGGGTAGGTAGGTAAGTAGATAGGTAGGGTAGGGTAGGTGGATAGGTAGGGTACGGTAGGTGGATAGGTAGGTGTGCCGTAGATAAGCACTTAGTGCTACCCGTGCGAAGCCGGGGCGGGCAGCTAGTATAAAAATAAAAATAGCAATATTACTGTGAAGTTTCATCAAAATCCGTTCAGTAGTTTTTGCGTGAAAAAGTAAGAAACATCCATTCATCCTCACAAACTTTCGCATTTATAATATTAGTAGGATAATATTAAGTAATTAAAATAAAAACCAATTGCGTAACACACTATAAATCACAATCTGAATGTTTGATGGATATTGCTAATCCATTGCTTCTTAAAATTATGTTCGAGAAATCTGTCAACAACGTCAATAACGCAATTAATTTTGTTGAACGGCCAAAATTAAATTACCCAGTTGATTTAGGACATGTAACACGTCCCTTTGGGATAACTTCCGACATTCACGCGGTCGAAGCCGCGGGCAGAAGCTAGTTAAAGCATAAATTTTAATTTAAAACTAACCGTTATTCTTAAACTAACAGAAAAAGAAAGACTTCTTATATCTAATTAAAATAAAAACTACTCTATATTTCTACTTAAAATACTACCAAAAAATTGTTATTAGACCATGGCGCGTCATTATCTGGCCCGCCGCTCACTCCCGCTTCATTCTTATCGTTGTAACTTTTAAACTATTCTTTCAAATGTTTTAGTGTAAAAGACAAAGTGTATCTACATTAAATACCGAAAGCGATGAAGTTATTTATTTTGATAAGAATTAACTAAATACTCCATAATGTGCAATGTAAAAAAAGTCTCAATTTTAAATGTATTTATGGCTCACTATTTTAGCTATAATGGCTTCCACATAAAAGATAGATATATGCTGTCGCGGACTCTTATTTAGAACTATTTTAGACAAACAATCCCACGATACATTATCTTCATGTAACTCTAACGGTTTAGGCAGCGCACGCCAAGATAGCTCTCAGAGGGCAGATTTTTTTCCGACTTACTTGATACTTATCGTTATATTAAGGCAAAATCAAACAAAATCATTATAATTTGTAGCCTATGTGTTATTCTGATGTATAAGCTATATCACTGTAAACTTTCATCAAAATCCGTTCAGTAGTTTTTGCGTGAAAGAGTAACAAACATCCATCCATCCATCCTCACAAACTTTCGCATTTATAATATTAGTAGGATTAGTAGGATTAGTAGGATTGCGGTTGTTTTACAAATTTCATGATAACTGTCGGAAATGAACCGATTGACAATGAGTGAATGTATATAGTACGTTAACATTTATAAACTTACCGCAACCTCTTTCGCGTCGATTGAGCATTCTGTACCACCCTTCAGAGCGGTAGCGAACTCTTCTGATCATTGGTCGAGTACAGTATGACACTAGAGAGTCGAGTCGATCGTTCATTATTGCGCATTCTATCTGTCCGTAGCGAAGGCGCACTCGCCGTCGAACGTACACAAAAATCTTAACACCTTTCAACAGGTAGGTTTTCAAACGAATTTTACTTCGTTGAGCGATCGATGGAATTCAGAATGTCTAATTTATCCGAATCCATATACTATTGGGCATTCTGTCCCAACGGAGCGTAGTCGAACTGGTTCGACTGCGCGACAGGTGGCCAGGTGACGTACAAGTGACGTGGCCAGCCACGCCTAACTTCCATCCGACGCAATGCCATTATCAATGAGTCCGTCGTGAGGGAAGTAACAATCTCAACGTGAATAGCACGCAACGTTAAGCAGGTAAAAAGGACACCGTACCGTTTTTCTCTGCGTCTGCCGACTGTTACCTCCATCGGTCCAAACAAGTCCAGCCCACAGTGAGAGAAGGGTCGCTGATGATGTGCCACACGACACTGAGGTAAGTCACCCATGCGAGGAACAAGCGGCCTGCACTTCTTGATGCGGCATAGCATGCATTGCGACACCACAGTCTTCACGGTAGGTCTGAGTCTCACTAACCAATATTTTTCCCTGAGCAGGTTGACTACTGTTTCCTGATTTCCATGGGCCGCCTTCACGTGTTAGTTCCGAACGATCAACCGAGCCACAGGGTGCCGGCCGTCCAATATTACAGGCCTTTTTACCTCCATGGCGACATCTGCAGCAGCATCAATCCGACCGCCCACGCGGAGCAAGCCATGCTCGTCTAAAAACGGAGAGAGAGTAAGTAACCGACTATTTTTAGACAACGCCTTACCGTTTTTAATCGCAGCTAAATCTTCAGCAAACGACACTCCTTGCGCGTGTTTCAATAGCTGTCGCTCTGCACGCTCCATCATTTGCACACTATAGCCGCTCGCAGGAAGACCCTTTAACCTGTCAACAAATTTGAAAACAGCGGCTGACGCTCGTAGCAGGCGCAGCCAAGAGGAAAATCGAACTGGATCAGGAACCAGTGAATAAGCCGAGTGTTCTTGAACAACAGCTGTTACTTCCTCGCATGCTGTGTTCGCTTCCGGTTGGATGACATCCCTAGGCCATGAATTGCAGCATCGAAGCGCAGGAAAGGTGGACCGGCTAGCCAATCAGAATACAAAGTAGGATTAAAGGTTTCCCGTGTAGCTAAGTCAGCTACGTTGAGCTTCGTAGGAACGTATCTCCATTCGTCAATACGTGTTAATTCGTCGATTTCCCCAAGACGGTTCGCTTCGAACGCTTGATAGGTACGTGTATTGTTACGAATCCAATGGAGAACGGTAGTGGAGTCGCACCAAAAAAATCGACGTACTGGAGATAATCTATGTTCCTTACCAATAGTGTTAGCTAGCCTTGCCGCTAGCAATGCCGCTTGTAGCTCGTATCTAGGTACCGTCATGGGTTTCACAGGTACCACTCTGCATTTACTCGCAATAAAAGAAACATGTATTTTACCTTGCACTTCCCAGCGCCAATATGCTACCGTACACAGCGCTTTAGTCGATGCGTCACTAAATACATGAAGATGTAAGTTGTTATAAACAAACTCGCTTGTAGCCGAACTCGTAGCAATGCTCTCGGCCGCTACGCTTTCGTAGCCCGTAGCACAAGGCTGCGTAGCACTGTGAGATGCGAGCCGCGCTCGCTACCGTAGCGCATGCAGACATCGCGTGGCAACTTGGAATGCGAAGTGTACTGATAACGTTAATTAAGTCAATCCATTTCACCCACCTTTCGTAAATGTTATCAGGAACGTTATCGTCCCATCCAATATTCAGGCGCCAGGTATCCTGAAGCAGGATCTTACCCTGAATGGTGAAGGGGGCGAGAAATCCTAAAACATCAAAAATAGACATAATAACCGCATAATCCTTTTTGTGGGTCATTCGTTCCCCTGAGTGATATGTTTTGGGATGCGCTTTAGTGACACGTCAAACCCAAGCATATCATCTCCAGGAAACCAAATAAGTCCCAGTGTTCGCTCACCTCCATATTGCTGACCGACTTTGAACTTTACTGCAGTAGAACCTAAGGTCTCCTTTGGTATGCTGTTTAAAACCACGACGCTGTTGCTCGTCCAGTTTCGGATTTCAAACCCACCGGCCCTGTGAATGTCACTGACATTACTCACCATTTCAATAGCAGTACTTTCGTCCGGCAAACTATCTATATAGTCATCCATGTAATGTGAATGGTAAATAGCATCGACTGCGGTCGGCAAGGATGTTTCATAGCGGCGGCGTGCGTTTTTGTTTTGAATAAATTGAGCTACGAATGGTGAACAATTAGCTCCAAAAATTAAGGATGTCATAACATACGCTTTGATGTTTTCTGTGGCGCTGCTTCTCCACAGAAACCTTAGTGCGTGCTGATCTTCGGCGTGAATTTTAACCCTCAGGAACATGTCCCTTATGTCACCTGTTACTGCGACTTTATTTTCCCTGAAGCGCAGCATTATACCAAGCAGTGATGACAAGAGATCAGGCCCTGTGAGTAAATAGTCATTAAGGCAGGAACCATCTACCTTACCTGCAGCGTCGAAGACCAGCCGAAGCTTGCCTTTGTTCGGGTTGTCAACACCGAAATGAGGTAGGTACCACGTATTCGATGTGACGTCATTTACCACCAGTTCCCGCGCGTAATCATTCTCTAACAAATGACGAACACGTTCCTCATACCGTTTAGCAAAACCTGTATCCTTTCCCATTTTCCTTTCGATACCTTTCAACCTTCTTAGTGCGTTGGGGTACGAGTCCGGCATCGTGCGACCTGGCTCCTTCCAAGGTAAACTAACATGCCAACGTCCGTCAACGAGCACCGCTGATCGCTCCAGCTGATCGATGGCGCGCAAGTCGTCAACATTCTGGCGCGGCTTACCGGACACACCCATGGCATCCAATGCAAACGAACGTCGAACCTCATCATGAATTTCTTGAAGTAGACTATCATGAGATGAAATGTCACTTACCTCCTCGTTCTCCATGATGGTCAGGGCGGCCTCAACGCTGGCGGAGCGAGCGCCGGCGGCGGCCCGAGGCGCGGTGCCTCTCCGCGACACGCGCACCCTACCATGTAAACACCAACCTAGGGGGGTAAGTGTAGCAGACGGCTCATTTACACTACCTAACTTTATTTTCAAAGGTACAATTAAGTCATAATTATCTTGACCAATTAATATATCAGGTTTTGAATCTGAGGTACACAATTTATCTTTAATATCCTCCATGTGAGAATACTTATTGCAATCTATAACAGATAACTTTTGAATAGGCAAACTTAATTCCTTAACACAACGCATCCGTATATTGTTATGTAACCTATCATCATATAAAGGACAAACATTTAAGAATTAAGTATGTCAAGTAGTGCAAACAGCCCTCGGAGTATCCCACCACCAAGCAGCCCTGCCAGCAAATCTCAATTACCTTACCATGCGGCTTCAGGACAAATTCAGGCAGTGGATACCAGTGACATTAGTAACTGGTTGATCTCGATTGAATCCTGCCTGAATGAAGTCTGTACCATTGCTCAGGAAGGAAAGCTGAACTCCGAACAAAAACTAAGAATCAACTCGTTATCGCGCAACTACCAGGACTTGAAGCTAAAGGCCGAAGAAATACAAAACGCTAAACTGGCATTGAAAGAAAAATGTGACCTCACAGATAGCCTCGAAAATTTCCAGAAAACCATTGAAGCTAGCATACAAGAAAACTGCGCTAAACCAACGATGGCAGAAAAAGTTTCGTTCGCTGAAATGGTAAAAACCAATAACAATAATTACTTGCGCCCCAATAACGTTAGCTCTATTGCAATTTATCCAACGGATAAATTAAAATCAAGTGACGACACTAAATCCCTTGTCCAAAAAATTATATGCCCTGAACAAATGAAATTGCACGTTAGAGGATTGCGCAAAACAAAAAACGGAGGCGTTATAATCAGCACGGAGTCCAAAGAGGACATTGAAAAACTTAGGAAATCATCTCAGCTAAGTAGTTCCGGCCTGAAAGTGGAAGAGCGAGATAAGAGAAGACCAAGAATTGTTGTTATAGGAGTACCGGCGGTATTTGTTGGAATCTTAGATAACACTTATGTATAAGCACTTGAGTGAGAAACCTGAGATACAGGTTTATTCCTAGTTCAGCTAGAATCCAATTATTATATACCTTCACCTCTAGCTTAAGGCCCTATTTTGTAAACTTATAGGTATGTAAATCAATTATTTCAATAAAAAAATCATATCTAGCAATGTCCACATTCACAACCGTAGATTCGCATACCATCGCGTCAATATTCCACGCTCCACGCACTGACAGCGTCTCGCGCCGGCCGCGCAGCCCGACGCGCTCGGCGAGCCCGGCACTTATCAGCGACACACAGGCAGTGGTGCGAACAAAAATATATATTTATTCACGCATCGTATATTAAGTCCAGAGAGAATACTGATGCGGACCAAGCTTTTAGGTATACTAATGTTGATACCGAATGGGAATTAGATTCACAATTATTTAGATCTATTAAGAAAAAATTCGGTGAACCTGTTATTGACTTGTTTGCATCGCGACTTAACAAAAAATGCATTAAATATTTATCCTGGAAACGTGATCCAGACGCCTATGATATAGACGCATTTACAATACCCTGGAACAATTACTTCTTCTATGCCTTCCCACCATTTGCTCTCATAATAAAATGCCTAAAGAAATTTTTTTATGACAAAGCAACTGGCATAGTTATCGTTCCGTATTGGCCTAGCCAATCATGGTTTCCCTTGTTCAATAATCTAGTTGATTCTGAGATAATGTTTTTCAAGCCTAATGAGAATAATTTATTATCTCCTTCCAGGGAACCACACCCAATGTGGAGAAAACTTACCCTGGCGTGTGCAATATTGTCAGGGAATCGTACATAAGACAAAATATTCCAATTGAAGCAACAGAAATTATGATTAAATCTTTGTCTAACAATACCATGAGCCAGTATAATGTTGCTCTTAAACGTTGGTATTCCTTTTGTATAAATAATAATATTGATTACTTTGATAGCTCAATAATATATGTCGCATCATGGGTGGCCGAGATGCGAAACATCGGGTCTTCTTCACGATCCGACATAATTTAGGTAGGTGTGGGCACTGTAGTGGGTATTCGAACGAAAAGATAATTCCACTTTAAAATAACTTTAATAAACTACCGAACGAAACAAACACGTCCGTCGGAAACAAACACGTGCGTTGGTACTGAGCGTTTGCCACGACTGTCCGAGCTCGACTGTCCACTCTAGACTGTCGCAACATTCGGTCTCTCCTCCAGTCCGCGCTGCATCCCCTCTACCGACGATCGCGTCCAAGCGGTAGGGCTCGCTTGCGTTTCCGATCACGTGATCATTTGTTTACGTTTCACATTGTTAGAAGGCGCTGTACGCTAGACTTGCGCCATCAATCCACGACACGGCCATCCCTGACTAGCACCCGTCCTCGGGTGTAGTACCTGTGGACAAAATATGCTCAGAGAATAAACTGACTCGGCTATCCTGCCGATACCTAGTAACTAAGGTAGCTCGGCTATCCTGCCCATACCCAATAACCAAGGTAGCTCGGCTATCCTGCCCATACCCAATAACCAAGGTAGCTCGGCTATCCTGCCGATACCTAATTACTAAGGTAGCTCGGCTATCCTGCCAATACCTAACAACTAAGGTAGCTCGACTATCCTGCCGATACCTAATAACTAAGGTAGCTGTATCTCATTGGTTCTTTAATTCGGTTCCCTATCCATTTGCATAAAATTTTAAGACCTAATATAGCTTAGCATAATTTTGTTTGGCATAATTATATTTCCGCATAATATAAATACGCATAACAGCTTACGCATAATTTTTTTAAGCATAATGTCTCTAACCATAATAATGATTAAGCATAATATTCAAAAGCATAAATATATTTTCATTTATATTTTTAGTTTCTGGCACTTCGCCGGCCGCTCCCGCGGCACCGCTCGCTTCGCTCGCTCGGCTCGTGCGTAGGAGGTCACAGTTCTAACCTAACCTAACCTAAACCAACTAACATTACGCCTAGTAACATTATGCGAATTAAAATTATGGCAAAACAAATTATGCAAAAAGAAACACAAAAAAATAAATTGATGACAAAAAATATTTAGGCCAAAAAAAAATTATGGCAAACAATTATTAGACCAAAAATACTTATGCCAAAATCGTTATGCCAAAGAATATTAGGAAAAAAAACATTATGCGCAAAAAAGGGATCCCCTTTAATTCCTCTACGTCTAGGTACAATAATCAACCGTCTTCGTTCGTTTCGTTTATTCACTGTGTACGGTGCACCCCACACAACACTAATCATTAGAAAAGGTTCAAACAATAAGTTAACTAAAGAAAATCAAAATTGTAACGAATCAGTTACTATTTACAAAAATAAATTTCATCAGAAACTCATGAAATTTTCATTATAATCTGTGCACCAACACAAGCCAGAATCGCAGCAACGACTAGATACAGACCAGTTGCCACATAATAATTATGCTACAACACAGGAGACGGTCTGTGCCCCAACATAGACCAAAATCGCATCAACGATTCTATGTAGACCCATCGCAACATGTGCTTACTGCACATGAAGTGCGGTCGAGACCCATCGCCACATGTGCTTACTGCACATGAAGTGCGGTCGAGACCCATCGCCACACGTGCTTACTGCACATGAAGTGCGGTCGAGACCCATCGCCTCATGTGCTTACTGCACATGGGGTGTGGTCGAGACCCATCGCCACATGTGCCCACTGCACATGAGGTGCGGTCGAGACCCATCACCACTACACATGAGGGTTTCTGTGCACCAACACAAACCAAAATCGCACCAATGGCAACGATTCTCATAGAAATGTAGCGCAATATGTGCTTCAACACATGAAGCGTTCTGTGCAACACAGTGTTCAACACAGACTGGAACTTACCAATCACCAAGTTTAACCATAAAAAAACAAAATTAACTAATCAGTTAAAAGTTAAAATTACCAAAATTTCATTTAATTAGCAATGTTTACTCAACTCATGAAATTTTCATCTCACTGATGATTATTTGTAGACCCATCGCCACATGTGCTTACTGCACATGAGGTGCGGTCAAGGGAGACCCATCGCCACATGTGCTTACTGCACATGAGGTGCGGTCAAGGGAGGACCCATCGCCACATGTGCTCACTGCACATGAGGTGCGGTCAAGGGAGGACCCATCGCCAAATGTGCTTACTACACATAAGGTGCGGTCGAGAAGTTAGAGTGTGAGTAGACAAGCCATTCTTAATCCGAGGTGGTTACACTACCACTATCCCCAACTATAACATTAATTCTCGAGGAACTTGGTGATCGGGAATCCGCCTCACACGATCATGGAGGTACTTGTAGGTTCACTTAGAGTCAAGAGCCGCTAGTTGGTTTCTGTAACCGTTTAAAACATCGATAGTCTTAAATGGGGGATCCCTTTTTTTCGCATAATGTTTTTTTTCCTAATATTCTTTGGCATAACGATTTTGGCATAAATATTTTTGGTCTAATAATTGTTTGCCATAATTTTTTTTTGGCCTAAATATTTTTTGTCATAATTATCTTTTTGCATAATTTGTTTTGCCATAATTTTAATTCGCATAATGTTACTAGGCGTAATGTTAGTTGGTTTAGGTTAGGTTAGGTTAGAACTGTGACCTCCTACGCACGAGCCGAGCGAGCGAAGCGAGCGGTGCCGCGGCAGCGGCCGGCGAAGTGCCAGAAACTAAAAATATAAATGAAAATATATTTATGCTTTTGAATATTATGCTTAATCATTATTATGGTTAGAGAAATTATGCTTAAAAAAATTATGCGTATTTATATTATGCGGAAATATAATTATGCCAAACAAAATTATGCTAAGCTATTTTAGGTCTTAAAATTTTATGCAAATGGATAGGGAACCCTTAAATGGGCCTTTGAATTTAGGAATTAATTTTGTGTTATTCCTTTCCTCAATTTCTATTAAAAAAAAAAAAAAAAAAAAAAAAAACATTTAAGAGTCAAAATTACTGTCAGTCACAATACTATCAGTCACAATACTATCAGCTGTCAATAAACTAACCTTAGAAAGGCGACGATTAAAAGTAAGACTAGGACCTACAAGCCGAATTTGTAACTGTCCTATTTCAACACGCGATCACCACTAGAAAAAAAGTCATTCTGCCTAACCTTTTCCCAATCATGTTGGGGTCGGCCTCCAGTCCAACCGTATGCAGCCGAATACCAGTATTTGACATGGAGCGACTGCCTATCTGACCTCCACAACCCAGCAACTGGGCAACACGATACCCCTTGGTAAGACTGGCTGTCAGACCTTCGGGCCTCTGACGACTCGCAACGACTGTCAAATATCCACGAATGACAGCCGGAACCAACGGCTTAACGTGCTTTCCGAAGCACGGAGGAGTCTCGGTATGTAAAGATGGTCACCCATCCACGGACCAACCCCGGCAAGCGCAGATCAACCCGATGGATCGACCCGTGCGGCTGTTATTACTTAGCCACGAGCTCCTCGTTGAAAAAGAAGACGAGTATTCTGACAAATCATCATGGCATCAATTCACTTGGAACGAACTCTGCCGGAACGTCAGTATTCACTTTATCAAAATCAACTTGAAAACAAGAATCACTTTTAACAACCAAAACTGTCGTGATAAGGCGACACAAAACAACACTATCAGATGTCATACTACCGTTAAATCTCTGATCTAAAATCTTACGGCCAGTTAAAACATCATTTTTAAGACAATTATCCAGTACAACATGAAATGAGATCTCTAAACGCTGATTGTTAAACATAATCTCGGATAAAACTTGTAGGGTACCTACTTTTCACACTACTATCCAGAAATGTTAGAGGAGAACCTCGACATCACATAACTGATCCGCTTTAAGTTTACAATATCATTATACAGATCGGACTAACTTACCTAGTGACGTCCGATCCTTAATTATGTGAAGTAATCTCGTCCTCATTGTACACTATGTAGTTTGCACTCGTTGCACTACTACGCTATCACATTATTTAAAGATGAAATACTTCATCCTAAAACAAAAAATGTTATCTGTGGTCCACTCGCTGGCGGGCCCGCATGACGTCTGTCAAATCATTCTTTCAAAGCATATGAACGGGACTTCACGATGACCGGTACGGGCATCGTATAGTCCATACAGCACAACACAACTTTTAGAAGGGGTTTAGATAAGGCAATCCAATACACATAGGTATATATGTAGGTTGATTATCTGGGAGGGGTTGGGATACAATGAGGACGAGATTACTTCACATAATTAAGGATCGGACGTCACTAGGTAAGTTAGTCCGATCTGTATAATTATGCTTCATAATCTCGTCCTCATTGTACACTATGTAGATGTTCAAAGAATAAAGTTGTGTTGGTAACCAGTTCAGCATTATTTACCAACTGAACATTATAACTTACCATGTTATTCCAAATCTCATTATAAATGTATTTCTATTTAAAAATCAGTCTTCCATTAAGTTAAAGACATACTTAGTTACCTAACTTTAAAATTCTCTAATTAGGTACTATGAGTCCTGGAATTCTTATTCAGTCTTGAATCAACCATGTCATTAATAATCCTATACTTACAAACATCAATTATATATAAACAGACAATTAACATTGACATAAAAATGTAATATTTTTTTTATGAGCAGCCACTCTCTATAGAGCACACAGCCTGGGCAAAAGCATTAGGACCACAATCAAAAATTTGTGATCCAATCAGCAGCTCTTCTTATGACCTCAACATCGATACCTCCCTTAGAGGCCTTTAAGGTAGAGGTATGTCTGTCTATGTGAATTTAGAAACATCTATTCTACTACTGGGCACAAAAATTTTGTTTTATCCATCCACTAATGGTTAGATTAGAGGCGGCATGAAAAGATTTTCTTATGGATATAATTAATGATTTAAAATCTTGTCTTATACTCTTAGTAAAATCTGGATAGAACAAAAAGGGTTGTGGCAGGCCAGATAGATAAATTCTCTTAAAAAAATAAAAAAATATCAAGTTCGGTTGAGATCTTCCAGGTGCAGAAGTTTCAAATATTTCTGGTATCTATAAGATCATAATTATCCTTATTATAAGAAATGTTATCTATATAATGAGTGATAAGGTTGAATTCAATGTACAATTACAAGAGCTATTATGGTTAAAAAAAAATTGGTTTGTAATATTCTAAACCAAAGGTTTAATTATGAAAGATATTAGATAACCCCGTATGTTACTGGAGTCCCAAAATTATATCATGTTTGGGGTTCTTTGCTCTTATTTCAAATATAATTACCTACCCTAAGAAACCTTGATACTCTACTCATCTGTGTCAGCTAATAGTAATAGTCGGTAATTTCTCCAGTTTCAGTTATATAATTATAACTCATCAAATACCATTAGGGAGTGAGCCATAAGACAATCCTTGATTAAACTTAGTGGTTAATAATAATATCACCACGGTGAATGAGCCTGCCAATATCTTGACTCTGTCAGAAGTGAATCCACTGACCTAACAGATTCATATAGCTTTCTTGCTTTGCTAGACAAGAAAGTTAGCACTATATTAATTAATGGGATTGGTGTTCCTCTTCTCAGGGAATCGTCCCTGATAATATTGCGGCCAATCAGTGTCAGAGACTCCTGCGCAATGGGTGTGGATGTCCCATTTTATAGTGAATGCATCTACTGAGCATGCACCTGGATCAGGGAGCCATGATGTCATTCTGACACTTAGTATTGGACT
This sequence comes from Eupsilia transversa, assembly GCA_914767815.1. NCBI lineage: Eukaryota > Metazoa > Arthropoda > Insecta > Lepidoptera > Noctuidae > Eupsilia > Eupsilia transversa. The sequence goes on along the minus strand of OU611873.1, from coordinate 8,262,265 downwards.
TTTTGCAAACAGGTTTAACTGGGGCTGACCCAGTTTAATAACAATTGACTAGAAAAGACCTGCAGGTCTTCCATTCAATTTCTATGTTAGGATGTCTAGATTCTAGATTTACCATAGTGTTTTCTTTGGAACTAATATAAGATGCAAGAGCTCATATTTGCCTTTCCTTGCACCATTGCCATAACTGTCTAGCTAAGCTTTAGGTGAGTATAGCAAGTACCACCCATCTTATTGATATAGGCTATGACTGTTGTGATATCTGTTCTAGGTAATACATCATAGTATCTGAGTTTGCTTGCAATTGTTTTGATCCTTACCTGCTGTTAAAAGTTCAAGGTAATTTATATGGAACTTTTTATCATAACATACCAGGCCCAGTCAGTTTGAGAAGCAACAGAGAATATTTCAAGAAAAAAGTCAAATTGTTTAATTATATTGTGGTTCGTTGAAATGTGAGACAACCTTTGCAAATAAATGATTTTGGATTTGATTCTAGTTCTATTGTATTTGCAAATAATTTATTTTGAATTTTAATCTATTTCTATTGTATTTGATAATAATTGAATTTGGATTTTTTAATAAGAACACCTCTGCCCAGCCCTCTGAGGAATACAGGCGATATGTTATTATAAATTTGAATTATAAACCAGTTCTGGCCTTGTTATTTTCATTGTTATTCTTTAAGGCTACTAACTGTTGTGTGTGACCTTTCATGATCTTGGTGTAAAGCCCTCTACAGCTGGGCATGTAGCAACAAAGATACCTAGTAATTAGGCAAACTCTATTATTTGCATCTCCTTTTGGATGGAGTGTCTAAGTGAAATGGCAAACTGGACTGATTCAACAAGAAACCTAGATACTGGCTGGGTTCTAGGGCACCCTTTCCAGTTTCCAATATTAATAATAAGTCCTTAAAACATTTTGAGTAGTAGACACATTTTCTATGCAGTTTGCCTATGAATCAGCAAGGCACAGAATATTGTCAGGATATAATTATGAAAGACAACCCATGATCCCAGCGAACACACATGGTGCTGTGCTAAGCCCGAATGCGAGGCATGTAGGCTCTTACAATGTATCTTAAAACAGAAACTGGAGATATCTTCTAACATATTTTCTTATGGGTAACAAATATAGGCAAAAAACCATAATAGCTGTCCTTAAGTCCACCAGTTTAAAGTGGTATGTGGCACCATAGTTATTTAAAGTGCCATCTGATTATAGTAAAAATATACTGAAGTTGTTATTTAGAAGTCTGAACTGGAAACTCAGTAAAGGGTAGTTTATAACCCTTGATTCACAAATGTGTGGTTAGATAAGTAGCAATAAACCATGCATAACTTTAGAGAAATACTGCAATCCACCACTCCGTATCTGAGCCAGTGACAATCCTAGATCTGACAATGTTTGGTGGCATTGAATTTATCTTGAAACTTAAAAATACCTGTTAGGTATTGGTGCCCACTCCATCAATTCTTTCATATCCTTATAAAGTTGGGTAGGGTTAAGGATCTTCATGTGATGCAATCATGATAAATGACACACAGTAGTCACTCCCTCGGGAGGCTATTAAACTGTTCAGGACCTTGTCAATGGACATAATGGCAGCCCCTGTATTCTGCCCCCCTGATCCTTTGTTCCCATTTGATTCCACCTTCATTCACTGTTGCCCCCCCCCCCCTTTCAAACTTTGGTGGGTTCAACAGGCCACAGATTATGGGTGCTTCAGTCAGCTTAGTCTATTAATCATAACTTTTAACAACCGTATGGCCAGACTGCAATGCAGTTCCATAGGTGAACTAACCACTGCACCCTCCGAGCAGATTCTTAACACTTGAAGGCAAGGCCTGAGGTTGGGGTATAGATACCATTTTACTCTCAGTCTCCTTCCGGCTGCATTGTAGTGGAAATGAAGCAAGTACTAACACAACATATTTAACTTAAATCGTATACTGTCTGTATCGAATGACGAATATCTGTAACGAATGTAATCGTATATCTAGAATTTATTATTGTTAGTATTTTGGAATTTTTTAAGAGAACATAATGTTTTCCGATATGTAAATAAACATATAACTGGCAGCATTGAGTACGGCTATTCAGTCTGGCTGCATCAGCTTCAGTCACGTGACACACAGCCTCTCGAACGTGCTTGACTGTAGTGTCTTCCACAGAGACGAACTTCGTACTCCTCTACAAAGAATATGAGAGTAAGGTCCCAGACTGCTAAAATCCGCGGCTGATAGCTCTAGGGATGCAGCGGGGACGTTTTACGTGTTTTCACAAATAAACCATTGGCCCAAATTCACGGCTAACCTCTCGTGATACATTGGCCCAAATGCACGGCTAACCTCTCGTGATAGCCCTAAGGATGCAGCAGGGACGTGTTTATAACACTGAACATAATTTTATTATAGACCATCGGCTAACCTCTCGTGAAAGCTCGTGTGGTGTCGTTCTCTTGTAAGTTATACGGCACAGTTAATGTTCTCATGGTTAACCTCTCGTGAAAACTCTTGGAGACTGCTTGGGATTCAACAGGGATGTGTTTTTCTTAACACTGAACGATATACCACCGGCTAGCCTCTCGTGAAAGCTCGTGTGGTGTCGTTCTTTGTAGTTATATAGCACAGTTAATGTTCTCATGGTTAACCTCTCGTGAAAACTCTTAGAGACTGCTAGGGATTCAGCAGGCATATGTTTTTAACACTCAACGATATAGGTACCATCGGCTAGCCTCTCGTGAAAGCTCGTGTGGTGTCGTTCTTTTGTAAGTATACGGCACAGTTATTGTTCTCATGGTTAGCCTCTAATGAAAAATCTAGAGACTGATGTGCGTATGGATCGCAAGGTAATGTTCGGAAAATTATTTGAACTAACGACAAATTGGTAGGTATATCGAGAAACTTACCCGAATGTCGATGAAGACTCCGCTTTCGCGTCTTCACTCAATTTTCCAGTTCTCGCAGACGTTCGTTAAGGTCCTCCATTTCTTTTTGCCACGTTTTCTTCGATGGTTTCCCATTTCGTTAAGAAATTTCGGAGTTTTTAAACGGAAACATGATTAGCGCGCGGCACAAAAAAGTACAATGATTTGACAGACGTCATGCGGGCCCGCCAGCGAGTGGACCACAGATAACATTTTTTGTTTTAGGATGAAGTATTTCATCTTTAAATAATGTGATAGCGTAGTAGTGCAACGAGTGCAAACTACATAGTGTACAATGAGGACGAGATTATGAAGCATAATTTGAACACTTGCCGCACCACAACATTTGGTCAGATTCGACTCCAGAATCGTAGTAAAATGGACATGACTCACCCAGTATTCATCTGCTCAGATTGCTGACATAGCAAACTCACACGCGTCGCTCGCTACTCGCCACTGCTGCAGGCGCTGGCTCGGAATTGCCTGGGGCCCTTGTTGTGCTGGCGCCTTCATCATTTCTTTGTGGACATCTCGACGCAAAATGTCCGGTGTTGCCACATCGAAAACAGCTGCTGTCCAAACGCTGATTCGGTCCCGCCGAAATGGTAGCATTGAATGCATTACCTTTAACCTCACTTGATCGGCAGTCAGACGCTCGGTGACCTGCTTTACTGCAGTTGTGACATTCCAGTGTATTTGACAACTGAAACTTATATTGCTTGCACTCCGTAGCGGCGTTGGTCGAGTTACCAATCGAAGCTTTCCTTTTCAAAAACGAGAACGCTTGAAGTTCACTCTGCAGCTTGTTATTGTTGACTTCTGTAGTCAAAGCCAATCTGTGTATACGCCCATCAAATTGTGCCATATTAGCAAGCACAGTGGATATGGCAATCTGCTCAAAGCTCATGTTTTTCCAGCGTGATGTGAGCGTAGACATCAATCGGGCGGCGTAAGCAGCATAGCATTCACCTTCCTTGCTTGCACCTGGCTTGCTACTCAGCATTTTAACAAGAGTAACTGCTGATGTGTCAACGAAATCGTAACGGGATAAAAACAGGCGTTTGAAGTCAGACCAATGTCATACCCGCAAACGATACTTGTGCAAGCCAACGTGAAGCACTTCCTCTCAGAGCCTTGCTTGAGGTTATGATCAGTGCGCTTCCTTGAAGCAGCACTTCCAATAAGTACAGGTCCGCTGAAGTACACCACGCGCGTCACGGTACAATACAGGCAAAGAAATATGCTCGGTACCTGCCGCACCCTTAATGGCTTCTATCAGGGATATCATATTCTGATTTCGAGCCAATAGGCGTACGAAGTATAATCTAGTCACACCGTGACGTCATCACTCCATTCTCCATAATTATTTTCTTCAGTTCGAGTGTATCCCACTTCTGATGTCGCATCATGGGTGGCCGAGATGCGAAACATCGGGTCTTCTTCACGATCCGACATAATTTAGGTAGGTGTGGGCACTGTAGTGGGTATTCGAACGAAAAGATAATTCCACTTTAAAATAACTTTAATAAACTACCGAACGAAACAAACACGTCCGTCGGAAACAAACACGTGCGTTGGTACTGAGCGTTTGCCACGACTGTCCGAGCTCGACTGTCCACTCTAGACTGTCGCAACATTCGGTCTCTCCTCCAGTCCGCGCTGCATCCCCTCTACCGACGATCGCGTCCAAGCGGTAGGGCTCGCTTGCGTTTCCGATCACGTGATCATTTGTTTACGTTTCACATTGTTAGAAGGCGCTGTACGCTAGACTTGCGCCATCAATCCACGACATATATATCCTAAAATGTTTAACTGAAGAATTTCACAAAGCTGCAAGTTATGGGACATTAAATTCTTTTCGCTCTGCATTGAAATTAATTTTCCCAAAAAGTGAAATAGAAAATGATTATATTTGCAGATTTTTTTAAAGGTGTTTTTAAAATTAAGCCTACTTTTCCTAAGTATTGTGCTACTTGGAATCCTAACCTGGTCTTAGATCACCTCTCTAAGTTGTATCCAAATGAAAGTCTGTCCCTTAAAGACATTTCTAAAAAACTTGTAACCTTGCTTGCATTGTCCACCAGACAACGGATGCAAACATTATCTATATATATTATCTATCTATATATAAAATGGTAAACTGACTGACTGACTGACTGACTGGGTGATATATCAATCCACAGCCCAAACCGCTGTTCCTAGAGACATGAAACTTGGAGGGTGTGTTCTTTGTGAAGAGTAGGTATCCACTAAGAAAGGATTTTTGAGAATTACACCCCTAAAGGTGTATAATAGGGGATGGAAGTTTATATGAAAGTCCGTCATATTTGAAGTTAGGGTTGTGTTTAGGCTGACAATTGAAAATTAATGTATACGTGTCGCAGCGTTTGTGATAATTCCACGCCCGAAGGGTTAAAAAGGGGGATGAAGTTGAAAAGTCCTCAATTTTCGAAGAAAATTTACTAAATGTACTATCTAGACTTATGGTTGGAAGCTAACGCACCGGTGTTGTTAGAATTTCAACCCTTATGGGAGTGAAAAGGGGGATGAAATTATGTTTTTAATTAAAGTCCTTTATTTTTTAAGTTAAAATTACTAATATTTCGGCTTATGGGTGGAAACTAACACAACGTAAATCGTTGCTTTTTTTTTAATTTCAACCGAAAAGGGTCTGAAAATTGCGATGAATTTTTGTATTAAAGTTGTTCATTCGCTAAATTTTGTATTCAAGTAAAAATAGTATAAGTACACGTGTACTGTTTCTAACTTTACAGTATTTTACATGGAGCGACTGCCTATCTGACCTCCACAACGCAGTTACTGGGTAATACGATACCCCTTGGTAAGAATGGTTGTCAGACTTTCGGGATTCTGACTTCCCGTAACGACTATCAAAGATCCACAAAATGACAGCCGGGAACAACAGCTTAACGTGCTTTCCGAGACACGGACGGGTCTCTGTATGTAAAGATGGTCACCCATCCACAGACCAGCAGCGGCAAGTGTAGCTTAACCTGATCGATCGACCTGTGCGGCTGTTATTATTTATCCACGGGCTCCTCCCCCGGAGTATACCCCCATCCCTTTCTCCGGGAGAATCGATGTAGATATAGTTAGGATACGAACAGAATGCGATACTGCTCATCCCTCATAGCAAATAGCGTGATAACCGACTGACCACACATATAGGGAACATCTATGCAAAATTTGAAGAAAATCTATCCGGTCGTTTTTGCGTCATACTTTCAGACCAACAGACAGAAAGAAACTTGCCCGGCCGTTACCACAAAAGAGGAGTCGAAGCCTTGATTGGCAGTTTGCAGGACATACGAAATAATAAAAAAATAATGGGTGGTATAACGGTGTTGCTCACAGGAGATTTTCGCCAGACTTTACCTGTAGTGCCCAAACGAACGCGTGCAGATGAGATCAAAAAGAAAGAAAGGAAGAATAATGTGTATTTGGACACAGTTCGTGAAACACATATACAAAAAACAAACAAAAAAAAAAGTGAAAATAATTAATAACTATTGATACCAAATGACCTTCCGTTTGAATTTCAAAGATTGCAGTTATAAGAAAGATCGTCTGATTATAAGAAAGATCTTTTCATGTATACTTACACTATCTTCACTAACGCGTTGTTTACATAATCTTTGTTGGCAAAAATAAGTCAATTATGACGTTATTTAGTGAAATAATTATCTACAACGATGTAATAACTACTTATAATGATTATTTATCCACTCCCCGTCGATTTGGGCACAAAAACACTTATTTTGTATTTAATTACGCATGTAAACAATCACGGTGCTCCCTTGTTTCGCAGACAGAAATTTCATAGAATTTCGTTTCGCAGAAAATGTTTCATATAATATTTGGTTCTTGTATTTTTATTTCGCATATTATTGATTTGACGAATATTTACTTGAATGAAACATATTTTTTCACAGAAACACATTCTGCCTAGCCTTTTCCCAATTATGTTGGGGTCAGCTTCCAGTCTTACCAGATGCAGCTGAATACCAGTATTTTACATGGAGCGACTGCCTATCTGACCTCCACAACCCAGTAACTGGGTAATACGATACCCCTTGGTAAGACTATTTGTCACAGAAACACAATTCAATAAATTTTATAGTCACATTTTTTGATTTAACAAACTTATCAGTAGAATATTTTTTTAAAGAATATTGTTTGTTCGGTGTATTTTTCCATGGGGTTAAAAGCCCGGTTGTAGTGTACGTAACGGGGCACTGAGGAAAAAATACTTATTTTCGCAAATCGTTTGTTTTCTCGATGCTATCGTATATCACATAAATATAAGGCTAATAGCATCTTGTTGTTTTTTTTTCTCGGACCAGCCGTTTGTCTTCAAAATTAAGTTGAAGGGATGGTACAAAATGAAATATTACTGTACTAGGAGAATTTAGGATGCAAGAGCGAGCGAAGCGAGCTCGGGACTTGGGACACCCCGTCTCGGACAGGTTAGGTTCATCCACTGAGACTATCTGTGTGCCAAATTTCAGCCCAATCCATTCAGTGGTTTGAGCTGTGACGTAGACTACCTATTTTCACCCCGCCAGGGGTAGATTGTTGAAAAACACTTATGTACATTATTCTTTATTTTTGGTTTTAAGTATAAATACTGAGTTTCGAGTTGATCGGGCAGCGCGTTGAAATTCTTCTATACAAACTTCGATAGCCCCCAATCCCCGTCTAAGGGGTAGTTTATAAAAACTAAAAATGACAAACTTTATAATTTACTTAGATAAGTATTCGTGCCAAGTTTCAAGTCCATTAACTCAAGGAATAGGATTTTTCATACAAAACATATCCCCCCTTTTCACCCCTTTAAAGGTTGAATTTCCAAAAACCCTTTCTTAGTGGTCGCCTAGGTCCTAATAACTATCTGTGTGCCAAATTTCAGCCCAATCTGTTTAGTGGTTTGAGCTGTGACGTAGACTACCCACTTTCACCCCGTTAGGGATAGATGTTTGAAAAACACGTATGCGCATTATTCTTTATTTTTGGTTTTAAGTAGGTATAAATTCTTAGTTTTGAGTTAATCAGACAGTGCGTTAAAATTCTTTTATACAAACTTTGATAGCCCCCAATCTCCGTATAAGGGGTAGTTTAAAAAAACAAAAAATGACAAACTTTATAATTTACTTAGGTAAGTATTCGTGCCAAGTTTCAAGTCTATTGACTCAAGGAATAAGATTTTTCATACAAACTGAATCCCCCCATTTCACCCTCTATCCTGTTCCTATCTACTCTAAATTATGAAGAAACCGAAGACTTCCTGAGGTAACCACCCTCACTAATAAAACACCCTCACACACACACACACACACGCACGCATGCACTCACACACACACTCACATACCTTCACACTAAATCTACCTATTTACAATGGCTTTCATTTACCTTTATTTTTGCATGCATTTTATTGTTACCAGGATAATTATACCTAATTATAAAATTTACTACGTCATGAGACCCCTATATGTATATTGTTAAACGGGATCAGTCCTGTCTCTCCTAAACACAGGCTACTCAGTAGCCTATATAGGAGTACAGCGCTTCACCCGCTTACCAGACTGTGTATTATTCTCATGTCCCAATGTATCTGTACTATAATCTGGTCCTTGTAAACAATAAATAAATTTTATCTTTATCTTTATCTTTTATCTCTTAGGGGTGGAATTTCGAAAAATCGTTTCTTAGTGGAAACTTACTCTTTATATAAAACTAGCTTTCGCCCGCGGCTTCGCCCGCGTGGAGGTCGGAAATTGTCCTATGGGAAGGTTATAAATCATCAATGTGTTTCAAATTTCATCCAAATCCGTACAGCCGTTTTTGTATAATTGAGTAACAAACATCCAAACACACAAACACAAACTTTTACATTTATAGGATAATAAAAATAGAATATCAGTAGGATTAAGTCTTTATTAAGTTTGAAGTGGGAATATTACTGTAAAGTTTCATCAAAATCCGTTCAGTATTCCGTCCAGTATTCATCCTCAAAAACTTTCGCATTTATAATATTAGTAGGCAGGAGCACTCTCGAGGAGATATTTAGGACACTGGCAGCCTCATGGATGACCAAGGGCATTGAAGTCGGTAGTAGGAGGTTGACAAACCTCCGATTTGCCGACGACAGCCCCCACAGCTCTGGAACTATAGACAATGCTTCCAGAACTAAGCACGGCAAGCCTAAGGGTTGGACTCGCGATGAATCGGTCCAAAAACAAAAGCCATGACCAACAGCACTAAGTGTAGTTTCGAGGTAGATGGGCAGGAAACACATGTCGATGAGTACATCTAATTGAGCCAGTTAGTTTCTTTCGAAAACAGGTAAGAAAAGGAAATCGATCGCTGCATCGAAATGCCTGGAAAAGGTACTGGTCTATAAAGACGGTAATGAAAGGCGATCTACCGATCTCCTTGAAGCGAACACTCATCGATATGTGTATTCTGCCCGTCCTAACCTACGGTACGCAGACCTGGGCCTGAAGTCTACTAATTTATAAACGTCTGGTCGCTTACCAAGTCACAAAAGTTTTTTCTTGGGGTATGCCAAAGAGCAAAGCGCAGCATTCTATTCGCACCCAACAGCCGCAGAGCATCAGCGCCATCGCTACACATAGCTCGCAGGCGCAGCGTCCAATCAGAGCGCAGGAGGAGTACACTAAATCGACGCAGGTTGGCGCTGATGCCACGATGATTAGCGCGATAGGGACATCGCAGAGGAAGAGCGAGTTTACGACCTGTGCCATTCAATTGTTAATGGACCTTATCAGGGCCATTAGACAGGGTCAAGACATAGAGACGGTCATCCTTGACGGTCTGGCCACCTTATTAACTCTTTATCATGGCTAGACCGTTAAGGGTGATACATTGGAACGCCCGCGGCCTAAGGGACAAGGTCGCCCCTCTCCGCCATCTCATTCGGGAAAAAAATATCGACGTGGCGCTAATTAGTATGACGCACCTGGGACCCGAAGATAGGGTTAGGTTCCCGGGTTATCACGTCTACAGGAAGGAAGAAAGGTCGGCTCAGAACGTCCGCTACCGTGGTCTGGCGGTACTTGTGAGGCGGAGAGTCGTACATCAGGAGCTCCCCTTGCCGACACTTAGCTCGTTTTACGCGCTGGGTGTTCAGTTGCATGTGGCCGGCAAGGATATAAACCTATACGCCTGTTATAAGCCGCCCGCTTAGTTTTAGCAGAGTTGCGGGCGCTTATATTCACCACCACTGCAGTCACTATCCTTGCCGGCGACTTCAATTGTAACACCCGGCGTGGAACTCGTTACAGACGAATACCGAGCGGAGGAGGCTCTTCGCGGACACGGAAGCCTTCGGGTATACGGTGTCCGGCCCTGAGACACCTACTCACTACCCGGACGCGGTACGTTACTCACCGGACGTGCTGAACGTCGTAATCCACCGAGGGCTACACTGCCAGATCACTCAGCAAGTGATCGACGACGAGCTACAGTCGGACCAACAACCAGTGCTCGTCGTCATAGCGGGGAAGCCGACCCAACTGAAGTCTATGATCGCCGTGAAAAGGCGCCTTCGCAAGCAGTAGCAACAGCTTAGATGCCCAACGCTGCGAACGCAGCTAAATCGTCTCGCGGAGAAGGTGAAGGCCGAGTTAGTGGCACACACCGCCTCGGGCTGGGAGGAACGTATCGACGCGACAACAGATAGTTGGCCGTCGGTACATAAACTCTGCAGTCAACTCACGAATACCCCAGCCCCGGTGCGCCCTCTATACAATAGCGACGGGGTGCTTAAGTACGGATCGGAGGACCGGGCGGAGGTCTTCGCAGAACACCTGGAGCGTCAGTTCCAGCCCAACTCGACTGACGATAGCGAGCATGTCGCAGCAGTCGAGCAACACCTTAGGGACTACTTCGCATTGCCGATAGCTCCCGAGGAGAGCCCTATCTTCTTCTCGCCTGGCGCAGTTAGACGCGCCATCCTAAGAACGAAGCCACGAAAAGCCCCAGGTGCTGACGGTATCACCAATACAGTGCTGCGCCATCTGCCGTTCCGTGCAGTAGCGGCGTTGGCGCGCCTGTTTACGGCGATACTGCGCACAGGGGCGTTCCCCGCCGCGTGGAAGGAGGCAGCATCCTACAACCGGCGAGCTATCGGCCTATCACTCTGCTGCCGACCATCTCTAAGGTGTTCGAGGCACTCCTGCTGCGACACCTACAGCCGCACATTGAACCGAGGCCGGAACAGTTTGGGTTCCGGGCGGACCACAGTACGACGCTCCAGTTGTCGAGGGTACTGCACCACCTCGCAACAGCGCGAAATAAGAAGGAATCCTCGGTGGCAGTATTCCTCGACATGGAGAAGGCCTTCGACCGTGTATGGCACGAGGGTCTGATTTATAAAATCGCGACATCAGACGCGCCCCGTCGCGTTGTTAAAGTGGTGTCTAGCTTTCTCTCCCACAGGACATTCAGGGTGGTGGTCGACGGCGCCCTATCCGCTCAAAATGCAGCGCGTTCTCGACATACTCCCCGAGTGGCTGTCGAAGTGGCGGCTTTCGGTTAACGTGGGTAAGACGCAGGCGCTGCTCACCGGGTCGGCGCCGCTCCCACCACCCCTGAAACTACACGGAGCCGACATCGCGTGGGCGCCCCAGGCTAAATACCTGGGTGTGACCATCGATCGTCGGCTTACTATGGGACCACATGTTCGCAAGGTCGCCGCGCAGGGCAGGGTAGCCCGCGCCCTACTCAAACCTGTGCTCTCATCCCTCATCCCGACGCGCGTCAAGTTGGCGTGTACAAGCTGTACGTGCGCCCAATCTTGACGTACGCCGCCCCAGCGTGGTTCGCTCTCACAAACGAGTCGAGCCGCAAGACGCTCCGCGCGCAACAAAACCTTGCGCTGCGGACCATAGTCGACGCTCCTCGTTTTGTGAGAAACGACGTCATCTACCGGGATCTCGAGATTGAGAGCCTGGATGAGTTTTTGCGGCGCTTCGCGAAGGGGATGTTCGCGCGTGCCGACGCCTCTGCCTGGCCCCATGTCAGGCAGATAGCGCCATTGACGCCTGACGCATGACCCCTGCCCCGCGACCTAGTAGCGGACTGTGAGCCCCCCCCCCCCCCCCCTGATTGACGCCTCGAGTAAGCTGCACCCAGGTTACACGCAGCTCACTCGATATAATGAGACTCTACAGATGTACACACACATCTGTTGCGTGGCGTGTTCTAGGTTAATATGGGCATGTCGCGCAACTAAACACAGACAACCTCTACTGAACGACACCTACTCAACACGTACAAGCGCGGTGCGGGCCGCGCTGCACGTTGACACTGAGCGGTGTAATTCTACAGTACAAACTGTTCACGTAAACGACTAGATCTGTGAGCAGGGCGAGGGGTGGCTACATTTCGTCCTGTAGGTGCGTCGAGCCGACATCTAAGTCGCTGGTCGTTCTCGCCGGGCCTCCCCTAGGTAACTGGGGGTCTCACCTGGCGGGGACAGACCACCTAGATGTCGTGAAAAAAGCGACGCTATAGGATATATCGGATCGGGCGTCATCGCTGCCGAACATCGGCGACGTGATGCCTGGTGAGCAGCCGGCTGGCTCGACCACCTCGAGAACCTTGACCCTACAGGTAAGTGGGGTGAAAATACTATCCGACGTAATCGTCAAAGCCGCTGAGGCGACCGGCCCATCGACGTCATTGGCGCCTGCGCGCGTTGCGCCAGCGCCGTCGACGAGCTTGCAGCACGCGGTTGTGATCCGCCCGGCGGGGTTCCGCCCGGTGCCCATACAGGCCCCGGGACCCGCTCCCAAGACTGGCCGTGCACCACATGCGCGCCCTGCTGCCCCGCCCGTGCGCGCAGCAGCGCCAGCCGTGCGCCATGCCACGTCGCGGAGTATTACCCCCGCGCACCCCCCCATGCTGTCGGTACGTCATCGTACCCCCCCCCCCCCCTGCCACCGCACCACCACCGCGGTTCGCGTCACCGCCCGCGCCGAAAAGCGCGCCGCTCGCTGTGTCGCCTAGGATAGAGGAAGCTGTGCCAGTTCCGCGCACCGCCAACCCCGGCCCCCGCCTCTCGCTGGCGAGGCCGACCGTGGCTGAGCAGGAGCGGCCAGCAAGTGCCGGCCCTATTTTCAGGCCGTTATGTTATAATGTATGTAATGTTCGTTCATCCTGACTAGCAATCTGGTCCAGTTCATCCCTACAGAGTTTGCTTATAGTTCTGGACCGCTCGATATTGAGCCTTCAGGACATATACTAGCAATCTGGTCCAGTTTATCCCTTCAGTTTGCTACTAATTCTGGACCGCTCGTTATTGAGCCTTCAGGACATAAACTAGCAATCTGGTCCAGTTTATCCCTTCAGATTGGTACTAATTCTGGACCGCTCGTTATGAGCCTTCAAAGTTTTGGTCCAGTCATTAATCACTTAACGACCCTGCAAAACTATTAGTCCCTGGACCAGCCATTGCTGACTCTTCAGGTCTACTTTTTTTTTTTTTTTTTTTTCAAGTTATAATATTTTTTTTTTTTTTTTTTTTTTCTTTTATTGTCTTACTTATTTTTTTTTTTTTTTTTGTCCTTTGTCTTAATGTACGACTGCTTTAGTAACCACAGTAATTGAATCCGGGTTAAGAGACTCCTTTGATACTGATGAACTTGATTCATGAAGTTTCGGACTATCGCTGTTAGCTGTTATAGTACGGGAGTCAGCAGACATTGTATCACTATTAATCGATATAGTATCGCTATTCACCGACACGGTATCACTATTTGCTAAAGTTGTATTGCTGTTAGGCATGGTATTATTGTGGCTTGTTTCATGAACAAAGATGTCGTTATCATCATCAATTTCCGCCGTCACGTCATCATAATTTTCCGCAATATCTACCAGATAATTTTGACCACGAGGTACTTCACGTAAATTTTCGTGAGCATATTTATAGACCCGATTAGTTCCATTAATATGTCTTAACTCGTACCGGTCATTTTCTAATACGGCGGTAACTTTAAAGGGTCCCTTATATTTCCGATCTAATTTTGTTTGGTGTCTTTCTTCACTTTTTATATAAACGAAATCTCCTACCGAAAAGGGTTTTACTTTAGCTTTGCCTCTGTTGAATCGTTCAGTGTCAGATTGGGATGTTTTTTTAATATTATTAGAAGCACTGGATCGTGCTGTATCGAGATCTAATCTACTCGGTTCTTGTAAGTTAGCCGATATTTTTGATAATTCTAATGAATTGGCGTGGATTCCGAACATTAATTCTATGGGAGTATATCCGGTTACTCTACATCGTGTACTATTTAGAGCTAATTGAATGTCTCCTAATTGGTCTTGCCATGGATTTTCTGAATCGCATTCAACTATTGTGAGTAGACTTTTGAGTGTTCGCATAACGCGCTCTACTTGCCCATTTGCCCTACTCGAGCCTGTGGCAATCAGATGCAACTCTATGTTGTGGTCCTTGCAAAAATTCTTAAAATCTGAATTATCATACGAACGCCCGCGATCGGCAATTATTCGTTTCGGCGCGCCAAACAAATGAACCGTATTTTTAACTGCTTTAATGGCATTAGAGGCATCTATGGTCAAAGTGTGTTCTAACAGGACGTATTTTGTGAAAGAGTCAATAATAACGGAACAATACTCTTTTCGTTCACTTTTGCCACTTAATTTACCCGTTAGATCTAGATGAATAGTGTGCCAGGGAATAGCCAGTTTAGTAATAGAATGTAATCGGACTTGCCGAGCGCCTGAGGGGCCCTTGGAAGCTTTACAGATTACACAAGAGTCAACAAACTTTTTAACGGATTTGGACATGTTTTGAAACCAATAAAGATCGTAAAGTTTGTCCAACGTCTTTTCAAAACCGAGGTGTTTTATGCCATTATGAACGTGACTTATCAAAGACCAAATCAAAGAGTGCGGAAAAATAGGTAGCCATTTTGTAGCTTTATAGCGTTCAATTTTGCGATAGAGTATCCCCTGCCTAATATCGTATGTGTGCGATATGTCAGTAGGTAATTCATTTGAACGTAATTTTGACATTATATCTGCAATTTCAGAGTCTCGTTGTTGTTCGACAGATAGCCACCCCTTCTCCAACTCAGAAAAATTTACAGTTTTTACATTTACAATAGAGTGTGGTTTATCAGAATGATTACGCGAGAGAAAATCCGCGTGAGCCATAGTTTTGCCTTCTTTATAAATGATATCAAAATCATACGATTGTAGAATAGCCCACCATCGATGAACCCTTGGTGTTAAGTCCTTTTTTGAATGAGAGGCTTTTAAAGAGTTACAATCAGTGAACACCGTAAATTTACGACCATATAGATAGTGGCGGAAATGTTCCACGGATTTAACTACTGCCAATGTCTCAAGCTCATAGGAGTGGTAACGACTTTCTGCAGCATTTGTCTTGTGACTAAAGTAGGCAATTACGTGTGGAAGGTGGTTTTTCCTTTGAATAAGGACGGCGCCATACCCATCACTACTGGCATCGGTGTGGAGTTCGATAGGTAACACGGGATCAAAAATTTTCAAAACAGGCTCTGTTGTTAAAAAATGTATTATTTCTTTGTGAATCTCTTCATGTTCAGAAGTCCAAACAATTTTACCTTTCCTTAAAGTTGTCAGAGGGTATAAAGGTTTCATTAGTTTTGAAAAATTGGGAATAAATTTTCGAAAGTACGTTGCTAAACCAATAAATTGTCTAACCTGAGTAACAGTTCCTGGTGCAGAAATATCTTTCAAAGCTTGAATTTTACGAGGGTTTGGATGGATTTCTCCGGATGATATTACAAAGCCTAAATATTCAATTTTCCTCTTCATGAGCGAGCACTTTTTGAAGTTAAATGAAAAACCAGCTTTAGATAAAGTATTTAGCAACTTGTCAAGACGGTGCAACCCTTCTTCCACGGTTAGTGATGCAGAAAGTACGTCATCCATATAAACGAGAATTTTACTGTCATTCAAGGGTTTTAGCGCTGTATTTATGGCCCTTTGGAAAACCTGTGGTGCGTTTCTCAGTCCAAAAGGCATGGTCAAATATTCAAATTGTGCACATGGCGTAACAAATGCAGTTTTCTCTATTGAGTCTTCATGAACTTTGATCTGGTGGAAACCAGAAGCCATATCGATGCTAGAAAAGAAATGGGTTCCATACAATTTATCGATCTGATCATTAATCAATGGTAGAGGATAGCTATCTGGACGCGTGTTACTGTTAAGCTCTCTGTAATCGACACACATACGATCACTGCCGTCCTTTTTCTTAATCAACAGAATGGGACTTGAAAATGGCGAAGAACTTTCCCGAATAATATTGGCATCTAACAGCTCTTGAACTTTTTCATTTACTATTTTTAATTCAATAGGAGATAACCTATAAGGTCGCCTGTGAACAGTCTTATATGGGTCCATAAGGTCGATTTTAAGTTCACCGGTTGTTATACAGGTGATTGGAAGCTTTTCAATAAAATTAGACGAATATTTTTCTAGTATGTGGATTAAACTTTCTTTATCCTTTCCCAAAAGATCAGTATCAACCAATGTGAGATCTGTAGATTCTTTAAATTCTGAGCAAGAGCTGATGAGTTTAGTTTTGGTCAGGGTCAAATCATTATCACTAACTTCAACTGAAATGCCGTGTTCTAAAATATCACGACCTAATAGTATTTCTTCATTAAGGCATTCATCCGGTAATACATGGTAAGTTATTTCAAGCAAGTGGTTTTGTACTATAGTCGAACATTTAATCTGTAATAGGCACGTTACTTTACTCCCACCTATGCCTTTTAGCATCACTTGTTCATGAAATTTTTCGCCGTTAACGAGATTACAATTACTTTGCTTCATAAGGCTACATTCCGAACCAGAGTCAAATATAAAAGGAAAATCTTTACCACTTATCTCTAATACTCCACGGGCTGCTCTGGAACACAGGTTCACATGCTTGGTGCTGGTGCTCGGTGTGGAATCTTCCTTCTTCCAGCGCTTGGGGCAAGCGTTGGCTGTGTGTCCCTGCTCGCTGCACACATAGCACGTAGCGGCTGGTTTGTTTTTCAGTTTTTGCTACAGGCAGGTTTTTCGAAAAGGCTTTCTGTTTGTCCCGGCACTCATGACCACGATGGCCTATTCTTCCACAGAAATTACAATTTCCGCGAAAAGCAGTTGACGTACGAGCTCTTTTTGAGTCTAATTCAGTGTTGGCTGGTTCTTCAATTCTTCGCTTCAATGTGAAGCTTCGCAAAGTACGAAACAGTTGGTGTTTGTCGGTAATGACGACTGAATTGAGCTCACGTCGAATTTTATCGTCACTTTGAGACAAAATTGAAATGGCGAATCCCGTCACCACTTTTTCTGGCCAATTTGCTTCTGGAATTTTCTCAATGAGTTGCCAAAGACGCATACCCGCTTCAGCTGCAGTTTCCTTGTTATCAATCTGGAATTTGATAACCTGGTCGAAGTAGTCTTGCATCATCATGGGTTTGGAGAACTTGGATATCAGCATTTCCTTGATTGTTACCCAAGAGATCTTGTCAGGTTGTATCTGGGTAAGATACATAGCGGCACGGCCTTTCAGAGAATATGTAAGCGCCAAAATCAAGTCTACACCCTCTAATTTCTTTTTCTCAATTATCATTTCACTGAGTGCACACCAATTGACAATATCGGATTCTGGTATGTCAGGATCAAAGGCCACGAGCATAGCTTTGCTAGGAGTAGTTTGACAAGCAGTCATGGCATCTGCAATTCTTTTAAATATCGCTTCCATGCCAGCAGAAAACAATGAAATTTGATCCTGCACTGGGTTACTGCTACTATCATTAGTGGAAGGTAGATCCGATCCCACTTCTGATGAAGGCAGAGGGTCAGACATTTTAAATGAAAGTATGAATTATAGCGCAAATCACCTTTATTCCAACAGGTTGTTTAAAATAATAACTCTAAGCGCTACAGCAGGTGCACCGGGCCGAGCCTGCGACTAGAATGCTCCCCTCTTCGCAGAGCGCTCGCTTATGTAGACCGGCTCGAGTAGTGGGGAGAGTGGGGAGACCCCAGTGACGCATTGTACTGCGTAACTCGGCCCGCTGCACGTGCTGTTTACAACGGTGACGCCGTCAAGCACATTTTAGTGTTTTGTATCAAGTAAACACATGACGCACTTCCGCGCGCCATCGGACAGAGTTGTTGAGGGATTTCATGGCGGGGCATCGTCTTATAAAAGAGCGTGCACTCGCTGTGCTCGTCAGTCGGTCTTCGGATTCGACTCATTTAAGAGCCCTGCTCCCGACAAAACTGTCGGTTTACCTGGTGCAGCACTGCTGTATATTTACATAGCTGTATAGGCTTGCTGATAGCGAGCGATACACTTTGTTGTTGGGTGGCTTGTCCACTATACGAACTGTGACCTTGAAGGTCTGTTCGTTTGTTGTACTGTAACTGTATAGTTACACTTACTTTTACTGACTTTATCTTTTTTTACTGTGTTTTATTTTATTTCATATTGTGTGTGTGTACTGTAATTAAACCTGTAATTGTTTAAACTGTGTTGTTTATCCCAATAAAATGGGAACTCCAAACCCTGACGATATACCTCTCGGCACTCCTGATCCTACAAATATAATAAGTTAAAAATTATTTGTAATAGTAATAGCGAGATATATAGGGAACTTATAGGATTAACCGTACAGATAGATTCTCTGGTAGAATTAACCAAGGATAGGTTACAGCAGATTTTACCGCCAAGAAGAACAAAAAGAGGTATTTTGAACCCGTTGGGCTCTCTCGTTAAAGTAATAACGGGAAATTTAGATAACGAGGATGCTAAGAAGTACGATTTAGAAATAAGTAATCTAGGAAAAAGGGAACATTCAGTTGAACGAAGGGTATTATTAATGCAAAGGGCTTTCGATAAATTGCTTAATGTTTCAGACGATATCAATTTCAATACTAAACATTTAAATCTAAAAATGAAACAATTTCAGTCTCTTGTTCAAAATCAAACAAAGTACTCCAATTTGATTTCAGTCATGAATAGTATGCACCAAATATTAAATCATTTTCGCACTATTTACACCATCATTTATGAACTAGAAACAGCCATTGCCTTTAGCAAAATACACATATTACATCAATCAATAATTAACTCTACGGAACTATTTAATATTTTGAAGGTAATCAAAACGCACCATAGTTTAGTTTACCCATTAGATATTCATAACTTAGTTAAGTTAGAGGGAAGTATAAAAATTAAGGGGTTTATAGATAATAGTAAAATAGTTTTCATTTTGGAAGTCCCACTAGTAGACAGTAACACATATATCTATTATAAAGTTATCCCTGTTCCAATTTTTAACCCTTCCACGAAAAAACCCTATGTCATTATTCCGAAATATCCTTACCTACTGGTGAAAAAGTCGAAATACAGGCCCGTAGTAGACAGCTGCGAGGAAATAGATGACCTCACATATCTTTGCTCAGAAGACAACGGGTACTTCAGTACCCAGAGGAAACATGTGTCGAACAACTTATGTTACTAAAACATAATTTCACGGACTGCCAGCAACACCAGGTGAAAATTGAGGAAACCAAGATACAACCCATATCTGAAAGTCACTGGTTGGTGTATGCAGAAAAAGGTATCCAAACAACGGAACATTGTGACGACGAAACCAGGAAATACACCTTGCAAGGTACATACATCTTAGTACCAAGTCAGCATTGCACCCTGCAGATCGCTGATATCTCCATTACAACGCCGGCGAACAGTAGCACAATCTCCTTCAGCCTGCCAACAGCACAGATGCCCGAACTCCGTCATGATGTCAGCCCACCGGCGAAGCAGATGGATCTTAGAGGGGTGGACTTAGGTGACATCAAGGACTTATTGAACCGAGCAAAATACAGCGAAAGTGTCAGTGATTTCGAGTCATACATACGTGTAACAAGTGACAACATCAGTGTGTGGACCCTAAGTATTTACGTCATAATTTTAGTTTCTGTTATAGGGTTCATTATATATAAATGGGACTTATTTAGAATTTGTAAGAGAAATTCCCTAAAGACTACTCAGTTGCCTTTAGATAATTTCTCTCTTAGGGAGGGAGGAGTTAAGTGTGGTAGCCCTACTACAATTAGCTTTGTCAGCAGTGCAGCTTCTTCCAAATCTAGTGAGTAAGTAATTATAATGTAGAACATTGTCGTCACGCCACAATTGTCATGTTAGCATAATTTAGCTATAAGTACCTTGTATCTTTAGGATTAAGATTATTATTATCTTCATTGTGACTCTGTCAGTTAAATAAAGTTATTTTTATAAATCTCCGATTGTCGTTAACTTAATTGGCGCTTTCTAGTGCCCGCCCGATACTCGCTGGCGTGCCCCAGGGCAGCTGCGTATCGCCGGCGTGTTACTCACGATACACCGACGACATCCCCACCACTGCCGACTCGATACTCGCTTTGTACGATGACGATGCCGCGTACATTACTAAATCGCTAACAGCGAAGCACGCGGCAATCAAGATGCAGCGTACACTCGATTTACTTCCCGAGTGGTTGTCAAAATGGCGGCTGTCGGTGACCGTGGGTAAGACACAGGCGCTAGTCATTGGAAATGCGCACCATCCCTCGCCCTTGAAAATGCAAGGAGTAGATATCGGCTGGTCCCCCTGGGTTAAATATCTAGGGGTTACTATCGACCGCCGACTCTCCATGAAGAAACATGTCTCCGATGTAGTCGCGAAGGGTAAGGTCGCCCGCGCTTTACTTTACCCGGTGTTCAGGTC
This sequence comes from Eupsilia transversa, assembly GCA_914767815.1. Taxonomy (NCBI): domain Eukaryota; kingdom Metazoa; phylum Arthropoda; class Insecta; order Lepidoptera; family Noctuidae; genus Eupsilia; species Eupsilia transversa. The sequence continues at coordinate 8,241,508 of OU611873.1, read as the reverse complement.
CCGAAACCCGGCGCGTATCAAACTAGGCGTGTATAAGTTGTACGTGCGCCCGATATTGACATACGCCGCCCCCGCTTGGTTCGTCTTCACTAGCGAAACGAGCCGCAAATCTCTCCGCGCGCAACAAAACCTTGCGCTGCGGACCATCCTTGACGCCCCTCGCTATGTGAGGAACGACGTTATCCAGCGGGACCTCGGTATCGAGAGCCTGGATGAGTTCGTGCGGCGCCTCGCGAAGGGAATGTTCGGGCGTGCCGACGCATCTGATTGGCCCCACGTCAAACAGATAGCGCCATGGCACACGCGCCCCCCCCGATAACTTGAGGCGCCCCTTGCCCCGCGACCTGACAGCGGACAAAGAAGACTCCATTCTAAACTGACGCCTCGAGTGAGCTGTACTCAGGTTACATGCGGCTCACTCGTATAAAGTGACTCCACAGATGTACAGTAACGGTCATAAGTGGAGTAGCAATTTCACAAAGCAATAGATTGACGCTTCGGTTTAACTTACGACCTTCTTATAATAAGTCATAGACACACACACACTCTCATTAGTTTAACAATTATAGTATTTCATAAATTTAACTCGTAACGCATATGTCATGATAGCTTAGTGGTTACCGTATTTGGGTTGACGCGTTCATGCGTAGAGAGTCCTGGGTTCAAATCTCACGCGCGGTGATAGTTTTTTAATGTTTTAATCACTCGAATAATCACGCTATTGACTATATCCTTGTTATGTTCGTCGTGTTCACTAAACTCGCCAAAACTTTATGATTATACCCACGAAAACCTAAATAAAGTTAAATGATAATTAAGGTAGACAAACGCAGTTAATTTACGACTCATTCACCGCGAATAAATAGAACAATGTTTGTTATTGTGGGTTAGTGACGTGTGTTCAATATATTAGCGGTGTCTAAAGTTCATTTTGAAGTGCAAGCAAAGACTATAGAAATGAAAGCGAATATTATTGCGCTGCGTAAAAGCGGACTTAATATTTATCACAAATATCTGATAAAACCGGACTGAGTGTGAGTAATATGATTTAATTATTTTATCAAACATTTATGTAATTAAATTATAACTGCTGATCCTGGTAATTGTTTTTTGAAACGTTTTATTTTTACCTTATTAATATTATTTATTTATTGCATAATTTAAGTAAATGAAATTGTTTCTGATCTGATTTGGTTTTGTAGCTATAGCTAACTTTATAATAACTTACTTATTTATTTCAAAACATTTGTTAACTTTAATAATGCTCGTCTAGTTACAACCACTGATCTTTAAATGTCTCATCTGTGGATAAAGTCTAAATAGAAGAAGAAATATATAATTTCAAAATAAATTTATTTACTTAGATTTTTGAACGATGAAAATAACATTTTAATTATTTATGTGAAATTTCTATTGACAATAATTACTTACTAAACTTTTTTGTTTTAGAGATAAAAGAGACGCAGCGACCACACATGGTCAGCGAATACGGAACAAGTGGTTTCATACCAACAAGACGTTTGAAGAATTATTCAACACGTCTTTACGAACCGTGCGCCGTGCAGTCCACGCAGAAGGTTTGCATTACATGTTACCCACTGTGTGCAATGTTTACGTGCGTGAGTGGTTAAACACCCGGAGATAACAGTTATTTCACGGCCAGCATGATCTCCTGACCTCCACCCTATAGAAAACCTATGGGGTTTGATGATACAGCGATGGGAAGCACGGAATGAGCTCAAACTCAAACTCAAACTCAAACTCAAACTCAAAGCATTTATTTCAAACTAGCTGCTGCCCGCGGCTTCGCCCGCGTGAGTGTCGGAAATTACCCCATACATCCCCATGGGTTTTAAGTATAAATATTGAGTTTCGAGTTAATCGGACAGCGCGTTAAAATTCTTCCATACAAACTTTGACACCCCCCAACCCCCCCTTTAGGGGGTAATTTAGAAAAACAACAAATTACAAACTTTTTCATTTATTTTGATAATTATTCGTGCGGAGTTTCATGTTTATTACCTCAAGGAATAAGATTTTTCATACAAACTTTCATCCCCTATTTGACCCCCTTAGGGGTTGAATTTCGAAATATGCTTCCTTATTCCTTGCCTACATTATAAAGGGAACCTCTGTGCAAAATTTCAGCTTTCTAGGTCCAAGGGTTTGGGCTGGGCGTTGATGAGTCAGTTAGTCAGGACGTCTTTTTATTAATAGGTATAGATATAGATAGTAGGATAGGATACTTTTCCGGGATAAAAAGTACCCAGTGTGGTGCCCAGGATATTAAAGAATAATTATACCAAGTTTCATCGTAATCGAACCGGTAGTTTTTGCGTGATGCATGAACAAACAGACAGACAGACAGACAAAATTTTTTTAATCAAATTTTTGGTTTCGGTGTCGGTCTAGTAACAGCCCCTGCCATTTATTTTTTTGATATTTTCAATGTACAGAATTTTCACTTCTACAGATTTATTATAAGTATAGATAAACCAATTACAGGTACTTTTGAATTGTCAAGGCGTCAGTCAGTCAGAAAAAATGAAGCTATAGTTGCCCATTCCAAAGCGTAGTAGGTTCCTATGGAGAAGAACGGGCAAGAAACTCCACGGACACTCTTTTAAATCAAAATATATGTTACAAAATATTTGTTACATCATTCATGTTGAAATTATACATGTGAGAACAATGTAAAAAAGACGTGCACGTTAAAAGCGTCCGTAATAAAAATATAGAAACAATTCAAAAATTAAAATAAGCCGTGGCAGCTAAGAGATGACCAGTCCCTACTGACGGCGCCCGTTCACGAACATGACGCATGGATCAGCACCATTTAGCTCAACCATTTTGAAGGGAACTTAACGATCCAACACACACGCCACCACCAGCGAGACATTTGAGTGAGCATGACATACTCTCAGCCGCCAGGGCCCATTCAAGTCAATGAAAGACGAACCCAGTAAATGGTAGCTTTATAAAAAGTATGTGGTCACAGTGCTCACACATGTGCTTTGCAATTATACAATATTAACAGATTGAATTTATACAATGCAAAGATAGTTTTTTCCCAATCTTCAGCAGCTCCAACAACATTTTCGAATGCTAATCAACTAGTTTATAACCCAACGTATAATATGCTTGGCAGCATAGTGTGCGTTTTATACAAGATTTAAATTTCGTTTCATTTAGTTGGAGTATGTGGGGAGGTATTTTATTGTAACATTTTAAACAGTACCCCATGAAGGATGAGTCTACTTTAGCCAGTCTGAAACCAGGTTGAACTAATTGGTCCCTATTTCTCGTACTATAATTGTGTCTTTCACCTCTTTTACTGAAAAGATTTAAGATTTTTCCTTACGTACATGATGTTTTCATATATATATTGACAAGGTACCGTCATGATGTTAATACTTTTAAACAGTTCCCTTAGAGAATCGCGCCTGCGGAGGCCATATATTGCTCTGATGGCTCTTTTCTGCAGAATAAAAATAGACTCGATATCTGCAGCCCGTCCCCATAGTAAAATACCGTAAGACATAATACTATGAAAGTAACTGAAATAGACTAGCCTCGCAGTATCTACATCAGTAAATTGACGGATTTTTCTTACAGCATATGCTGCTGAACTTAGCCGTCCTGCAAGAGATGTTAAATGAGGACCCCATTGCAGCCTTGAGTCGAGCGTGATCCCCAGGAAAACTGTTTTATCCACGAATTCTAGTTTCTCCCTATTCAATACTATATTACAATCATTACTTTTAACATTCGGTAAAGCAAATCTTATGCATTTAGTTTTTTTCCCATTTAATACTAAGTTATTAGCAGTGAACCAATTTTGAACCTGCAGTAGGGCGTTATTTACGTCGTCAAGATTTGATGCACGTCTATTTATCTTAAAAATTAAAGAAGTATCGTCAGCAAATAACACCATTTGTGGTTGGTTTTTTAATAAATGGGGGAGATCATTAATATATACTAAAAAGAGGAAAGGACCCAATATCGACCCTTGTGGAACACCCATTTTTACTTTTAGACCCAATGAATTGATACCATTTATTTGAACTTGCTGTTGTCTATCATTTAAATAAGATTTTACTAAACTGAGCGCAAGTTCACCTAATCCGTAATGCTGAAGTTTCAAGAGTAAGGTTTCATGATTTACGCAATCAAATGCCTTGGAGAGGTCACAAAAGATTCCTATGGCATCTTGAGCTTCCTCCCACGCTGCAAATATGTGTTTTAATAAGGTGACACCGGCGTCACTCGTACAACGTCCTTTGGTGAAACCATATTGCTGATCGTGTAAGATTTGGTTGGTGTTAAAATGATTAAGCATTTGATTGAGCATTACCTTTTCGAATACCTTGCTGAATACCGGCAGCACGGATACTGGTCTATAATTGTTTGTGTCTTTACTGTCTCCAGATTTAAAAAGTGGTATAACTTTACTGTATTTCATTAAATCCGGGAAGACCCCTTGATCCACACATAAATTAAATATTAAAGCTAAGTATGGTGCTATAGTCTCGATTATGGATGTAAAAACTTTGATAGATAATCCCCATAGATCTTTGGTCAATTTTATTTTGATTTGCCGGAAAGCTTTCATAACTATCATAGGGTTTATTATGCTTAAATTGAAATTCAACCGGGTAGCCTGGAACGTTCGTTTTTAATAAATCAATTGAGACATCGGGTGAAGAATTTAAAGCTTCCGTCGTTATAGATGGTGATGGTTGCTCTTCGCTCTGTGCCTTGTTCGAGAGCGGACGTGTGCTTACAACTCTAATTTTTAATAGTCTAAAACTAATTCTGTACGGAAATAATTATAACCCTTATGCCCTCACAAAGTTCATAGTGTTTTGGATAAATTTCCGCTGCTTTACTGTGTCCGAGTGAGCGTGCGAGACCGCGAGCGCCCGCGAGCGCCCTTCACCGCCGCGTGAACGGTACGGTTGTCATAATTGCTCTCCCGCTCCAACGTTCCACCTGTGCATCGCGACTGCCCCGTACTGGTTTCGTCAACTCACCAATACTGCAGGCCAATTACGAACTTAAAAATAAAAACAACCAGGAGTGCAAGCCCCCGGGTGTTTCTGCGAGAACCATCTTCAGCGTACCTAAATTTAATTATAATTAGGTCTGTTTCTCCTTACATCATCGACACCTCGTCGTAATGTCTCGCCTGCAGCGTACACCTCCAACTACGGAAGTAGCGACGAACAAATGCACGGTGACGAAGTCGTTATCAGACCTGGATATTCCACAAGCGGTGCATAGCGATGGCGACAACGTCAATACCACGCTTCGCCACAAACGACTTCGTCTAGAGTTCTCACCCAACAATGAGAGTGAGGACCACAATACGGAACTAACGAACCTGCTGAAAACCTGGAAAAACGAACAGAACGAGTATGTTAATAGATTATGTGAACAACAGTCTTCGACTTTGAATAAACTTGTTGCTGAGATCGCGGACCTTAAACTACAAAACTCTTCGATACAGACCATAAACCTGGAGATTAGGGAGTCTATGGGATTTATAAATAAAAACTTTGAAGACATGACACAACAGATTCAAATTTTGAAGAAAGAAAACTATACCCACAAAAATTGTATAAGCGATCTTGAAAACAAAATCCTGGATTTGCAACAGTCATCGCGCTCTTCATGCGTGGAATTCAGGAACATTCCACCTAAAGAGAATGAAACAGCCTCTGATTTGACCACCATTGTTGAAAAAGTAAGTGCAGTGGTAAATATGCCCCTGTCTAACTCTCAAATTCGGGATGTTTATCGCCTTCCAGGCAAGACAGGCACAACTAGACCCATTGTAGCCGAATTCATGACCGTGCAAACCAAGAACCAGCTGATTACTAATGTCCGTACCTATAATAAAAATCAGAAAAAAGGAGATACCTTGAGTACACACAACATCGGTCTAACTAGTGCCCGGCAGCCCATCTATGGAACCTGGAAGCGCGAGAAAACTTTTCTTCAAGGCTAGAGAATTCTCTAAAACTCACGGGTATATGTTCTGCTGGACAAAGGGTGGCAACATCTTCGTACGTAAAGAGCAAGGAACTCAACAAATCCTGATTAGATCGGAAAGTAATCTGAAAGACTTAGTGATAACCCAGGAAAAGTGACTTTTTAGTTCAGTGAACCGGCTTTTGTTTGTTCTGCCTTTTTTCTTAGTACCCATGCCTGGATTGTTATGCATTATAGATATAATAATTGTTTCCAATTATTTGCCTATAAGTAAGTTAAGTAATCATGATCTACACACACTTTTACACATCATTAAATACAATTTGATCTTATTATGCAATGTGTGCAGAAAGTGTCAAATATTTGGGTGTGCATATAGATGATGGACTAAAATGGGATAAACAACTTGATACACTAACCTCTCGAACACTACGTCTTATTCACATATTCAAATCTCTCAGAGAATCCGCCAGTATTGACACTCTAAAAATGGTGTACTTCACATTATGCCAATCGGTTATTGGATACTGTGTGACTGTATGGGGTGTGACTGTATGGGGTGGGGCAGCAAAGACTTATCTGCTAAGAGCAGAGAGGGCTCAAAGGGCTGTACTTAAAGTTATGCTAAAGAAACCCTACAGATATCCTACAGCGCAACTTTACGCTGATTCCAAAGTGCTGACGGTTCGGCAGCTCTTCATTCTCCAATCTGTCCTGAGGATACATGCCCGCTTACCCCCATCTGATCCAAGTAAGCGTACATATGTTCCCCCAGGTGTACAGTACAAAACCACATTTGCAAGACGTCAATACTATGTCCTAAGTCATCATGTTTTTAAAAGAATACAGAAAGAACTAGACATAATAGACCTAAATAAATTCAATGTCAAATCAAAAACTTCTGACTGGCTCATACGGCAGGACTATATTAAAACAGAGTCTATACTACTATCACCCATTGCTTGACATAATTAACCACTTTAAAAACACCCACAAGATCTCATACTCACACACACATATACACTCACACACATATACACTCACACACATATACACTCACACACATACACAATCACACACATACACAATCACACACATACACACTCCCACACATACATCGGTACACTCTCCTCCCTTGAGGTGTATGTACATACACCTCAACACTCACACATACTTAATAACACTAACACTAATATTAATATGCATTAGTAATGGTAATCGACACACTTTCACTCTTGTAAGTTTCAAGCATGTAAGTTTTCTTTTAGTTTTACTAAATTTAAATTTTGGCCGATCACTGTCTCTTAAGATACAGGTTTCTTCCTAGTTTAAGAGACAGGGTTCATAATTTTTGTGCGCATAGACCTTCTTTTTGTAAATCTAAATCTCCTGTTCACAAGCTATGATTTTACGCTTATTCTATTGTATTGTTTTGTTCTGAACTGTGTCTGTGTGTATTTATTTTGGATAAATAAACCAATTTTTTTTTTTTTTTTTTTTTTTATTTGTTCGCAAGTTCAACAGTAATTATGCTTCATAATCTCGTCCTCATTGTACACTATGTAGTTTGCACTCGTTGCACTACTACGCTATCACATTATTTAAAGATGAAATACTTCATCCTAAAACAAAAAATGTTATCTGTGGTCCACTCGCTGGCGGGCCCGCATGACGTCTGTCAAATCATTGTACTTTTTTGTGCCGCGCGCTAATCATGTTTCCGTTTAAAAACTCCGAAATTTCTTAACGAAATGGGAAACCATTGAAGAAAACGTGGCAAAAAGAAATGGAGGACCTTAACGAACGTCTGCGAGAACTGGAAAATTGAGTGAAGACGCGAAAGCGGAGTCTTCGTCGACATTCGGGTAAGTTTCTCGATATACCTACCAATTTGTCGTTAGTTGAAATAATTTTCCGAAAATTACCTTGCGATCCATACGCACATCAGTCTCTAGAGTTTTCACGAGAGGTTAACCATGAGAACATTAACTGTGCCGTATAACTTACAAGAGAACGACACCACACGAGCTTTCACGAGAGGTTAGCCGATGGTCTATAATAAAATTATGTTCAGTGTTATAAACACGTCCCTGCTGCATCCTTAGGGCTATCACGAGAGGTTAGCCGTGCATTTGGGCCAATGTATCACGAGAGGTTAGCCGTGAATTTGGGCCAATGGTTTATTTGTGAAAACACGTAACACGTCCCCGCTGCATCCCTAGAGCTATCAGCCGCGGATTTTAGCAGTCTGGGACCTTACTCTCATATTCTTTGTAGAAGAGTACGAAGTTCGTCTCTGTGGAAGACACTACAGTCAAGCACGTTCGAGAGGCTGTGTGTCACGTGACTGAAGCTGATGCAGCCAGACTGAATAGCCGTACTCAATGCTGCCAGTTATATGTTTATTTACATATCGGAAAACATTATGTTCTCTTAAAAAATTCCAAAATACTAACAATAATAAATTCTAGATATACGATTACATTCGTTACAGATATTCGTCATTCGATACAGACAGTATACGATTTAAGTTAAATATGTTGTGTTAGTACTTGCTTCATTTCCACTACAATGCAGCCAGAAGGAGACTGAGAGTAAAATGGTATCTATACCCCAACCTCAGGCCTTGCCTTCAAGTGTTAAGAATCTGCTCGGAGGGTGCAGTGGTTAGTTCACCTATGGAACTGCATTGCAGTCTGGCCATACGGTTGTTAAAAGTTATGATTAATAGACTAAGCTGACTGAAGCACCCATAATCTGTGGCATGTTGAACCCACCAAAGTTTGAAAGGGGGGGGGGGGGGGGCAACAGTGAATGAAGGTGGAATCAAATGGGAACAAAGGATCAGGGGGGCAGAATACAGGGGCTGCCATTATGTCCATTGACAAGGTCCTGAACAGTTTAATAGCCTCCCGAGGGAGTGACTACTGTGTGTCATTTATCATGATTGCATCACATGAAGATCCTTAACCCTACCCAATTTTATAAGGATATGAAAGAATTGATGGAGTGGGCACCGATACCTAACAGGTATTTTTAAGTTTCAAGATAAATTCAATGCCACCAAACATTGTCAGATCTAGGATTGTCACTGGCTCAGATACGGAGTGGTGGATTGCAGTATTTCTCTAAAGTTATGCATGGTTTATTGCTACTTATCTAACCACACATTTGTGAATCAAGGGTTATAAACTACCCTTTACTGAGTTTCCAGTTCAAACTTCTAAATAACAACTTCAGTATATTTTTACTAAAATCAGATGGCACTTTAAATAACTATGGTGCCACATACCACTTTAAACTGGTGGACTTAAGGACAGCTATTATGGTTTTTTGCCTATATTTGTTACCCATAAGTAAATATGTTAGAAGATATCTCCAGTTTCTGTTTTAAGATACATAGTAAGAGCCTACATGCCTCGCATTCGGGCTTAGCACAGCACCATGTGTGTTCGCTGGGATCATGGGTTGTCTTTCATAATTATATCCTGACAATATTCTGTGCCTTGCTGATTCATAGGCAAACTGCATAGAAAATGTGTCTACTACTCAAAATGTGTTAAGAAATCTAGGACTTATTATTAATATTGGAAACTGGAAAGGGTGCCCTAGAACCCAGCCAGTATCTAGGTTTCTTGTTGAATCAGTCCAGTTTGCCATTTCACTTAGACACTCCATCCAAAAGGAGATGCAAATAATAGAGTTTGCCTAATTACTAGGTATCTTTGTTGCTACATGCCCAGCTGTAGAGGGCTTTACACCAAGATCATGAAAGGTCACACACAACAGTTAGTAGCCTTAAAGAATAACAATGAAAATAACAAGGCCAGAACTGGTTTATAATTCAAATTTATAATAACATATCGCCTGTATTCCTCAGAGGGCTGGGCAGAGGTGTTCTTATTAAAAAATCCAAATTCAATTATTATCAAATACAATAGAACTAGATTAAAATTCAAAATAAATTATTTGCAAATACAATAGAACTAGAATCAAATCCAAAATCATTTATTTGCAAAGGTTGTCTCACATTTCAACGAACCACAATATAATTAAACAATTTGACTTTTTTCTTGAAATATTCTCTGTTGCTTCTCAAACTGACTGGGCCTGGTATGTTATGATAAAAAGTTCCATATAAATTACCTTGAACTTTTAACAGCAGGTAAGGATCAAAACAATTGGACGTAGTTAAGCAGAAAGGACCCAATCCACACTTTGGCCAAAATTGAGTTAAGTATGCCATCGTACTCCTGAGGGTCAAATCTATCATGTAGTGAAAACCCTATTTTTAAAATGTACACGGAATCTAGTTTTTCTCACTACCCCGACTCAACCCACAGTATGAAGAGCATATACAATGTATTTGCTGAACGAACTCAGTCCACTTGAATTGTTTCCGAGTAATGACATTTCTATGAGTATGTTCTTAAAGTCGATAAACCAGAATAAACTCAAACAGTTTGGATCCTTTCTAAGAATTAGTTTTGATTGGCAATATCTTTTTATCAAATAAGTGAAACGACTCAAACAGGTTGGGTCGTTTCTGTGATATAGGTTTACTGACATAAAATATTTCTTTTTGTTTAGCAGAAACGACTCAAAACACTTGACATATTTCAGCAAAACAGCTTTTGATGAACAGCACATTTAATATCAAATAACCTAAACCGACTCAAGCAGACTGAGTCGTTTGTAGGGAATATATGTAATGACTGATACAAATACTTTTAATTGAATTGAAACGACTTAAAACATTTGTGTTATTTAAGTGATAAAAGTATTAGTAATATTTAGTCAATATTTATTTTATTTGGAAGGACTCAAACTACCTATCTCCTTTTTGTGAATCAGGCCAAGTATTGTAACGAGTTTGAAAACAATTGTCTGAAATAAAATTAATATGTTTTGCATTGTATAAAAATTTTGACTTATATTACTTTCCAGTGATTTTTTTATAGTGGCAACATTTTGTTGGTAAATTACTCTCAAAAACTGGCAACTCTGCCATTTTCTCGCACACTGCCTGGTGAAACGCGTGTTTTGTTTTATTTCTCTTATGTATGTGAAAAAAACAAGTGAATAAGATGCGGCGAGTTGATCGAATTTTGTTTAGTGCCTTGGGACATGGGATTAACAAACAGACTGAGTTTTCAGATGGTAAGTAATGTTTTTTCACTTAACCTCAAAACTATTTTGCTTTTTCGTATATGGATATCTAAGTAAATGGTAATGGCTTTCATTGTGTCGAATTTGTGTGGTTCTGTCAGTTCTAGTTTGATTATCGTGCACCATAGCAACATGTTTGTGAATCAAACCCTCTATTATGGTTTCACTAGCTTTCGCCCGCGGCTTCGCCCGCGTGGAGGTCGGAAATTGTCCTACGGGAAGATTATAAATCATCAATGTGTAAAATGTCATCCAAATCCGTACAGCCGTTTTTGTATAATTGAGTAACAAACATCCAAACACACAAACATACAAACTGTCACATTTATAATATCAGTGGGATTAAGTCTTTATTAAGTTTGAAGTGGGAATATTATAAAGTTTCATCAAAATCCGTTCAGTATTCCGTTCAGTATTCATCCTCACAAACTTTCGCATTTATAATATTAGTAGGCAGGAGCACTCTCGAGGAGATATTTAGGACACTGGCAGCCTCATGGATGACCAAGGGCATTGAAGTCGGTAGTAGGAGGTTGACAAACCTCCGATTTGCCGACGACAGCCCCCACAGCTCTGGAACTATAGACAATGCTTCAAGAACTAAGCACGGCAAGCCTCAGGGTTGGACTCGCGATGAATCGGTCCAAAAACAAAAGCCATGACCAACAGCACTAAGTGTAGTCTCGAGGTAGATAGACAGGAAACACATGTCGATGAGTACATCTACTTGGGCCAGTTAGTTTCTTTCAAAAACAGGTAAGAAAAGGAAATCGATCGCTGCATCGAAAATGCCTGGAAAAGGTACTGGTCTATGAAGACGGTAATGAAAGGCGATCTACCGATCTCCTTGAAGCGAACACTCATCGATATGTGTATTCTGACCGTCCTAACCTACGGTACGCAGACCTGGGCCTAAAGTCTACTAATTTATAAACGTTACAATGGTCTCTCAATGGCGAGTTTTTGACAGTTTTTGTATGGCAAATCTATCAAAAAAATAGTAGATTATAAATTAGTAGACTTAGGCCCCTGGGGCATAAGTCTACTAATTTATAAACGTCTGGTCGCTTACCGAGTCGCAAAAGTTTCTTCTTGGGGTATGCCAAAGAGCAAAGCGCAGCATTCTACGCGTAAAATGAACTGGCAATAATTATCGAAACACTACGCTGCGCCGTAAAACGGGGATTCTTGATGTAGACAAAAAGGCTGCCAAGCTAAAATGGGATTAGGCGGGTCATGTCAGCCACATGCATAGCGACCGCTGGGCAACAGTCTCCACACGGTGGGTGCCTGAGGATGGACGGCGCCGCCGAAGCCGGCCCGGAAGAGGTGGCGAGTCGACCTAGACGCGTACCGCAAGGGTTGGGTCGAGGGGCCCCTGGAAAAGGATGCTTGGAAGTATTTGGGGAGGCCTTTACTGAGCAATGGGATAGTGTAGGCTAATCTATAAATATAAAAATGTCGTGTCACGGTGTTTATGGTCGCACTCCTCCAAAACTGCTCGACCGATTTTTTACGAAAATTGTATGTATATTTGGTAGGTATGAGAATAGGTCGTAAAGAGGTAGGTATGCAGGTAGGGTAGGTAGGTAAGTAGATAGGTAGGGTAGGGTAGGTGGATAGGTAGGGTACGGTAGGTGGATAGGTAGGTGTGCCGTAGATAAGCACTTAGTGCTACCCGTGCGAAGCCGGGGCGGGCAGCTAGTATAAAAATAAAAATAGCAATATTACTGTGAAGTTTCATCAAAATCCGTTCAGTAGTTTTTGCGTGAAAAAGTAAGAAACATCCATTCATCCTCACAAACTTTCGCATTTATAATATTAGTAGGATAATATTAAGTAATTAAAATAAAAACCAATTGCGTAACACACTATAAATCACAATCTGAATGTTTGATGGATATTGCTAATCCATTGCTTCTTAAAATTATGTTCGAGAAATCTGTCAACAACGTCAATAACGCAATTAATTTTGTTGAACGGCCAAAATTAAATTACCCAGTTGATTTAGGACATGTAACACGTCCCTTTGGGATAACTTCCGACATTCACGCGGTCGAAGCCGCGGGCAGAAGCTAGTTAAAGCATAAATTTTAATTTAAAACTAACCGTTATTCTTAAACTAACAGAAAAAGAAAGACTTCTTATATCTAATTAAAATAAAAACTACTCTATATTTCTACTTAAAATACTACCAAAAAATTGTTATTAGACCATGGCGCGTCATTATCTGGCCCGCCGCTCACTCCCGCTTCATTCTTATCGTTGTAACTTTTAAACTATTCTTTCAAATGTTTTAGTGTAAAAGACAAAGTGTATCTACATTAAATACCGAAAGCGATGAAGTTATTAATTTTGATAAGAATTAACTAAATACTCCATAATGTGCAATGTAAAAAAAGTCTCAATTTTAAATGTATTTATGGCTCACTATTTTAGCTATAATGGCTTCCACATAAAAGATAGATATATGCTGTCGCGGACTCTTATTTAGAACTATTTTAGACAAACAATCCCACGATACATTATCTTCATGTAACTCTAACGGTTTAGGCAGCGCACGCCAAGATAGCTCTCAGAGGGCAGATTTTTTTCCGACTTACTTGATACTTATCGTTATATTAAGGCAAAATCAAACAAAATCATTATAATTTGTAGCCTATGTGTTATTCTGATGTATAAGCTATATCACTGTAAACTTTCATCAAAATCCGTTCAGTAGTTTTTGCGTGAAAGAGTAACAAACATCCATCCATCCATCCTCACAAACTTTCGCATTTATAATATTAGTAGGAAGTAGGATTGATGTTTCTAAGTATAGGATTATTAATGACATGGTTGATTCAAGACTGAATAAGAATTCCAGGACTCATAGTACCTAATTAGAGAATTTTAAAGTTACGTAACTAAGTATGTCTTTAACTTAATGGAAGACTGATTTTTAAATAGAAATACATTTATAATGAGACTTGGAATAACATGGTAAGTTATAATGTTCAGTTGGTAAATAATGCTGAACTGGTTACCAACACAACTTTATTCTTTGAACATCTACATAGTGTACAATGAGGACGAGATTATGAAGCATAATTATACAGATCGGACTAACTTACCTAGTGACGTCCGATCCTTAATTATGTGAAGTAATCTCGTCCTCATTGTATCCCAACCCCTCCCAGATAATCAACCTACATATATACCTATGTGTATTGGATTGCCTTATCTAAACCCCTTCTAAAAGTTGTGTTGTGCTGTATGGACTATACGATGCCCGTACCGGTCATCGTGAAGTCCCGTTCATATGCTTTGAAAGAATGATTTGACAGACGTCATGCGGGCCCGCCAGCGAGTGGACCACAGATAACATTTTTTGTTTTAGGATGAAGTATTTCATCTTTAAATAATGTGATAGCGTAGTAGTGCAACGAGTGCAAACTACATAGTGTACAATGAGGACGAGATTACTTCACATAATTAAGGATCGGACGTCTCTAGGTAAGTTAGTCCGACCTGTATAATTATCATTAGCAATATACATAACAACAAATATAACACATCACTATTTACATCAACTACACTCATATTTACCCATAATCTCAACAGCTGTACATTCTATAACGGGATTACCCTCAAAATATATTGTGACACAGTATTTCGTTCGGTTAAAAATCTAAGGTTATCTTTTTCTACTGAGTACCTACTACAGAACAACATTGGGTTATCCATTCGTATACTTTTGTGTGCGTACCTGCAATACTTCTTATTTTGTAGGAATATTTTTGTGTCCAATGTTTTAATACTTCTACCCGTAAATAATGGCCAATCCTGTTGAGGATTTAAATTGTGACTTGGATAACCTTGTAATTGCAAAAACTTTTAAATGTCCACCGGATAAGTGTTCTGACTTTATTAATATATCTGTTACAGGTGTAAACATCCTACATCTAAATATTCGAAGCATTAATAAAAAAATTAATGAACTCTTGGTATTATTATCTCGAATGAAAATTAACTGCGACGTTATTATTTTGACAGAATGTTGGTTGAGTTAGGTTACAAATATTCCAATTTTAGACGGATACAACTCACATTTCACATCCCATATACAAAATCAAAATGATGGGATTGTGGTTTTCACTAAATATAATTTGATCTGTTCTGTTCACGAACCAGACCTTTCATTCGCAAACTCCCTCGTCTGCGAAATTGATAACAAGATAGCACTAGTCGCCGTGTATCGCTCGCCTTCTTTTAATAAAAAAGATCAATTTCAAGGTTTCTTGAATGGTTTGGATAGTGTACTTACTAAACTAAAATCAGTTAAAACTGTTGCTGTAGTGGGGATGTTAACGTTGACATTAAACCATCGAATAATGATGACCGCTCAACCGATTACCTAATTCTAAGTGCATTGAATGGTCTGTTACCGGCTCATCAAGCCCCCACGAGAGCAGCCAACTGTCTCGACCATGTCATCCTTAAATGCGAATTACCTGCGACTACACTAATTTTAGAATCATATATCACGGATCATTTGCCAACTTTGCTACATCTTGAGGATACGAAATGTACCAGTAAACCACAAAAAACTTTTTCACGTGTGGATTACGCTAAGCTGGTTCAGGAGGTTGAAAGTACGGACTTCTCGCGTGTCATGAATGAGGACGATGCGAATGCAGCCGCGAATGAACTGGTCGGTGTTATCCAGGGCTTAATAAATAAATATACATTCGAGGTAAACATTCCTAGAAAAGACAGAAATATGAAGCCATGGATTACACCGGGTCTGTTGCGTTGCATACGTCATCGTGATACACTTCATATGAGCACCAAAAAGTCACCGGATGACTGTAACCTTAGAATTACCTACAATCGTTATCGAAACCATTGTAACATTATTTTACGGAATCTAAAAACCCAGTTTGACAGGCAAGAGTTGGAAAAAGCTAAAACTAATATTAAGACACTGTGGAATAAAATTAAAGACATCACAAACTTCAAAAAAGCCCCCACACCCTCTACGGACTTATTAAAAATTGATCCTGATCCACAAGTATCTGTTGATCTTTGTGTAAGTACTTTGCTGACGTTGGCAAAAACCTCGCGTCTAAAATCACTTGTCCTCCGTCGATGTCCTCCATACCATGCGCACAGCTTTCCAAAAATGTCCCCCTAAACTCACTGGTTCTCCTTGACTGTGACGAATCGGAAGTTAACAACGCCATTTTAAACCTACGTCCAAATTCTGCTACTGGCTGGGATGGCATCTCAACAAATTTACTGAAACTTTGTCGCCATAGTCTCGTCACCCCAATCACGTATATTTTGAATCTGTCAATAGCCACTGGAGTCTTTCCGGAGGCATTTAAAAAGGCTGTCGTGCATCCGATCTATAAGAGTGGGAACAGTGACTGTATGGACAATTATAGACCTATCTCAGTCCTGTCATCTATCTCAAAACTTTTTGAAAAATTAATAAACCTCAGACTTACTCAGTTCCTTAATAAAAATAACATAATTGCACAAAATCAGTATGGTTTCAAAAAAGGAGTATCTACTGAAGACGCAGTACTTGATCTAAGTGAATTCGTTTCAAGAAAGCTTGATGGTAAGTACAAATGCATAGGTCTATTCCTAGACCTTAAAAAGGCGTTTGATACAGTCTCTGTTCCCACCCTCCTTTCGAAACTGGAGGATGTCGGTATACGTGGACTAGCTCACGACTTTTTCAAAAGTTATCTCACTAATCGCAGATTGTGTGTTAGAGTTGGTTCCTACGTTAGTAGTGAGGAGACTACCACTTTCGGAGTCCCGCAAGGTAGTGTGCTGGGGCCGACCTTATTCCAGGTTTATATCAACGAGCTCTGCTGCATACCTCTCATGAACTCTAGTATATTCACCTATGCTGACGATACAGCAATCATAGTCTATGGCTCTGATTGGGAACAGGTTAGAGCTGCTGCTGAATCGTCTCTTGAAACCGTTACTAGCTGGCTGCGGCTAAATCTTCTCACTCTGAACCTGGATAAGACTCTCTACATCCCTTTCAAGCTACATCCAAGTGCGAATCTACCTTTAAACTTCTCCATTAAGGCTCACACTTGTAATGACCAGACGCACTGCCCTTGTCCCTGCATGAGGTAAATAGTCTCAAGTATCTGGGAGTTGTGATTGATGGTGGACTTAATTGGTACTTGCACTTGGATATGATAAGTACTAGAGTTAGAAGAATGATTTATATATTTAAGCTTCTTAGGTCCTCTGCTGACCTCAAAACGACTAGGATGGTTTATATTGCTGTCTGCCAGTCCGTCATCTCCTACTGCATCACAGTATGGGGAGGTGCAGCTAAGACTAGGTTTTTTTTATTTATTTATTCTTCAACAAATTTACATTTGTGTCGAACAATGGTTTTAACAATAGTGATTCTAATAATAAAATAACTAAAATTTAACAATATCGTAAAGTCAGGAAAACAACAAACATTAATTCCACATTGGTCACACTCACAACATTGCAGTCTTAATATTAATCAATTTAATTATAATAATTTAGCTTAATATTAATTCAAAATCAATATAAATTTAATTCAAATAAATGTATGTCAATAAAATTCATTAATATGTAATGTCACCATATGTGTAAACCATAATACCATAATATAAATAACTGCTGTTATATATTGGTGGGAAACTGGGAATGATTCTTTATTATTACTATTATTATTTTATTTATATATTATTATATTATTGAATTACTATTATTATTTTACACAAACTTATTTTATTTTTATTTAAATACATACACACATTACAGTATAAAACTGATTTACATCCGTCACCTCACCACCCTTCAGGTCCAGTTGAAAACCAGCGTCAGGCACTAGTTGTCTGGCATTTTTGCTGAACTGGGCCTTTTTGGCGCAGCCGGGAGGCACACATTCCTGCCAAATCTTGTAGTACAATATATTATGTTTTGTTGTACAATATGTTTTGTTGTGTGCCTTTGTCTGTGCTAAATAAATTTAATTTCTTTCTTTCTTCTTCTTTCTTTCTTTCTAATGTCATGATAGAATGTTGGATATAAATTACGAACACAAAAAACATCATAAAGTCAGGAAAAAAATACCATTACATTCCACATTGGTCACTCTCACAACATAGTTAGTCTCAATCGTAATAATTTAACTTAATATTAATTCAAAAATCAGTATAAATCAATATAAATACAATTCAAAGAAATATATGTCAATAAAATTCATTAATAATATTAGTTAATGTCATGATAGAAAGTTGAATAATATATATTACTTTAAAGTCATTAAAATAATAATTACATTTAGTTTGAACTACTATTATCTTTGAGAAACTCATCAATGCTGTAATAACATTTCTTCAATAACAATGACTTTAATTTTCTCTTGAATTCGTTCGGATTCATAGAGTTTTTAAATTGTACAGGCAATTTATTGAACATATATACTGATTGCACTCTTGAGGCATGTTTAACGACATTAAGCTTAGGCTGTATGAAATTAGGTAGATCCTTTCTTCGCGTTTTTATTCTGATATGTCTCTGTTCTTCTGTCTCAAACTTATTTATATTTTTAATAAAATGACCAAGCAGGACTAGAATGTAGAGACATGGTACTGTAAGAATGTGCAGTTTCTGAAAATGATCCCTACAAGACTCCGTTTGTTAAATGCGAAGCATAGTTCTCAAGGCTCTTTTCTGCATAACGAAAGCAGCATCAATATTGTATTGGTAGCTGTTGCCCCAGAACTTTATGCTATATCTAAGTCTAGACTCTATGAGTGCAAAATAAACCATTCTGAGGTGAGCAATGGTTATTTCATCTCTAAGACTCCTGAGAGCATAGCAAGCACTACTCATAGTGTTAGTGACCACTTCTAATTCCTTCTTCCAATTTAAAACTGCATCTATTTGTACCCCCAAAAATTTAACATTGTCTACAATATCCACTTTATTCCCTAGTAAATGTACTTTGACAGTATCTTTGGTCTTCACGGTCGATTTAAATAATAAACATTGCGTCTTTTTTAGATTTAGTTTTAGATCATTCATAGTGAACCATTTCTCAAGAGCACATAGGATAAAATTAATCTTATTTTCTAAATTTTCCAAATTGTCGCTAGCTATAATAGCGCTTGTGTCATCGGCAAATACTACAAGTTTAGTATCATCTGAAATACTTTTCATGTAAGCTATCAGATCATTTATAAATATTATAAAGAAGACAGGGCCTAGAACTGATCCTTGTGGTACGCCTTTATTTATTATAGCTGTGTCTGATTTGTGTAGTTTTTCATGCCCATCGTCTTGAACTGTTTTAATTTCAACATACTGCGTTCTATTAAGTAAATAGGATCTGAATAAATTCAACACATTTCCCCTAATACCATAGAAATCTAGCTTATTCAGAAGAATACAATGTTCCACTGTATCGAACGCAGCACTAAGGTCGAGGAAGAGTCCTGCTACTTTTAGTTTAGCATTGAGCTTACCCACCACATCATCAATCAACATGTCAATAGCATCTATTGTTCCTACATTATTCTGATAACCAAATTGTTGGTCGGTTATAATTTTGTGTTTATTCAAATGACAAACAAGCCTCACCTTCATAATTTTTTCAAATATTTTAGAACATACCAGCAATAAAGAGATAGGCCTATAATTCCCTGGATCTGTTTTAGAGCCTTTCTTATGTATAGGTAGTACTTTAGCTAATTTAAATTGCTCAGGAAAAACACCTTTATTTACATATTTGTTTATTGAATCGGCCAAAGGGCTAGCTAATACATCAATGTTGTCTTTTATGATAGTCATAGGAATTTCATCATGGCCAAAAGACTTTTTACTATCCATAGTCTTAACTAGTTTGAAAACTTCAATAGGTGTAACGGGTTCAAAGACCATATCCTCCTCTACTCTTATCCCATGATTTTGTAGATACTCTTTTGCTGTATTAATGTCACTCATGATAAGATTAGAATTGTTACAGAACTTTTCCAATAGAACATTAGTAACTTCTGAGGGATTATGAACTATTTTATTAATATCCATAAGTATCAAATTGTCATTTACATGATTTTTAGGGTTCCTCTTACTATTTACAATTTTCCAAATAACTTTACCAGAATTCTGAGCTAGATTTATTTCCGTTCTTACTACTAGTCGTTTTGCTTGTCGTACTACTTTCCTATATACCCTAAAATAATTACTACGATATTTTACTATTGAATCATCACAATTATCTTTGTCAATAAAATTTAGAAACCGTTTCATTTTACTAGCGACTCTTATTCCTGTAGTTAACCATTTAGATTTGTTACTGTTTCTTATATTTATTTTTATTTTCTTTTTATTAAATGTGTTAGAATGTAGTTCACTGAGTTTGTCAATAAATGTAGTTGCGCACCAGTTTTCTTGTGACAACTTTTGCCTAAAACAAGACCTGTTCCGTTCATTATATAATCTTCTTTCAATGTACATACAACTTTGGTCTTTCCTAAAAGCCACTTTTTCCAGCAATAATGTACAAAAAAGGCCTGCATGCCCATCAGATAGACCATTATGGTCCGTGTCTATACTTTTAATTATTGTCTCATCAATGTTAGTCAATATATTATCTATACACGAACTTGAATTATTGCCTCGAAATGTATCTGAGTAAATTAAATGTCGAAAATTGTAACATGTCAGGAGTGATAGAAAAGAATGTCGTTTTGAGTCATCTTTTGATAAATTAATATTAAAATCACCACAAATTATACACTGTTTATTGATGAAATGTTGCAACAGCTGTTCAAGTCTCTGCATAAAACTATCTATATTACTATTCTCAGGAATTCTGTAGCAGCAAATAATATAAGTATTTGTCTCTAAATCCCTTACACCACAAACTTCAAAACAGTTAATTTTATAAAGTTGTTTACAAATTTGTAGATCTTCAACTTTCTTGTCATTTAATGTCAAGATCAAAGTACCTCCACGTTTTTTATTTAATCTAGTGTTATAGGAACTCAAATTATAATTAATTAAACTAAACTGTGCTGCTAATGATTGATTTAAAAAATGTTCACTAATACAGATAAAATCTATTTCTTTGTTCAATTCACACAAATATATTTCAAGGTCATCCTTCTTGCTGTTTATTCCACATAGATTTTGGTGGTAGATAGTCAATGTTTTATGTGTATCGCTTGCACAGTCCTCCCGAGATAATACAATTTGTTTATTATATGAATGACTACTCACGAAAAAAATTCAATGAACTATCTTGTTCAGAAACACTTTCCAAATTTGTTCGTTCAATAGCGGTGGTATTAATTAGATCAATATATATATTATCTAAAATAGTCTTATAAATATTTTTGATTCCATTTATATTAATTTTCCCTGTTTTATTTGAGAACATGTCGAACGTGAGCTTTTGGTTTGAATCAAAAAAATAAGCATATTTATTATTTTGCAATTCTAGACTTAATAGGTTATTAAATATTTCTATTTTATAATTATGAATAAGAGCCCCGCAAATGTATGTGGGAGTACATAATATTACATTTGTGTGGATGTGCTAAAGATTCCCGTATTGTTTGCATCAACCCAATGTAGTCATTTGTGCCCCTAACATCTTCTTCTCCTAACATGATGACACAGTAGTCATTCATGTTATACCCCAACAATTTGATATCAATATCCTGCAGTAATCGTTTTATACTACAATTTGGCAGAAAATAGCGACAGTAATTGAATTGATGGGCAAATGTGTGTTCTACAGCTTGCAAAGTGCCATACGAGTTACTGTTGGTGAGGATGCATAATTTGGTCTTCGTGCATTTGGATATTTCTATAGAAGTCGTATTATTGTATTGAGTTGAGGAATCACTAATATTTTTTGCTCGCTCCAAAGCATTTATTTGCTTATTCAGACATATTATCTCGCTTTTCGCTTGTAATAGTTGTTGGGCTAAATCTGCCATTTGTTTTTCCAGTGCTTGGGTTCTAGTAGTGTCGTGCCCAGGAGATGGTGTAGGTGGTTCAGTCGAGTTATTACTTTTCTCCTTCGGACAGTCGTTAGTAGGACTATGACAAAAATTGTCCGTTAGTCTGCGTTTCACACTATTTTTCCTATTCGATGAGATATGTTTTTTAGTCAGTGTTCGTTTATTTAGAGCTGACGCTGGACTGCTGCAAATTTGTTTCAATATAATAATTTCTTGTGATAGCCGACTTATTTGATTTTTCAGGTCTACGTTTTCAATTATAAGGTTGTCCATTTCGTTTTGTGTAGTTTCAAGGTTTGACTTTAGAGCTGTAATTTCAGACCTCATTTCTTCCACACAACCTGAGAACATAGTTGTAGATAAGCCCAGGCTTTGTCCTAGTTTATCGCTTGACCGTGAACAATCTAAGGAGTCAGAGATATCCAGAATTTCTAGTGATTGGGATAACGGTTTTTTCCTCAAAGTAATATTCGGATCACCTGCCATTGTTCTTATAAAAAATAAAAACAAAAAGTGGAAAGACTTAGCCGGGGCTCGATCCGATAACCACGGGTGCACAGAATCGTAGAGCTGCTACATAAACCGCTACGCCAACTATACTTTACTGATAGTGTTGAAATTTATGATCAGTACGCGCTGAGCGATGGCTAGTGCGCAGGCGACGACGGGGGCAGTGGCGGTTAGCGCGGGAGGTATCGAGCGCTCCGCGGGTTGTCGTAGGTCAGGGATTGAGTCCGTTATCACACTATTCAAATTTTTAGTTTTTTTCCACAGTTTTAATTTTGAAATTACTCTGTATATCTTAAGCCGATTATTACAAAAACTACACTGTTCAAATAGGTCACTTCACTGGCTTTCAGATAACAGTATATTATTGTTACAATATTCACTTTTTACCACTTGACTTATTTAAAAACTGAGGAGCAAAAATAACAACAACGTTCCGTCTTTACTTCGTGACTCTGATGTCTCTGATGTCTCTGGTTTCTCAAGGTGGAGCGAGCACAAAGAGCAGTCCTTAAGGTGATGCTTAAGAAGCACTTCAAGTATCCTACTTCACAATTATACAAAGATGCAAAAGTACTTACTGTGAGGCAGCTGTTTGTGCTTCGATCCGTTCTGAAAAAACACTCCAAGGTCCCCCTACCTGACCCAACACGCCGTAGGAAAAAGCCTCATTGACTCACGGAAACCCACAGGACCGCATTTGCTAGACGCCAGCATTATGTTCTGAGCTCACACTTGTACTCAAAAATTAATAATAAAATAAATATAATTGAATTGGATGGTTACAGGGTAAAAGCTAAAATTGAGGAGTGGATAATTGATCCAGAGTATGAGGCTGTTGAAGATTTGCTTACCTGGATCTGTTGACCCTATAACATTGTTTCACAGCTACACTCACCGCTTCCCACACATGCACGTAATTCTTATTACACTACACCACATTACACACGCACACATGACACACCCACCAAACACAAACAACATACATAAATACATACATCACCAACCACTAAAACACAATAACATTTATATAACGTTTTCTTTTTCTTTTCTTTAACAATTTCTGACAATCCTTTGACAATAATTCTGTATAAATATATATGAATAACATGTATGCTCACAATAATCGCTCGACCTTATTGTTACGCGAAGACACTGCCGCCCAAGATACAGGTTTTCCTAGTTTGGGGGGCAGGGTACCTATTCTTCTGGGACTTTCGACCTCACTACCTACCTTTTGTATCGAATCTGTGTATTAACATCTAATCAAATTTGACCACACTTATTGTCAAGGTTTATATTTTTTGTGAATAAAGAATTTATTTATTTATTTATTATTATTTATTTATATTAGTAAAGAAATGTACAAATTCTTGAGCTACTTCTAAGTTAGAGCTGATGGCACCACGTGAAGTCTCCAATGCGTAATCACTGTTTCGTATTTTTTTCCTATTAGTTTCACTATTAATAACTTTCCAAACGTTTTTATTTTATTTTCTGCTGATTTAATCTTGTTGCTAATGTACAGGGCTTTAGCTATCTTGCAGGTATTTCTAAAAATTTTGGAATATGTAGTAACATACTTGTTGAAAGTTTCTGTGTTAATGTAAGGCTTAAGGCCATACAGCTCGAACAGTCTTTCCCTACTTATCCTAATACCTCTAGTTGCCCAATCACTAAATATAAAATTAGGGCAAATATTTTTTGTTTTCGTTTCAAAAGTTTTATTGAATTCAGTGTGCACTACTGAAAAGAAATCCTCATACAATTTATTTGCATCGTGCATATTATGGTCCACAACATTTAACTTATTATTTAGGGTTCTATTGAATCTAGTTAATTTGCCAGTTGTTATTGGTCTAAATTGTATTTGCACTTTTTGCAAAGGTATTTTATACTTAAAAGTTACAGTTTGTCCGCTATGATCAGACGGCAAATAATTTACGATAGCTTTAGAAAAAGAATCACAATCGCAGAAGACATTATCGATACAAGTAGCAGAAGTTGGAGTTACTCTAGTCGGTTCTGTAAAAATATTAGATAAATTGAACGATTTAAAAAGGCCTAATAATCTACTGGTATTTAAATTATCTTCCAGAATATTAGTATTAAAATCACCACAAATAATTGCGGCTTTCTTACCGGATGCAAGTTTCGCTAGGACATCTTCCATTATTGACTCAAATAAAGAAAAGTTCTGATAATTAGGGGGTCTGTACACGCACACTACCACATGCTTATCCAGCTCAACACAGGACAGTTCGATGCAATGTTCAACTGATAAACCAACTATGTCGTTACGTTGCTTAGTTTTTAAACAATTTTTTATCAAGATTAGAGAACCTCCACGTAGCATAGATTTACGGTTAAAACAACTGCCCATACTATAGTTCTCAAAGTTAATTAGCATTTGGTAATCCTTTAACCAATGTTCAGTAAAACAAACAATGTCAAACTTTGTTTTTTCTAAAAACATTTCAATTTCTAATAATTTGGAAGAAATACCTTGAATATTTTGATGAAATAATTTGAAGGCATTCTGCTGATCTCCTTTTTGGTAATTACTTATTTTAGAGCCAGAAGAAACCTTGTTGAAGTTAGGTATAAGAATATTCTTACTGGTAACTTCTGTTGTCTTACAAACTAGTTTAAATGACTATCCGGAGTTGACCCCAAGACCTCAATGTCATCACCAGGCAGTGAGCTCATAGTGAGTGATGGTAATGGAACCTCCTTCGTACAATCTGTATACATACTTATAGCATTTGAGCTACATTT
The DNA here is from genome assembly GCA_914767815.1 of Eupsilia transversa. Lineage (NCBI taxonomy): Eukaryota > Metazoa > Arthropoda > Insecta > Lepidoptera > Noctuidae > Eupsilia > Eupsilia transversa. Next base: position 8,216,030 of record OU611873.1, on the reverse strand, counting down.
ATTCTGGTTCACCACCTTATTATTAGTAATATTACTAACCATTGTGGTGTTAATAACACAAGACTTCGACATACTACTTATGTCTGAGTTTATATAAAATGATAATAGCCTTGCTATTATGTGTCTAAAACTAACAGGCAGATACACAGTATCCCTAGTCGATTTTAAATGTTCAACAAAAATGTTGGTGTCAAGAAATATAAACTTGTCACTATAATGACTAACTAAGAAATGCATATGCTTATTAAGCATATGAATATAATTGTTTTGTCTATTTGTCAATCTTTCAAAATATGGGAAAGCACACAATATTATTTTACTACAATTTAACTTCAACAACTCCGCTACACAGTCAGTGATTTCATCTTTTTTTACTTTAAAACTATTACCTATGAATACAGTAATGTTAGTTTTCGGATTATATACATTTCCTGTGACTGATGCCATTATTTGTTTGTAGGTTGACCCTGGCACACAATAATTTTGAGTAGAATAACACAGGTTGTTACTAATTAATTTACCTAAACCTCTTCCTATACTATCTGAGAACAGAACTGAATGATAACAGTCATGACTACTGAAAGATGGAGAACTACCAATCTCAGGCTTCAACGAATCTTGGCTGAGGATACAGTCTTGAGACAAATTCTCAGTCTGGGACGGGTCCTCCGTTACCTCAGGCTGGACAGCATCAGGGTTTGGAACCTTCTGACAAATACACTGACACATAACTAGCTCATTTGCAGCAAGAATATGTTCTTTAATTTGGTTCTTTGAACCCACATATTTAATGTAAAGGGAACTAAGTCTGTCCTCCAGTACCTGTATGTCATGCTGCAAGCGCTGTGTATCAATTTCATAAATTTTTCTGCTGTCTTCTAATTTGATTTCATAATTTTTTAATTTATTGATTAAAGCAACACGTTCTTTCCTCTGTGGAATATTTTTGGAAAAGTGTTTTTGTTGTTTCTTAATTCTATTACATTTTTTAATAATTCTATTTAGTCTTGCATATTTTTTAATTTTCTTATGACTAACTTTATAACTGTAATTCTGTTTCAGCAAGGAATCTTCAGTAAGGTCAATAGTTACTATGGAATGAGGGTTACAATTAGTATTTAATAATTCATTATACAAGTGGTTAGTTTCTTGAACCTGAGTACATTCTATTTCTTTCTCTAAGATGATAATACGACTATTAGCATGAGTTAATTCGTCTTCAAGGTCCCTAACTTTGCTTAAAGCCTCCTCAAACAAGTTACTACAGTTACTGAAACCATCCGTGAGCACCTTCAGTTGATCGCGTTCATCAACAACATTCAGATATTGCTGATGTAGGTCTACTAGCTCCCGTTTAAGGCTTGAGTTTTTGTTGACTATCTTCTTAACTTCCTCCTCACTTTCATCATTCTCTTGTAATAATTGATTACATTGGAGTTGCGATGCTTCAAGTTTTTGGAGGGCCGTTCTCAATTTAAGCTCCATATCCTGAGCAGTAGCCTTACGGGTCATCACAGGCATGGTTTCAGGATTTGTTACTGAAATTAGAATAAAGAAACGGTGAGAAGAAGTAGGACGGACAAATAAAATAAAGGTGGAAATGAAAGGGAAAATGGGAGAAGTTAGCGTTGTTCAGTGGTGAAATAAGGTAGGCTACTGAATTGGCTTGAAGAGCTATTATCAAAGCTATATTATCAAATTGAATGTAAAATTTTGATGCCTTTGGATTTTACTTTTCCTTATGTGGGTAGGTTGCTTAGTTTTCTATTTGTTTGATTAAAGTTATTAAGTACTTATAACGATATTGCAATAAAAAAAAAAAACGATCTTGAACGTTTTTAGAGTTATAATATTATAATAAAGATTAGAATAAGACTAACGGAATCTTCGCTAAGTATCGTTTCCTACCATGTAAGTAATGCGATTTAGACCCAATACAGAGTGCTAAATCACCGAACTATTTATGTTAAGACTTAAGAGGGTTTATTCTGAAAGTTGGCAACGTCGCAAATAGATGTCAAATATATCGCTGTTTTGATTAATTTGATAATATTTCTGTATGGAAATAAAAAATGTGGCTAACTAGCGAACTAGAATATTGATTATGAAATGCAATAATTAATATCGTAACACCGAATAGTTAGTTTTAGATGTAAAAAAAGTATTTGGTAACTTTCCAAATGCCTTTTTTTCACCTAAAACGGGTACAACATCAAATTCAATGTTATAATTGCAATTCATTATTAATATTCTAGTCAATTGGTTAGCCACATTTCTTATTTCCATACAGTATTATTTCCAAATTAATCGAAACAGGTAAATATTTGACAGCTATTTACGACGTTGCCAACTTTTAGGGTGCACCCTCTGGACTTAACAGAGTTAAAGTGACTATTGTGTGTTATTATAAAGTAAAAGTAAAGCAATACTCCCCGTTAAAAATCCGTAGTTCGAACGTCAGCTGTTGCTTTTAGGTTACCGGTGTGTAAGCAAACACTATTTTATCTTGATAGATTTTCAGGAAAACAATAATCCTGAGTATTTATGTAGTTATATTACGTTTACACATAAAATTAGAACTTAATTTAACTTAATTACTAATTAAAATTAATTTTAAAATACGGAACAAAAAAAAAAAAAAAAAAAGCGAAGGCGAGCGGTCTGATGAGCAGTTGAAGTTGCATTGTATAGAAATATGGGAAAATTTAAGGGGAACAGATATAGATAAATGCTTCAATATATGAATTAAAATCTAAAATAATTATAATTATATTATAAAATTTATATTATAATAATTATATTATAATGGGGGGTTATTATTATTATAGTGTGGGTTATACGTTTTTTCGACTGTAATCAAACTACTTTTTGTAAATCAATGCTGTAACGTATAACTGTTTTTTGTCCCAAACAAATAAAATAAAATAAATAATAATTATAATAAAATAATTATTATAATTATATTGTGTCATATCCGTAATAAGGATTATTTTGAGGTTTAGTTTCAATATTCTTTTCGTAATGAAAATGAACACTTAAGCTATAACCTCAATAAGTCCTATTAAATACGATTTGTTAACTATTCGTTACACGAACGTGAGGTCTCAAACTTACTCGTAGTAAAATAAAAGTAGTAATACTGAGTAATTTATTTGTATTGTGACAACGATTCCGCATTTGTTATATTTACGTGGGTAGATTTGCGTAGATTTGCGAGTTGGTTTGTTACATTACCCACACACAAAAGTAATTAAAGGACATTATTATTTATTATTAAGATACAATATAAATATTAAGCCTGATTGTCAAGGTTCACGGTACTTTATCTCAATAAATTGTTATTTATGGGAAAATAAACTATTTTAATTCTAGAAGTTTATTTATTTAAACTTCATAAAATGATAACGAATAAACATTTTGTAATCACTTATTAAACATTTTTATTCTTAACCCCTTATTTCAATAACAAATTAAGTAATAATAAAATAAGTTATTAATTAATAATCTTGTTTATTAATTTATTGAATAATAAAAGAACAGATGAAGATGATTGTTTAAAAGAAAAATAAAAGTTTGATTTGAACCCAGACCTATGTGTTTCACGATACATGTCGATACGCTACCAGCTATCGGAACTTGATACCAATGTGTGAATTTTTAGCACTAGTATGAACCGACCAAGGTCACGAGTAATTACGTACTGTGCGAAAAAGTGATGGTATGCTTTTTGTTTCATTCGACGCCATTGTGAGAGTTCTGAGGTGTATTCTGTGTTGATACATCATTTACACACACAGATATAGGTTCGGCCTGTCGGTCGTTCACAGCAATACAATCCTAAGTGTGATAATGCACTTATGACCGCTTACTGTACACACACATCTGTTGCGCGGCGTGCTTCTAGGTTAATATAGACGCGCTACGCAACTAAACACAGACAACCTATTCTAAACATGCATTTATATCAAGTGTGTCACCGCGGCGCGGGCGTGCCAGCGACGCACACGGACACCGGGCGGTGTTACACTACACAACAAACCGCTCACACATTCACGACAGTCACCCTCTCAATCCATAAATGGCTACCTCTGTAAGCGGGGCGAGGGGTGACTACATACCTATCCGTGGGCGCGCCGAGTCGACATTTCCCATGCTGGTCGTCCTCTGCTGGGCCGGGGGTCTCATCTGGCAGGGACAGACCGCCGAAGTGTCGTGAAGCAAGCGGCGTCACTATAGACGTCGCGACGCGCCTACGGAAAAACACATAGCAACCACTCACATGGGCGCATTAAATTAAATTAACTCGCTCAACTACCATCCGCCGTGTTAGGCGACTATATATCGAGGGGCCTGTAGTAGCAGGCCACCGTATAGCTTCCGCAGGCGAGGAGCGATGCTCCGACCCCGCTGGCCGCACCCCCTGACGGGGGTGTAGCGACATCCAACTGGATTTGTCAGTTCGGCTCGCACGGACACGCTTCCTTTGGAACGTATTTCGGGCAGTCTAACGCACTCTGGCTTGCACGGTCGGCATCCATCTCGGAACCGATACCGGGCGGTCATATTTTAACATTGTCATCGTATTTCGTAGTACTTAGTTTAGTTTTGCTAAAAGTTTGTCAAAGTTTTTCAAGTTCAGTCAAGTATTCATAGTATTTCTTAAAAGTTCAGTCAAGTATTCGTAGTATTTAAAGTATAGTTTTGTTACAGTATTCATAGTATTTACAGTGTGTTAAAGTGTTGTTTCAAGAGCAATAAATAATCTTTGATAAAATTGGTTTACGAGTGGTTTCGTTGGACTAATCCTTATAATTTAAGTTTTCAACTTTAAATTGAACTACTAGGATTTTTGATCAAAAGTTGGAAATTTCAGTCATAATTTACCGAACGTAAATTTTTCACTTTAGACCAACATTTTCATACCTTTCGTCACAGTTACGACCCTGATTATTTTATGCATAAAAGTAGTACTCATGAAGATTCAGTTGCAAAAAAAAAATCTCGTAAAAGTCTTTTTAAATTGGTCAAATCCAAAAATTCACAAAAATTCAGAAAAAAAATCATAACTCGAAAACGCGGAAAAAAAATCGCGGAACATACATGGGGATGATTCGGATACTTCACGATACGAGAGAACTAAATTTTATTTTTGGACGTCAACCATCCGGCCATCCTGTCTAAAACATAGTGCATATACAATAAAATTTGTTAAAAAGTGCATAAAATCGTTCTATCAAATCTCACTATAAATTCGTTAAGATACCAAGAACATTATCATTATTCAAGTGCAAAATATTAGTGTAGCGTTTGTACGAAAAAACTGGAACTTGAATTACATCAAAACAGTGCGTAATCCAAAAGCATCAGAAACGATAACCTCAAAAGTGCTAAATAATCATAATAAATCTCCGTTCCTAAATCATCGATCAAAGTATATGGCAGCGCCATCTATTATGATCCACCAGAACTTTCTAGCCAGTTCCTAGTTCGACGCGCACTAACCCAAGAAGTACTTACCTGTTCTCAAAGAGGGCGCTAAACGAACTATAAGCAAATACCAATGAAATAAAAAATATGTTAATTAGCATGCAGCAAGATATCAAGCAGCAAAAACAAGACATGCTTGAGATGAAAGAAGATATTAAAGGTACAATAATCAACAGCCTCAACGAGAAGTTCAATAACCTAGAACTGAAAAATGAGCTTTTGGAGAAAAAAATAGAAGAGCAATCAAATAAAATTAACAACCTAGAAAGACAGCGTAGAAGCAGAAATCTGATCTTTTTTGGCGTAGAAGAGATGGAAAAGTCGTACGATGAACTGGAAAAAATGGTAATAAATATAATAAATACATACATAAAAGTTTCATGCGACACTTACAAAATAGAAGCTGTTAGAAGGGTGGGTAAAAAGGGTGAAAAAGTCCGACCGATAGCAATAACATTCAACACTTTAGGTTTCAAATTAAAAATACAAAAAAATAAACAAAACCTTCAATATCTGAAAGAGTGTGCGTACTGGAAATGAAATGAAATGAAATGAAATGAAATTGTTTATTCTGTAAATAGGATATCGGAATCACTTTTACACGTCATATAAAAAATATTAGAGCTAAGCTAGATGAGGTCGGCGTTTCCTATCTGACTACTCTGAGAAGAAAGGCCGAAACAAACTCAGAGATCACAGTCTCTTTTAAAGTCCAGACATTTTATTAGTTAGATCATATGAAGACGATGTAGATTAGTGTCTGAAATGGTCTTTTGAGGAAAGAACCACACAGATTTGAGTGGACCTGTCCAGTCAGTGCAAGCAATTGTCAGTAATCGCGGAGCTCAACTCAGAACTTAAGGAGCTCAGCGACTCGACGCACAATACCAAAGAAAGGGTATTTGCGTAGGCTGCATAAAATACTCAAACTGCCAGAACATCATTAACACTAACTGTGCAATAAACAAAAAAGAAAAAAAAGTGATCCACATAGTCCTCACATTCACAATAATTAATTTAAAAAAATATATATAAATAATACTTGACAAAGTAATCATGTCATTTTGTTGTAGTATTCAACAATGTCAATGTGTATAAAAAAACTGGTATTTTTTCTCATGAGTTTACATAATAATTAAAATGTCAAGTTTTTATGGTTTTATCACAAGTTTTAGCAGAGCGAGCAGCTCAATCCCAAGCTTTTTTGTCTTCTAAATAATCAGAAATTTTATAGTACCCTTTTCTACAAAGTTTGGTTTTGATACAGTTTTTAAAACGTTTAATGGGTAAGTTTCGAATGTCAATGGGAAGTTTGTTGTAAAAGCGTATACATTGACCAATGAACGAATTGCCTACTCTGTGGAGGCGAGTTCGATGTACGGCAAGATTGTGTTTATTCCTGGTATTCAAACTATGAATATCGGACATTTTCTTAAAATTTGAAATATTTTTGTGTACATACAATAGGTTTTCGAATATATACTGTGAGGCTACAGTCAGAATATCTATTTCTTTGAACTTTTCTCGAAGGGATTAAAATGGAAAACCTGTGTTTTGCAGTAATTCAAGCGCACGCCCCCCACTGAAAACTCATCACAGGAAGAAATAGACAATTTTTACGAGGACTTAGCGAAAGCTCACGATACCACACCTACTGAGTACGTATTTTGGCTTCTTACTCTTGACTACGAAGAAACGGAAAAATATTTTATTGATTAAAATGAACTCACCCTCACACACTCACACACACCCCTACACTCCACATCCACACACTACCTTCACACTATGTTTTAATTTTTAAAGTACCTACTATCTGTTCTAATTTCTGCATGCTCAAAATTTTTGTAATATCTAGTAAGATCTTAGTTGGTATAAAAACATAATGTTATGAATTGGGAGAAGGCGCTGAAATCTGACATACAGGTTTTTACCTAGTTTGGGTTTCAGGGTCTTCATTGTTTGTGTAACACTAATTTATTTCAATAAAGATTTTATTTATTTATATATTTATTTTCTACTAGCTGCTGCCCGCGGTTTCGCCCGCGTGAGTGTCGGAAATTACCCCATACATCCCCATGGGTTTTAAGTATAAATATTGAGTTTCGAGTTAATCGGACAGCGCGTTAAAATTCTTCCATACAAACACTGATACCCCCCAAGCCCCTTTGGGGGGTAATTTAGAAAAACAAAAAACTACAAACTTTATAATTTATTTAGATAACTATTCGTGCGAAGTTTCATGTTTATTACCTCAAGGAATAAGATTTTCATACAAACTTTCATCCCTTATTTTAGCCCCTTAGGGGTTGAATTTCGAAAAATCCTGATACACGTTATTCTTAATTTTTGGATTTAAGTATAGATATTGAGTTTCGAGTTAATCGGACAGCGCGTTAAAATTCTTCCATACAAACTTTGACACCCCCCAACCGTAGGATAGGATACTTTTCCGGGATAAAAAGTACCCAGTGTGGTGCCCAGGATATTAAAGAATAATTATACCAAGTTTCATCGTAATCGAACTGGTAGTTTTTGCGTGATGCCTGAACAAACAGACAGACAGACAAAAAATTTTTTAATCAAATTTTTGGGTTCAGTGTCGGTCTAGTAACACCCCCTGCCATTTATTTTTTTGATATTTTCAATGTACAGAATTTTCACTTCTACAGATTTATTATAAGTAATAGATATAGATAGGCGATTTTAATGCTCAAATCGGAATTCCAGAAAAGTACGAAAGTTCCGCTACAGGAGAGTATGGTTACGGCATCAGAAGCGCTCGAGGCACGAGACTAATTCAATACGCGCAAGAGTACAAACTAAAAATTATAAATACAATGTTCAAACTAAAATCAAAGAACCGCTGGACATGGATCTCTCCAGATAAAAACACAAGAAATGAAATTGATTACATCATGACCACGAAGCACCACATGATCTCCAAATATAAAGTACTACCATCCTTCTCTTTTGGATCGGACCACAGACTACTAAGAGCAACAATACACCTAAATCCAACAAAGAAAAGTAGGCGAAATTTCTCTAATACATCCACCAAGCTAAAAACTCTAGCGGAGCAGGAAACGTACCTTACGAACCTCTACAGCTTTATACCAGAACTTACAAAGAATCAAAACAACTATAACGTGGAGGAGTACTACCAACAAATCACGCACTACATCAAGATAAGTCTAAAAAATATTAAAGGAACACATAAGAACAAAATCCTATCCGCGAAAGCGCTAGAACTCATGAAAGAAAGAAGCGAGCTACAAAATAAGCCCAAATTAAGCGTGGCTGACAAAGAAAAACTAAAAACTTTGTATGAACTTACCAATAAAGAAATAAAAAGGTGCTACGTTACCTACAGAACAACAACTATACAAAGACATCTCAATAATACTAGATCTGCCAAAAAAGCTTATAAAGAGCTAAATCAAGCCAAAACATGGGTTCCTTTTCTCAAGTCTGGCAACAAGAAATGCAATTCTCGCACAGAAATCATAAATGCCGCTACTGACTTCTACGCTAATCTATACAGACAACCAGACACACATGATCAAAACATGGTTTCTTATAGCTACACAGATGCCTCTCCAACACACCAGTTTACAGAAAATGAAATATTGAAACGAATAACGAGACCTAAGCCAGAAAAAAGCCCAGGACCGGATGGAATCACCAGTGAATCCTCCTCCTCCCGGACCCCTGAGGAGTTCAGACGCTTTTAACGAGACAGTATTTATTAGTTTTTATTCATAATTTTTATTCCAATTAAATAAGTTCATAAAAATAGGAGTGCATAAAATCAAGGAGCCTACTCAAAATCGGTCGCTCAGTTACTCTTCTGTAGTGACTCACCGCCTGACCTGTGACTGCTCCGCCCCATCCATCACCGCCCACTGCTGCTTGTCTCCCGGCAAAAGGGGCGTAACGAGGACCAACAAATTAACAGCGCTAGGGGGAGGTACGTAAACTTGCTCCTGGTACTTACTGCGCTACTACTAAGTACGGGTTACAATTACTAATTGGTTGCCATCTACCTCCGCGTTCCGCTGCTATCCTAGTACTCATCAATAACATTTAAATAACCAAAATGCCTTTGAAGCGCACGCCACCGAAGCAGCAAATTGTAACGGAGACGGATTCTGAAAGCGTCGATGGTACTGCTTCTGACCTGCAAGGCACCGTAAACCGGACCAACATTAATACGGGGCGACTGAAGAGAAAGCGTGAAAATGATTTAAGTTCGTTCATGGAAGAAGTCCGCGATATGTTCTCAAAATTTGCTGCGGAACAAAGAACCAGACTACACAGACACTTTAGAGTCGTCTTTGTCGGAAATTAAAATGCAAAACGAAACGATTAACTTATCGATGTCGACTTTATCTGCTAAATATGATGAGTTGCAATTAGAATTAGAAAGTTTTAGACAGGAACGAAAGGAACACTTATCCTACATAAAATTACTGGAAAATAAGTTGGAAAATCTTGAAAAACAGTCATGCATGCAAGCTAGAGATCAGAAATGTTCCTAAATTTCAAAATGAGACCAAAGAATTATTGTGCAACACCGTTAAAAAAATAGGTACCACATTAAACTTGCAATTGGAAACAGCAGATATAAGAGATGTTTATCGTCCTTTTGGTAAACCTGGCGTCAATAAACCCATAGTCGTCAAATTTACCTCAGTTCTCACTAAGGAAAACTTAATTAGTAAGCTGAAAAAACTCACACAATAGGAGAAAACCGATAAATTAAATACCCGTTTATTTGGCCAAGAAAACAGGGAAACCACACATTAACCAATTTACATTTCGGAATGTCTTACCCCTAAGGGAAGGCGACTATTTTTCCTCGCGAGAGATTTTGCTAGTTCGAATCACTACAAGTATTGCTGGACATCGTACGGCAAAATTTATTTACGAAAAAAAGGAAGGAATGGCACACGTCCACATTGAAGAGGAGGCCGATCTTACTAAGCTGAAGGTAACAGTATGACTATTATTGGGAATGTGTAATTTTACTGTAACTCTGTATAATGTTAATCTTCTTTTCTCACCCATTTTATGTAGTTTTGTGTTGCATGCTATTTTAGTTGCTATTGTTATTTTAAAATTATATTGTTGTACTAGCTTTCGCCCGCGGCTTCGCCCGCGTGGAGGTCGGAAATTGTCCTACGGGAAGATTATAAATCATCAATGTGTAAAATGTCATCCAAATCCGTACAGCCGTTTTTGTATAATTGAGTAACAAACATCCAAACACACAAACATACAAACTGTCACATTTATAATATCAGTGGGATTAAGTCTTTATTAAGTTTGAAGTGGGAATATTATAAAGTTTCATCAAAATCCGTTCAGTATTCCGTTCAGTATTCATCCTCACAAACTTTCGCATTTATAATATTAGTAGGCAGGAGCACTCTCGAGGAGATATTTAGGACACTGGCAGCCTCATGGATGACCAAGGGCATTGAAGTCGGTAGTAGGAGGTTGACAAACCTCCGATTTGCCGACGACAGCCCCCACAGCTCTGGAACTATAGACAATGCTTCAAGAACTAAGCACGGCAAGCCTCAGGGTTGGACTCGCGATGAATCGGTCCAAAAACAAAAGCCATGACCAACAGCACTAAGTGTAGTCTCGAGGTAGATAGACAGGAAACACATGTCGATGAGTACATCTACTTGGGCCAGTTAGTTTCTTTCAAAAACAGGTAAGAAAAGGAAATCGATCGCTGCATCGAAAATGCCTGGAAAAGGTACTGGTCTATGAAGACGGTAATGAAAGGCGATCTACCGATCTCCTTGAAGCGAACACTCATCGATATGTGTATTCTGACCGTCCTAACCTACGGTACGCAGACCTGGGCCTAAAGTCTACTAATTTATAAACGTTACAATGGTCTCTCAATGGCGAGTTTTTGACAGTTTTTGTATGGCAAATCTATCAAAAAAATAGTAGATTATAAATTAGTAGACTTAGGCCCCTGGGGCATAAGTCTACTAATTTATAAACGTCTGGTCGCTTACCGAGTCGCAAAAGTTTCTTCTTGGGGTATGCCAAAGAGCAAAGCGCAGCATTCTACGCGTAAAATGAACTGGCAATAATTATCGAAACACTACGCTGCGCCGTAAAACGGGGATTCTTGATGTAGACAAAAAGGCTGCCAAGCTAAAATGGGATTAGGCGGGTCATGTCAGCCACATGCATAGCGACCGCTGGGCAACAGTCTCCACACGGTGGGTGCCTGAGGATGGACGGCGCCGCCGAAGCCGGCCCGGAAGAGGTGGCGAGTCGACCTAGACGCGTACCGCAAGGGTTGGGTCGTGGGGCCCCTGGAAAAGGATGCTTGGAAGTATTTGGGGAGGCCTTTACTGAGCAATGGGATAGTGTAGGCTAATCTATAAATATAAAAATGTCGTGTCACGGTGTTTATGGTCGCACTCCTCCAAAACTGCTCGACCGATTTTTTACGAAAATTGTATGTATATTTGGTAGGTATGAGAATAGGTCGTAAAGAGGTAGGTATGCAGGACGGGTAGGTAGGTAAGTAGATAGGTAGGGTAGGGTAGGTGGATAGGTAGGGTACGGTAGGTGGATAGGTAGGTGTGCCGTAGATAAGCACTTAGTGCTACCCGTGCGAAGCCGGGGCGGGCAGCTAGTATAAAAATAAAAATAGCAATATTACTGTGAAGTTTCATCAAAATCCGTTCAGTAGTTTTTGCGTGAAAAAGTAAGAAACATCCATTCATCCTCACAAACTTTCGCATTTATAATATTAGTAGGATAATATTAAGTAATTAAAATAAAAACCAATTGCGTAACACACTATAAATCACAATCTGAATGTTTGATGGATATTGCTAATCCATTGCTTCTTAAAATTATGTTCGAGAAATCTGTCAACAACGTCAATAACGCAATTAATTTTGTTGAACGGCCAAAATTAAATTACCCAGTTGATTTAGGACATGTAACACGTCCCTTTGGGATAACTTCCGACATTCACGCGGTCGAAGCCGCGGGCAGAAGCTAGTTAAAGCATAAATTTTAATTTAAAACTAACCGTTATTCTTAAACTAACAGAAAAAGAAAGACTTCTTATATCTAATTAAAATAAAAACTACTCTATATTTCTACTTAAAATACTACCAAAAAATTGTTATTAGACCATGGCGCGTCATTATCTGGCCCGCCGCTCACTCCCGCTTCATTCTTATCGTTGTAACTTTTAAACTATTCTTTCAAATGTTTTAGTGTAAAAGACAAAGTGTATCTACATTAAATACCGAAAGCGATGAAGTTATTAATTTTGATAAGAATTAACTAAATACTCCATAATGTGCAATGTAAAAAAAGTCTCAATTTTAAATGTATTTATGGCTCACTATTTTAGCTATAATGGCTTCCACATAAAAGATAGATATATGCTGTCGCGGACTTTTATTTAGAACTATTTTAGACAAACAATCCCACGATACATTATCTTCATGTAACTCTAACGGTTTAGGCAGCGCACGCCAAGATAGCTCTCAGAGGGCAGATTTTTTTCCGACTTACTTGATACTTATCGTTATATTAAGGCAAAATCAAACAAAATCATTATAATTTGTAGCCTATGTGTTATTCTGATGTATAAGCTATATCACTGTAAACTTTCATCAAAATCCGTTCAGTAGTTTTTGCGTGAAAGAGTAACAAACATCCATCCATCCATCCTCACAAACTTTCGCATTTATAATATTAGTAGGATTATCATTCCCCCCCGCGGGCTTGCGCGCGTTAACACGTAGTACTCACTGTGTGCTCGTACAAATAATTTCATTAAAGTAACTTAAAGCAATTTCCCCGATCTAAATTGTATACGATACTGTAGCTAAGCTTAAAAGCTATCTAGTGCGCGACTCAGTTGTCCTCCAGATCAAGAGGTTTCCAAATAAACACAGTATTAACATAAATCGGTTGCAAATTTTTTTAAATCACTGCTACGAAGAGTGTGAGTCATCGCTTCAACGAGTCAGCTGAGCGACGACGGACCGGGGTCAACGGCCGGCCTTCGTACACATCGCCACTACAAGGACAGCGTCTGACGTCGTTCGCTCGTCAACGTTCGGGCACCCCGAAGATTTAGGGCTATGCTACACGGGCGGTTATCCCGCCGCGGGAATCCGCTCGACAAAGCTCCCGCAAACCAGCAACCTACACAGGACGCGGTTTACCGCTGTGTTTTGTGTTCATTTCAACATGGATCCGCCAATGATAACTGCGCTTGCAGCACTTATATTATTAGAATTGTTAAAAAATAAAGTAAACCGCAATGTTTGGGTAGAACCAGTGTTTAGTAACCGTTTAACTTCGGGAATATTTCATTCAATGTTTAGTGCACACCGTGATAACCCTCATAAGGTTTTCTCTTACTATAGAATGTGTGTAAACTCATTTGATGAACTTCTATCAATTATAAGCCAACGTATTAAGAAACAGGATACAAATATGCGAAGATCCATCACACCTGCGGAACGTTTGGCTGTAACTCTCAGGTAGGTAAATAAAAACATTATTTTATTATGTAATCTTTTTTATTGGGGTAAGTAGTTCAGAACATTAAAATATTCATCATTTTCCGTTGATGTGTCCGAAGCAGTACTATCGTTTTGTGGCGATGCGACACTAGTCATTGGAGTTAATGTGTCCTCGTGATATGCTCTAGACCCAGAGCTCCCAGATGGCTCCTGGTTCCTATGGTAAATAAACTCGGACAAGTTGCTAGGAATTGCGGTTTCTTTCGTTTCTTTGTATATTTCTGAATAAATTCGTAATTTCATATCTAGTTTCCATAGCCAAATCAGGAGTCATGGAACCCATAATGGGTACAAAGGACATAAGAAATGCTCGATTTCCTTTTGCGTCACTATCGTTATTTAACTTTTGTAATAGTAAACTTTCGTTCAAATTTTTTGTTATTTGAGGAATTTGGATACTTTCCATTTGTTTCTTTCTTTTGATAGGAATTCGGTTTTGTCGCGGTGGTCTCATCAAATTATCTTCTTCAAAATCCTGATTTTGTGATGAATTCGAAGGTATTGGAGATACGTTGGACTCACGTTCTTCTGCAATACTGACGCTAGGGCGTAAAAAGGACAACAAATCATAATAAATGTTTTTTTTTTTTTTTGGAGCCGATTGTCCCGACACTGTGGTCTCTGATATTCTTCCACTTCTTCATTAGTTCCTTTACTGCAAAAAAGAAATGTATTATTAATGTGGCATTTATTTATTTTTCAGATATTTGGCTTCGGGAGCAACATTCACTGATTTGGAGTACGATTTTCAAATTTCTCGAAAAATACCATTAATTGTAAAAGAAACCTGTCAAGCTATTTGTCAAGAATTAGCACCTTTAGAGATGCCAAAACCAAATAAGGAAAAATGGATAAACATTGCTGAGAAATTTTACAAAGAAGCGAACTTTCCTAATTGCGTTGGCGCCATTGACGGCAAACATATGAGAATTGTTTGCCCTTCGAATGCTGGATCTCAATATTATAATTATAAAAAATATCATTCGATTATTTTATTGGCAGTGGTTGACGCAGACTACTGATTTACATTCATTGACATTGGTGCTCCAGGTCGAGAAAGTGACTCTTCAATTTTTTAAAGTTCAAATTTCGGGCAAAGGTTAACTCGTTCTCAGTTGGATTTACCGGAGCCAATTCATCTTCCTAACAATATAGGAAATCCTCCTGTGCCTTTTGTATTTGTAGCTGATGCTGCATTCGGTTTAAATAAAAATGTTATGAGACCATTTTCTTTACGAAACATAGACACGCCTAAGAAAATTTTTAACTATCGACTGTCTAGAGCCCGCCGCTTTGTGGAATGTGCATTTGGTATCCTCAGTAACAAGTGGCGAATTTTTCATTCAAGCATCTTAATCAATCCACAGAGTGCAAAACACATTATAAAAGCTGCTTGTGTATTACACAATTTCGTAAGACGCAGAGATGGTTATCAATTTGAAGATACGATTCGATGTGATATGGAAGAATTCGACGAAGTCCAGGCAGTTGGAGGCCGAGTCTAGTGGCATTTCAGTAAGAGATTCGTTTGTTCAATATTTCAATGGCCCTGGAGCGGTTCCTTGGCAAAACAGGATGATACATTAAAATAAGAAATAAAATAATAAGTAAACTTACCAGCTTTGTTTTTTTTCTTCTGGGCCTAAATCAGCCCAATGAGCAACCACTTCCTGTCCTATATCCATCCATAACTTCGCTTTTAACTCTCGATTGGCGTATTCTTTCGACTTCACTTCATATAAAGCAGGTCTTTCTTGGACTTCAATAATAAAACGCTCAGTGTCGAACATTTTGACGCGTCACTAGCCAGCCACGCAAGCGCACACACGACGAACGAGCGAGAAGGTCCCGCGTACAATGACGCAATAGCGGATAACCGCCCGTGTAGTTTAGAACGGCGGTAAACAGCGGCGGTTTGACGCTGCATGCGGCGGTCGAATTTCTCCCGCCTGCAAACCGCGGCGGGAAACCGCGCCGTGTAGTTTGTAGCATACAATGTCCATAAGAATTGAGTCTAGTGCGGTTCAGAAGCGGATTCCCGCGGCGAGAGAACCGCCCGTGTAGCATAGCCCTTACGAAGATAAGCAGCGCCTGCGCAACGACTCACAGCCGGCTCACAGCGGCGCGTGGAAGGATTATCTATCTACTAGCTTTCGCCCGCGGCTTCGCCCGCGTGGAGGTCGGAAATTGTCCTACGGGAAGATTATAAATCATCAATGTGTAAAATGTCATCCAAATCCGTACAGCCGTTTTTGTATAATTGAGTAACAAACATCCAAACACACAAACATACAAACTGTCACATTTATAATATCAGTGGGATTAAGTCTTTATTAAGTTTGAAGTGGGAATATTATAAAGTTTCATCAAAATCCGTTCAGTATTCCGTTCAGTATTCATCCTCACAAACTTTCGCATTTATAATATTAGTAGGCAGGAGCACTCTCGAGGAGATATTTAGGACACTGGCAGCCTCATGGATGACCAAGGGCATTGAAGTCGGTAGTAGGAGGTTGACAAACCTCCGATTTGCCGACGACAGCCCCCACAGCTCTGGAACTATAGACAATGCTTCAAGAACTAAGCACGGCAAGCCTCAGGGTTGGACTCGCGATGAATCGGTCCAAAAACAAAAGCCATGACCAACAGCACTAAGTGTAGTCTCGAGGTAGATAGACAGGAAACACATGTCGATGAGTACATCTACTTGGGCCAGTTAGTTTCTTTCAAAAACAGGTAAGAAAAGGAAATCGATCGCTGCATCGAAAATGCCTGGAAAAGGTACTGGTCTATGAAGACGGTAATGAAAGGCGATCTACCGATCTCCTTGAAGCGAACACTCATCGATATGTGTA
Organism: Eupsilia transversa; assembly: GCA_914767815.1. Lineage (NCBI taxonomy): Eukaryota > Metazoa > Arthropoda > Insecta > Lepidoptera > Noctuidae > Eupsilia > Eupsilia transversa. Next base: position 8,199,097 of record OU611873.1, on the reverse strand, counting down.
TTCTGACCGTCCTAACCTACGGTACGCAGACCTGGGCCTAAAGTCTACTAATTTATAAACGTTACAATGGTCTCTCAATGGCGAGTTTTTGACAGTTTTTGTATGGCAAATCTATCAAAAAAATAGTAGATTATAAATTAGTAGACTTAGGCCCCTGGGGCATAAGTCTACTAATTTATAAACGTCTGGTCGCTTACCGAGTCGCAAAAGTTTCTTCTTGGGGTATGCCAAAGAGCAAAGCGCAGCATTCTACGCGTATAATGAACTGGCAATAATTATCGAAACACTACGTTGCGCCGTAAAACGGGGATTCTTGATGTAGACAAAAAGGCTGCCAAGCTAAAATGGGATTAGGCGGGTCATGTCAGCCACATGCATAGCGACCGCTGGGCAACAGTCTCCACACGGTGGGTGCCTGAGGATGGACGGCGCCGCCGAAGCCGGCCCGGAAGAGGTGGCGAGTCGACCTAGACGCGTACCGCAAGGGTTGGGTCGTGGGGCCCCTGGAAAAGGATGCTTGGAAGTATTTGGGGAGGCCTTTACTGAGCAATGGGATAGTGTAGGCTAATCTATAAATATAAAAATGTCGTGTCACGGTGTTTATGGTCGCACTCCTCCAAAACTGCTCGACCGATTTTTTACGAAAATTGTATGTATATTTGGTAGGTATGAGAATAGGTCGTAAAGAGGTAGGTATGCAGGACGGGTAGGTAGGTAAGTAGATAGGTAGGGTAGGGTAGGTGGATAGGTAGGGTACGGTAGGTGGATAGGTAGGTGTGCCGTAGATAAGCACTTAGTGCTACCCGTGCGAAGCCGGGGCGGGCAGCTAGTATAAAAATAAAAATAGCAATATTACTGTGAAGTTTCATCAAAATCCGTTCAGTAGTTTTTGCGTGAAAAAGTAAGAAACATCCATTCATCCTCACAAACTTTCGCATTTATAATATTAGTAGGATAATATTAAGTAATTAAAATAAAAACCAATTGCGTAACACACTATAAATCACAATCTGAATGTTTGATGGATATTGCTAATCCATTGCTTCTTAAAATTATGTTCGAGAAATCTGTCAACAACGTCAATAACGCAATTAATTTTGTTGAACGGCCAAAATTAAATTACCCAGTTGATTTAGGACATGTAACACGTCCCTTTGGGATAACTTCCGACATTCACGCGGTCGAAGCCGCGGGCAGAAGCTAGTTAAAGCATAAATTTTAATTTAAAACTAACCGTTATTCTTAAACTAACAGAAAAAGAAAGACTTCTTATATCTAATTAAAATAAAAACTACTCTATATTTCTACTTAAAATACTACCAAAAAATTGTTATTAGACCATGGCGCGTCATTATCTGGCCCGCCGCTCACTCCCGCTTCATTCTTATCGTTGTAACTTTTAAACTATTCTTTCAAATGTTTTAGTGTAAAAGACAAAGTGTATCTACATTAAATACCGAAAGCGATGAAGTTATTAATTTTGATAAGAATTAACTAAATACTCCATAATGTGCAATGTAAAAAAAGTCTCAATTTTAAATGTATTTATGGCTCACTATTTTAGCTATAATGGCTTCCACATAAAAGATAGATATATGCTGTCGCGGACTTTTATTTAGAACTATTTTAGACAAACAATCCCACGATACATTATCTTCATGTAACTCTAACGGTTTAGGCAGCGCACGCCAAGATAGCTCTCAGAGGGCAGATTTTTTTCCGACTTACTTGATACTTATCGTTATATTAAGGCAAAATCAAACAAAATCATTATAATTTGTAGCCTATGTGTTATTCTGATGTATAAGCTATATCACTGTAAACTTTCATCAAAATCCGTTCAGTAGTTTTTGCGTGAAAGAGTAACAAACATCCATCCATCCATCCTCACAAACTTTCGCATTTATAATATTAGTAGGATTGAGGGAAGTGACTCATTACTGCTCATTAGTACAAACACTGCATGCTATTGAATCAGTTTATGACGGTTTTAATTTTCTAACAATCTATCTGATACATACAGTTCCTATTAGTGTGTATTGTTCTGTAAAATAATAATGATTGGACGCTCGCCCCCAAAAACTACACCTTCACCACTACATAAGTCTGATCCGGATTTAACCGCGGATTCTGACACTAACGAAAACATTACCCAAAGGAAACGAAAGCGTGGTGACGACGCAGATCTCCAACGAATGGAAAACATGATGATAGAAATGAAAGCCATGTTCTCACAAATGGTTTCCCAACAAGCACAGCAAAACCTTAAAAGAGATTCCCTACACTCGGCCCTTGATAATATCAAAACTCAAAAGACCTTGATCAGCACTCAAAACTTGGAGATTCAAATACAGAACGAAGACATAAAAAAGACTGTACAGTTTTTATCTGAAAAATACGATGACGCTGTATTAGAAATAAGCCAGCTTCAATCTACATGCACCAACAATAATAAACTGATAAAGTCACTGGAGCTTAAGGTAGACTTTCTAGAAAAAAACCTTAAATCAGCATCAATAGAAATAAGAAACATCCCCATGTCGGTCCCAGAAAATCGAGATACGCTATTTAACACAGTGCAAAAATTGGGTGAAGTCATAAAGCAACCAATCGAAAAGAAAGACATAAAAACCATATTTCGCTCATGGGCTAAAAAAGAAACCCTAGGCACTATCCTTGTGGCTTGCGGGCGGTGAGCAATGGGTAGCTCGCCCCCGATAAGGACCAGGCCCGGGTTGACGGCGCGTTGTGTTCCACGCGCGCCTCAAAGAGATGTCAGCACCAATGGCGGGGCCCACCAGGGCCGATGCCTGCCGGGGTTGCGGGAAAGTCCGAAAGGGATACCGTGGCCCCTGGCAACACAGGCAACTGAAGGAACACGGGTGGGTTTTAGTCAGTAAGAGTCTGACACGCCCTCATCATCAAATCATCAAATAACTTCTCCCGCTCCGCCCAGAGCGGGAGAAGTTATTTGATGATTTCCCACCCAAAAAAAAAAAAAAAAAAAGGCACTATCCTTGTCGAATTCTCGTCTTCGACAATCGGAGACCAGTTTCTGAATTCGACTAGAACATTCAATAAGGACAACAAATCCAACCGTCTCAATACAACCCACCTGCAACTCATAGGACCCGAAAAACCAATATTTGTCGCAGAAGCGCTTACATCAATGACAAAATGCCTTCACTACCTCGCCAGAGAGTTTATCAAAAGCAGCAACTACGAACAATGTTGGATTGCAAATGGAAAGGTATATGTCCGAGAAAAAGAAGGGATGCCCAGTCGTCTGATAAAAACTGAAGAAGATCTCATAAAACTACGGCAAAAAAAAATGACTGCTGAACATCTACCAATTTTACAATTCAATACATTCAACTTTTCTTTTCTCCTTGTTAAAATTGAACAACTCAATACATTCAAATTTTCTTTTCTCCTTGTTAAAATTGTTTAAAAATATATTTCTAACAAAAAATACTAACAGCTCCACTATCAATGTTCATTTACCACCTTATCACACAACAATAAACCTTGCATACGCACACACTATATCACTAACAAGTGACGCAACAATATACTATTACAATACAACTCAACATAGTATACACCTATACAAAAAATACAGATACACAATACTCGCATATGTAAGATATATAATACATAACATCATACAAATTTTAAATTTATTTTGTAGTTCTCAAATCCTACTAATATTATAAATGCGAAAGTTTGTGAGGATGGATGGATGGATGTTTGTTACTCTTTCACGCAAAAACTACTGAACGGATTTTGATGAAAGTTTACAGTGATATAGCTTATACATCAGAATAACACATAGGCTACAAATTATAATGATTTTGTTTGATTTTGCCTTAATATAACGATAAGTATCAAGTAAGTCGGAAAAAAATCTGCCCTCTGAGAGCTATCTTGGCGTGCGCTGCCTAAACCGTTAGAGTTACATGAAGATAATGTATCGTGGGATTGTTTGTCTAAAATAGTTCTAAATAAAAGTCCGCGACAGCATATATCTATCTTTTATGTGGAAGCCATTATAGCTAAAATAGTGAGCCATAAATACATTTAAAATTGAGACTTTTTTTACATTGCACATTATGGAGTATTTAGTTAATTCTTATCAAAATTAATAACTTCATCGCTTTCGGTATTTAATGTAGATACACTTTGTCTTTTACACTAAAACATTTGAAAGAATAGTTTAAAAGTTACAACGATAAGAATGAAGCGGGAGTGAGCGGCGGGCCAGATAATGACGCGCCATGGTCTAATAACAATTTTTTGGTAGTATTTTAAGTAGAAATATAGAGTAGTTTTTATTTTAATTAGATATAAGAAGTCTTTCTTTTTCTGTTAGTTTAAGAATAACGGTTAGTTTTAAATTAAAATTTATGCTTTAACTAGCTTCTGCCCGCGGCTTCGACCGCGTGAATGTCGGAAGTTATCCCAAAGGGACGTGTTACATGTCCTAAATCAACTGGGTAATTTAATTTTGGCCGTTCAACAAAATTAATTGCGTTATTGACGTTGTTGACAGATTTCTCGAACATAATTTTAAGAAGCAATGGATTAGCAATATCCATCAAACATTCAGATTGTGATTTATAGTGTGTTACGCAATTGGTTTTTATTTTAATTACTTAATATTATCCTACTAATATTATAAATGCGAAAGTTTGTGAGGATGAATGGATGTTTCTTACTTTTTCACGCAAAAACTACTGAACGGATTTTGATGAAACTTCACAGTAATATTGCTATTTTTATTTTTATACTAGCTGCCCGCCCCGGCTTCGCACGGGTAGCACTAAGTGCTTATCTACGGCACACCTACCTATCCACCTACCGTACCCTACCTATCCACCTACCCTACCCTACCTATCTACTTACCTACCTACCCTACCTGCATACCTACCTCTTTACGACCTATTCTCATACCTACCAAATATACATACAATTTTCGTAAAAAATCGGTCGAGCAGTTTTGGAGGAGTGCGACCATAAACACCGTGACACGACATTTTTATATTTATAGATTAGCCTACACTATCCCATTGCTCAGTAAAGGCCTCCCCAAATACTTCCAAGCATCCTTTTCCAGGGGCCCCACGACCCAACCCTTGCGGTACGCGTCTAGGTCGACTCGCCACCTCTTCCGGGCCGGCTTCGGCGGCGCCGTCCATCCTCAGGCACCCACCGTGTGGAGACTGTTGCCCAGCGGTCGCTATGCATGTGGCTGACATGACCCGCCTAATCCCATTTTAGCTTGGCAGCCTTTTTGTCTACATCAAGAATCCCCGTTTTACGGCGCAGCGTAGTGTTTCGATAATTATTGCCAGTTCATTTTACGCGTAGAATGCTGCGCTTTGCTCTTTGGCATACCCCAAGAAGAAACTTTTGCGACTCGGTAAGCGACCAGACGTTTATAAATTAGTAGACTTATGCCCCAGGGGCCTAAGTCTACTAATTTATAATCTACTATTTTTTTGATAGATTTGCCATACAAAAACTGTCAAAAACTCGCCATTGAGAGACCATTGTAACGTTTATAAATTAGTAGACTTTAGGCCCAGGTCTGCGTACCGTAGGTTAGGACGGTCAGAATACACATATCGATGAGTGTTCGCTTCAAGGAGATCGGTAGATCGCCTTTCATTACCGTCTTCATAGACCAGTACCTTTTCCAGGCATTTTCGATGCAGCGATCGATTTCCTTTTCTTACCTGTTTTTGAAAGAAACTAACTGGCCCAAGTAGATGTACTCATCGACATGTGTTTCCTGTCTATCTACCTCGAGACTACACTTAGTGCTGTTGGTCATGGCTTTTGTTTTTGGACCGATTCATCGCGAGTCCAACCCTGAGGCTTGCCGTGCTTAGTTCTTGAAGCATTGTCTATAGTTCCAGAGCTGTGGGGGCTGTCGTCGGCAAATCGGAGGTTTGTCAACCTCCTACTACCGACTTCAATGCCCTTGGTCATCCATGAGGCTGCCAGTGTCCTAAATATCTCCTCGAGAGTGCTCCTGCCTACTAATATTATAAATGCGAAAGTTTGTGAGGATGAATACTGAACGGAATACTGAACGGATTTTGATGAAACTTTATAATATTCCCACTTCAAACTTAATAAAGACTTAATCCCACTGATATTATAAATGTGACAGTTTGTATGTTTGTGTGTTTGGATGTTTGTTACTCAATTATACAAAAACGGCTGTACGGATTTGGATGACATTTTACACATTGATGATTTATAATCTTCCCGTAGGACAATTTCCGACCTCCACGCGGGCGAAGCCGCGGGCGAAAGCTAGTGTTTCATATACGACTAGCGAATACTGGTTATGTGACGTGTTTTTATATTCTTTTTTTAAATACCAGAGAATATGCCATCATTATCTGCAATTATCTAATATTTATTACTAAGCATGTAATAAAAAACTACCCTATTAGAAACGTCAGCATTAGAATTTCTTTAAATAAAATTTAATAGCACAAAATAATACAGATAACATAGACTCAGTCTCCGTCTCTGACTCTGCTACATACTGTCACTGCTACAGGAGTGACGTCACGGACGTGTTACGGTACGCATCAGCTGTTCGTGTCTACACTGTTATAAAATAAAACACCAAGCTTTATCGCGTGAAATTCGTGTTTATATTAGCACAGTAGTGTAACTTGAAGTTCTTTGGTCATGTCTCAAGGCGGAATAATGACTCCATAGAGCGTCTAGTGGTGCAGGGCAGAGTGGAAGGTAATAGGCCACGCGGGAGGTCACCGATGAGGTGGACCGATCAAATTAAATCCGTGGTTGGAGGCCCTGTAAATGAATGCGCCAGACTGTCACGTAATAGAACCAGATGGAGAGAGATCGTGAGGCGGGCAACGACTACACTTGCGATTGGACAAAATTCATCGTGACCACGACCGCTCTGTCAAGAGCGAAGCGAAGAAGAAGAAGTAACTTACGTGTGTGATCGTTTGCAAGCCAAATATACAACATTTCGGTAGTGTAAATCCGTGAAACAAATTAAAAATAAAAAGAAAAAACCCTTCTTTCCTGACTTTGAAGTGACTTGGAAATTTTTTGGTGCTCACGGTACCCCTAAAGGTGTCACTTTTGATATCTTTGGCCAGGGTCAATACCACAGATCTGCATACGAAAATCAATCATTTTTGAGTGGTCGCCGCCATCTAGCGCCGCTGAGAGGCTCAACAGAGGTGTGCGCCATCTAGCTGTTCTTAGCCGTACCAAAATGGTCAAGTGTGCAGCTTGTGGTAAATTTTTGTCTGCAAAAGGGGGCGCCACGTGTAGCAATTTTTCTTGCCATAATCGGTACCACCTCGCATGCTTGTTGTTGCCCGATCCAGGGCAGGTAAGTAGGGACTGGCTGTGCCCCGAGTGCAAAAAGAAGCTGCCTAGGGGTGACAATAGCGCCACACCCGTCAAGGACCTGGGTAGTGGTCCCCCTGTTACCCAATAAGCAGCGTCAGCAACGGCAGCAGCCCCTGCTGCGGCGACGTCAGCGGCTCCGGTTACTGCACCACTCCAGGGCGCTATGATCAGGTCGCCTGTCGCGGTGACTCAGGATCGGGGTGCCCTGACCGGGCCCCCCGTTGCGGTGGCTAAGGTACTGTCTCGGACGGGGAGCGAACAGGGTACTGATGGAGAACCCTCGCCTGATACGCACCTCACTCTAAGGGAGGAAATAAGGCTCTTCCGATCTGAGTTGCGGGAAGTTCGGGATGAGATGCGGGAATTCCGTCGCGAGATGGCTGGCCTGCACTCATCTATGGGAGTCTGTACCGAACGGGTTGACAGCCTGGAGGCCAGGATCGAGGCTCTTGAATGTAGGCAGAGTGCTACAGTGCCCGACGGCAAAGTGGGCCGTCTCGAGCAGGCAGTGCTTCAGTTGCAGCTCGAGCTCAACGACCGCAAGCAGGACTTGCTAGGCTCCGACCTGGAGATCGCCAACATCCCGGAGATTCCTGGTGAGAATGTCATGCACACCGACGAACGGGACATTGTGTTCGCGCAACGGTGGGCCTGCGAGCTGAACGAGAGGTGCGGACTAGCTCTGTGGGCGCCGCGAGTCCGGCCGGCGGAGCGAGCCCAGCGGGAGCGGCGGCGGCGGCGGCGCGCGGGCGGCGCATCGTGGTGCGCCTGACGCGGCGCGCACTGCGCGACGACCTTCTGCAGAGCGCGCGCGTGCGGCGCGGAGCCACCACCGCGGACCTGGGACTCCCAGCACCACCGCGTCGATTCTTTTTGAACGAGAGGCTCACTAAAACAAATAAACACTTGTTTTACCGGGTGCGTGAAGCTAGCAGCCGTCTCGGATGGAGGTATACGTGGACGAAATTCGGCCGCATTCTAGCTAAGCAGAGTGACGGCAAGCCTACCCACTGCATCCGCTCGGAGGCAGACTTACTGCGTGTTTTTGGTGGCGACCATCACGTTGAAAAGGAAGTCTAAAAACTTTGTTCCTGGCAAGCACCATAATTTAGTTAATGTTCTTCTTACCCCTTACCTTTTTATATCTGTTTTGTTTGTATTTAAGTTTTTAAGTTTGTCTCGTGTGGGGCCACCTATTTTCTTGTCTCAGTATACTTTGGTTTCTTATAGTGGCCCAGCTGCTCGACCGATGACTATCTATGTACATTATACATATATCACACTTCCGCTCACTATTTTCACGCCTGCAAAATTTACTATGATATATTTATTTTTCCCGACTTTATGTATTTTAATACTCTGGCTGACTATATTTAAAAAACTTAACTTCTTATTTTTACGTATTACACCTAAAACTATGTATTTCAGAACATTTACATCTCACATTTTCATACAAAACACTAAATTAAATACTACCCCCGATACTATCTACAATGAACTTACAACTATTATACTATACACCACTATTTACAAAAATGAATATTACTAGAAATCTAAAAGTTGGATTATTTAATGCGTGGTCGCTCGGTACGCGTCATGAGGAGTTCCTTGTCGCTATGGAGAGCATCTCGGTGGACATCATGGCGATAAATGAGACCTGGCTCAGGCAGGGAGAGGAGGGTCGCGCGCCGACAGTGCCGGGCTACCGGCTGCGGCACGTGCCGCGCGCGCGCACCGTGCGCGGCGGGCGCGGGGGCGGCGTGGGCTTCTACGTGCGCCGCGGGCTGCGCGTGCGCGCCCTGCCGTACCCGCCGGCGCCGCAGGTCGAGCAGATGTGGCTCAGGCTTAACGTTAACTCGCATTCAGTTATCGTGTGCACTGCTTCCGATTTGAACCCTGCTTGTCTTACTGGATTTTTCGCGTGCTTTTGATTCTATTAACACTTCACTTCTTCTTTCCAAGCTATCATATTACGGCTGTGACGTCGAAGCGGTTAAGTGGTTTGAGAGTTACCTCAATAAATATAAATAAATATAAACTTTATTCGGTGTAAAAAACATGGTACAATATAAAAAAAATAAAACTAGTAACATTCATATGTGCCTTAGGTGCTAGATTTTTTTTATTACAAATCCCCTGGACCCCACACTAGGATTCCCTGTGTCGTGGGGTCCAGTCTCTTCCCAAGTAAGGCAAACATTTCCGTATTAAAATAGTAATAATAATAAAGTAAAATAAAAACAAAAGATAAAGTAATAATTAAAAAATTTAAGTTAAATATAATTAAATATAAAAAAAATAAAAAATAAAGTTAACTAACCAAAATGATTAAATCATAGACGGCTTCATTGCAACAGGTTTAGGTGCTTTTGAGTGTGAGTGTGTGTAAAGTGTGGGGTGTGTGTGAAGTGTGTTGTGTGAGTGGGGTGTGTGGAGGTGTATGTGGTGTAAAAGGTTGTGTTGTTATTCCCAATTTTTTAATTTATTTTTTATAATATTTCTTAGATACCAGAATACCCGTGAAATTTCTCAATGTTTTTCCTTACCTTTTTTTTTTTTTTTTTTTTTTTTTTTTTTTTTTTTTTTTTTTTTTTTTTAATTGATTTTTTTATATATTGGCTAGGTCCTAATGGGGAGGCGTAAAAAAGTATATTCGCTGTTACAATGTATAATAGATTACGACTGTATGTACAAAAGATCTTCCGTTTGGTAATACGTTTTGGGATGCAGCCATTTAAATATAGCATTTTTACAGCTGTTGTACGTTAGGGTGAGTATTGCTCTATTGTGGGAGTAGAATTTTGAGTAGAGATATGGCCCAAGAAATGCAAAAGATCTGCGTGCAAAAGAAGAAAGTACTCTTGGCCGATCCCATTTTAACGTTCTGGATGAATGGCGGGCCAGTTCCTTAGCATGCCTATGGAATCGTAGCAGGATCGAGACGATAAACAACTGCCTCACACGGAGGAGGCTACATTCTGAATACAGGGCGTCAGTAGGATATCGCCAGGGTTTTTTGTAGGCTATTTTTAGAATAGCTCGTTGAGCTCGTTCCAGCGCAAGCAGATTTGTTTTGTTTGCTGCTCCCCAGACTGATACACAGTAACTCAATATTGACTGGCAAAAGGTATAGTACACAATACGGATAAGTTCAGGTTTTGCAATGGATTTTAATTTTTTTAATATGTGAGCGAGTTTTCTAGTGCGTTTCACGAGAGCATCAATTTGCACTTTCCACGTTAGATGTTTATCAATTAATATCCCCAGGTATTTTATGTTCGAAACCTGTTCAATTTGCGAGCAGAGACAGTTCTCATTACTGGCACTGCCACATACGTGGATCTTTATTTTTAGCTCTTCAACAGGTGCGGACCGATCAGTAATGCTAAAACACACGGACTTGGTTTTATCCACGTTTAAGGTGAGCAAATTGTTTTGCAGCCAGGTAGCAACCCTTTCAAGTCCCTGCTGAGCCACACAAACGACATCCCTCCATGTTTTCGCATGAAAGATAATTGCAGTATCATCTGCGAAGGTAAAGACACTGGCATTACGAAGTTCAAGAGAGCATAGGTCGTTTATGTAGATCAGGAATAAAGTGGGGCCTAGAACACTGCCTTGCGGTACGCCGTAGCCAACATCCGCAAAATCACTGGAGTGCTCGCCAATACGAACACGTTGTTTTCGTTCTTCCAGATAGGACCTAAACCAATCCAGGGATAAGCCCCTGATCCCAAGAGCCTCTAGTTTTTTTAGCAGGATCGGCCGAGAAACTGTGTCAAAAGCTTTAGCTAGGTCCAGGAAGACGCCGACGCATCTTTGTCCTTTATCCACTTTGCTAACGACTGAATCCACAAGATGCGTGACGGCATCCTCCGTGGACCTGCCAGCCCGAAATCCGAACTGGTTCCCGGCCAGTAAGCTGTTTTGTTCAAGATAGCCAAGCAACCTTACATTAATCACCTTTTCAATTACCTTAGAAAGAGCACTCAGAAGCGAAATAGGCCTGTAGTTAGCTGGTTCGCGTGAGTCGCCTGCTTTCAATATTGGTATTACGTTGGCTATCTTCAGGTCATTAGGTACCACGCCCAAGGATATGCTCAAGTTACAAATGTAGGTTATCGGGCTTGCTATAGCATATTTGGTCTGTTTTAGCATATCGTTGCTAATGTTATCATGTCCAACAGCTGTACTGGATTTTAGAGTACTAATTAATTTAATTATTTCAATTTCATCTGTTGGTGACAAAAACAGCGAATCTAGTGAGGTTTTTCCTGAGTTGGTCGTGTTATTTGCCAATTCAACTTCTGATTTTCCTATTCTATTAAGTACCTCGCTTGCCAACTGATCACCAATGGAGCTAAAGTAGTGGTTTACTACATTCAGTGATTCTGCAGAATTAGGTTTAATTTTGAGTAAGTCTTCATTCTTATTGTCTACCTTTTTAATGTTACAAATGGTTTTTATTGAGTCCCATGTTTTCTTAATGTTATTTCGGTTTTCAGTTATGAGATTTTGTTCGTAATGTTCTTTTTGTTTCTGTAATATATTAATACAGTGATTTCTGTATAATCTGTATTTTTCCTGAAGATTGAGGTCGTTACGATTCTTTCTGGCTTTACAGTGCAACTCATCGCGACATCTGATGCACTTTAAGAGACCTGGTGTTATCCATTTCTTAACAATCACATCAGCACTTTTCACTTTACGTGTACATTTATTCTGGTTAACGGCAAGGTTAAATTTTTTGATAAAATGTTCAGTGGCTTCATTAATGTCAGTTGTATTATACAGGTCGGACCAGTCAATCTTCTTGAGGTCTGCAAGTAGACTTTCGTAGTCAATTTTGGTAAATCTGTTAATTTTTTTCTCCTTGGGAAAGGAAGATCCCATTATACACAATATTGTGCTATGGTCAGTTATATCGGAATGGCAAACAATTGTTGTAGAGGCGAGTCTCGATTTAATCATACAATGATCCAGGCAATTTATACCACGCGTAGGAAAGGTGTGACCAGGAACATACCCACAATGAGCTATAAGGTTTAGATAGTCATTAACGCGAAGATCAGTGGATGTGTCTTTAATATCAAGATTAATGTCTCCAACCAATGCACAGTGCTGACTGGTGCAGTTACTCAGAACCATTTCCAGGGAAGTCAAAAAGTTACTTATGTTATAAAATGATGGTGATCGATAGATTACTATAACAGAGTATGATTCACCAACATCTACTTGCAGACAGTTGGCATGATTGAAAGGGGGTTCAGTTATAAGAACGCAAAGTTCCGATTTGGAGAACACCACGATGCCGTCATTTTTGTTGATGTAGTTTTTTGAATAATTACAGTTATATCCTTCTAGGTTAATGGCATTAAAGGAATCATCTATCCAGCACTCAGTCAATACTATAAGATCGGGGTTGAATTTTAAACGTTGCAGAAATATGACCAACGAATCGAAATTCTTATTTATACTGCGTATATTCTGAGATAGTATTGTAAGTTTTCTGTGGGCAACATCGAGATATTCCCCACAAAGATCCGGGGTATCGACCTCAACACAACTTGAAAGGTGCGTGCTGTCAATATCCCCAAGAAATGAGATGTTATCCAGCATTGCGCTTTGATTGAAATATCACTAGTAATAAAAAATACACTGAAACTTTATTATAAGAAGTGGACCAGCACGAACCCATCAATACCATTCTTGAGTTTAAGTTTTGTTTCCTAATGACCCTTTTGTTACTTATTCTATGATTATTGTAAGGTTTTATCCTAAGGTTAACGCATTTAGTACCTAAACATATAATGGGACGAATTATTTCATAGGACAGTAAATTATTAGGCACTAGATCATATTCCCCGCATGAGCGCCAATTTGGGAGTATTTTGGTTTTATTTTGTAAGCAAGAGAAGTTGTTATAAAATGTTGGATTAGGAAGTATGAATTGTGTAATTATGTGTAAGTATAAATTGTAAGTGTTAGCACCACTGTTTATGTCTATTAAGTAATTGTAGTATAAAACATAAAATAAAGAATAACAGAGTTTTAACATGCATATGATTATTATTTTGGGCAATTCTAGTCAATTTGACTGTCTTAGTTTATTTAATTGCATTTCATCTCCGATACGAATATATTCAGAACCGTCTTGCTCCTTGACATACACGTTACCGTTAGATGTCCAACAATATTTGTATTTTTCTGTTCTTGCAAAGTCTCTTGCGAGGAAGTGAAGGCGCCTAGTTTTGGCGGTAAGGGATTCAGAAACAAAAAGTGGTGACGAGTTATTATTAATCCCCAAGTGACTGACTTTTAGCTCATTGTTTTTGTTGAAGCTTTTTGCAGATGCCAAAAATTTACTTTTCATTATGGTATTGGAAAGTTCCACAATAACAGTTGACTTCGCTGGGTCTTTTCTATTAGGTACGCGATAGACATCACGCACGTCGCCAGGACTCATAACAATGTTAAGGCAATTGGAAAGCTGTGTAACATGTTTGAAGAGGCTTTCTTTGCTTTCTTTATCAATTCGTGGAATATACTTTAATTCAATGCTCGTCTTTTTAAGGGATTTTTCCAAAATATCACATTTTTGCTCGATGCTACATATTTGCGAAGTGAGATTTTTCCGTTGTTCTTCCAGTCCATCGATTTTGGACTGCACAGACCGCAACTGGTCATTCACAGCCTCCAGAGCTCTTTCAATCTCTTGGTTTGTGCTGCGTATCGAAGACGTTTGTGATTTAACTTCCTCCAGATGTTTGTTCAGTAAGTCGAACTTTATATTCTGGGTATCCTGAAAGCCTTGCAACAGTTCTCGCATTTCCATTTTGAAAGCCGTAAGTTCATCAAAATCATCATCAGAAAGTCGACGACGTTTGTCTCGCAAGGTTACATTAGGCTGATTGCGATCCTCGGCACAAGTTCTAGTCATGATATTTGAATCAGACGCTGATTGGGCTTTACTTAATGGCGGAGAGTGCTGCATATTTTGCTTTTGGCAAAGAATCGGAAGAACTTATAAGCACAACAGATACTTATAGCTAGATTCAATACAAAAATACCAGGCGCACAGATGTAGGTGCAAGGAAGCTCAAATAGTCATTGACTGGTGGTAATTAGGCACTTTAAAAAAAATATATATAGTTTGATATGTATTGACTCACGCGTCTAATGAGCTTCCTAATGAGCTTCCTAATGAGCTTCGTCCTTATTGGCTCGCGGCACGGGAAGGCAGCGCCCGCGCAGATGGCAATCCTCCACTGCTGGCCGTTATCTGTAGCAGTAGGCGGGGTTCCGTCTCAGGGTAGGTTGGTCTTCTCTGCCGTGGGATGTGCCGTTCTTATCTTGTAATACTTGTCGGTTTTACGTTGACGGAAACTCTTCGATTTTATGAACTCCGAATATTTTACTTGAATTTTTTACTAGTAATATTGAATAGAATTAAAATAATAAGCCGCAGCGGTTTTGGTACACGTTAGCTCGTGTTCGAGATCCGGGGGGAAGAGGAGCAATAATCGTTCACAGTTTGTCCAGGTGACAAGTGACAGCGGAGATACCATGTCTTCTGGTCCGAAGCGCGTGGACAGGGGCGTACCGCAGGGATCGATCTTAGGACCGCTTCTCTTTATTCTGTACAGCGCTGACATCGTCAAGTGTCTGATCAACACAAAGTTCCACCTCTACGCCGATGATCTACAGTTATACCTCTCCTTCCGCTCCCAGGATACCACTGAAACTGTAAACAGAATAAATGAAGATTTGGAGAGGATCTCAGCTTGGTCCAGAAGAAACTCCTTAGTCCTGAATCCAAGTAAGTCCAAGTATATTGTGATGGGATCTAGGGATTTCCTGAACAAAATGCTTGCATGCAACTTGGACCTCAAAATTGATGGCTGTGGTGTGGAAAGGGTTCTGGAAGCTCATAATCTTGGAGTAGTGTTTGACGGGCAGCTGCACTTCGAAACTCACATACTGGAGGCTGTGCGCAACTGCTTCTACCGACTCAAGCTCTTGTATCGTGTCCGTCCATACATAAGTGTGGATATGCGTGTCATGCTATGTGAGTCACTTGTTCTATCCAAGCTGAATTACGCTGACACTGTGTATGGGGCGTGTATTCTCGGTAGGAGCGAAAAACTGATCCAGCGGGTGCAGAATGCTTGTGCAAGATTCTGCTATAATGTCCCACCACGCTCTCACATCACTCCATTTCTGAATAAGGGTAATTTGATGAGAATGTCAGCACGCAGAAAGCTTCACCTGGCTACCCTACTCTTTGGCACTATTCTCTCAAAGAAACCAGACTATCTTTATAAGAAACTGTCTTGGTCGCGCGATGTTAACAAAATTAAAACCAGAGCATCTTCATACCTCATGTTAGCCTCATCGCACAGAACTGCTGCATTTCGTGGCTGCTTCAAATTCGCTGCCTCCCGCTGCTGGAATGACTTGCCACCACCTTTTCGTGCTATAAGAACAGTTCATACTTTTAGATGCAAATATAAACAACACCTACTTCAATTGCAAAAGGAAGCCAGTTAATAAACTTACCCTGGGACTGCACGCAGTTAGTACTGGTGACCGTAGCAGAGTTCTGCTTCGACCAGTGTTTATTCGGAGAAGGTGATTGACATTGAGTCGTTTCCCTCGACTCGTATGGCACAACAAACACAAGTCACACTCAACAATAATACATTTATGTAATTAATCACATTTGCACCACACATCTTGTAATATTCATTTGACTCTTCAAGTTGTATTTATTCTGATGCCCATCGTGTGATAATATTAGACTAAATATCATACTGTGTAGGAATTTTCTGTACTTTTTGTTCATTCAATACCATACCAATATTACCGTTGACAGCCATTAAATCTCCTGCGCTCGCGTCCCCTCCACAGACTAACTATGTTCAAAGCATAGACAAGCGATGCTGGAACGCCGGGTATGAGTCGGTATCGGTTTTCTTATTTTACTTTTGTATTTATTATTATATTTTACTGTTTATTTAAATTTATCAGTATACTTTTGAATTATTTATTATTATATTTTATTGTTTATTATATATTTATTACTTCTACTCCTCTGTGGGATCTATTTAATGTCCGTAGGTGTGTCCGTGGCATCACAGTGGGCCCTATCAGAATACCAGCGCTGCGGTATTTGTTTACTTATGCTCAAATATCGTAGCATTATGCTGAGATAGGAGCCTTTTTGGCCTCGCACAGGTTCTCTTTGTTTTTTTAATTTTTATTTCTACTTTGTTTTTTTACATAATTTGTTAGTTTTAATGTTTGTTTTTATTGTTTATTGTTTTATTTCCTGTGCGTGTCCCAAATAAAATATTTTTCTTTCTTCTTGCTTTCTTTCTACATGTGATCTAGATGATTGTATTCCGGCTAACTTCACGCCCAATCAGTCGCTCACAATTCTTACCCAAAACATCAGAAGCATAATCAAAAACATAACAGGGCTTCACGCCTTACTCACGAGAACTAACGTTAACTGGGATATTATCACTCTGACGGAATCTTGGCTTCCCTGTTCTTAATATATCCCGAATCTATCAGGCTACAATTACTTTAAGACCGATAATAACCTTACTCAAAATGAGGGAGTTGTCGTTTATGTGAACGAAAATCTGAAAGTCTCTGTGGAGGAATTAGTGCTATTGGAAGCAAACTGTCTTCAGGTACAGATCGATCACAGCACCATTTTGTTGGCAATATATCGTCCACCAGGGTATAGGGACTTAAACAATTTTATAAACTCTCTAGACGCTGCCCTTAATAAAATCGCGAAGTATACAAATATCATAACTACTCTACCAGCACATGTATTACCCACACGACAATCTGCTTGCTTGGATCACTTTATTCTGAAGACAACCCTTCCTGCCTTTACACAAGTAGCCCATTCCTCACTCACAGACCATGATACTGCGCTATTATTCCTTGCAAAAACAACTGCGAAACAAGTGACAACAAAATCGGTCGTCCGGATCAATCATGACCAGCTCGATGCAGACCTGAAACAACTTGATTTTGGAGCAATATACAAGTCAATAGATCCACATGAGGCAGCTGAAATAATGATAACATTCATTACTCAGTTAATAGAGACAAATTCGGAAACAGTAAAAGTTCCAAACCGCAAAAGGACTGTGAAGCCATGGGTCAACACTGGTCTTCTACGATGCATTCGACATAAAGATAACTTGCACAAGAAGTTAAAAACGGACCCTGAAAACCACATCTTAAAAACATCGTTCACCAGATACAGAAATTACTGTGATAAATTACTCAAACAGGCTAGAACCGAATACGAGAAAAAAGTTATAAAAGACGCAAGGAACAACACTAAACTGCTATGGACAGCTATAAATAATATAACAAATACGACCAAAAAGAATGACAATGCGCGAGAATTACTATCAGTTTCATCAACACCAAAGCAATCCGTCAATGACGTAAATAGTTTCTTCGCAAATATAGGTAGAAACCTTGCCGAGAAAATAGGTAATCGGACAATGGTATCAACTAGTGACAATCCAAGTAGTGGCTCGCAATCAACTTCGGATGCGGTTCAGGACCTTACCAATCATATAGCTATATAACTTGGATGGTGGCCAAAAAGTCCTGGGGATCTTTTTAGATCTTGCGAAAGCTTTTGACATGGTCGCTGTTCCCATCTTAATAAGAAAGATGGAACGGCTCGGAATAAGAGGAATCCAACTTTTTAAGGATTATCTGGGAGGGCGCACCCAGAGCGTCAAAATAGGAGGGAGTGTCAGTGACGAGTGCCAAGTTAATTACGGTATGCCACAAGGCAGCGTGCTCGGTCCGACACTCTTTCTCATATATATAAACGAACTGGGTATGCTCACTCTCCCGAAAGGCAAAGTCATAACTTTCGCGGATGATACAGCCCTCTTATTCACTGCAGACACCTGGAGTGAGGTTTTTGTGTGCGCGCAGTCAGGATTCAATATTGTATCGAACTGGCTGCGCGACAATGTTCTCACCCTGAATGCGGAAAAAACTAATTACGTCACCTTCTCCATAAAACCGCATACACCTTCTCCATCCATGACGCCGAACAGTATCATAGCCCACACGTGTGCATTTCCTCACTCCACTCCATGCACGTGTTCCCAAATTAAGAAAGCCGATTGCATTAAATACCTGGGTTTAACTATAGACAGCACACTCAAATTCCAGGAACATATCAACACCTTAAGTAACCGACTGAGAAAACTTATATATGTTTTCAAGACCCTTAGAAACGTGAGTGACGATAAAACTAAAAAAATTGTATACTTCGCTCTTGCTCAGTCTTTAATAACATACTGCATCACCTCTTGGGGTGGTGCACCAAAAAGTACCCTCCTGAAACTGGAAAGAGCCCAGAAAGCCATTCTGAAGGTTTCTTTGTCTTTACCTCATCGCTACCCTACAGCACTACTATACCAAAAAGCGAAAGTCTTGACGGTGCGTCAACTGTTTGTACAACAAACCATCCTGAAACAACATAGACTACTAACCTACAATCCTTCACTGCCTCGAGCTAAGAGAAGATTTAATCCTGTCAACTACCATACTTCACAATCAACATCTTTTTCAAAACGTTTCTTTTTTCACCTCGGTCGGTATCTCTACAACAAAGTAAATAGGGTCATACCTATTTATGAACTCAATAAGATAAAGTGCAAAATGAAACTATATAGTTGGCTCCAAGAACTCAATTATGATGACACTGAAAATTTATTTGCAGTTTTAACATAAACATCATTATGCAATATGCTACGATTAAAACAAAAAAGAATACTCACAGTCACACACACTCACACCCCCCCCCCCCACACACACACGCAACCCCCCCACATAACCACAACCACTGCACACTTCTCTAACTACACAAACTACACATACACGCAGAACACACTTAACCTCACGCCCACCCTAATACTAACCATACTAAAAGAAAAGCTAACATGTCCTAACTGCATACCGTTTGTACGAGTACATAACATAATTTGTTAAACTTAAATGGAGGAGTCCTGGTGACCTGAAATACAGGCCCTGAGCCTAGATTAGGCACCAGTCTCCCACAATATAACGCCCCTCCTATATGTCACCGTAGAATTAAGGTAACAATTAAGAGTAGTATTGTGGAGATAATAAACTATTTTTTTTTAATTTTTTTTATTATCCACTTACCAATTCTACACTACTCAAAAATCTTTCTGGGGTTTTCGTTTTTTAATTTTTTATTCGGGCACATACTTAATACACCTGCTATACCAGCTGCAAATCATATTCATCAGAAAAAAAATACCGGGAATTTGTATTACTTAGGGGTATACACTTTCAATTATGTCATTTTGAGTGAGAACTGCTACACCTATGTTACATATCTCAGTAACTTTAATATCTGTTCCCTTATACTTGGTCATGTGATAATACATACTTTTACGAATGGATGATTTGGCTAAGGAAATAGATGGTATATCAGTTTCGGAATCTCGGTCTTGTTGTGTCGAGGATTGCAAGCATCTTATAATGCATCCCGCTGAGTGTCTCACTATCATAATCCTACTATCCTACTAATATTATAAATGCGAAAGTTTGTGAGGATGGATGGATGGATGTTTGTTACTCTTTCACGCAAAAACTACTGAACGGATTTTGATGAAAGTTTACAGTGATATAGCTTATACATCAGAATAACACATAGGCTACAAATTATAATGATTTTGTTTGATTTTGCCTTAATATAACGATAAGTATCAAGTAAGTCGGAAAAAAATCTGCCCTCTGAGAGCTATCTTGGCGTGCGCTGCCTAAACCGCTAACGGTTTAGGCAGCGCACGCCAAAGTAACACTCTAAAGTTACATGAAGATAATGTATCGTGGGATTGTTTGTCTAAAATAGTTCTAAATAAAAGTCCGCGACAGCATATATCTATCTTTTATGTGGAAGCCATTATAGCTAAAATAGTGAGCCATAAATACATTTAAAATTGAGACTTTTTTTACATTGCACATTATGGAGTATTTAGTTAATTCTTATCAAAATTAATAACTTCATCGCTTTCGGTATTTAATGTAGATACACTTTGTCTTTTACACTAAAACATTTGAAAGAATAGTTTAAAAGTTACAACGATAAGAATGAAGCGGGAGTGAGCGGCGGGCCAGATAATGACGCGCCATGGTCTAATAACAATTTTTTGGTAGTATTTTAAGTAGAAATATAGAGTAGTTTTTATTTTAATTAGATATAAGAAGTCTTTCTTTTTCTGTTAGTTTAAGAATAACGGTTAGTTTTAAATTAAAATTTATGCTTTAACTAGCTTCTGCCCGCGGCTTCGACCGCGTGAATGTCGGAAGTTATCCCAAAGGGACGTGTTACATGTCCTAAATCAACTGGGTAATTTAATTTTGGCCGTTCAACAAAATTAATTGCGTTATTGACGTTGTTGACAGATTTCTCGAACATAATTTTAAGAAGCAATGGATTAGCAATATCCATCAAACATTCAGATTGTGATTTATAGTGTGTTACGCAATTGGTTTTTATTTTAATTACTTAATATTATCCTACTAATATTATAAATGCGAAAGTTTGTGAGGATGAATGGATGTTTCTTACTTTTTCACGCAAAAACTACTGAACGGATTTTGATGAAACTTCACAGTAATATTGCTATTTTTATTTTTATACTAGCTGCCCGCCCCGGCTTCGCACGGGTAGCACTAAGTGCTTATCTACGGCACACCTACCTATCCACCTACCGTACCCTACCTATCCACCTACCCTACCCTACCTATCTACTTACCTACCTACCCTACCTGCATACCTACCTCTTTACGACCTATTCTCATACCTACCAAATATACATACAATTTTCGTAAAAAATCGGTCGAGCAGTTTTGGAGGAGTGCGACCATAAACACCGTGACACGACATTTTTATATTTATAGATTAGCCTACACTATCCCATTGCTCAGTAAAGGCCTCCCCAAATACTTCCAAGCATCCTTTTCCAGGGGCCCCTCGACCCAACCCTTGCGGTACGCGTCTAGGTCGACTCGCCACCTCTTCCGGGCCGGCTTCGGCGGCGCCGTCCATCCTCAGGCACCCACCGTGTGGAGACTGTTGCCCAGCGGTCGCTATGCATGTGGCTGACATGACCCGCCTAATCCCATTTTAGCTTGGCAGCCTTTTTGTCTACATCAAGAATCCCCGTTTTACGGCGCAGCGTAGTGTTTCGATAATTATTGCCAGTTCATTTTACGCGTAGAATGCTGCGCTTTGCTCTTTGGCATACCCCAAGAAGAAACTTTTGCGACTCGGTAAGCGACCAGACGTTTATAAATTAGTAGACTTATGCCCCAGGGGCCTAAGTCTACTAATTTATAATATACTATTTTTTTGATAGATTTGCCATACAAAAACTGTCAAAAACTCGCCATTGAGAGACCATTGTAACGTTTATAAATTAGTAGACTTTAGGCCCAGGTCTGCGTACCGTAGGTTAGGACGGGCAGAATACACATATCGATGAGTGTTCGCTTCAAGGAGATCGGTAGATCGCCTTTCATTACCGTCTTCATAGACCAGTACCTTTTCCAGGCATTTTCGATGCAGCGATCGATTTCCTTTTCTTACCTGTTTTTGAAAGAAACTAACTGGCCCAAGTAGATGTACTCATCGACATGTGTTTCCTGTCTATCTACCTCGAGACTACACTTAGTGCTGTTGGTCATGGCTTTTGTTTTTGGACCGATTCATCGCGAGTCCAACCCTGAGGCTTGCCGTGCTTAGTTCTTGAAGCATTGTCTATAGTTCCAGAGCTGTGGGGGCTGTCGTCGGCAAATCGGAGGTTTGTCAACCTCCTACTACCGACTTCAATGCCCTTGGTCATCCATGAGGCTGCCAGTGTCCTAAATATCTCCTCGAGAGTGCTCCTGCCTACTAATATTATAAATGCGAAAGTTTGTGAGGATGAATACTGAACGGAATACTGAACGGATTTTGATGAAACTTTATAATATTCCCACTTCAAACTTAATAAAGACTTAATCCCACTGATATTATAAATGTGACAGTTTGTATGTTTGTGTGTTTGGATGTTTGTTACTCAATTATACAAAAACGGCTGTACGGATTTGGATGACATTTTACACATTGATGATTTATAATCTTCCCGTAGGACAATTTCCGACCTCCACGCGGGCGAAGCCGCGGGCGAAAGCTAGTTCAAAATATACGGAGTATTTCGCGCAATTTTGATAGTTTCGTTGTAATGTAAAATAGAAATATGAACGGATTTGAAGTGTTATTACAGAATCTTGACATAAGCTGTGATATAATCGTCCTAACAGAGGCCGCGTTCCGAGTTAGGCCATAATCGCTCACAGCGCTGACATCAATATTTTGCGTTCCGATTTAGATATTACGATTATGACAGCTGAGGTCTGTCATCAATTCGGAACGCTCGTGAACGCGCCTACAGTGCTTGCTCAACGTCAAAACTTATAACATTACTTAATTCTTTGTATAAACATCAGAAATTTCTTTTTCTGCTTTGGTTAAGTGGCGACGGTAGCCAGAAGCACAATTTAGAAAAAAGCCACGTTAGTTTATAGATATATTCGACTCAAAACTACAGCGCTGCCAAAAATGACAGTTCAGTCAACTGTCAATTTTGACAGAGATCACGGTGATATTAGTAAAAGGCATGGTCGGCGTTATCGCAAGATGGCGCATGTCATGACGTCATCTATGACGTTTCATGGGTCAGCGTTATCGCGCTAACGCTTATTCGGAACGGGTGTTAGCACGCTCAAATCGATTACATTGTAACTCGGAACGCAGCCAGAATGTTGGTTGTCAAAACAGACAGTCAATTTACCATCTCTTGACGGTTATTATTCTTATAACACTGTCAGAAATATCAAC
Source organism: Eupsilia transversa (assembly GCA_914767815.1). Classification (NCBI taxonomy): domain Eukaryota; kingdom Metazoa; phylum Arthropoda; class Insecta; order Lepidoptera; family Noctuidae; genus Eupsilia; species Eupsilia transversa. The sequence goes on along the minus strand of OU611873.1, from coordinate 8,175,708 downwards.
CAAAACGATGGATTAGTAGTTTATATCAAAGATAATTTACGAACAATTAAAGAAGAACCTGCATCCCAAGATAGTAATTGCTTAATAATCAAAATTATTCCCGATACGGTAGTCATGGCCATTTATAGGCCTCCTTCTCAAAATATGGACAGATTTTTAGAATCACTTGACACAAACTTAAAAAACATATCATCTTTTAAAAACATAATATTGTTGGGCGATATTAACATTAACATTGCTTCCGGGAAAACCGATCCTACCCATGTACATAATTATCTGAATATTTGCTCATTTCATGGACTTTTACCAGCTCACTATCACCCCACGAATCAGAGTGGCTCATGCTTAGACCATATCATTCTAAAATCAAAAAACCCTTCCAAGACATTGGTTACCAATTCTTCGCTTACCGATCATCAAACTGTTTTACTAACATTGCAAATAAGTTCACCTAGAAAAAACTGCATGCGTAGCTACACTAAATGATATGACTAACCTGGAAAATTACTTACGCAGCATTAATTTTGACCCAGTTTTTAATTCAAACGATGCAAATATTTCTTTAAAGTGTTTCATAGATTCGCTACAATATTCAATTAAGAAAAACTCGTTCACGAAGACAATGCCTAGAAAGTATAGTTGTATTAAACCTTGGATTACACCCGGTCTCGTTCGTTGTATAAGACATAGAGACAAACTTCACTTAAAATTGAAACTTGCACCTGATAACGAAATACTTTCTGTTACATATAAAAGGTATCGAAACTTCTGTAATAATCTTTTGAAAAAACTAAAAAATCAGTATGATAAAAATGAATTACAGAAGGCGGGTAAAAATAGTAAACTTGTATGGAAATTTATAAAAACGAATACTCTTAGATCTAAAAATTCCGAACCTCTGTTTGATTTACTATCAACAGAGACAAACCCATCCGAAGCATTGAATAAAGTAAACAATTTCTTCGCTAACGTTGGTAAAAACTTGGCTGAAAAATCTTTAAATTCTAGTAATTATGCCCGTCAAAACCCGACGACGACATCCACTTCACTCAATTCTTTTGTTTTATTAGATACCGACGTTTACGAAGTAGTAAGAATAATAAACGCTTTAAAGGATTTTTGTGCTACTGGGTGGGATGACATACCTAATTATATACTTAAAAGATTTAAACACCTACTTGCCCCTCCGCTAACACACATTTTTCAGCTATGTTTAACGAAAGGAATATTCCCTAAATTGCTTAAAAAAGCTGTGGTCACACCTGTATTCAAGTCTGGAGACAAAAACTGTGTGAATAACTACAGACCCATTTCAGTGTTAACAGGTCTCTCAAAAATATTAGAAAAAATCATTAACAATAGATTGATAAAATATCTGGAAGATAACAAACTACTTTCAGATAGTCAATTTGGTTTTCGGCCCAAAAGATCAACTAGCCAAGCAGTACACAAATTGACTAATTATGTTACTACAAACCTAGATAATGGTATGCACACAATTGGGATCTTTCTAGACCTTGCCAAGGCCGTCGACACTATTTCATGTAGTTTACTTTTGCACAAGCTTGAAACACTTGGGATAAGAGGAGCACAACTTCATCTATTTTCAGAGTATCTTAGCGATCGTCAGCAATGCGTAAAAATTGATCAGTATACAAGTTCTGAACTTAATAATAGTTGTTTTGGAATTCCACAAGGCAGCATTTTGGGCCCTACGTTATTTTTAATCTATATAAATGAACTGTGCAGCATCTCACTCCAAAATGGTGTCACAATCTCTTATGCGGATGACACCACTCTATTGTTCTCAGCTAAATCAAGAGGTGAGGTCTATGAACATGCTCAGAATGGTTTTAACATTGTGCTTAATTGGCTTCATAATAATCTACTAACATTAAATACAGATAAAACAAAATACATTTTATTTACAATGAGAAATACTAACATACCGCTTACTAATCTAAACATTTACGCGCATAATTGTAGCACGAACGCTGACACCGCATGTTCCTGCCCCACTTTAGCTAAAGCTGACCATTTAAAATATCTAGGTGACACTATTGACTCCAAGCGAAACTCCCGTAAACATATTGATTTACTATGTACTAGAGTGCGCAAATTAATATATGTCTTTAAGAATTTACGGAACATAGCAAACTATAAATTAATTAAACAGGTTTAAAGGTTGCTACCTTTCGCCCTTTTAGATTTCCTACGCACCAGCTCTACATAGCATGTAATGTTCTAACAGTGCGGCAATTATTTATACTAAGCATAGTACTACACCAGCATACTGCACTTCCTTTTTATCCAGTACCTTCCAACAAGAGAAGGAAGGACTTGGTTTACATAAAGCCTCAAACTAGACATGCGTTTGCTAATCGTTTTTATGTGTTTTTAGGACCTTTTCTGTATAATAGGCTCAACAAGTTACTAAACTTCTATAGTGTAAGTTATAAAAATTGTAGTAAAATGTTATCAGAATATTTAGCGTTACTCAATTATACAGACACAGAAAATCTTCTAGAAATTTTGTCATGATGATAATTTATTCCCGCGTAAGTATTTACTTTTTGTATATTTACATAGTTTTAGTTTTAGATATTAATGTACCAATATGCTTTTTCTCACTGTTGTTAATAGATTATTTTATACCACTAACTTAAAAGTTTAGTGCTCCCATATAATTGTAATGTAAAGTGATGGCCTGAAACACAGGTTTTAATTTAACCTAGATCGGGCGGGTCGCTACCTAACATCGTAATTCCGAACAATCATTACTTGCACCTGTATTAAACATATATTAGATTTAGTTTATTTTTAGGCACTTTATTTGTTCGGATAGTCCTAATGTTGACCAATTGTACACTTTTGTAAACATTTTATTCAATAAATTATTATTATTATTATTTTTACGTCTCTTGACATTTCTCGGGACCCTGGGGTCCCGGACCTTTAGAAGGCCAAAGCCAACTCTCAGAGGCCCGTTAGACGTTTTTATTGTAATGAGGCACCAAGCGACGATTATCCCTGTTCGCACTGTGCAAGTGCAGCCAAGGACAACCCTCGGTTGGTGTAGGACTATTGCAGGATATGGAAACAAAGATATTGGATTATGGGTTTGGGTGGCTAAGTGAACTGGTTATCTTCAACTATGGAATGACTATGGCCCCTGCCTGACCAATGCTTTATATAAAATACACAGTTAAAATGGCAGGGGGTGACTTGCACACTCAATAATGGGCCCCCGAAAACGGTCGCTAGCACAAAGTGTCGTAGCGACAAGGGGACAACATGTCCTGAGGTGCTTCTGAGGAGTGGAGAGGTATTCCATGACTATCAGAACAATCCCAGAGCCCGGAAGATGGTCAAGATCCCTACCAGCACTTACTGGAATACTTCCTTCCTCCGAGCACGTTTGCTCTTGCGAATCTCCACTCAAGCCAGCCAATAAAGGCAAGAATGAGGTGGGAGCTCTGTCCCTCGTCAGTGTTCACTCCAGCCGGCCAATAAAGGCAAGCCAGAGGTGAGGTACAAGACTTCTCCCGGGAGATAGGGTCCGTGGGGTCGCTACTGCCCAACAGCTCGCCACATGCTGCCCTGCGGATTTCTGTATCTCTCTTAGTCTGGCTCCTCATCCTAGACCCGTTCCGGCAAAGTAAACTCTACCGGCACAGACCTAGAGTTCGGAGCGCGCAAGCCCCACCACGACGTCAACGTAGAGATACGGCGGTGGGGTTATTATTATTATTATTATTATTATAATGCTGGATAGGCTTGGTGTTGAGTGTGATATAGTTGTTTTGACGGAGTGCTGGTTATCGTGCTGTCCTACTGTGCCAACTTTAGACGGATATTGCTCCTACACATCGAAAAAATTGTGTAATCAAAATGACGGAATATCGGTGAACGTTTAAACCACTCTGAGTGTAGTTGTTGATGAACCGCCTTGTCTAGATTGTAATTGTCTCATCATAAAGATTGGTACTGAAATGGCAATTTTGGCTATTTATAGATCCCCATCACATAAAAACCTAGAGAATTTCCTCCACACACTCGATACTATCTTAACTGACCTGTCCACTTTCAAGAATGTTACCATTATAGGAGATATTAACATAAACATCTATCCCGATCAAGATTCTAGGTTCCACTTGGAGTACCTTAATTTGTGTTCCTATCATGGCCTTTTACCAGCACATACGCTGCCTACAAGGCATGGCAAGGCATGTCTTAATCACGTTATATTAAAAACGAAATTTCAAGCTCTAACATTCTACGATAACGGATCACGAAGCCGTTCTATTATGTCTTAATTCTAAACCTAAAAGAACATTTGCTCATTTCAATGTTAATAAGATAAATACGGAGGGACTAAAAAATGATTTGGCCAGCATTAACTGGGTACCGATTTATGACTCAAACGATGCTAATTTTGCCATGAAATACTTTACAAATTCCATCCAACGTGCTATAGTTTGTAACACTGTCTTGATAAAGTTATCAAGACGAAATAGAATCATTAAACCTTGGATAACGCCAGGACTAGTACGATATATGCGACATAGGGACGCTCTCCACAAAAAAGTGAAACAGACACCAGAAAATGTAGCTCTCAAATTAACGTATAGCAGATATAGAAATTTCTGTAATAATTTGTTGAAAAAAGTTAAAATAGTTTATAATAAAAAAATGTTGGAATAGGCGGGTAAAAATAACAAAAAAATATGGGATGCAATAAAAAATATCACAAACTCAACAAAAGCAAAAAAAAGTGCTTTAGAACTAATAGACACTCCTTGTCAAACCCAATTGATTGACGGTGTGAACGAGTTCTTTGTCACGGTAGGCAAAAATTTGGCCAGCAAAATCAACAAATGCCAAAATCCTCGACACCCCGTTGCTTTTATTTCTCAACCTACTGGCTCATTAAACTCTTTTGTAATACTTGATACAGATGAATCAGAAGTGGAGCGCTTGATTTTGGATCTTAAAAATGTCTGTAGTATTGGGTGGGACTCTATATCCAACCACCTCCTTAAAGAAAACAGAAACTTGCTTATCCCTGCTCTAACCCATATTTTTTAAATGTGTTTAGACGAAGGAACATTTCCCACTGTTTTGAAGAAATCGGTCGTTCATCCGATCCACAAGTCTGGCGATAGAGATCGTGTCACCAACTACAGGCCCATTTCTATTCTCCCAGCGGTCTCTAAGCTCTTGGAACGCATCATCAACAGTAGATTGGTCAAGTATCTGGAAACGAATAACCTTCTCTCAAACAATCAGTTTGGTTTCAGAACAGGGAAATCAACTTGTGATGCTGTCCATGAGCTTGTAGATTACGTGGTTAGGAATATTGATTCCGGTAAAAAAACTGTTGGTTCATTTTTGGACCTGGCAAAGGCCTTTGACACGGTCTCTGTGCCACGGCTTCTCAGTAAATTAGAATGGTTTGGTGTAAGAGGTAAACAACTAAAATTGTTTGAAGATTACCTTTTGGGTCGCTGTCAGTATGTTAAGATTGATAAACTTGTTAGCAGTGACTTACCTGTCACTTTTGGTGTACCAGAGGGCAGTATTTTGGGACCCAGTCTCTTTCTTGTATATTTAAACGAACTCTGTGGACTTACCTCTGTAGGTGGAAAGGTGATTTGATATGCGGATGACACTGTTCTCCTTTTTTCGGCGGATACGTGGGAACAGGTCTATGAGGATGCTCAGCGTGGTTTTGATACTGTGTGCCACTGGTTGAGTCGTAATATGCTCACACTTAACGCTGATAAAACGCAGTACATAACTTTTTCAATGCGCAACTCTAACTCACCTCCTACATTACTCTCTGTAATTGCACACAACTGCTGCAACAGTGGAATCTGCCAATGTCCAGCTTTGGTCAAGACCAACCTCATAAAATATCTAGGAATAGCAATAGATAACAATCTCTCTTTATTATTCTAATTTTAAACCTCATATAGAATTACTGACTGCCAGACTAAGAAAACTTATATACGTTTTCAAAAATCTGAGACATGCTGCAGACCCCAAGCTAATGAAGCAGGTTTATCTGGCACTTGGCCAATCAATTTTGTCATACTGTATTTCTGTCTGGGGTGTTGCACCAAAAACCATACTAAAGCCACTTGAAGTTGCCCAAAGAGCTATTCTTAAAGTAAGCACTTTCCGCCCATATTTGTTCCCAACGTATCAGCTGTACCAAACCTGTGAAGTCCTATCTGTCCGTCAATTGTTCATACTACACACTGTCTTGACGCAGCATGCGAGGGTGAACTTTGAAAAACCTGCTATATCATCCAGGCGACGAAAACCTATACCCAACACCGACAGATCTATGTTCAAACACCCATTCATTAATAGGTATTTCTGCTTCTTAGGACCGTTCCTTTATAGCAGGATTGATAGAATCGTTGACATACTTGCGTTAAATAGCAAAAGATGTAAAATTGAAGTGTTTGAGTACATTCATAAGCCTAACTATGACGAAACTGAAAACCTCTTATATGTACCACCCTAAGTTCACTTACTCACCCTCCTACACACACTCACTCATCTACAGTCGACACAAAAGGAGGTCCCCACTCCAATTTATTTCATTTCATTTAATTATTATTTTATTCGATCAAAAATAAAAATAAATAACGAAACCTGTATATTATAATACAAGCAAAGTTGAACTTGTACTGTACTTGTGTAATTTACGACTACTTGGCTCTAAACTTACTTGATAATAGCCTTGGTGAAGGTCAAGGTGAGTAAAATAAATGGCTCCAGTAAGCGTATCTAAAATTTAATTAATATTTGGTAAAGGAAATCTATCGTCACAAATAACTTCGTTCAATCCTATCCTACTTCCTACTAATATTATAAATGCGAAAGTTTGTGAGGATGGATGGATGGATGTTTGTTACTCTTTCACGCAAAAACTACTGAACGGATTTTGATGAAAGTTTACAGTGATATAGCTTATACATCAGATCCTTCCTACTATAATATTATAAATGCGAAAGTTTGTGAGGATGGATGGATGGATGTTTGTTACTCTTTCACGCAAAAACTACTGAACGGATTTTGATGAAAGTTTACAGTGATATAGCTTATACATCAGAATAACACATAGGCTACAAATTATAATGATTTTGTTTGATTTTGCCTTAATATAACGATAAGTATCAAGTAAGTCGGAAAAAAATCTGCCCTCTGAGAGCTATCTTGGCGTGCGCTGCCTAAACCGTTAGAGTTACATGAAGATAATGTATCGTGGGATTGTTTGTCTAAAATAGTTCTAAATAAAAGTCCGCGACAGCATATATCTATCTTTTATGTGGAAGCCATTATAGCTAAAATAGTGAGCCATAAATACATTTAAAATTGAGACTTTTTTTACATTGCACATTATGGAGTATTTAGTTAATTCTTATCAAAATTAATAACTTCATCGCTTTCGGTATTTAATGTAGATACACTTTGTCTTTTACACTAAAACATTTGAAAGAATAGTTTAAAAGTTACAACGATAAGAATGAAGCGGGAGTGAGCGGCGGGCCAGATAATGACGCGCCATGGTCTAATAACAATTTTTTGGTAGTATTTTAAGTAGAAATATAGAGTAGTTTTTATTTTAATTAGATATAAGAAGTCTTTCTTTTTCTGTTAGTTTAAGAATAACGGTTAGTTTTAAATTAAAATTTATGCTTTAACTAGCTTCTGCCCGCGGCTTCGACCGCGTGAATGTCGGAAGTTATCCCAAAGGGACGTGTTACATGTCCTAAATCAACTGGGTAATTTAATTTTGGCCGTTCAACAAAATTAATTGCGTTATTGACGTTGTTGACAGATTTCTCGAACATAATTTTAAGAAGCAATGGATTAGCAATATCCATCAAACATTCAGATTGTGATTTATAGTGTGTTACGCAATTGGTTTTTATTTTAATTACTTAATATTATCCTACTAATATTATAAATGCGAAAGTTTGTGAGGATGAATGGATGTTTCTTACTTTTTCACGCAAAAACTACTGAACGGATTTTGATGAAACTTCACAGTAATATTGCTATTTTTATTTTTATACTAGCTGCCCACCCCGGCTTCGCACGGGTAGCACTAAGTGCTTATCTACGGCACACCTACCTATCCACCTACCGTACCCTACCTATCCACCTACCCTACCCTACCTATCTACTTACCTACCTACCCTACCTGCATACCTACCTCTTTACGACCTTCTCATACCTACCAAATATACATACAATTTTCGTAAAAAATCGGTCGAGCAGTTTTGGAGGAGTGCGACCATAAACACCGTGACACGACATTTTTATATTTATAGATTAGCCTACACTATCCCATTGCTCAGTAAAGGCCTCCCCAAATACTTCCAAGCATCCTTTTCCAGGGGCCCCTCGACCCAACCCTTGCGGTACGCGTCTAGGTCGACTCGCCACCTCTTCCGGGCCGGCTTCGGCGGCGCCGTCCATCCTCAGGCACCCACCGTGTGGAGACTGTTGCCCAGCGGTCGCTATGCATGTGGCTGACATGACCCGCCTAATCCCATTTTAGCTTGGCAGCCTTTTTGTCTACATCAAGAATCCCCGTTTTACGGCGCAGCGTAGTGTTTCGATAATTATTGCCAGTTCATTTTACGCGTAGAATGCTGCGCTTTGCTCTTTGGCATACCCCAAGAAGAAACTTTTGCGACTCGGTAAGCGACCAGACGTTTATAAATTAGTAGACTTATGCCCCAGGGGCCTAAGTCTACTAATTTATAATCTACTATTTTTTTGATAGATTTGCCATACAAAAACTGTCAAAAACTCGCCATTGAGAGACCATTGTAACGTTTATAAATTAGTAGACTTTAGGCCCAGGTCTGCGTACCGTAGGTTAGGACGGTCAGAATACACATATCGATGAGTGTTCGCTTCAAGGAGATCGGTAGATCGCCTTTCATTACCGTCTTCATAGACCAGTACCTTTTCCAGGCATTTTCGATGCAGCGATCGATTTCCTTTTCTTACCTGTTTTTGAAAGAAACTAACTGGCCCAAGTAGATGTACTCATCGACATGTGTTTCCTGTCTATCTACCTCGAAACTACACTTAGTGCTGTTGGTCATGGCTTTTGTTTTTGGACCGATTCATCGCGAGTCCAACCCTGAAGCTTGCCGTGCTTAGTTCTTGAAGCATTGTCTATAGTTCCAGAGCTGTGGGGGCTGTCGTCGGCAAATCGGAGGTTTGTCAACCTCCTACTACCGACTTCAATGCCCTTGGTCATCCATGAGGCTGCCAGTGTCCTAAATATCTCCTCGAGAGTGCTCCTGCCTACTAATATTATAAATGCGAAAGTTTGTGAGGATGAATACTGAACGGAATACTGAACGGATTTTGATGAAACTTTATAATATTCCCACTTCAAACTTAATAAAGACTTAATCCCACTGATATTATAAATGTGACAGTTTGTATGTTTGTGTGTTTGGATGTTTGTTACTCAATTATACAAAAACGGCTGTACGGATTTGGATGACATTTTACACATTGATGATTTATAATCTTCCCGTAGGACAATTTCCGACCTCCACGCGGGCGAAGCCGCGGGCGAAAGCTAGTTTTCTATAATTTACAACTAAACGCCATTTTTTCTCATTACCTTTGCTACTTTTCTTGGGTACTAGTAAAATTGGACTGGACCATTCGCTATTTGACTTTTCTATAATATCATTTTGTAACATAATTTTATTAACTTGCTTAGCTATTTCTGGTTTAAGTGCATGTGGTAACCTATACGGCTTGACGTAGACTGGACTAGAGCTTTGTTTTACAACTATAGATTGCTCATAAATATTCGTTGTTGTTAACTTGTCTCCCTCTAAATGAAAAACGTTGGAATACTTTGCACATATTGCTTCAATTGATTATTTCTCTTCTCCGTCTAAATAATTTAAATTCAATTTAGACAACAAAGTTTTAACCTTAGTAACGTCGATATGAGTCTTATCAAATTGACAAATATTATAGTCTCCCATATTTTTCAATTCTGGTGTAAAAGATGGTAAACTTACTTCCTTGTCACTAACATAAGTATCTTGACCGGAATTCTATTATTACTAACTTTTGCTATTGTGTTTGCTATAAACACATCCTTCGCTAACTCGCTACTACACACTACAACTTCTCCATTTACATTCTTAGTAACAAAAATAAAATGAAATGATTCCGAACGTGCCGGAACAATTATAGCATTTTTCATCCTATCATGTTCATCAACAAAATGTAGATAATGTTGTTTATTATTGTTGAAGAGTGTTAAATTATTTGAATGTATCGACGGGTGCAAAGTAAAAAGAGTCATATACAAAACAACTACTTTTCAGGAGAGCGCATGATAGGAAAAACTGCTCCCATTTTGTTAATTTTAAACCAAATTTGTTGAAATTTTCATTTTGATTTCTTCTAATTATGTTCAATTTACGAGATATTGCAGTTGTCTGCATCTACATTGTGCTTAAAAATATGACAACATTGACAACTGAGTTAACTACCAGTTAGTCGTTTCTACATGGGAATGCATAAATCTGTATTTAATAAAAATATGTTGAATATATTTCAGTAAATACAAAAAGTCCAACACTTCCTAATATTAAAATTACTTCATGACTGTGTTAAATCCTAAATACACCAAGTTCAGAACATAATTGCGCAGATGTATTTTTCTACGTCTTAAGTTTGTGCAAGGACCACGATTTAGAAGGAGGTTAAATGAAATATCTACTAAGGAATTATTTGTTTATTTTAGCAAAAAAGTAATTTTAACATAACTTTTTTAGGACTAAAAAACGTAGTAAATATTTATGAGCTAATTGCAGGTTCTTTGGTTGATAATAAAACAGTAAACATTATAAATTTCATAAAAATGAATTAAAATTAAATCTAGAAATTAAAGTAACTAACTAAAGTTTTTAACAAATAATAACTTAATAATAATTTAAAAAATAATTAACATCAGTCACAATAAATCAATGTTTAGTCGTTTCAATGACGTAGTTATAATCACAATCATAATAGTAATTCTGTATTTTAACAAGCATAAATCCTCTAAATTATGTTCTACTCGTACATTTTTATAAAAAAATAAGTACTTATATCTCTTATCATAAAAGTAAGTAGAAAACAATTCAATATTAAACAATTTTTTTTCAATAATAAATAACTTAAATCTCCATCCACCTTACGCTCCTCACTTTTCTGGTCTGTCGGAGGCCGGCATTAAATCGGCTAAGCATATAATCAAACGTGTAATGGGCAACACTAATCTGAGATTCGAAGAGTTGTCCACGCTATTTGCGCAGGTTGAGGCTATAATGAATAGCCGACCCCTGTTCCCACTTTCTTCTTATCCTACAGATTTCCTTCCTCTCTCCCCAGGACACTTCCTGATCGGCCGGCCGCTGACCGCACCGCCATCGCCTATCATCGATGACAACGCACGCTGTCGCGCAAGATATGAGGCCATCGAAAAAATGCGACAGTAATTTTGGACACGGTGGCATCGGAAGTACATCTCTGAGCTCCAAACAAGAACGAAATGGCGTGAGAACAAGGCCAAGTTGACTACTAGTGATCTAGTCCTCATTCAAGAGGATAATATGCCGCCGCTATGCTGGCGCCTGGGGCGCGTCGCCAAACTGTATCCTGGAGAGGACGGCATATCCCGCGTCGCCGATATCTCGACTACCAGAGGCACTATCAAGCGGTCCCTCACTCGCCTTTGCCCTTTACTAGACTGATCCAGATGTTCATCACACATTTCTTAGTAGTCAATGAAGACAACATTTAAAGAAAATAGAGACAACAATTAATGAAAAGGAAAACATCTCAATACTGCGTCACGTGCACGCCATCACCACAGCGGCCGCTCGGCGTCAACATCACTGCACTGCCGCTAGGGACACTAGGGACGCCCCGCGCCTGCCTCACGCCCCGCAACGCGTCTGCGTCGAGCGAATCGCGCTACGGCGCTACCACTCCTATTGCTCCGCGACCGCCAGCCACGACACACGCTTCCCACGCTTCCATGCGCTCCGCACCGCGCGCCCACAAACCGCGATATAACTCTTACACTTGTAAATTGTATTTAAAGTAATTAAAGTTATAGAGGCAAGTTCAAATGTTTTATTCCTTAATTAAACTACTCGTGTAAGTGGCGACACCCACGCGCTTACAATATTACAATAAAATATGAGGCGCCTTTTATTTTCTCATAGTAGATGATGAAAAAAAACCAACCGACAAAAAAAAAACACTACAAAGTGAAAAATAACTTTAATGTCGGAAGTCGGTGTATTTGGTTTTGAATTTTCGTTTTTTGCAAACGACTTCCGAAATTAAAGTTATTTTTCACTTTGGGGTTTTTTTTTTGGAAGTCGGTTGGTTTTTTTTGTAAAAAGTTTTATTGCTAATTTTTGGTGGATTATATTCGCTACCTGGTCATGTCTGTGTTTTTAATCAGTCTGTACTATTGCTTTATACGGTCCCGTGATGTGTTGAATGGTTTTGGTGGAACTATTGCATCGCCTACATCTGTCTATTGTTTGAGGAACTCGCATTATGTGTTTCGGGTAATTGCGAGTTTCTATTACTTGGTCCTGAATAGCTATCATGAATCCTTCTGTCTCAGGGAACATTTCTTCGACGCTTATTTGTCGACGTTAAGTTGATTAAGATCGTTTCGATGTCCCCCATGCAGTGACTTTGGGGTCCATTCTGCGATTTTAGTCTGTCGGTCAGTCTGTTGTTCATTACTCTGGGTTGTCTTCTCAAACATGTTTAATGGGGTAAGTTTTTTATCATTAAACGCTATTGCTTTATGTAGAGTTGAAGTAGTACTTTTAGCATTAAAGTATGTTCTTAAAATAGTTATTTTCTTGTTATTTAGGTTAGTGATATCTATTATTCCCCTGCCACCTTCATTCCTTGGTAGTGTGAGCCTCTGAATACATGACCTACGGTGGTGTCTTCTGTGTTTAGTAAGCGTGGTATTTATAATCCGTTGCAAATTATTGAGTTCGGTCTTGTTCCAATTAATACCAAAAGAATAGGTAAGAACAGGGATGGCAAGTGTTTATGGCTTTTATAGTGTTTCGAGCGTTTATTTAAGTAAAGTAAAGTAAAAATTTATTTTATTTCAATTAAGTTACAGACAAGAAAATACATTATGTAGTTGTTATGGTTAGAATAGGTAAAAAATAGATTACAACTGGTTGGCAAAGAATAAAGACAGGTACTGGGTACATAATTATGCTGAAACCACAACCAACCAATTGGGTGAGCCCTGCCTCTTAAACTAGGGTGACCTGTATCTTAAGAGACAGTGATCAGCTATAAGGTATCATAAAAAAATAAACAAAACTTGTGAAGTGTGTCAGTTTGCCATGTTTGTGTGTTTGTGTTTATACTTCTGTAAGTATCTTGCTTATATATAGAATGTATTTTTCCTAAACATTTTATGGAAGAAAGAGTAAGGAGTGCAACTCAAAATGTAGGAGAGTGTGTGTGAATGTATGTAACTGCACACCATGTGTATATGGAGTGTGAGTGAGTGTAAATTATGAGTGCAATGAGAATTAGTTATTATTATTAAGCAATGTATGTAAGTAGGAGCTCCGTTTGTAAATAGTCATGTTGTAGTAGCCATTCTATTTGTGTATGACATATTGTTTTTAACCTGTTTAAATTGTTTAGTGAGTGTAGCTTTAATTTCCTTATGAAGAATCTGTTGTCTGCCTGTATGTAACCTAAATATTTGTAAGTCCCGTTTTCGTCTAATGATTCTATGTTGTCACCTGTCTGCATGTGGTATGAATGTGAATAAGCTTTGCCCGCTCTGATTGAATTAATTTTACATTTGTCAATCCCAAACTCCATAGCGATATCATTTGAAAATTGTTCAGTAGCATTAGCGAGTTCATATAAGTCGTCTGGTGATGATGCATACAATTTGATATCATCCATATAGAGCGGGTGGTTTATTTTACAATTTTGCTGGGCAGTCAGTATGTCAGTCGGTGTATCACTATATTGAAGTTGATACCCGGGCTGTAAGGCATTGAGTTTATTTGAAAGCGGATTTAATGCGAGACAGAACCACAGTGGGCTGAGTGAGTCTCCTTGGAATATCCCTCGCTGGATTTTAATGTGTTCTGTCTCAACTATTCCTATAGATGTGTTCAAATGTAATCGCGTCTACCATTTATCAAACTCAAACTCAAAAACTCAAACTTAAAGCATTTATTTCAATTAAACCATTTACAGGCACTTTTGAATTGTCAAGGAGTCGGTCAGTCAGAAAATATGAAGCTAGTTGCCCATTCCAAAGCGTAGTAGGTACCTATGGAGAAGAACGGGCAAGAAACTCCACGGACACTCTTTTAAATCAAAAAATTATTACAAAAATTGGTTACATCATTCATGTTGAAATTACTTATACATGTGAGAACAATGTAGAAAGACGTGCATGATAAAAGCGTCCGTTGATATAAATTATAAAAATTAAAAAAACAATTCAAAAATTAAAAATAAGCCATGGCAGCCAAGAGATGACCAGCCCCAACTGACGGCGCCCGTTCACGAACATGACGCATGGATTAGCACCATTCAGCTCAACCATTTTGAAGGGAGCTAAATGATCCAACACACACGCCACCATCAGCGAGACATCTGAGTGAGCATGACATACTCACAGCCGCCAGGGCATATTCAAGTCAATGAAAGACATAATATTACCCGGTAAATGGTAGCTCTATAGTACATAGTACTCACACATGTGCTATGCAGTTATATAATGCAAAGGAAATTGAGTTTATACAATGCAAAGATGTTCTTACAATCTTCAGCAGCTCCAACAGACTTTTCAAATGTTAATCAATTAGTTGTGGTTGTGGAGCAGGACTAGCATTGGCCCAAGCATTTTTATCAGTGATGTAATCCCCCAACTTATAATATGCCTTTTTTTTTTTTTTTTTTTTTTGGGTGGGAAATCATCAAATAACTTCTCCCGCTCTGGGCGGAGCGGGAGGGCGTGTCAGACTCTTACCGACTAAAACCCACCCGTGTTCCTTCAGTTGCCTGTGTTGCCAGGGGCCACGGTATCCCTTTCGGACTTTCCCGCAACCCCAGCAGGCATCGGCCCTAGTGGGCCCCGCCATTGGTGCTGACATCTCTTTGAGGCGCGCGTGGAACACAACGCGCCGTCGACCCGGGCCTGGTCCTTATCGGGGGCGAGCTACCCATTGCTCACCGCCCGCAAGCCCGCGCCTACGGTGGCCGGGAATCCTCCAAGGAGTCCCGACGCCCAGGGCGTCTCCTACGGCGGCTAGGCGCGTGAGGGCGCGAACTTTGCCTCTCCCTCACGCGCTCCGCCTCCTCCTTTGCGAGCATTACTGCTTCGCAGAAGGAGGTGACGGCTCCCCATTCCCTCTCGCTCCGTACCATGGCCTGCACCAGGGTTGGACGCGAGAGGTCACTGCCGCCGATCGCCTCCACGAGGACACGGCGGTGCTCTGCCCAAGCCGGGCATACCTCCACCGTATGCTCCACCGTGTCCTCCGGGCGATCCACACAATGGTGACACCCGGGCGCTTCCTCCCGCCTTATCCGGAACAGGAACCTCCCGAAACAACCGTGTCCGGTGAGGACCTGTGTCAGGCGGAAGGTGAGGACGCCGTGGCGCCTCTCTAGCCACTCCTCAAAGAGGGGACTTATCGCCGCAATTGTGGCGTGCCCAGCACTGGGTTGCGACAATCGCACTCTCCATGTCGCCATGAGATCCCGCCGAAGCTCTGTCCGCTGTGCCGCGACTTCTCGCGGCAGCGGAGTTACGCCCCGGCGTTTCGCCTCCTCGCGCCACTCCCATATGTGCGCGAGGACTTTCGCCTCTAGATCCCACGGCGGCAATCCGGCAAGGAGGCTCGCCGCCTCACCCGAGACCGTGCGGTATCCCCGGACAAGCCGGATGGCCATGACCCTTTGGGACGCGTTCAACCGGCGGGCTGGCCGCAGCCTCAAAGAACGCGCCCACACAGGAGCCCCGTAAAGGGCCATGGACCGCACGACCCCCGCGTAGAGCCTCCGGCAGGAGGCGTTTGGACCCCCCAGATTAGGCAGGAGCCGCTTCAGAGCAGCCCCAGCCTTCTCCAGTCTGGGAGCCAAACGTCGGAAATGCTCCACGAAGTTCCACCGGCTGTCGAGGACAAGTCCCAGGTACTTCATCGTCGACTCGACGCCGATGTGAACCCCTCCTACCGTTATTTGGGAACCCAAAGGTGGCGCGTTCCGAGGACCATGAAAACACATGGCCTCGGACTTGTGTAGGGCCACCTCGAGTCCCAATTGCCGGATCCTGTCGACGATTGTCGCAACCCCGCGTGTCGCAATTTCGGCCGCCGCCTGGTGCGACCTCCCCTGCGCCAGGACCAACGTGTCGTCAGCGTAGCAAACCACGCTGACGCCGTCGGGGAGGTCGGCGCGCAGCACCCAGTCGTATCCGATATCCCACAGATACGGCCCCAGGACCGATCCCTGTGGGACACCGCACGACATCTCTCGCCGGTTCCATTCTCCCAGGTGACCGGGGTAGATGACGGCCCTGTCCGTCAGGTAGGCCTCGACCACACGTCGGAGGTAGATCGGCACCCCGTGATACCGGAGTGCCTCTCTAATGCAACTCCAGGGCAGGGTATTGAAGGCATTGGCGATGTCTAAAGACACCGCCAAGACGACCCCACCCCGGGCAACAGCATCCCCCGTCGTGAGGGCCCGCACGCGCATGATGGCGTCCACCGTGGAGCGCCCTCTGCGGAAGCCAAACTGGCTCTCCGTCAAATCCGGCCCCACCCGCACCAGATGCCCGACAAGGCGGTCTGCAATTACTCTTTCAAAGAGCTTGCCCACCTCGTCGAGCAGCACGATGGGCCGGTAGGCAGACGGAGAGTCCGCAGGGCGCCCCGGCTTCTTAATGAGGACCAGTTTCCCCGTCTTCCATCGAAGTGGGAACTGGCCCCTCTCCAAGCATGCGCTTAGTAGCCCTCTTAGTCGAGGCCCGAGAGCCTCCAAGGCCAGGACCCATGCTTTCCCAGGTAAGCCGTCGGGTCCTGGGGCGGTATTCTTGGCATTCAGCCTACGTACCGCCACTCTCATCTCTACCTCGGTCACCTCCGGAGCATCGTCATCGTCGTCGGCGGTGTGGTCCGCAGCGGGCACCGCAGTAGGCGGAGCCATGGGCGGAGCGGTGTGTTCCCCTCTCGAGGGGAACAGAGCGCTCACCACGTCCTCCACAAGCTGGGGCCGGAGACTCTGAGTCAGCGGGGGAGCCCATGGGCGGATTTTCTCCCGCACCAACTTGTATGGGCGTCTCCACGGGTCCCTGTCCAGAGTCGCCAGCGACTCCTCGCGGGCCAGTCCCCTGGCCCGCTGGATCTCCGCTTGGAGGGCGGTCTTCGCCGCTCTGTACCCCTCGTACAACTCCGCCTGAATGGCTTCCGTATCCGGAGGGCGGATACGGAGCCTGCGGTGCCTGGCGTACCGGCGTCGCGCAGCAACGCACGCGGCGCGCAGAGTCGTCAGCTCTTGAGACCACCAGTACACCTGGCGCGAAGCACGGCCGGGCTGGACCCGGGGCATTGCCACGTCACATATGTCGGACATGGCCTCCCGGAACCACTCCGCCTCGTCGTTGATGTCAGCAGGCCTGTCCGGTGATGACACCCAGGTCTGCACGATCGAGGCTTCCAAGAGGAGCTCCCGGTCCAGCTGCTTCAGCGCCCACCGCGGACCACTCGAGGCCTGTCGGACCAACGCGCCCGAGGTCTGGGCGGAGACGTCGAACCGGATGTACCGGTGGTCGGAATAGGTCTCCACCCCCTCCATAACGCGCCAGTCAACAACACGTGGTGACAGAGCGGTGCTGGCGAACGATATGTCCACCACTGATTCGCCCCGCATCCGCACACACGTGGGGACAGAACCCCGGTTTAAGACGGCCAGGCCTGTCTCCAGAGCCCAGCCCTCCACCATCCTTCCCCTTGTGTCCGTATACCGGGAACCCCAAGCCACATTCTTGGCATTGAAGTCCCCGAGGACGAGCACGGGGAGGGAACGAAACCCGACGACGATGGCTCTCAACTCCCCTAGGGAGTTGTGGAACTCGGCAAGAGTCCGGTTCGGGGAGAAGTATGCCCCTACCACGACAATCTCCCCGAACCGTGCTGCAACGCAACCCCTTCCTCTCCTGACACCTTCGAGGGATGGGGTACCGGCGGCGGCCGACGAAATTAGGGTCACTGAGCCGCTCAGGTCCTCCACCCAGTCATCCCTGGGCGGGACAAAGTACGGCTCAGCGACCACGGCGATGTTAATCGACCACTGCGCCATGCTCTGGAGCAACAGATCCTGAGCGGCGGCGCAGTGGTTGATGTTCGCCTGGAGGAGGCGTAATGGGGCCGTTATTGGCACTCCATACCCTCCCCCTCCCGAGCCCCCTGTGAGGGCACAGCGGCGGCAGCAGTGGCGGCGGTTATGGCGGTGACGGCGGTGGCGGTGGTGGCGGAGGGCTTGCCTCCGCCGCGGGCTTTGGCGGGTGAAGCGCAGGCCTTGCTCCCGATCCGGTGTTCGGCCGGCTTGCCAGCCGCCGCACATACAACGCAGTGCGGCGTGGCGCTACACGAGCCGGCCTTGTGACCGGGCTGGCCACAGCGGTAGCAGAGACCGCTGCGGTCCACCTCCGAGGTGCATTTAGCTCCCACGTGGTTGCCCACGTGGCAGCGGAAGCACCTCAGGGGTCTGGGTTCCAGCAGTTTGACCTGCGCAGAAACCCAGCCCACCAATAGCCTGCAGCCCTCCCCGGTAATTTTCTTGGCCGCCGTCACGGGGCAGCTCACCGTAACGGCTCGCATCCCCACAGAGTCAGGACGGATGGTGCCCGCCCTCACCTGCTCGGCAGAGCACCCCCCAGTCCTCACGACAGCGGCCACCACCTGTTCCTCCGTCACCGAGTCGTCCAGTCCCAGGATGCGGATGTCCACGCACTTGGTGGGCCTGGTCACTCGGGCCTCATCCCCATTTATGGCCGCCCTAAGCCTTTCGGCCAGAGCGTCAGCGGCCGGGCCACTGGCCGCACCGGGGACCTGCAACATCCGGGCCCCAGTCGCAGTGACCCTTACCCGGATGCCATTTTCGGCGCCGAGCTCCTTTAGGTCCACTGCCGCCCCCACCTTGGCGAGTACGTCCCGATAGGACACGCCCTTTTTTGCCGCTTCCGGCTGTAGTGTGATCACTACCGCTGCGGCCTTCGGGGCGCGGAGCCTAGCCGCGACGCTTCGCTCCTTGCGCCGCTGCCGCCTCTCCCTTCTTTTGGCCGCCTTCCTTGCCTTCTTCTTCTCCCCGGCTACTTGCCAATCGGCATCGGCCGGAGAAGATTCCGGAGGTGGAGGTGGTGGCGGCCGCTGTCTCGCCGCCAGGGCCGGGGCCTTCGCTACCTGCGCAGCCGCCCCTTTCCTGGTCTGCCCCGACGGGCCTGGTTTGGCCGCGGCAGCTGCAGCGGCGGCATACGACGCCTTCCGCTGGCCCGAGGCCAGCTCGCTTGCCGCTAGTGGGGGGCGCAGGACGATAGCCTCTAAGGCGGAGAAGCGGTTCCGCAAAGCAGCCATCTCCTGCCGCACCAGGGTCAGGATACGGTCTTCAGCAGGCACTGACCGTCCCTGCCCATGCGCCTCTCCCCCCTTTTTCGCCTCCCGGGAGCCGGCTCCTCGGAGCGCAGCCAGGTCTGCTCGGAGCTCCCCATTCTCCTTCCGGAGAAGCTCCATGGCGGCTGTCAGGCGGGCGACCTCCTCTCGCAATTCGGACATTCCGTCCGACGGAGGCCCGAGTTGGAAGGCCTTAGCTGCCGCCATAATAGAGGCCGTGGCTGCGGAGATGGCCTTGTCTTTAGAGGACTTGATCCTCTTAATGGCCACCTCCTTGACCGCGGCTACCACGACCTCCGTGAACCGAGCCTCACGCTCCGTGTTGGAGCCGCCGACGGCGTCCGGTTCACCACCTGATAACTCTGAGGGGGCCGCACTGCGGCTGCTCCCTCCAGGGGCCGGCTCAGCTGGGCTAGCTGGCCTCTGTTCCCCAGCCTCCTTGGTGGAGAGGGTGGCCCCTCTACCGACACCTTTTTCCCGGGCCCCACCCCGCCGGCTAGAGTGGATCTTCTTCCGCTGTGCGGAGACCCACTCATCGGAGGATGACCCCGAATTGGGACGCTTCCGGAAGAACTTTCGGTTCTTCTCGGAAGCCCCCACCACTTCGCGCTCCGGGCTACGAGAGCCCCTCGCGCCAGATGCGGCGTCGGACTCCGACCCCGCACCACTCTCCTCTCCTTCGTTTGTTGGGTTATTATATTTTTCCATATTGTTCCCACGAGTATAAAAAAGTTCCAACCAACCAACCAAAAATCGTGGTTCGCACTAACGACTAATTTAGCTACCCATTAGTCAAGCTAACAACCGGCTCACGGTGCGCCGCCGCTTGGAGGTTTGGGGTGATTTTTTATAGAGGTTGTCTTCCTCGCGGCCCGGGCGGTTAAGCCAAGACCCTCGACCCCCGTCAAATGCCAGAGACATGACCTACACAATCTTCGGGGCTACGAGACCAACGGTGGCAGCAGGAGAGAACTTCCTCCTGCCTGCCCGACGGCAGAGTTAGTGCACGCCGAGCCCGCTTTCACTCAAACGCTGCTCAACGTGTGCTCCTTAGAGTACACGTTAGAGCGTTCCTCTGACAGGATATTAGCATACGGGCAACGACCCCCCTTAGATACTCAATACCTAAGGGGAGACATTGCCCGCACCCCAGGGTGCACCGTCCCGGAGACTGGCCTTCCCCCCGGACGTATCCATAAGGGAACTCCAGCCCACGGGCACACGGGGAGGTTTCCTGTCCAAGCACCCCAACTTATAATATGCCTGCCTGCATAGTGTGCGTTTTATACATGTTTTGAATTTCGTCTCATTCAGTTGAAGTATTCTTCTCCAACAGACTTTTTCAAATGTTAATCAATTAGTTGTGGTTGTGGAGCAGGACTAGCATTGGCCCAAGCATTTTTATCAGTGATGTAATCCCCCAACTTATAATATGCCTGCGTGCATAGTGTGCGTTTTATACATGTTTTGAATTTCGTCTCATTCAGTTGAAGTATGTGGGGAGGAATTTTATTATAACATTTTAAACAGTACCCCATGAAAGATGAGTCTACTTTAGCCAGTCTGAAACCTGGTTGAACTAATAGGTCCCTATTTCTTGTACTATAATTATGTCTATCACCTCTTTTACTAAACAGACATTTTTTTCTAACATACATGATGTTTTCATAGATATATTGGCAAGGTACCGTCATGATGTTAATATCTTTAAACAGTTCCCTTAGAGAATCGCGCCTGCGGAGATGATATATGGCTCTGATAGCTCTTTTCTGCAGAATAAAAATAGACTTGATGTCTGCAGCCCGTCCCCACAGTAAAATGCCGTAAGACATGATACTATGAAAGTAACTAAAATAGACCAGTCTCGCGGTATCTACATCAGTAAATTGACGGATTTTTCTGTCAGCGTATGCTGCTGAACTTAGCCGTCCTGCAAGAGATGTTAAATGAAGACCCCATTGTAGCCTAGAGTCGAGCGTGATCCCCAGGAAAACGGTTTTATCGACGAAATCTAGTTTCTCTTGATTCAATACTACCTCGCAATCATTACTTTTTACATTTGGTAAAGAAAATTTTATGCACTTAGTTTTTTTTCCATTTAATACTAAATTATTAGCAGTGAACCAATTTTGGACCTGCAGTAAGGCATTATTTACGTCGTCAAAATTTGTCGCACGTCTATCGACCTTAAAAATTAAGGAAGTATCGTCAGCAAATAACACCATTTGTGGTTGATTTTTTAGTAAATGGAGTAGATCATTAATGTATACTAAGAAGAGGAAAGGACCCAAAATCGAGCCTTGTGGAACACCCATTTTAACTTTTAAACCTAGTGAATTGATACCGTTTATTTGAACTTGCTGTTGTCTATTTATTTAAATAAGATTTTACTAAACTAAGCGCAAGTTTTCCAAGTCCGTAATGCTCTAGTTTCAAAATTAAGGTTTCGTGATCGACGCAATCAAATGCCTTGCCTATGCCAAAAGTTACAAGTTACCCTATGTCTCTATTTGCCGATGACAGCACTGTGAACATTAATAGCACAAACGCTCAAAACTATAATGATGAAATTACGAAGACAATAACCTCCACAGTACAATGGTTAGATAATAATAATCTAAAAATAAATATTGAAAAGACTAAATTGACAATGTTTAGCCAGCGGTCAAAAACAAATATGAATATATACTATGATAGCAAACGCATAACACAAGTAAACACTTCTAAATTTCTAGGTTTAACCATTGACAGCAAATTAGATTGGAAAACACACACAGAGGAACTAACCTGTTGTAACTGTTTCTATGTTATGTATGTATTTATTTATATATATATATACTAGCTTTCGCCCGCGGCTTCGCCCGCGTGGAGGTCGGAAATTGTCCTACGGGAAGATTATAAATCATCAATGTGTAAAATGTCATCCAAATCCGTACAGCCGTTTTTGTATAATTGAGTAACAAACATCCAAACACACAAACATACAAACTGTCACATTTATAATATCAGTGGGATTAAGTCTTTATTAAGTTTGAAGTGGGAATATTATAAAGTTTCATCAAAATCCGTTCAGTATTCCGTTCAGTATTCATCCTCACAAACTTTCGCATTTATAATATTAGTAGGCAGGAGCACTCTCGAGGAGATATTTAGGACACTGGCAGCCTCATGGATGACCAAGGGCATTGAAGTCGGTAGTAGGAGGTTGACAAACCTCCGATTTGCCGACGACAGCCCCCACAGCTCTGGAACTATAGACAA
This sequence comes from Eupsilia transversa, assembly GCA_914767815.1. Taxonomy (NCBI): domain Eukaryota; kingdom Metazoa; phylum Arthropoda; class Insecta; order Lepidoptera; family Noctuidae; genus Eupsilia; species Eupsilia transversa. Next base: position 8,152,690 of record OU611873.1, on the reverse strand, counting down.
TGCTTCAAGAACTAAGCACGGCAAGCTTCAGGGTTGGACTCGCGATGAATCGGTCCAAAAACAAAAGCCATGACCAACAGCACTAAGTGTAGTTTCGAGGTAGATAGACAGGACACATGTCGATGAGTACATCTACTTGGGCCAGTTAGTTTCTTTCAAAAACAGGTAAGAAAAGGAAATCGATCGCTGCATCGAAAATGCCTGGAAAAGGTACTGGTCTATGAAGACGGTAATGAAAGGCGATCTACCGATCTCCTTGAAGCGAACACTCATCGATATGTGTATTCTGACCGTCCTAACCTACGGTACGCAGACCTGGGCCTAAAGTCTACTAATTTATAAACGTTACAATGGTCTCTCAATGGCGAGTTTTTGACAGTTTTTGTATGGCAAATCTATCAAAAAAATAGTAGATTATAAATTAGTAGACTTAGGCCCCTGGGGCATAAGTCTACTAATTTATAAACGTCTGGTCGCTTACCGAGTCGCAAAAGTTTCTTCTTGGGGTATGCCAAAGAGCAAAGCGCAGCATTCTACGCGTAAAATGAACTGGCAATAATTATCGAAACACTACGCTGCGCCGTAAAACGGGGATTCTTGATGTAGACAAAAAAGCTGCCAAGCTAAAATGGGATTAGGCGGGTCATGTCAGCCACATGCATAGCGACCGCTGGGCAACAGTCTCCACACGGTGGGTGCCTGAGGATGGACGGCGCCGCCGAAGCCGGCCCGGAAGAGGTGGCGAGTCGACCTAGACGCGTACCGCAAGGGTTGGGTCGAGGGGCCCCTGGAAAAGGATGCTTGGAAGTATTTGGGGAGGCCTTTACTGAGCAATGGGATAGTGTAGGCTAATCTATAAATATAAAAATGTCGTGTCACGGTGTTTATGGTCGCACTCCTCCAAAACTGCTCGACCGATTTTTTACGAAAATTGTATGTATATTTGGTAGGTATGAGAATAGGTCGTAAAGAGGTAGGTATGCAGGTAGGGTAGGTAGGTAAGTAGATAGGTAGGGTAGAGTAGGTGGATAGGTAGGGTACGGTAGGTGGATAGGTAGGTGTGCCGTAGATAAGCACTTAGTGCTACCCGTGCGAAGCCGGGGCGGGCAGCTAGTATAAAAATAAAAATAGCAATATTACTGTGAAGTTTCATCAAAATCCGTTCAGTAGTTTTTGCGTGAAAAAGTAAGAAACATCCATTCATCCTCACAAACTTTCGCATTTATAATATTAGTAGGATAATATTAAGTAATTAAAATAAAAACCAATTGCGTAACACACTATAAATCACAATCTGAATGTTTGATGGATATTGCTAATCCATTGCTTCTTAAAATTATGTTCGAGAAATCTGTCAACAACGTCAATAACGCAATTAATTTTGTTGAACGGCCAAAATTAAATTACCCAGTTGATTTAGGACATGTAACACGTCCCTTTGGGATAACTTCCGACATTCACGCGGTCGAAGCCGCGGGCAGAAGCTAGTTAAAGCATAAATTTTAATTTAAAACTAACCGTTATTCTTAAACTAACAGAAAAAGAAAGACTTCTTATATCTAATTAAAATAAAAACTACTCTATATTTCTACTTAAAATACTACCAAAAAATTGTTATTAGACCATGGCGCGTCATTATCTGGCCCGCCGCTCACTCCCGCTTCATTCTTATCGTTGTAACTTTTAAACTATTCTTTCAAATGTTTTAGTGTAAAAGACAAAGTGTATCTACATTAAATACCGAAAGCGATGAAGTTATTAATTTTGATAAGAATTAACTAAATACTCCATAATGTGCAATGTAAAAAAAGTCTCAATTTTAAATGTATTTATGGCTCACTATTTTAGCTATAATGGCTTCCACATAAAAGATAGATATATGCTGTCGCGGACTTTTATTTAGAACTATTTTAGACAAACAATCCCACGATACATTATCTTCATGTAACTCTAACGGTTTAGGCAGCGCACGCCAAGATAGCTCTCAGAGGGCAGATTTTTTTCCGACTTGATACTTATCGTTATATTAAGGCAAAATCAAACAAAATCATTATAATTTGTAGCCTATGTGTTATTCTGATGTATAAGCTATATCACTGTAAACTTTCATCAAAATCCGTTCAGTAGTTTTTGCGTGAAAGAGTAACAAACATCCATCCATCCATCCTCACAAACTTTCGCATTTATAATATTAGTAGGATGTAAATGGTACACCACTGACTACCTGCAGTATTGTCTCTCCTTCTCCCTTGAATCCATCCAAAGGTTGTCTGTAAAAGATCGCTTTTAGCGATAAGACCGCCCATTGTGTCACCCTATGTAAAATGTCCAAATATATGTCTGTAATTTTTTGGTGTACATAATAAAGAGTATTCTATTCTATTCTATTCTAACCAAACGAATTAGTAAGTCTACCTATGGCCTATATAAACTTACGTCGGTTATGAGTGAGGACGCCTTAGTCACAGCATATCATGGCTTGGTGGGTTCAGTTCTGAGATATGGTGGTATTTTTTGGGGGAATTCAACCAACAGGGAAATAATCTTTAAAGCACAAAAAAAATGTATCAGGACAATTTTTGGATTACAGATCACTGATACATGTAAGCCATTATTTGTTAAATTTAAAATATTGACTCTATCATCCTTATATATTTTTGTGGTTGCTGTATTTGTTAAGACTAATCCAAAGTTATTTAAAATAATGTCAGACATTAATAACCGAAGTCGACGGGATATCAATAGCTTGTGCGTAAGGTCCCACACAGCATTAATGTATAAAAGTGTATTCTGCATGGCGCCAATCATATTTAACCACATCCCACGGTCAATCAAAGAATTGAACGTGAGCCTATTTAAGAAACGCCTAAAATCCTTACTGGTGAACAAAGCATATTACAGTATTTCGGAATTTTTAACAGACAAAAATTTATCGACATAATGTTGACATGCTAAGTAAATAAATGTATTGTTGTCTTTGTCATAAATTTTGTTTATTGACATTATTATTGTTTATCGACATCAGTTTTTGTATATTGACTTTAGTTTTTTATTTTATATTGACATTTAGTTTGTACTCGTATATTGACATAGCCTTACTATTTGTTTTCAGTCTGTGTGTTGACATGCACTGTATTGACATTCATATTTGTTTTATTTTATTTTCATTAAAAAATTTGTTGTTTTTTTTCTCATTTGACTTATTTTGACGACTTCTATTGCTATTTATTATTAATTAATTTGTATTATGTAATGTGTAATTTTTTTATTTTTTTTATTTTTTTTCAATGTTTGTTTTTTATTATTCAATAATTACTGTATTCAAACATTTGTACGCCCTCTGGCATAACATAGCAAGCTCTTTATTATTTTATTATACCATTATTGTACACCTATGTTTAACAAATGAATAAATGACTTATGACTTATGACTTATGAGGTCACAAAAGATTCCTATGGCGTCTTGGGCCTCTTCCCACGCGTTAAAAATATGTCTTAATAAGGTAACACCGGCGTCGGTCGTACAACGTCCTTTGGTGAAACCATACTGTTGATCGTGAAGGATTTTATTTGTGTTAAAATGATTGAGCATTTGATTAAGCATTACCTTTTCAAACACCTTACTGAAAGCTGGCAACACGGATACGGGTCTATAATTATTGGTGTCTTTACTGTCCCCGGATTTGAAAAGTGGTATAACCTTACTGTATTTCATTAAATCCGGGAATAATAATAATAATAATCTTTATTGGCATAAAAGTAGGTACAATAAAATGAAGTCCCTGGCTCCCATGCTAGGTGAAATACCTGTGTTACAGGAACCAGTGCCCTCTCCCGTATCATGGAAAACTATGTACATTTTATGCGGAGATATTATTTACTAATTTTTTAAAAGGAATATAAAACAAAAACTTAAAAACCAAACAAAGAAAAGGTAAGTGTGTATAGTGTTGTTAGTGTGTGTATGTGTATATGAGCGTGTGTGTATGTTAGTGTGTGGGTGTTTATGTGAGTGAATGTCAGTAAGGGTATCTGTAAGGCATTAAAGAAGAGGGAAAGGGCGTCTTCTTTCGTGAATTATGTAACTGGAGTTAATATTTTTTCAGTTTCTTCATAGCTTTTTTGGACTTTAGGCAGAGTAAGTGTGTATATTTTTAGTGCTTTATTTAACTTGTTATACATTTGTGAGCTCTGGGCTAGAAAGTGTCGTCGTGCAAGCGCTGATCGACATCTGACAGTTTTACAAACCGGAAAGCCGGTACGTCGATTGAGGATATGTCTATCAATTGGCAAAGTGGAGTGTCGACGTAAGGTAGCACGGAGAATGTAGACTTGTCTCACTGTAAGCACTTTTGCATCCTTATATAACTGGGAGGTTGGATAGTCTCGTTTGCGAAAGTACATTACTTTAAGGACTCGTTGGGCACGTTCCACCATGAACATCACGGTTTTAAAGGTCCCTCCCCAGACCGGAATGCAATAGGAGATCACCGACTCGCAGAGAGAGCGATAGACAAGGGTTGAAGTTTCCAGGTCCGCTGAGTGTCTAAGTTCTTTAAATAGATAGATAAGCTTCCGGAGCCTAGCGCATATGATATCAGTGTGCACTCGCCAATCCAATCTTTCGTCAATATGATCACCTAAGTATTTTATATTAGGGACTATCGTGAGAGGAATGCAGTTGCATTGTGAGCTACTCTGACATGTATGAGCTATGATTTTATTGGAAAGAGAGGGGAGGGGAGAAGGAGGTTTAGTTGAGTTTGGAGGTAGAAACCGGATAACTTTGGTTTTGGAGATGTTAAGCGTCAAAAGGTTGTCCGAAAGCCAGTCCATAATGATCTTCAAAGAACGTTCGGCATTTGTTCTCGCTGTAATCCAGTCTTCTTCATATATTAAAAGAACCGTATCGTCTGCATATGTAAAAATATCGCAGTGATGGAGAGATAATTGGCAGAGGTCTTTATATATATTTGGAAGAGGGTGGGGCCCAGAATACTCCCTTGTGGAATGCCGTAGCTAATAAATTCTTCATTACTGGATTCGGAGTCAACTTTTACAAATTGGCTACGCCCCCGCAGATAATCTTTAAACATATCTAGGGCTATTCCACGTATTCCCATAATTATGTTCAATTTTAGCCACTAGTCTGGGGATAGAGACGGTATCAAAAGCTTTGGTCAGATCCAAGAAGACGCCGTAGCATCTAAGCCGATTGTCAAGTTTACTGATTAGTGTATTTGTAAAGTCAGTTACGGCGTCCTCTGTAGATATACCTGTACGAAAACCATATTGGTTGCATGCTATAAGTTTATTTACTGATAAAAAATTTGTGAGACTGGTGTTGAGAATTCCTTCAAAAATTTTTGACAAGGCTGTAAGAACCAAGATGGGGCGATAATTGGATACATCGTCTCTAGCCCCAACCTTGTAAAACGGATGGACTATTGCACGCTTAAAGGCCCTGGGAAATGTGCCAGAAGTAATTGCACAATTGCATATATGCGTTATAATGGGAGCTAAGGCGATACTAGATTGCCTAATTATCTTCGAAGAGATATTTTCCCATCCGGTTGCGCAATCACTCCGCAAGCTTTGTATATATCTTAGCACCTCTGTTTCGTTTACAGTGCAAATACTGAGGGAGTTTAAAGGGGATGGAAAATTAAAAGAGTAAGAGGATTGGCTTTTGGAACTGAATTTTGACGCTAGGTCCTTACCTATATTGACGAAAAAGTTATTGATGTTATTCAAAGAAGAAGCTATGTTAACAGAAGATTTTAATAGAGCGTTACATGATTGCCTTTGTTGATTATTATTTGTTATTGACTTAATTATTTTCCACGTAGCCTTCGGATTATTTCTCGCTTTTTGGAGTTCAGCTTTTAGTTTATTAATAAGAGAGTTGCAAAAGTTGCGGTATCGTTTGTATGATATTTTTAAGGTAACATTATCGGGAGATTTCTTAAGCCGCCGATGCATTTTGTCTCGGTTCCTTAAACAGCGAAGTAGGCCCGGAGTCAACCATGGTTTAATGATAGTTTTTCTATTTGGGGATAGCACTATCTTAGTGTGTGTAGCTAAAACTGTTTGAATATTATCAATGAGAATATCGGTTGCCAAGTTAGGGTCCGCTGTCTCAAGTACAGGGTTAAAATCGTAATTATCAATTTCATTTTTTATGGACTCATAGTCATACTTAATGGATGTCCTTTTAGACGGGCATGGGATTTGTTTGCTTGTGTTTAAAAACAGGGTGACTGGGAGATGGTGTGTAACGTGGGTGTCTAGTACGATAACCTTAGCCTGTGATTTCGTTTTTAGCATGACATGGTTAAGACAATTATCTTCTCTGGTTGGAAGTGTATGGGCGGGTAATAAACCAAGTGTGGCGGTACAATTTAGGTAGTCGTCTGCATGTCGATCAGTACTACCAGGCTTTATATCAATATTAATGTCTCCGATTAAAATTATATTATTGTAGGATTTATGAGAAGTAACTATTTCACTTAGACTAGAGTAGAAATTATTGGGATTCATGTAGGGAGGGGATCGGTACACTGCAATAATAGTAGTATTGTTAAAACTAGTTACCAAACAGTTGGCATCGAGGATCTGTGGTTCATGGGTGATGCAGTTTAAGGTAAAATAGGAAGCTGTCCCGACACTTGTAACCAACATTCCGTGAGTATTATGAAATCAAAGTCAATCTTTGTAACAGAAAGAGTAACTAAAAATTGATCGATGTTCTTTTTTAAACTCCTGATATTTATATGAACTATACGAAGGGCTTGATCACTGAAAGCTGTTAAATTTCCATCTGGTCTAAGTATTTTAGAATCTGCGTCTGCAATGTTGTCAATTTCAACAGAAATTTGATCAAGGTCCGTGAATTTTAATTATAATGAAATTGAAAGTGACTACTGCGTGAACTAAAAATTTATGTATACCTGTTAAAACAGCACTTAGAACCCTTAATAAACGATGTGTGTTATGAATTCGAAATGGGATTTTTAGTGTTTGTGAGTGTGAATGATTTATTTTTGTGTAGTGGTGAGTGGATCTATGATGTTGTGAAAGTGTGGAGTAGATTATCGAAATGTTTAGTATGCAATAAAGAAACAAAACTGAATATGACAAACTAAAAACAATTTTTAAATACAGTTGCTGGATAAGTAAAGTTGTTAGTCAATCCTTACGGCGAAGGCTGTCCAGGTCTGCTTCGTTTTTTATAATGACGTGACGTTCTCCATCTGCTTTCCTCAGTAGCACTTTGCCGTAGGAAGTCCAGCAATATTTAAAATGATGGTTATCAGCGAATTGTCGTGCCAAGTCGTAAATGCGCTGTTCTTTCGGAGCAAGCTTTTCTGATATATATATGGGTTTACTCGGTCCGCCAATTTCCAAATGTGAAGTACTGAGTTTGTTTTGTTTGTGAGCGTTGTTTTTGCGTGTTTTTTTAATTATTGTGTCTTTAGTTATCGCACTTACGAAATCAGCAGTAATAGGGGACGAATCATTTTTGTTGCTTTTTGTGCGGTAAACATCTTTTATTTCGTCGTTCATTATTGAGTGGCCAAGCACCTTGGCACGCAAGTCTTCTTTATTCTCTTCTTGTCTTTGAGGTACGTTCCTAATTTCAATTTTTGTGGCATATAGTTGACGCTCCATCCTGTCCACCTGTCCACTCATTGATGTAGCGGCGGTCAGACTCACGTTCAGATTCCAGTTTCGTAAACTTTAATTTCAAGTCATCATATTCCGTTGACATGAAAGCGATAGATTTTTGGATCTCGGTATTTTGGGCACTGATTTCAGATAACGCGGCCTGTAATGCCGCAAATTCACTATCAGTTTGAGCAGTGGAAGCTGATAGTAAGGAACGAATTTCATTGAAGCGAGACATGCAGTCACAATCGTCACGCTTACGTTTGAGCCGGGTTGTAACATTGCCTTCGTGTCCAACTGTAGATAGGTCCGGGGAGGATCCCGTTTGAAGGAATGCCCTAGAGTTCGAGGTAGTTCGAAGTTGCACCCTCAGTTTCATTTCCTGGGGCTGTTTTTTTAGGTGAATGGCCTATAGAGCCCATTGTTATTAAATTGTTGCGATTACCTTCTGTACTGTAGAACTCGATACAGTTATGGTGATCTTTTTCTTGATATTTTATTTATCTATTTAATATTCACTTGGGCCAAGTCCTTAGATGTATCCGCTAATCGCTGTCGCCGATGAATTGTGGCAAGCGATGCGTACGCGCGTCACTGACTCAGGTTTTGCTGTCCCGTTCTCGCGACGACTTCACGTTCACCATTGATGCGTTATGCGCGCCTAGTACTCCGCGAATTTAATATTTGTTATTTATGACAAAAACTTAGTTAATTTATCTATTTATTTTTGAGTAAAAAGTGTAACAGATCCACACGTCAACTCGCGAGCGAGGTCCGGGAGGAAGGGGCCAGGCCAAGACTCCTTGATCCACACATAAATTAAATATTAAGGCTAAGTAAGGCGCTATGGTCTCAATTATGGAGGTACAGACTTTAATGAACATTCCCCAAAGATCTCTATCTATCTATCGATCGATATCTATTATAGTTTCTAAATAAATTGATGACTTGTGGATGTATCGTGTATAAATTCAAAACTTTAAGTAACCATGAGTGAGGTACTGAATCATATGCTTTCTTATAATCAATATACATAGAGCATGGATCTTTCAAAATCAAAATCAAAAGTCATTTATTCAAACTAGGCTGAGAATCAGCACTTTTCGAACGTCAAAATTACATAAGACAGTCCCCCAAAAACGCCCGCCCTTCACCACTTCCTAGTGCTTTAGCTGGGAAGAAGAAGTGGCGCAACAAACTCCCCAGCAGCACAGCTGTCTGATCAGTTAGAAAAGAAAATGAATCTATACAATAGTATCCAAAATAATATGCAATGCAATCCAAAAAAAACGTCAAACTTATATTAAATTACTAGCAGCGCCCCGCGGTTTCACCCGCATAAGTCTCGATCCTATGGGAATATCGGGATAAAAAGTATCTTATGTGTTAATCCAGGTTATGCACGATATCTGTGCCAAACTTCATTCAAATCCATTCAGTAGTTTTTGCGTGAAAGAGTAACAAACATCCATCCATCCATCCATCCTCACAAACTTTCGCATTTATAATATTAGTAGGAAGTAGGATTTGCCTTATGTCAGCTAGCACACGCCAATATACCCACAAAAAACATCGAAATCCTTACTCAAACGAATAAATTAAAAACGTAAACAGAACTTAATCGAATAAAAGCCTCCATGCAAGCATAAAGGGCGTGCCCACTTTCTTAGTACGTTTGACATGTTTAAGGTATTACTGCATCTATTGTTAACTGTTCTTTACAACCTTGACTGTACTTCCAGCAACCATTCTATTCTTCTGTTAATATCTTTTGTATTTCAAGGTAAGTAAGTATGCCTTCTGTAATGTATGGTGGAATAATTGTTGGGTTTTTTATAAAATCGTTGATATAGTTATAGAGGTGTGGGTGTACGTGTAATTTTTTTGTACCAATAGTTGTGTATGTGATCAGATCCTGGTGCTTTCCAATTGTGTATCTTTTTAAGGACATCGTGGAAAGTTTCTACCTCAACCTGAACAAAATTCATCGCTTCAACGTTTGTCTGATAGACCTCCTCTTCTTTGATCCATTCTGCTTCAGTATTATGACAGACTGGATTTTCCCAAATTCCAGCCCAAAAGTGCTGCAATTGGTCTGTAGCCGGCCACGTAGTATGTTTGTTATTGCTTGGGGTAGTGTGGTTCGTTGTTGATGCCTTTAGTTTTCGGTAAAATAATTTTTCGTTATTCCTAAATTGGTTATTTTGTGTTTTACGGAGTGTGCATTTAGTGTATCTATCTAGTCTTTTAACAACTGTTAGTTTCTGTTTAAGTGTGTCTAGATAGTGTGTAAGGTGTGTGTTAGGCTCTTCATGTAATGTATGCGTCTTATAGTCTCTTAATATTATGTTTACTTCTTTAATTCGTTTTCTGCTCCTATGGCCTTGCATATAATGTGTTAATCTTCCGATTTTGGCTCTGATAACTTCTATTTTGTGTTCTTACCTTTTTTGCCATTTAGGCTTGCTAACTTGTTGGATTCTACTTCTATGTTCAGGAGGTGACAGTGAAATTTTACTACCGCTGGCCTTAGCAGCTGTCCACGCAGCGCAGTATATTATGGTCTGAAGATGATTGAATTCTGAATCTCTGGTAACCTGTTCTGGCAAAATAACTCTGTTAATATAACTAACTATATTCGCTAACCTGTTTGATGACTTTTGCATGGGTATGTATAACAATATTAATACCTCAACAACACGGATTTGTTCAAATGAGATCTACAGTTACAAATTTATTAACTTTCACAAATTTCCTCTTCAATAATATGGATCAACAGGTACAGTCTGTTGTCAACATTATCTGACCCACCCTAAAAACGAACGAATTTGGACCCTCTGCCTTTAACATTAAGGTTTATTCAATTTATGTGAGCTTATCAGACAAGTGCTCGAGGACTCGATGAACAAATACAATAACAATACAGACACGCAAATTTGATCTTTAACACGTAACGTTATGGTAAACCCACCCAACATTGTCGGAGCCACCGGCATTATATATGATTTTGTTAAGCTATTTTAATCATTATCTCGTTGATATTAAAGTTGAAAAGCTTTTAAGTATACAACATAATTACAACCTAATCTTTAATTTCGCGTATTTCCAACAAGTTCTTGTGGCTTAGCGGTTTGATGCTGGATTGGCGACGAACAACATCCACAAAACACAGTCCACCTATTATCAGTTTCTTTTTTAATTTGTATTCATTTCTACAATATTACTTGCATTATTAAAGAACGACCAATATGATTTACGCCTAATAACTTATCTTGTAAACAGGTGGGTAAATTAAAAAACTTTAAGTTCACAGAATTTATATTTACCAAGAATGGTTCGATACGAAGTAAAACATATATTTGCTTCGTGAGGTAGATCAAAAATTCATCTAAGTGACAAAAGTTACGCCTAATAGCAGTGACTGCGCACGCACATTTGTAAATCGTTTCACATAATTCGTTTAGTATTTTTAAGCAAGTTGGTGTAAAAAAGCATCATGTCGCAACTTAATGACTATACCAAACATAAAATCATATTTTTACATGAGCAGAATGTTGGAACTAGAGAGATTGGTCGTCGACTTAATATAGCAGTAAGTGTTTTTTTATACCTATTTTATTTTATTGGTTGTTACATTCACGGTTCCAAAAATGTTATTTTTTTTTGTTTTAGAGAAATACGGTCAGACTATGGCTAAGCGGATTCGTCCAGGAGCAAAAGCCATCAAGTATAGTCCCGAATTCGAACGCCACCGGGCCATTGTTTCAAGCCATGTTGAAAATCCATTTTTGCCCATTCGTGTAACCGCAATAAACAACAATATTTCAGTGGAAACAGTGAGAAGGCATTTACACGCCGCTGGGATAAGGAATTATAAACCGGCACAGAAAATTGCATTGACACCTGCTCATCGCGAAGAAAGGGTCCGTTTTGCCCAGGAATATTTAAATTTTAATTGGGAAGAAAATGCTGTGATCTTCACTGATGAAAAATCATTTAAATCGGATAAAGATGGACGTAAAATCTTATGGCGAAGGAAAGGAGAACGCTACAATGAGAAGTGCTTGCTACCTTGTAGAACCAGCGGTAGAATAACCCTTTTTTTTTTTTTTTTTTTTTTTTGGGTGGGAAATCATCAAATAACTTCTCCCGCTCTGGGCGGAGCGGGAGGGCGTGTCAGACTCTTACTGACTAAAACCCACCCGTGTTCCTTCAGTTGCCTGTGTTGCCAGGGGCCACGGTATCCCTTTCGGACTTTCCCGCAACCCCAGCAGGCATCGGCCCTAGTGGGCCCCGCCATTGGTGCTGACATCTCTTTGAGGCGCGCGTGGAACACAACGCGCCGTCGACCCGGGCCTGGTCCTTATCGGGGGCGAGCTACCCATTGCTCACCGCCCGCAAGCCCGCGCCTACGGTGGCCGGGAATCCTCCAAGGAGTCCCGACGCCCAGGGCGTCTCCTACGGCGGCTAGGCGCGTGAGGGCGCGAACTTTGCCTCTCCCTCACGCGCTCCGCCTCCTCCTTTGCGAGCATTACTGCTTCGCAGAAGGAGGTGACGGCTCCCCATTCCCTCTCGCTCCGTACCATGGCCTGCACCAGGGTTGGACGCGAGAGGTCACTGCCGCCGATCGCCTCCACGAGGACACGGCGGTGCTCTGCCCAAGCCGGGCATACCTCCACCGTATGCTCCACCGTGTCCTCCGGGCGATCCACACAATGGTGACACCCGGGCGCTTCCTCCCGCCTTATCCGGAACAGGAACCTCCCGAAACAACCGTGTCCGGTGAGGACCTGTGTCAGGCGGAAGGTGAGGACGCCGTGGCGCCTCTCTAGCCACTCCTCAAAGAGGGGACTTATCGCCGCAATTGTGGCGTGCCCAGCACTGGGTTGCGACAATCGCACTCTCCATGTCGCCATGAGATCCCGCCGAAGCGCTGTCCGCTGTGCCGCGACTTCTCGCGGCAGCGGAGTTACGCCCCGGCGTTTCGCCTCCTCGCGCCACTCCCATATGTGCGCGAGGACTTTCGCCTCTAGATCCCACGGCGGCAATCCGGCAAGGAGGCTCGCCGCCTCACCCGAGACCGTGCGGTATCCCCGGACAAGCCGGATGGCCATGACCCTTTGGGACGCGTTCAACCGGCGGGCTGGCCGCAGCCTCAAAGAACGCGCCCACACAGGAGCCCCGTAAAGGGCCATGGACCGCACGACCCCCGCGTAGAGCCTCCGGCAGGAGGCGTTTGGACCCCCCAGATTAGGCAGGAGCCGCTTCAGAGCAGCCCCAGCCTTCTCCAGTCTGGGAGCCAAACGTCGGAAATGCTCCACGAAGTTCCACCGGCTGTCGAGGACAAGTCCCAGGTACTTCATCGTCGACTCGACGCCGATGTGAACCCCTCCTTCCGTTATTTGGGAACCCAAAGGTGGCGCGTTCCGAGGACCATGAAAACACATGGCCTCGGACTTGTGTAGGGCCACCTCGAGTCCCAATTGCCGGATCCTGTCGACGATTGTCGCAACCCCGCGTGTCGCAATTTCGGCCGCCGCCTGGTGCGACCTCCCCTGCGCCAGGACCAACGTGTCGTCAGCGTAGCAAACCACGCTGACGCCGTCGGGGAGGTCGGCGCGCAGCACCCAGTCGTATCCGATATCCCACAGATACGGCCCCAGGACCGATCCCTGTGGGACACCGCACGACATCTCTCGCCGGTTCCATTCTCCCAGGTGACCGGGGTAGATGACGGCCCTGTCCGTCAGGTAGGCCTCGACCACACGTCGGAGGTAGATCGGCACCCCGTGATACCGGAGTGCCTCTCTAATGCAACTCCAGGGCAGGGTATTGAAGGCATTGGCGATGTCTAAAGACACCGCCAAGACGACCCCACCCCGGGCAACAGCATCCCCCGTCGTGAGGGCCCGCACGCGCATGATGGCGTCCACCGTGGAGCGCCCTCTGCGGAAGCCAAACTGGCTCTCCGTCAAATCCGGCCCCACCCGCACCAGATGCCCGACAAGGCGGTCTGCAATTACTCTTTCAAAGAGCTTGCCCACCTCGTCGAGCAGCACGATGGGCCGGTAGGCAGACGGAGAGTCCGCAGGGAGCGGTAGAATAACCCTGGGCTACTGGGGCTAGATGTCGTCTATGGAACCTGGTGAATTGGTGGAAGTAGGTGGTAGGTTTAATAGTAGATTGTATTTGGAGATTCTGCGTGACGTCATGCTGCCGACTGTGCGAATGGCCTATCCAACATCACATATTTATTTCATGCACGATAACTGCTCCATCCACCGTGCAGGCATTGTGCAGGATTGGTTAGCTGCTCAAGAAGGTGTGATAGTTATTAATTGGCCATCTAAAAGTCCTGATTTGAACCCTATAGAAAATCTATGGGGTCAAATGGAACACAACGGTCACAACGGAAGTGCGAAACAAACACAACTTGGTTGAGATCGTGACATCGACTTGGGAGCACATGAGAGGCAAAGATTTGTGTTGGACTATGGTGCGCGGTATGCGTAGCCGCTTACAGCAAGTTATAGCAGGGGACGGTGCGCCACTCCGCTACTAATTTATTAATCGAGTAGGTATTTTTAAACACACCATGTAAGTAAATGCTCAATGGATTGGTTGTTAAACCATTAAAATGTTGCAGATTATGTGGTGATGTTATTGTTATAAATAGATTTTTTCTATTTAAATAACATGTTTATTCACTACATATAGGCAGCTATAAATCTGTAAAGCATTTCACAGATGAATTCATTTTCTCTATAACAAACTTTTAATCATAAGCATATATGCCCTTTTTAATGTTTATAAATGGTTAGCTTTGATTATGGCATCAGACATACTAATATAAAATGTATATTAATTTGGAAATATATGAGCATTTACTTACTTTATCTTACCTAGTGTTTTAATGAAATAATAAACATTTTAAATTTTCAATTGTTTAGTTTTATTTCTATACAAACTGCCCGTTTAAATAGACAAGACCCTACGTCGTCCATTAAAGACATGTAAAAAAAAGTAATAAAATAATTTAAATGGTAGTTGTAATGCTAGACAGAATATTCTGAAGAATTTGAACCATATAGAATACTTTCATAAAGTTTATTCTTGCACAGCACAAGCAGCAAACCTTCTCCTCGTGCAAATAGATTATTTTGTATTTTAAATAATCACTCCATTGTGACATGATAATTAAAAATCAAACGAACTTACCAAGTGAAGTTCGATGATAATTATGTGAACAGCTTCATTCAAAGCGATTTATTGTTTACGTATTGTAGCAGCGCCTCCATGTACCAGCCTTGCACGGATTTTTAGAGGTAAGTAAAAGTTTTTTTTTTTTTTTTTTGGTTAGTTTATTTCATTTCACTGGCAACACTGCATCCGTTTACCCCTACTACACTATTCCTCTTTAACGGTCCACAGCCAAGAGGCTTTATTCTGAAAGTTGGCAACGTCGCAAATAGATGTCAAATATTTCGCTGTTTTGATTAATTTGATAATATTTCTGTATGGAAATAAAAAATGTGGCTAACTAGCGAACTAGAATATTGATTATGAAATGCAATAATTAATATCGTAACACCGAATAGTTAGTTTTAGATGTAAAAAAAGTATTTGGTAACTTTTCAAATGCCTTTTTTCCACCTAAAACGGGTACAACATCAAATTCAATGTTATAATTGCAATTCATTATTAATATTCTAGTCAATTGGTTAGCCACATTTCTTATTTCCATACAGTATTATTTCCAAATTAATCGAAACAGGTAAATATTTGACAGCTATTTACGACGTTGCCAACTTTTAGGATGCACCCTCTTTTGTTGAAAGCTAATAAATATTTCACATTTTTATTTATCTAGGGTAGGGTAGGTAACTTTTCTAGGGAGGGTATAAATCGCTTCGAATGAAGCTGTTCACATAATTATCATCGAACTTCACTTGGTAAGTTCGTTTGATTTTTAATTATGTTGTTTGTAATAAGTTATAGAAAATAAGTTGTTATTATTAAGTTTGCTTCACTATTGCATTGGGTTGTACCTGTAAAAATAGTTGTAAGTGATTGAATACATAGAATAAATAAAAAAAAAAAAAAAAAAAAAAAAAAATGTTTCACAGCTTCATTCGAAGCGATTTATTGTTTACGTATTGTAGATGTTCAGAGACAAAATGTGAAATTAAACAAAACAGGTGAGTAATCACAAGTACCTTTTATTATATCTACTTATTATTGATTTAACTTTATTTTACATTGATTTAAATTATTAATCTAATATTACATATTTGTTACAGATCATTACCCACAGTAAGTACTGTAGTGGCAAATATATGAGGATCAGTTACAACCTGCCTATTATAATGATTTGCGAAGACAGAAGATGATACACTCCATCCGGCAGTTTTTCGAATCAGGTCAATATTGACTCCAAGTCTATTGGCTGAGGATGTGGCTGCATGACGAGTGCTGTGAGCACTAAATATGGATGTATCTATACCGCTACTGTAAAGTGTATCTTTTATCCAGTGACTTAGTGTTTGTGATGAAACTTTTGAGTGTGGTTTTTTGTAGCTTACAAATAAATATTCATTTTTGCGAAGTGGTTGAGTGTTATTTATATAAACCTCTAAGCATTTAGCGGGACAGATCTGCGGACGAGCGTCGAAAAAAGGTAATCTTAAAACTGGTTGTGAAGAATTAGGTCTGGAAGTTTTTATCAAATCAGGTATTGTTATAGTTATTTCAATATCAGAATTTACTTGAATGTTGCCCAATTTTATTAATGAAAATGTTTGAACGCGATGCGCAGTCACCAAAGCCAATAGAGTTATAGTCTTTTTGGAAAGAGTTTCCAAATCAAGGTCTGTGTTAGGCCATTTTTGTGCTAAATAATTGAGAACGATGGTTGGATCCCACGTCAAATTATATTTTGGATTACTAGGCCTTAATCTGTAAACTCCTTTCATAAATCGTTTAATTCTATCATCGTTTGCCACATTACTTAACAACAAGGATAATGCGGATTTATATGAATTAATAGTACCGTACTTTCCCCCTTTGTCAAAAATTGTGGTAAGAAAATGAATGACTACAGGAACTGAAACAGAGTAATAATCATAACCATGTTTATTACAATAATTTAACCAAGATTTTATACAAACATCGTATTGTTTATAAGTGGAATCAGACAATGATGATAACATAATTTCAATGGATCTATTAGATAAATGTCTTTTTAATAATGTTTGCCTGAAAGCTTCGCGGCAACCAATTTCAGGGTGCGGTGAAGATTGTGAGGCGTTCTGAAAGGAGAAGTTAACAAATTTACGTTTGGTTCAAAATACATTGGTTTGGAACAAATTAGTTTTTGGAAAACAGGGAGTTATATACCTGGGACACTTAGCATTATACCGACTCGCGAAAAGGTCTATTTCAGGGTATCCAAAATAATGTGTTATTTGGCTGAATGCATCGTCATTGAGTTCCCATTCAGTGTCCTGAAATTTCATGCGCGATAATTGATCTGCTTCATAATTATCTTTAGTGTTTTTTAGACGCAAAAATAGTTATTCTACGCCTTTCGCACCACTGTCATATTTCTTTAGTGATATTATGCAAGTGTTCAAACTGTATGCTGCCCATGCGATTTATACAGGATATGGCAGTTACATTATCAATTCGTAGTAGTATTTTTAAATTATACGATTCATGGGCAAAACATTTAAGTGCGAGAAAAGCTGCTTTTAACTCTAACTCGTTAATATGTACGGTTCTTTCACTATCTTTCCAATAGCCAAAACATTCACCTGTGCTGCAATAAGCTCCCCAACCAGTACATGACGCGTCGGAAAAGATTTCTAAATCATATCGATCACAATTTAAAGAACATGAACCATGATCAATATGATCTAACCACCACAACATATCACTATGTAAGCTGTTGGGGAGCCGAACTAACTGTTCGTAGCTAGGATTGGTAAGTAAACAGGAATATTTAAATTGTTCAAAAAGTTTAGTGTAAAGCCATGCATATTGAATTGCAGGACAAGCAGAAATTAGTCAACCTAATAACCGAGCAAATTCACGAAGTTTACATTTACGCTTTTTCAAGAAGCTAGAAATGTATTCTTTTATTTTTGACTTTTTTGTACCAGGTAATTTTAATAACATATTTTTTGAGTCGAATTCGAAACCTAAAAACTTGCATAGTGTTTGCGGTACTAAGCAGCTTTTTTCCGTATTTATTATGATACCTAAGTTTTTAAATAATTTTATTGTTAGGTCAACGTTATTTTGACATTCAAGAAAAGTTGATCCAATACAAAAAGTATCGTCGATAAACAACTGATATCATGCCATGGGTTCTTAAATATTCCATAACTGGCTTTAATAATTTTGTAAACACATATGGAGCAGTGCATAACCAAACGGTAGACAATTAAATTCATAAAGGGTATTTTTGTATTTAAAACGGAGATATTTTCGGTGAGATTTATGTACGGAAATTAAAAAGTAAGCATCTTTTAGATCTATTGATGCCATATAACAGTTTTTTGTTATAAGTTTTGAGGCTGTACGATAATCCTCCATCTTGAAATGTTTGGTCTCTACGAATTTGTTTAAACATTTAAGGTTCAATATGAATCTCTTGTCTCCGTTTGGTTTTGGCACTAAAAACACACTAGATATAAATTCTCCTTTAACAGAATGACAATGAGAAATTGCATTAATCCTACTAATATTATAAATGCGAAAGTTTGTGAGGATGGATGGATGGATGTTTGTTACTCTTTCACGCAAAAACTACTGAACGGATTTTGATGAAAGTTTACAGTGATATAGCTTATACATCAGAATAACACATAGGCTACAAATTATAATGATTTTGTTTGATTTTGCCTTAATATAACGATAAGTATCAAGTAAGTCGGAAAAAAATCTGCCCTCTGAGAGCTATCTTGGCGTGCGCTGCCTAAACCGTTAGAGTTACATGAAGATAATGTATCGTGGGATTGTTTGTCTAAAATAGTTCTAAATAAAAGTCCGCGACAGCATATATCTATCTTTTATGTGGAAGCCATTATAGCTAAAATAGTGAGCCATAAATACATTTAAAATTGAGACTTTTTTTACATTGCACATTATGGAGTATTTAGTTAATTCTTATCAAAATTAATAACTTCATCGCTTTCGGTATTTAATGTAGATACACTTTGTCTTTTACACTAAAACATTTGAAAGAATAGTTTAAAAGTTACAACGATAAGAATGAAGCGGGAGTGAGCGGCGGGCCAGATAATGACGCGCCATGGTCTAATAACAATTTTTTGGTAGTATTTTAAGTAGAAATATAGAGTAGTTTTTATTTTAATTAGATATAAGAAGTCTTTCTTTTTCTGTTAGTTTAAGAATAACGGTTAGTTTTAAATTAAAATTTATGCTTTAACTAGCTTCTGCCCGCGGCTTCGACCGCGTGAATGTCGGAAGTTATCCCAAAGGGACGTGTTACATGTCCTAAATCAACTGGGTAATTTAATTTTGGCCGTTCAACAAAATTAATTGCGTTATTGACGTTGTTGACAGATTTCTCGAACATAATTTTAAGAAGCAATGGATTAGCAATATCCATCAAACATTCAGATTGTGATTTATAGTGTGTTACGCAATTGGTTTTTATTTTAATTACTTAATATTATCCTACTAATATTATAAATGCGAAAGTTTGTGAGGATGAATGGATGTTTCTTACTTTTTCACGCAAAAACTACTGAACGGATTTTGATGAAACTTCACAGTAATATTGCTATTTTTATATTTATACTAGCTGCCCGCCCCGGCTTCGCACGGGTAGCACTAAGTGCTTATCTACGGCACACCTACCTATCCACCTACCGTACCCTACCTATCCACCTACCCTACCCTACCTATCTACTTACCTACCTACCCTACCTGCATACCTACCTCTTTACGACCTATTCTCATACCTACCAAATATACATACAATTTTCGTAAAAAATCGGTCGAGCAGTTTTGGAGGAGTGCGACCATAAACACCGTGACACGACATTTTTATATTTATAGATTAGCCTACACTATCCCATTGCTCAGTAAAGGCCTCCCCAAATACTTCCAAGCATCCTTTTCCAGGGGCGCCTCGACCCAACCCTTGCGGTACGCGTCTAGGTCGACTCGCCACCTCTTCCGGGCCGGCTTCGGCGGCGCCGTCCATCCTCAGGCACCCACCGTGTGGAGACTGTTGCCCAGCGGTCGCTATGCATGTGGCTGACATGACCCGCCTAATCCCATTTTAGCTTGGCAGCCTTTTTGTCTACATCAAGAATCCCCGTTTTACGGCGCAGCGTAGTGTTTCGATAATTATTGCCAGTTCATTATACGCGTAGAATGCTGCGCTTTGCTCTTTGGCATACCCCAAGAAGAAACTTTTGCGACTCGGTAAGCGACCAGACGTTTATAAATTAGTAGACTTATGCCCCAGGGGCCTAAGTCTACTAATTTATAATCTACTATTTTTTTGATAGATTTGCCATACAAAAACTGTCAAAAACTCGCCATTGAGAGACCATTGTAACGTTTATAAATTAGTAGACTTTAGGCCCAGGTCTGCGTACCGTAGGTTAGGACGGTCAGAATACACATATCGATGAGTGTTCGCTTCAAGGAGATCGGTAGATCGCCTTTCATTACCGTCTTCATAGACCAGTACCTTTTCCAGGCATTTTCGATGCAGCGATCGATTTCCTTTTCTTACCTGTTTTTGAAAGAAACTAACTGGCCCAAGTAGATGTACTCATCGACATGTGTTTCCTGTCTATCTACCTCGAGACTACACTTAGTGCTGTTGGTCATGGCTTTTGTTTTTGGACCGATTCATCGCGAGTCCAACCCTGAGGCTTGCCGTGCTTAGTTCTTGAAGCATTGTCTATAGTTCCAGAGCTGTGGGGGCTGTCGTCGGCAAATCGGAGGTTTGTCAACCTCCTACTACCGACTTCAATGCCCTTGGTCATCCATGAGGCTGCCAGTGTCCTAAATATCTCCTCGAGAGTGCTCCTGCCTACTAATATTATAAATGCGAAAGTTTGTGAGGATGAATACTGAACGGAATACTGAACGGATTTTGATGAAACTTTATAATATTCCCACTTCAAACTTAATAAAGACTTAATCCCACTGATATTATAAATGTGACAGTTTGTATGTTTGTGTGTTTGGATGTTTGTTACTCAATTATACAAAAACGGCTGTACGGATTTGGATGACATTTTACACATTGATGATTTATAATCTTCCCGTAGGACAATTTCCGACCTCCACGCGGGCGAAGCCGCGGGCGAAAGCTAGTATCTAATAAGCTTTTGATTGATTTATCAAAATCTTGGGCTTCTTGAGTATTCTTTGGAAAAACATTAGGAGAATCAGTACGATATGGTGGACATTCAAAAGGTATTTGGTACCCTTTGATCCAGGATAGAATCGTTTTGTCCGTAGTGATAGTTGACCACTTTTTGAAAAAATATTGCAGCCTGCCAGCGGTTAGTACCTGATCAGTTACTTTCGATGTGGTGGCCTCGTCGGGGACGAGTAGCGGCGCGAGCTGGCGCTGGTTTGCGGCGGTGGCGGCGGCCGATATGCAGGACGAGCAGCTCGCCTCGTATTGTTCGGCTTGTTGTCCGTTTTGCGGTGCTGAGGGTTGTAGTTTAAATGACCCTTATTAGGACCTTTTGGAATACCTTTAGGCTTATTAAATTTTGGTCTTAGTGCGTGTTTCAAGGCATCTCCTGATTGCTGTATTGTCTTGGCGGCTTTAACCTTGTCGGTAACATTTTCCCCAAATAAGAAACTACCCCTTTTTGTTTCAAGCAAGGCGTCTTTTAAATTTATATTTATAGAGGAAATGACAAAGTTACGTCTTGTTTTTGTCTCCCAAAAATGACTGTCGCATAATATACGACAAGCGTCACTGATTGGTTTTAAAAGTTTTTGTTTGGACGTTTCATTTGAAATTATCATGTCAGTAGCGGATGCTAAGGCTGACAATGCTATACCAAGCTGATTTTGCTTGTACATGAGAGCCGAATCTCTTTTTACTAGAGAATCCTGCAGAGCAGCCTTTACTTCCGGGTTGAGAGCTGGCGCTAGCAGTAGGTCACAATTATTAGGGACGAAATAACTTTTTAAAAGTTTTTCCTTTACATCTTTAGCCAAACCCTTAGTAAGGATGTCTTGCCAACGATTGGCAATGTCCTTATGAACAGACGGACCCATGGTTACGTCCGTCTTTGGAGCATCGCCGAGTAACTGCAGGGTATCGTCATCCAAGTCTTGGTCTTCCATCACTTCTGGCTGTGCTTCTGCCGAGGTGCCAGGTGCAGGCGACAAAGGTGCGGTGCATTGCGGTGGTGGAGCTGGTGCTGGCGAAGCAGGGCACGGAGAACAAGCACGTGGCGAGGCAAATGGCGAGGCTCGTGGCGACGCACGTGGGGAGGCACGAAGCGGCGAGGCAGGAAGCGGCGAAGCTTGAAGCAAGCAAACTTCCTCATTTTGTGACATACCACAGTCCATATCCAGTTGATAGTGTGAAAAATCTGCGAGAAACGTTTCTTTTTAGAATACGTTCAGCAATAAATGCAATAGTTAATACTTTATTATCGTGACAGAGGAAACCCAATCTTGGTAGCCTCGCATCATTTAGGCAAATAAATATTATCTTAATGATTATATGACAGTATCAGCCCCAATATAGCAGTACGCATCACTTTTTATAATGACAGAGGAGACCCAAACTTGGTAACCTCGCATCACTGACAATAGCTTTATAATAATAATAGTGTAACTTACTGTGTAAGTCTTCTTACGATGAAGAATTAATACGGGGATTTGTCGTTGCCTGCAATTTATTTTGCAACTTTTGAATTTTTCGCCGTATTTCTTCTTCAGTTTTTTGTATCTTCCTTTTCTTTCCCATTTTGAGGAGCTGGATCTATTTGTAGGAGCGGAGACGTGCGAAGGCTTGAGCACGGAAACGCGGAATGATATTAAAATGGCTGTGGACCGTTAAAGAGGAATAGTGTAGTAGGGGTAAACGGATGCAGTGTTGCCAGTGAAATGAAATAAAAAAAAAATAAAAAAAAACCTTTTACTTACCTCTAAAAATCCGTGCAAGGCTGGTACATGGAGGCGCTGCTACAATACGTAAACAATAAATCGCTTCGAATGAAGCTGTGAAACATAATAAAAAAACTACCTTTATAATAGAAAATAAAAAATTGTAAAGAGACGTTGTTTTTGCAATTTAGTAAGGCAAGGTAAAATATGTTTGCGCATAGTCACTGCATACCCTTAGTAGTATTTAAATACCAGTTTTATAATGAATACGAATGTTTATTTTTCGACTACCCACTTATTACAAGTTATGCGAAAATATTACCCTTTTAGAAAGTTTATATTTGAAGATTATCCGTCTACATATAGTTCTTTGCAATAATACAATAAATAGTATTGGAATAAATTCTAAATAAGCAAGCGAAAGCAAAACAATAATTATCCTCGTCGCAGGATTTGATCTCGCAACTCGTCTTACTCGGTCTTATACACAGACCACGAAACCAGAATTACTTGAACACAATCATTAAAATAAGCTATTACACTAATTATATTATAACAAGTAGTTTTAACATATAACCTAATGCTAACGTTATAAAGATCAAATTTGCGTGTCTGTATTATTATTGTATTTGTTCATCGTGTCCTCGAGCACTTGTCTGATCAGCTCATATAAATTGAATAAGCCTTAATGTTACAGGTAGAGGGTCCAAATTCGTTTGTTTTTAGGGTGGGTCAGATAATGTTGACAACAGACTGTACCTGTTGATCCATATTATTGAAGAGGTAATTTGTGAAAGTTAATAAATTTGTAACTGTAGATCTCCTTTGAACAAATCCGTGTTGTTGAGGTATTAATATTGTTTAGTATTGGGTAAATTGCACCATGTACAAGCCTCTCAAAAATCTTCGATAAGGTAGATAAGATGGAAATTGGTCGACAATTTTCAACATCTTGTTTAGAGCCGGTTTTATGTACCGGTGTTATGTTAGCCATTTTCCAAACTTCTGGAAATGTTCCCTCAATAATACAATTGTTATATATGAAATGTAACGGTGTGGAAATATTCGCGGCTACTTTTTTGAGAAAATAAGCCGGTAACCCATCGGGACCAGGTCCCTTTGTTGTATCAAGTGAGTTAAGCTCTTTTAATACTTGTTCATGGCTAAATGAAACGCGATCACTAACAACACAATTATCTGCACAACTTTCAGGAGGTATCCATTAGCTATCGTTTAATGTTGATGTTTCATAGACTGACTGAAAACAATCAGAGAATAAGTCACAAGTTATAGTTGGATCAGATGAAAGTTGACTTTTATAGAACACTGAAACAGGTATACCAGTATTTGATTGACGGTTAGAAACATAGCTCCACAAATTCTTAACATTTTTTTTAATGTTTTGCTCCACACTATCCATATATTTACGGTAATTATTGTTACATTCAGATTTAAATCTACGTCTTAAGAAGGAGAATTGTTCGTAGTCTGACAAGTTGTTATACGTCTTCCACTTAATCCACGCTTTATTTTTTTATTGAAAAATGCGAATTAGCGACTTAGAAAACCATATTGGGAATTTCGTCGATTTGATACAGGTCTTAGGAGTGTGTTTTTTAATCAAGCCATACAAAATATCATAAAGGGCACTGACACATTCATTTACAGATAAACCACAAAATCTAGCCATCCAGTCTATTTCAGATAGATCGAGATTTGCCTGTTCATAATTTGTTTTATAAAAATTATATTTGTATGATTTTGCTTGTGTGAGGGCCTTAAATGTGGACTTATATGGAACAGTAGCACAAAAAGGAGGGTGATGACCATCAATTGGCAGTAATGTACAGGATGGGGTGTATATAGTACAATCAGTATTGCTGGTTAATAAATCTAGAATACGACCATTGTTATTCCTCATATTACTGAATTGAGACGCATTGAGTAAAGAAATAAAGTTGCTCATATGTTCGTTAACTGTTGAAGGGTTGCTGTAGGAGCATTGCAAAGCCGACACATTACCGTGTTTATTAGGTAACCAGCTAATATCTGGTAAGTTATAGTCTCCAAAAAGATAAAATATTTTTGTGTTTAGGTTGCACAGAGTACTTTGTATAAGATTAAAGTGGTCCCGGTAAATGTCCTCAGAAGACTTGGGGGGAATATACACTGCGCTAATAACGCAGTTTCCATCAGTTTTGTTTCTTGGTAAATGTATGAGAATGTGCTCAATATAAGGGCTGACTGGTTGTGCCAGGGATACGAGAGTGGATGCAAAACTTTTAAGTACTGCTACCAAAACCCCCCCACCCTCCTTTTTGTTGGTGGCTGCGCGGTTACGGTCGCATCGATAGACGTTGTAGCGGTTATCCATAAACTCACCGTCAGAAATATGTGGAGTAAGCCATGTTTCCGTCAGAATTATAATATTAATTCATTCATTCATTATTAGCAATTCGATAAAATATTCATATATAATATATTAAGTTTAGTGCGTACATCCCTACAATTCTGATAATAAACATTTAAATTATCCACAATTGGAGGGTTGAGACTTTAAAAAGTTGAAATTAATGAGTTTATAGAGCGTCCTTATCAACATAATCGATATATGGATGAAGTCTAGACTATATATAGGGCACAAATATAATATGACAAGATGTAGAGGCAGCTTCGACTGAGTGATATTTTTAACATAATTACATGCAATAGTGTACCAGCTAATAGTAAAACTTGTTGAATAGAATATAAATTCAATTACACAACCCTTATGAACGACTAACATTATAAAAAAATAATCCGTACGATAATATGAAAACAGTACACAAAAACAAATCCTTAAATAGTTAAATTTCGTTTTTACTTCCAACATTTGTAAGAGGAGTAGTAGGTTTAATTTTAGAAATATCCTGAGTAGATCCGATTGCAATAGCAGAAGCCCCATCAACCTCCCGCACGAGAATGGTGGCATGCTTAACCCAGACGAACTTGTACTTGTTTTTATTAGCGGCTTCTTTACAGGCTCGAAACAACTGTTTGTTTTTTAGCGTGAGATGTTCATTCATATAAATGGATTGTACTGTTCCCGAAATTCCTAGCTGATCAGTTTTTACCCCCTTCGCCAGTCGAAATGCTCTGAGGAGATTATCCCGCAATATCCGGGAACTAAGCTTCACAATAATGTTTTTAGGCTTATTGTTATCTTTTCGTGCATGAGGAACGCGGTGGATAGCAATTATATCTCTTTGATTTAGTGAACAGTTTATTTTAGCACTAATATTTTCCATGATTGTTATCAAGTTTTCAGATCGCCTTTCCGGGAGATTACATATTTCCACGTTACACTGTCGCGCCTGTTGCTCAAGTGTGTCAATTTTCGCTTCCAATCCGAATACAGTCTCATTCAAAATCTCTGTATTCTTGTTTCGCATAGATATGCTATTGACCTGTTCCCTTAAGTCGGCTTGCAGGGAGGATGTATGTTCTAACGACACTTGCAAGTCGGTAATTTCCTTGACCAAATTACTGTGC
The DNA here is from genome assembly GCA_914767815.1 of Eupsilia transversa. Classification (NCBI taxonomy): domain Eukaryota; kingdom Metazoa; phylum Arthropoda; class Insecta; order Lepidoptera; family Noctuidae; genus Eupsilia; species Eupsilia transversa. The sequence continues at coordinate 8,126,362 of OU611873.1, read as the reverse complement.
CCGTCATTTACGCGTTGTTCGAGAAATAAGTGAGCAGAACGTAGTGAATTAAGTTCATTTTTAATTTCTGTAGTTGCTTCAGACAATGTGGACAATTCAGTTATTATAGAACTTACATTTTCTGTTAATTTTGACAAGGCACAGTCAAAGTAGGATAAGAAAGAAAGAAAGAAAGAAAAATGCGTTTATTGGCAAAATATTCCTTAACCCTTATTTTGGCAGAGATCCGAGTTGTTTAATTTTATAAAATACTAGCTTTCGCCCGCGGCTTCGCCCGCGTGGAGGTCGGAAATTGTCCTACGGGAAGATTATAAATCATCAATGTGTAAAATGTCATCCAAATCCGTACAGCCGTTTTTGTATAATTGAGTAACAAACATCCAAACACACAAACATACAAACTGTCACATTTATAATATCAGTGGGATTAAGTCTTTATTAAGTTTGAAGTGGGAATATTATAAAGTTTCATCAAAATCCGTTCAGTATTCCGTTCAGTATTCATCCTCACAAACTTTCGCATTTATAATATTAGTAGGCAGGAGCACTCTCGAGGAGATATTTAGGACACTGGCAGCCTCATGGATGACCAAGGGCATTGAAGTCGGTAGTAGGAGGTTGACAAACCTCCGATTTGCCGACGACAGCCCCCACAGCTCTGGAACTATAGACAATGCTTCAAGAACTAAGCACGGCAAGCCTCAGGGTTGGACTCGCGATGAATCGGTCCAAAAACAAAAGCCATGACCAACAGCACTAAGTGTAGTCTCGAGGTAGATAGACAGGAAACACATGTCGATGAGTACATCTACTTGGGCCAGTTAGTTTCTTTCAAAAACAGGTAAGAAAAGGAAATCGATCGCTGCATCGAAAATGCCTGGAAAAGGTACTGGTCTATGAAGACGGTAATGAAAGGCGATCTACCGATCTCCTTGAAGCGAACACTCATCGATATGTGTATTCTGACCGTCCTAACCTACGGTACGCAGACCTGGGCCTAAAGTCTACTAATTTATAAACGTTACAATGGTCTCTCAATGGCGAGTTTTTGACAGTTTTTGTATGGCAAATCTATCAAAAAAATAGTAGATTATAAATTAGTAGACTTAGGCCCCTGGGGCATACGTCTACTAATTTATAAACGTCTGGTCGCTTACCGAGTCGCAAAAGTTTCTTCTTGGGGTATGCCAAAGAGCAAAGCGCAGCATTCTACGCGTAAAATGAACTGGCAATAATTATCGAAACACTACGCTGCGCCGTAAAACGGGGATTCTTGATGTAGACAAAAAGGCTGCCAAGCTAAAATGGGATTAGGCGGGTCATGTCAGCCACATGCATAGCGACCGCTGGGCAACAGTCTCCACACGGTGGGTGCCTGAGGATGGACGGCGCCGCCGAAGCCGGCCCGGAAGAGGTGGCGAGTCGACCTAGACGCGTACCGCAAGGGTTGGGTCGAGGGGCCCCTGGAAAAGGATGCTTGGAAGTATTTGGGGAGGCCTTTACTGAGCAATGGGATAGTGTAGGCTAATCTATAAATATAAAAATGTCGTGTCACGGTGTTTATGGTCGCACTCCTCCAAAACTGCTCGACCGATTTTTTACGAAAATTGTATGTATATTTGGTAGGTATGAGAATAGGTCGTAAAGAGGTAGGTATGCAGGTAGGGTAGGTAGGTAAGTAGATAGGTAGGGTAGGGTAGGTGGATAGGTAGGGTACGGTAGGTGGATAGGTAGGTGTGCCGTAGATAAGCACTTAGTGCTACCCGTGCGAAGCCGGGGCGGGCAGCTAGTATAAAAATAAAAATAGCAATATTACTGTGAAGTTTCATCAAAATCCGTTCAGTAGTTTTTGCGTGAAAAAGTAAGAAACATCCATTCATCCTCACAAACTTTCGCATTTATAATATTAGTAGGATAATATTAAGTAATTAAAATAAAAACCAATTGCGTAACACACTATAAATCACAATCTGAATGTTTGATGGATATTGCTAATCCATTGCTTCTTAAAATTATGTTCGAGAAATCTGTCAACAACGTCAATAACGCAATTAATTTTGTTGAACGGCCAAAATTAAATTACCCAGTTGATTTAGGACATGTAACACGTCCCTTTGGGATAACTTCCGACATTCACGCGGTCGAAGCCGCGGGCAGAAGCTAGTTAAAGCATAAATTTTAATTTAAAACTAACCGTTATTCTTAAACTAACAGAAAAAGAAAGACTTCTTATATCTAATTAAAATAAAAACTACTCTATATTTCTACTTAAAATACTACCAAAAAATTGTTATTAGACCATGGCGCGTCATTATCTGGCCCGCCGCTCACTCCCGCTTCATTCTTATCGTTGTAACTTTTAAACTATTCTTTCAAATGTTTTAGTGTAAAAGACAAAGTGTATCTACATTAAATACCGAAAGCGATGAAGTTATTAATTTTGATAAGAATTAACTAAATACTCCATAATGTGCAATGTAAAAAAAGTCTCAATTTTAAATGTATTTATGGCTCACTATTTTAGCTATAATGGCTTCCACATAAAAGATAGATATATGCTGTCGCGGACTTTTATTTAGAACTATTTTAGACAAACAATCCCACGATACATTATCTTCATGTAACTCTAACGGTTTAGGCAGCGCACGCCAAGATAGCTCTCAGAGGGCAGATTTTTTTCCGACTTACTTGATACTTATCGTTATATTAAGGCAAAATCAAACAAAATCATTATAATTTGTAGCCTATGTGTTATTCTGATGTATAAGCTATATCACTGTAAACTTTCATCAAAATCCGTTCAGTAGTTTTTGCGTGAAAGAGTAACAAACATCCATCCATCCATCCTCACAAACTTTCGCATTTATAATATTAGTAGGAAGATGTATTTCTGAAGTCCTAGGGTTAAATACAACTTCGGAAAAATAGACAAAAAAATGTTTTATTTACAGGTTTTCAGGAAATCAATGTTCATCACAGTGAACACAGCGAAATACGTTGAGAACAACAAGTAATTTGTAATGTTTACTGTGATAAACATTGTCAAATAAGTATCATTTAAATAGATAAAATAAAAACACTATGTATATCAATAAATGAAATTATTTATTACTAGCTTTCGCCCGCGGCTTCGCCCGCGTGGAGGTCGGAAATTGTCCTACGGGAAGATTATAAATCATCAATGTGTAAAATGTCATCCAAATCCGTACAGCCGTTTTTGTATAATTGAGTAACAAACATCCAAACACACAAACATACAAACTGTCACATTTATAATATCAGTGGGATTAAGTCTTTATTAAGTTTGAAGTGGGAATATTATAAAGTTTCATCAAAATCCGTTCAGTATTCCGTTCAGTATTCATCCTCACAAACTTTCGCATTTATAATATTAGTAGGCAGGAGCACTCTCGAGGAGATATTTAGGACACTGGCAGCCTCATGGATGACCAAGGGCATTGAAGTCGGTAGTAGGAGGTTGACAAACCTCCGATTTGCCGACGACAGCCCCCACAGCTCTGGAACTATAGACAATGCTTCAAGAACTAAGCACGGCAAGCTTCAGGGTTGGACTCGCGATGAATCGGTCCAAAAACAAAAGCCATGACCAACAGCACTAAGTGTAGTTTCGAGGTAGATAGACAGGACACATGTCGATGAGTACATCTACTTGGGCCAGTTAGTTTCTTTCAAAAACAGGTAAGAAAAGGAAATCGATCGCTGCATCGAAAATGCCTGGAAAAGGTACTGGTCTATGAAGACGGTAATGAAAGGCGATCTACCGATCTCCTTGAAGCGAACACTCATCGATATGTGTATTCTGACCGTCCTAACCTACGGTACGCAGACCTGGGCCTAAAGTCTACTAATTTATAAACGTTACAATGGTCTCTCAATGGCGAGTTTTTGACAGTTTTTGTATGGCAAATTTATCAAAAAAATAGTAGATTATAAATTAGTAGACTTAGGCCCCTGGGGCCTAAGTCTACTAATTTATAAACGTCTGGTCGCTTACCGAGTCGCAAAAGTTTCTTCTTGGGGTATGCCAAAGAGCAAAGCGCAGCATTCTACGCGTAAAATGAACTGGCAATAATTATCGAAACACTACGCTGCGCCGTAAAACGGGGATTCTTGATGTAGACAAAAAGGCTGCCAAGCTAAAATGGGATTAGGCGGGTCATGTCAGCCACATGCATAGCGACCGCTGGGCAACAGTCTCCACACGGTGGGTGCCTGAGGATGGACGGCGCCGCCGAAGCCGGCCCGGAAGAGGTGGCGAGTCGACCTAGACGCGTACCGCAAGGGTTGGGTCGTGGGGCCCCTGGAAAAGGATGCTTGGAAGTATTTGGGGAGGCCTTTACTGAGCAATGGGATAGTGTAGGCTAATCTATAAATATAAAAATGTCGTGTCACGGTGTTTATGGTCGCACTCCTCCAAAACTGCTCGACCGATTTTTTACGAAAATTGTATGTATATTTGGTAGGTATGAGAATAGGTCGTAAAGAGGTAGGTATGCAGGTAGGGTAGGTAGGTAAGTAGATAGGTAGGGTAGGGTAGGTGGATAGGTAGGGTACGGTAGGTGGATAGGTAGGTGTGCCGTAGATAAGCACTTAGTGCTACCCGTGCGAAGCCGGGGCGGGCAGCTAGTATAAAAATAAAAATAGCAATATTACTGTGAAGTTTCATCAAAATCCGTTCAGTAGTTTTTGCGTGAAAAAGTAAGAAACATCCATTCATCCTCACAAACTTTCGCATTTATAATATTAGTAGGATAATATTAAGTAATTAAAATAAAAACCAATTGCGTAACACACTATAAATCACAATCTGAATGTTTGATGGATATTGCTAATCCATTGCTTCTTAAAATTATGTTCGAGAAATCTGTCAACAACGTCAATAACGCAATTAATTTTGTTGAACGGCCAAAATTAAATTACCCAGTTGATTTAGGACATGTAACACGTCCCTTTGGGATAACTTCCGACATTCACGCGGTCGAAGCCGCGGGCAGAAGCTAGTTAAAGCATAAATTTTAATTTAAAACTAACCGTTATTCTTAAACTAACAGAAAAAGAAAGACTTCTTATATCTAATTAAAATAAAAACTACTCTATATTTCTACTTAAAATACTACCAAAAAATTGTTATTAGACCATGGCGCGTCATTATCTGGCCCGCCGCTCACTCCCGCTTCATTCTTATCGTTGTAACTTTTAAAATATTCTTTCAAATGTTTTAGTGTAAAAGACAAAGTGTATCTACATTAAATACCGAAAGCGATGAAGTTATTAATTTTGATAAGAATTAACTAAATACTCCATAATGTGCAATGTAAAAAAAGTCTCAATTTTAAATGTATTTATGGCTCACTATTTTAGCTATAATGGCTTCCACATAAAAGATAGATATATGCTGTCGCGGACTTTTATTTAGAACTATTTTAGACAAACAATCCCACGATACATTATCTTCATGTAACTCTAACGGTTTAAGCAGCGCACGCCAAGATAGCTCTCAGAGGGCAGTTTTTTTTCTGACTTACTTGATACTTATCGTTATATTAAGGCAAAATCAAACAAAATCATTATAATTTGTAGCCTATGTGTTATTCTGATGTATAAGCTATATCACTGTAAACTTTCATCAAAATCCGTTCAGTAGTTTTTGCGTGAAAGAGTAACAAACATCCATCCATCCATCCTCACAAACTTTCGCATTTATAATATTAGTAGGATTGACTAAATGTTCCTATGTACCACCTTCTAGTTTTAAATGGAACTTTATATAATGATATCAACATATCAGCCAGGTCTACACCCCCCATATGTTTATTATACTCGCGAACAATTAGCGGACAATCTACTTGTATTTTTTGTTTCTGCTCTTTACAATACCTTTTTATTTTTTGTACTGGTTCTGATCCAACAAATGAGCTTATAAGAGTTACAGGTTTATTATCATTCCAGCGTACAATAACTAATTTGTTTGCATCACAAACAACTTGTGAAAACGTACCCCTCTGTTTTTTCTTCATCGATTTTTCATCCGGTAAAAACTTTTCAGCTCCTCTAATCCTGTTGCTACGTATCGTACCAAGACCAAAGATACCATAGTTTTCTTTCAATAGATAAAAAAGCTCGGGCGATGAGAAGAAATTATCACAAAATATAGTTGCTGGTTTCTTTTGTATAGTCTGAGTCAAGGCTATAACTATTTGTGCTCCAAACCCAAGTGAAGATTCTTGCTCTGTAAACTTATGCGAACGAAAAGTATCTTCTCCTGCATATAAAACGAAATCATAAATCATTCCACTTACACCAGCACGTACATAATTTTTAAAGCCCCATTTATTTGGTTTGTCTTTCATATATTGTTTTCTGTTTCCTGCTTTCCTGCCCTTGTAGGGTATCATCATTTCATCTATACTAAATTTATTCTCGTCTTCTTGTTTTAAACAATTTCTTCGGATTTTTTCGGCTATGGGTCTTATTTTGTAATATCTGTCTGAGTCCTGCAGGTTATTGTCGGTAAAGTGTAAAAATCTGCGGATTTGTTGATAACGTTTTAACGTCATTATGTCTGCTATTTGGCCGTATCGAAACCTATTGCTCCAATAGTCCAGATAGCACGGCATTCCAACAATTCCCATAAGAATATGAATGCTTATAAAATCCCGCATCTCATTCTCTGATACTTGTACTGATCTTCCGGTTTGTTGAACGGAGTATAGATTGGTCTGGTCTACTAAATCGGTAAATATATCTTCAGAAAAAAAAAATACAAATAATCAAGGGTTTCGATTTTCCAGATGATGACCCATCTGGAAAATCGACATAGGTTTCAGTTCCTTCTTCGATTACGGCACGGTGACGAAATATACCTTTCTTCCATTTGTAAGAAAGAGAAAATTTTGGAATTTTCTTCGATTTCTTGGCAGCTGGAGCTATCTGCTTTTTTGCTCTAGTTTTTCTAGTATAAGACGTACCAGGTGTTGGTGATAGTATCTCAGATGGAAGCGATATTATTGATGATAATGATGGAACATTATCATAGTTTGGTTCTCTGGATGGTGTATTAGGGCAAATTTCCTGCAAAACTGGAGTTAATTGGAGTGCTTCGGAGTGGTATAAGTCGGATGGTTCTAACGACTGTTCATCGTCATTTTGAGTATATTCAGGTTCGGGACTACTATTGATGTCTAAGCGTTCTAAAGAAGAATTAATGGAAGGCGCAGAAGATGAAACAGGGCTTGGAGAAGGTGGCGGCAATTCGTTGTCACTATTATTTTCAGATTTATCACTAGTGTCGGATGGTGCATGCTCGACAGGAACAAGTGCTAGTATTCTACGCGTGCGGTCTTGTATTTTATTCTGTTAACAAGCAGAAAAAAACAAATAAGCCCAGCAAAAGCCCACCACATAAAAGCAATGATTTGTAAATAAAAGTTAACCCTAATTTGGCAATGTTCGTCACAATGAACGAGTTAAATTGACAATACTTGTTCGAGTATTCGGCAATGTTCATCACAATGAACGTATCAAATTGACAATACTTGTTCGAGTATTTGGCAGTGTTCACTGTGATGAACAAACAAGTTTGTCTCCAAAAAAAAGTTACCAAAAACACAAAACATTACAAAAAACCCATTCCAAACCATTGCATAAACATTGTTTAGTAAATAAAAACCACAAAAAGTTAGTTTAGTTATGTAAAACATATAAAATAAAAACATTTACCTTGCGAAGAATCGAGTGCCCGCGCCTCCCTGACATCTTGTCTCGATAATGACAGATGAACGATGTTGCCACTAGTAGAATTATTTTTTATACCGATAAATATACTTTAAACTTGCTTTAACTAAAATAAAAACCAAAAAATGGTAGATAATAGTCGCTCAATATTTATTTGTCGGAGACAGTCATTAGTACGGTCGCTAAACGAATCGCAAGCGCGCCACTGGCGACATCACGTGATCTACCCACACCACAAGCGCGCTTATACAGAGTCGTGATGTTTAAGTCCACGGCGAGCAGGCCATTCAGTGTCTGATCGCATCGGAGTTAAGACGTCGCGAAACTGTACTCGATTCGTTGTGCTCAGTTATTGTGATTAAATTGTAATTTGTGATAATGTTGACACAGATGATTTTTTCAAAGTTTATTCTGTGTTCTTTGTTAATTGTGTTTAGTGTCTTGACTCACCGCCAGAGTAGAACGAGATGAAGCTATACAAATTCCAAGATGGCTTCGGCTGCCATTGGGCACCTCCACAAGATAGTAAGAGAGGCACCGAACTTTGTAATGTAGCAAAACAGCAATTAAAATAAATTTGAAAATAAAAATTAGAAGAATCTCGGCAAAGGTCCACTCGCGACGCAGTTCAAACGATGTGTATGAGACATCGTACGGACAACAAGTGCCTAGAAACTGTCTCGTGCTCCGTAGTTGTTTTGTGTACCTACAGTGTGTGAATTGCTAGTGTGATTAATTTGATCTGAAATTATAATTTGATTTGAACTACAAACAGTTTTTCTATTGCGCAATAACCAACACTACCCATAGTACGCCCACAGTAGTTAAAATATGGCTGATAATAACGAACACACACCTACCCTTCTCCGACATCAGAATTGGGATTCGTGTTGGTTGAGGCGCAAAATGAAAACGCTGAAAGTGACCGTTAGCGTTTCATGTTTGAACAACAAAATGTATACGGATGCGCGATCATGGTGCGTGACAGCAGATTTATGCTTTGCTTAAAATTCACTGCAAACTGCTCAACATGTTGGGGCGGTCAGCAAGGCGCTAAAAGGTGAAGCATCAACATGACTATTCCAAATATTCTACTCAGGATTGACATGGAACGAATTGAAGGTACTTTTTACAACACGATTTATATCGACCGAGATTTTGGCCCTCATTAAAACGAACAATGAAAAAAAACCAAGTGAAGAAACACAAATACCCGCGTTCGTAAGTCATTTAATCACTTCGCTGACTAATCGGTGGACAGATTTAAACAAAGAAGAAATCGGCGTAACAACAGTACTCGCTCGCATCACAGTTTGACCCGCGACTACAACGTATGGCGTTTACTACAAACATTACATCGAGGGACAAATTACAGCAAAAACTGAATACGTTTTGACATTTGAACCGCAAAATAAACACCACCGGTGAATCATCGTCGAGTCACGCGGTGCAGTAGCCGGCAGCGAAGCCCTTGGTCTCCTTCAAATGTGGCAAGCCGGGTCACATAGCCGTCCGGTGTACGAGCGGCGGCGGTGGCGGTGGCAGCGGATGCAGCGGCGGTGGCGGCGGCAGCGGCAGCGGATGCAGCGGCGGCGGCGGCGGCAGCGGATGCAGCGGATGCAGCGGCGGCGGCGGCGGCGGCGGCAGCGGATGCAGCGGCGGCGGCGGCAGCGGATGCAGCGGCGGCGGCGGCAGCGGATGCAGCGGCGGCGGCGGCAGCAGATGCAGCGGCAGCAGCAGCGGTAGCAGCGGCAGCAGCGGCGGCGGCGGCGGTAGCCGCAGTGGCAGTGGCGGTAGCGGCAGCGGGCCGGCCGACGGCCGCGGTGGTGCGCGTAACTAGCGGCGCATCGTACAACTACCCTCAGGCACGTTAGAACACAAAGGTGAGCTGTATTGTTTTGTTTACGATTCTGGTGCTGAATGCTCGTTTGTACAGGAGAGTTGTGCAGCCAAATTAAGTGGAAAACTAGTTAATAACCTTGTTGCGTTGACTGGTATTGGTCAAACATGTGTATTCAGCACAGAACTAATTCTTATGTTGCGTAACGATTAGGAAACACCAACTTGAGGTTTTGTGTTTTGTTTGTTTTGATTTTGTGATGTACATCTTGACACTTTCTTGCAAAGTAATATTATGATAGGACATTCATGAAATCCGATGGCGTCAGAGAATATGAGACAGAGGCAGCTATAACAGAATTTCCGGTTGGTGATTTCGTGTTATTATAAAACGAATGAGAGAAATCAGACTAAGTTAGATTGGAAGTTCAAAGGTCCGTTTGAGGTAGCGGAAGTTTTGAATGGTGTTCGCTATACATTAAAAGCTTTAAATTCTAACCGTTCTTACAAATACGCTTACGATAGGTTTTAAGAAAGATTCCAGTAGGTCATGTACCAGTCGAAGTAGATGGTGATCACAGTGGTGATGAGCAAGCCTAACTTATGGGAACCACGCGAGAAGGGTTCTCTATCGGTCGTTTTGTGTCAACCGTACCTCTGGCGGAGGTCGGGGTCTGGAATGGCCGTAGTTTTGATCCATGCGTTGGATGTGTGAGAGCAATGCGATTGCTAGTTGGCCGGAGAGCCATGGCGGTGGTTTACTCGTGTGTGGGTTTCTAAGTGTCTAAGGCTCTTAGTGAAAAAGATAATTGTTGATGTGAAAAACGATGGTACGTGGCTCTGGTTTATGATTTTTGCTATGATTAGTCAAAGTTTCAGTTGCCAGAAAATCAGAGTATTACAGACGAATTTGAGGGAGAGTCGAGTGAAAGTCCTGTTGATGAAACATGGAGTAGAGATTAAGTCGGTGTGATAATACTTTGGATCAGAGGTTGATTTGTAGCCGTAGCTCAGTAGAAATCGGTGTCTGCTGGAAACAGTAGTCCGTGAGTACGCGGTAGGCAGTCAACTCTGGTAAATGTGGGGATTCGTGAGAAACCATAAAGTCCGGGAGTGACTTGGCGATCCGAGGGGGATGCGCAAATGACTGGTTGAGTAACTGGAGGTTACTAGAAAGTATGAATCACATGCATCTTGGTTGATTATTTTGGTTGTAATCTTGAGATTTGATAATCGAATATGTAGTGAGTAATGCTCTGAACTCTGCAATTTTTGTTGTTTGAACTTAAGATTTAGATTCCAACAGATTTCTTTCATAGTGTTTTTGGCTTTAGCGAATGTGGTCAGGAGTGACCGAGCTATGTGATACTTTGCGAGTATTTTTCTTTACAGATTAACACACGAGGACGTGTGCAAGCAGGATAGCCGTGTCGGAAACACGTCAGTGAATTTGACTAATCGGGGCGCCAGCGCCGCCTAGCGGCGTTCGACAGGGTCTAGCCTGACGTCAGTGCGAGTCGACGAGAGGGCTACAGCAGCGTGGAGCAGCCTCTTTGCCATCGGACATCGTACGGACAACAAGTGCCTAGAAACTGTCTCCCGCTCCGTAGTTGTTATTGTTGTACCTACACTGTGTGAATTGCTAGTGTGATTAATTTGATCTGAAATTATAATTTGACTAGCTTTCGCCCGCGGCTTCGCCCGCGTGGAGGTCGGAAATTGTCCTACGGGAAGATTATAAATCATCAATGTGTAAAATGTCATCCAAATCCGTACAGCCGTTTTTGTATAATTGAGTAACAAACATCCAAACACACAAACATACAAACTGTCACATTTATAATATCAGTGGGATTAAGTCTTTATTAAGTTTGAAGTGGGAATATTATAAAGTTTCATCAAAATCCGTTCAGTATTCCGTTCAGTATTCATCCTCACAAACTTTCGCATTTATAATATTAGTAGGCAGGAGCACTCTCGAGGAGATATTTAGGACACTGGCAGCCTCATGGATGACCAAGGGCATTGAAGTCGGTAGTAGGAGGTTGACAAACCTCCGATTTGCCGACGACAGCCCCCACAGCTCTGGAACTATAGACAATGCTTCAAGAACTAAGCACGGCAAGCCTCAGGGTTGGACTCGCGATGAATCGGTCCAAAAACAAAAGCCATGACCAACAGCACTAAGTGTAGTCTCGAGGTAGATAGACAGGAAACACATGTCGATGAGTACATCTACTTGGGCCAGTTAGTTTCTTTCAAAAACAGGTAAGAAAAGGAAATCGATCGCTGCATCGAAAATGCCTGGAAAAGGTACTGGTCTATGAAGACGGTAATGAAAGGCGATCTACCGATCTCCTTGAAGCGAACACTCATCGATATGTGTATTCTGACCGTCCTAACCTACGGTACGCAGACCTGGGCCTAAAGTCTACTAATTTATAAACGTTACAATGGTCTCTCAATGGCGAGTTTTTGACAGTTTTTGTATGGCAAATTTATCAAAAAAATAGTAGATTATAAATTAGTAGACTTAGGCCCCTGGGGCATAAGTCTACTAATTTATAAACGTCTGGTCGCTTACCGAGTCGCAAAAGTTTCTTCTTGGGGTATGCCAAAGAGCAAAGCGCAGCATTCTACGCGTAAAATGAACTGGCAATAATTATCGAAACACTACGCTGCGCCGTAAAACGGGGATTCTTGATGTAGACAAAAAGGCTGCCAAGCTAAAATGGGATTAGGCGGGTCATGTCAGCCACATGCATAGCGACCGCTGGGCAACAGTCTCCACACGGTGGGTGCCTGAGGATGGACGGCGCCGCCGAAGCCGGCCCGGAAGAGGTGGCGAGTCGACCTAGACGCGTACCGCAAGGGTTGGGTCGTGGGGCCCCTGGAAAAGGATGCTTGGAAGTATTTGGGGAGGCCTTTACTGAGCAATGGGATAGTGTAGGCTAATCTATAAATATAAAAATGTCGTGTCACGGTGTTTATGGTCGCACTCCTCCAAAACTGCTCGACCGATTTTTTACGAAAATTGTATGTATATTTGGTAGGTATGAGAATAGGTCGTAAAGAGGTAGGTATGCAGGTAGGGTAGGTAGGTAAGTAGATAGGTAGGGTAGGGTAGGTGGATAGGTAGGGTACGGTAGGTGGATAGGTAGGTGTGCCGTAGATAAGCACTTAGTGCTACCCGTGCGAAGCCGGGGCGGGCAGCTAGTATAAAAATAAAAATAGCAATATTACTGTGAAGTTTCATCAAAATCCGTTCAGTAGTTTTTGCGTGAAAAAGTAAGAAACATCCATTCATCCTCACAAACTTTCGCATTTATAATATTAGTAGGATAATATTAAGTAATTAAAATAAAAACCAATTGCGTAACACACTATAAATCACAATCTGAATGTTTGATGGATATTGCTAATCCATTGCTTCTTAAAATTATGTTCGAGAAATCTGTCAACAACGTCAATAACGCAATTAATTTTGTTGAACGGCCAAAATTAAATTACCCAGTTGATTTAGGACATGTAACACGTCCCTTTGGGATAACTTCCGACATTCACGCGGTCGAAGCCGCGGGCAGAAGCTAGTTAAAGCATAAATTTTAATTTAAAACTAACCGTTATTCTTAAACTAACAGAAAAAGAAAGACTTCTTATATCTAATTAAAATAAAAACTACTCTATATTTCTACTTAAAATACTACCAAAAAATTGTTATTAGACCATGGCGCGTCATTATCTGGCCCGCCGCTCACTCCCGCTTCATTCTTATCGTTGTAACTTTTAAACTATTCTTTCAAATGTTTTAGTGTAAAAGACAAAGTGTATCTACATTAAATACCGAAAGCGATGAAGTTATTAATTTTGATAAGAATTAACTAAATACTCCATAATGTGCAATGTAAAAAAAGTCTCAATTTTAAATGTATTTATGGCTCACTATTTTAGCTATAATGGCTTCCACATAAAAGATAGATATATGCTGTCGCGGACTTTTATTTAGAACTATTTTAGACAAACAATCCCACGATACATTATCTTCATGTAACTCTAACGGTTTAGGCAGCGCACGCCAAGATAGCTCTCAGAGGGCAGATTTTTTTCCGACTTACTTGATACTTATCGTTATATTAAGGCAAAATCAAACAAAATCATTATAATTTGTAGCCTATGTGTTATTCTGATGTATAAGCTATATCACTGTAAACTTTCATCAAAATCCGTTCAGTAGTTTTTGCGTGAAAGAGTAACAAACATCCATCCATCCATCCTCACAAACTTTCGCATTTATAATTATAATTTGATTTGAACTGCAAACAGTTTTTCTATTCAAACTCAAACTCAAACTCAAAGCATTTATTTCAATTAAACCAATTACAGGCACTTTTGAATTGTCAAGGAGTCAGTCAGTCAGAAAATATGAAGCTAGATGCCCATTCCAAAGCGTAGTAGGTACCTATGGAGAAGAACGGGCAAGAAACTCCACGGACACTCTTTTAAATCAAATAAATTGTTACAAAAATTGGTTACATCATTCATGTTGAAATTACGTATACATGTGAGAACAATGTAGAAAGCCGTGCATAAAAAAAGCGTCCGTACATAAAAATAAAAACAATTCAAAAATTACAAATAAGCCATGGCAGCTAAGAGATGACCAGCCCCAACTGACGGCGCCCGTTCACGAACATGACGCATGGATTAGCACCATTCAGCTCAACCATTTTGAAGGGAGCTAAATGATCCAACACACACGCCACCATCAGCGAGACATCTGAGTGAGCATGACATACTCACAGCCGCCAGGGCACATTCAAGTCAATGAAAGACATAATATTACCCGGTAAATGGTAGCTCTATAGTACATAGTACTCACATATGTGCTATGCAATTATATAATGCAAAAGAAATTGAGTCTATACAATGCAAAGATGTTCTTACAATCTTCAGCAGCTCCAACAGACTTTTCGAATGTTAATCATTTAGTTGTGGTTGTGGAGCAGGACCAGCATTGGCCCAAGCATTTTTATCAGTGATATAATCCCCTAACTTATAATATGCCTGCCTGCATAGTGTGCGTTTTATACATGTTTTGAATCTCGTCTCATTCAGTTGAAGTATGTGGGGAGGAATTTTATTATAACATTTTAAACAGTACCCCATGAAAGATGAGTCTACTTTAGCCAGTCTGAAACCTGGTTGAACTAATAGGTCCCTATTTCTTGTACTATAATTATGTCTATCACCTCTTTTACTAAAAAGATGTAAATTTTTTCTTACATACATGATGTTTTCATAGATATATTGACAAGGTACCGTCATGATGTTAATATCTTTAAACAGTTCCCTTAGAGAATCACGCCTGCGGAGATGATATATGGCTCTGATCGCTCTTTTCTGCAGAATAAAAATAGACTCGATGTCTGCAGCCCGTCCCCACAGTAAAATACCGTAAGACATGACACTATGAAAGTAACTAAAATATACCAGTCTCGCGGTATCTACATCAGTAAATTGACGGATTTTTCTGACAGCATATGCTGCTGAACTTAGCCGTCCTGCAAGAGATGTTAAATGAGGACCCCATTGTAGCCTTGAGTCGAGCGTGATCCCCAGGAAAACGGTTTTATCGACGAATTCTAGTTTCTCTTGATTCAATACTATCTCACAATCATTACTTTTTACATTTGGTAAAGAAAATTTTATGCACTTAGTTTTTTTCCCATTTAATACTAAATTATTAGCAGTGAACCAATTTTGGACCTGCAGTAGGGCGTTATTCACGTCGTCAAAATTTGTAGCGCGTCTATCTACCTTAAATATTAATGAAGTATCGTCAGCAAATAACACCATTTGTGGTTGATTTTTTAATAAATGGAGCAATATTACAATAACAAATATTGCGCAATAACCAACACTACCCATAGTACGCCCACAGTAGTTAAAATATGGCTGATAATAACGAACACACACCTACCCTTCTCCGACATGTATATATATTTTAACTTTAAAAATAAAGAACTTAAATTAAAAATAAAATTTCATCCCCGTTTTCACCCCCTTAAGGGTTGAAATTCTAACAACACCGGTGCGTTAGCTTGCAACCATAAGTCTAGATAGTACATTTAGTGATTTTTCTTCGAAAATTAAGGACTTTTCAACTTCATTCCCCTTTTTAACCCTTCGGGCGTAGAATTATCAAAAACACTGAGACACGTATATATTAATTTTCAATTGTCAGCCTAAATACAAAATTTCTAATTACAAAGATCCTAACTTCAAAAATGACGGACTTTCATATAAACTTCCATCCCCTATTTTACCTCTTTAGGGGTGTAATTCCCAAAAATCCTTTCTTTTTGGATACTTACTCTTCACAAAGAACACACTCTCCAAGTTTCATGTCTCTAGGACCAGCGGTTTATGCTGTGTGTTGATATATCACCCAGTCAGTCAGTCAGTTTACCATTTTATATATCGATGCCTTAGTTCACAATTGTACTAACTGCAAAATTTTCAATTTTCACTTTTTTAGTGCCAAATGCACTAAATGTTGTGCTCTTTCGTTTGCGCGCATCGAAATGCCGATAATCCTACTCTTTCTAGCAAAAACGTAATTCACAGCTGTATTAAATGAGTTCGTTTAATGTTCCATGAATGTGATATTATACTAATGATCTTTATTTTTGTAAAACCAATCAAGATATACTTTAACTGGACCGTGTTATGCAGAAAGCAGCCATGTCGGGAAAAGTACAAACAGAGTTATAAGCATTTTTCTGTCGATGGTTGCACTTCGGTTGTATACTAATTTTCTGATTATTTTTTATTTGAGACATATTGGTATAACTATTGTAATTTATTGTATCCTATCCGGAATTACGAAACGTGGGTATTAATATTAATAATTGCGATTTTAGACGTGGCTGTTTTATACAAAATAGCATATTTTATAGAAATCACAATAAAGCATAAACCTGCCATGTAAGTTGGCTGTGTTTTAAAATGTGATCTGTAACTATTAAAAAAATAAAAAACAGCCAAGAAAGTATTAAGTGTAGCAGCTATTGACTAAAATGTTTACTACGTTCACTAAAATAATCAGACTGTTGTATAAGGTATTCATATTATTTTTTACTAAGTAGGTACACTTCCTTTAGGTATTATAAAAAATAAAAATAAATGGATTTGAGTAAAAACGTGGCAATAGAATATTTGAAGTATTCATTGGGTAAGCAACTATGGCCTGGCAGCAAATACTTAAATGTAATAGATTCTAGGTTTGGTTTCATCTCGAGCAAAGCTTTCATCAGGAGAGTAATTTTTATATTCCGGTTTTGACCGCCACAAGAACCTGACCATCATCATTCTCCTGCCCTTATCCCAATAAATTTGGGGTCGGCGCATCATGTCTTTTTCTTCCATACTTCTCTATTAGTCGTCATCTCGGTAGTCACCCCCTTCTAGCCATATCATCTTTCACACAGTCCATCCATCGTTTCTTTGGTTTTCCCCTAGTCTTATATAGCCATAGACATTCATACTAAAAACTTTCCTCACAACATTCCTCGTTCCGATCACATGCCCATACCATGCCAACCGATTTCCGCACAACTTTTCAGTCACCGGTGCCACTTTCAGACTTCCTCTTATGTACCTACTCATTTCTTATTCTATCCATTCGTGTAACACCACACATCTCTCTTAGAATTCTCATCTCAGCTGCATGCAATTGCCTTTCATTCATCCCTTTTGTGGCCTAACATTCTGATCCATACAGGACAGCAGGTCTAACCATTGTTTTATACATATATCATCCTCTTACGTTTAAGGGAAATGCGGGAGTCGCAGATTGTTCCCGTGACTTGCCGCCATTTCATCCATCCAGTGTTAATTCTGTGCTTAACCGTCCGATCTTCTTCACCATCGCTTTGCACGAGCGAACCGAGGTACTGAAAGTCGGAGCAGATTGGGAGAAGCGCGTCATCAAGCGCTATGGCTCCGGAACTGGAGAGACCGCCGAAATCACAGAACATATATTCTGTTTTGGTTCTGCTGATTTTCAAGCCAACAGTCTCCAACTTCTGTTGCCATTTCTCCAATCTGCTCCCGATCTCAGGTCCATCTTCACCGCCTAGGTCTAATGTCATCGCTAACAGCATGCACCAGGGTGCCTCTTCCTGTATGTCCGACGTCAGAGCGTCCATTATCTGAAGTGTCCACAAGAATCTGACCAAAGAATTAAATATTTTATAGTATCGGAGACGATGTATGTCGATGTGTTTTAAAAGTGAAGATCGCACTTCCTGTGCGCCACGTCCAGCCTGTCCCTCGATCCATGTATAACAGTAGCTTTGGTTTCTAGCAGTAAACAATATACAATGAAATAGGTTTAACCCGCGTAAGTATACAAAATCACATTACACAGTGAGTAAACAAGTAGAGGTTGGTGGGAAAGGATATACTTAGGTAAGTACCGAGTTTAGGTATGTATACCTATGCAAGCGCAAACGCGGGTTGAGAAATATTCAAATTTTAGTTAGGTGTAATAAAATGTTTAATTAGATAACAAAACAAAAAGTTGTACCTATTTATTATTATTGGCAAAAATGGTTTAGATGGTGTTGAATAAAGCCAACTGCGATTAACAACAAATAAATAATTTACAGTAAACAGCCATCATAGAGTGGCTGCCTCTTACGTAACTCGAACACCGATACCTCCTAACATTTTGAAATTTGTAAAAAACGGCCATATAGTTTGGCTGACTTCTGCAAAATAGGTATTTTAATTTTTGTCAACATTGGCTGCATTTTACATGAAGATGACTGCTTTTTACAATGAACATTTGTTGAGATGGCTGCATTTGACGGCTCATATCTCCGTGATTAATAGAGATATCGACATGGCTGTATTTGCAAAAAATCGGGTATGTCGAAATTAGTATGGCTGTGTTTATAACTCATTTTTGGAAAAGTGCCATATGGCTGCTTTCTGCATAACACGGTCCAACTGATTTTAAGTTTCTCAACTGCAGGAAATTTCAAAACACAAACGTATTATATACATTTGCAATATCTATCAATATCAGTATATAGCAGTGCTAGAAGAGTGTATTATGTGTTGGTAGTACAAAAGGATCAAGAAACTTTAATGCACAAGTGTGCTAAGTACTACATTAGTTTTACGTCTAGTACTTTTACCTATAAAGATCATAACGTAATCTTATGTGTAACTATTTATTACTAGCTTTCGCCCGCGGCTTCGCCCGCGTGGAGGTCGGAAATTGTCCTACGGGAAGATTATAAATCATCAATGTGTAAAATGTCATCCAAATCCGTACAGCCGTTTTTGTATAATTGAGTAACAAACATCCAAACACACAAACATACAAACTGTCACATTTATAATATCAGTGGGATTAAGTCTTTATTAAGTTTGAAGTGGGAATATTATAAAGTTTCATCAAAATCCGTTCAGTATTCCGTTCAGTATTCATCCTCACAAACTTTCGCATTTATAATATTAGTAGGCAGGAGCACTCTCGAGGAGATATTTAGGACACTGGCAGCCTCATGGATGACCAAGGGCATTGAAGTCGGTAGTAGGAGGTTGACAAACCTCCGATTTGCCGACGACAGCCCCCACAGCTCTGGAACTATAGACAATGCTTCAAGAACTAAGCACGGCAAGCCTCAGGGTTGGACTCGCGATGAATCGGTCCAAAAACAAAAGCCATGACCAACAGCACTAAGTGTAGTCTCGAGGTAGATAGACAGGAAACACATGTCGATGAGTACATCTACTTGGGCCAGTTAGTTTCTTTCAAAAACAGGTAAGAAAAGGAAATCGATCGCTGCATCGAAAATGCCTGGAAAAGGTACTGGTCTATGAAGACGGTAATGAAAGGCGATCTACCGATCTCCTTGAAGCGAACACTCATCGATATGTGTATTCTGACCGTCCTAACCTACGGTACGCAGACCTGGGCCTAAAGTCTACTAATTTATAAACGTTACAATGGTCTCTCAATGGCGAGTTTTTGACAGTTTTTGTATGGCAAATCTATCAAAAAAATAGTAGATTATAAATTAGTAGACTTAGGCCCCTGGGGCATACGTCTACTAATTTATAAACGTCTGGTCGCTTACCGAGTCGCAAAAGTTTCTTCTTGGGGTATGCCAAAGAGCAAAGCGCAGCATTCTACGCGTAAAATGAACTGGCAATAATTATCGAAACACTACGCTGCGCCGTAAAACGGGGATTCTTGATGTAGACAAAAAGGCTGCCAAGCTAAAATGGGATTAGGCGGGTCATATCAGCCACATGCATAGCGACCGCTGGGCAACAGTCTCCACACGGTGGGTGCCTGAGGATGGACGGCGCCGCCGAAGCCGGCCCGGAAGAGGTGGCGAGTCGACCTAGACGCGTACCGCAAGGGTTGGGTCGAGGGGCCCCTGGAAAAGGATGCTTGGAAGTATTTGGGGAGGCCTTTACTGAGCAATGGGATAGTGTAGGCTAATCTATAAATATAAAAATGTCGTGTCACGGTGTTTATGGTCGCACTCCTCCAAAACTGCTCGACCGATTTTTTACGAAAATTGTATGTATATTTGGTAGGTATGAGAATAGGTCGTAAAGAGGTAGGTATGCAGGTAGGGTAGGTAGGTAAGTAGATAGGTAGGGTAGGGTAGGTGGATAGGTAGGGTACGGTAGGTGGATAGGTAGGTGTGCCGTAGATAAGCACTTAGTGCTACCCGTGCGAAGCCGGGGCGGGCAGCTAGTATAAAAATAAAAATAGCAATATTACTGTGAAGTTTCATCAAAATCCGTTCAGTAGTTTTTGCGTGAAAAAGTAAGAAACATCCATTCATCCTCACAAACTTTCGCATTTATAATATTAGTAGGATAATATTAAGTAATTAAAATAAAAACCAATTGCGTAACACACTATAAATCACAATCTGAATGTTTGATGGATATTGCTAATCCATTGCTTCTTAAAATTATGTTCGAGAAATCTGTCAACAACGTCAATAACGCAATTAATTTTGTTGAACGGCCAAAATTAAATTACCCAGTTGATTTAGGACATGTAACACGTCCCTTTGGGATAACTTCCGACATTCACGCGGTCGAAGCCGCGGGCAGAAGCTAGTTAAAGCATAAATTTTAATTTAAAACTAACCGTTATTCTTAAACTAACAGAAAAAGAAAGACTTCTTATATCTAATTAAAATAAAAACTACTCTATATTTCTACTTAAAATACTACCAAAAAATTGTTATTAGACCATGGCGCGTCATTATCTGGCCCGCCGCTCACTCCCGCTTCATTCTTATCGTTGTAACTTTTAAACTATTCTTTCAAATGTTTTAGTGTAAAAGACAAAGTGTATCTACATTAAATACCGAAAGCGATGAAGTTATTAATTTTGATAAGAATTAACTAAATACTCCATAATGTGCAATGTAAAAAAAGTCTCAATTTTAAATGTATTTATGGCTCACTATTTTAGCTATAATGGCTTCCACATAAAAGATAGATATATGCTGTCGCGGACTTTTATTTAGAACTATTTTAGACAAACAATCCCACGATACATTATCTTCATGTAACTCTAACGGTTTAGGCAGCGCACGCCAAGATAGCTCTCAGAGGGCAGATTTTTTTCCGACTTACTTGATACTTATCGTTATATTAAGGCAAAATCAAACAAAATCATTATAATTTGTAGCCTATGTGTTATTCTGATGTATAAGCTATATCACTGTAAACTTTCATCAAAATCCGTTCAGTAGTTTTTGCGTGAAAGAGTAACAAACATCCATCCATCCATCCTCACAAACTTTCGCATTTATAATATTAGTAGGATTAGTAGGATAGTAGGATGCTTCAAGAACTAAGCACGGCAAGCCTCAGGGTTGGACTCGCGATGAATCGGTCCAAAAACAAAAGCCATGACCAACAGCACTAAGTGTAGTTTCGAGGTAGATAGACAGGAAACACATGTCGATGAGTACATCTACTTGGGCCAGTTAGTTTCTTTCAAAAACAGGTAAGAAAAGGAAATCGATCGCTGCATCGAAAATGCCTGGAAAAGGTACTGGTCTATGAAGACGGTAATGAAAGGCGATCTACCGATCTCCTTGAAGCGAACACTCATCGATATGTGTATTCTGACCGTCCTAACCTACGGTACGCAGACCTGGGCCTAAAGTCTACTAATTTATAAACGTTACAATGGTCTCTCAATGGCGAGTTTTTGACAGTTTTTGTATGGCAAATCTATCAAAAAAATAGTAGATTATAAATTAGTAGACTTAGGCCCCTGGGGCATAAGTCTACTAATTTATAAACGTCTGGTCGCTTACCGAGTCGCAAAAGTTTCTTCTTGGGGTATGCCAAAGAGCAAAGCGCAGCATTCTACGCGTAAAATGAACTGGCAATAATTATCGAAACACTACGCTGCGCCGTAAAACGGGGATTCTTGATGTAGACAAAAAGGCTGCCAAGCTAAAATGGGATTAGGCGGGTCATGTCAGCCACATGCATAGCGACCGCTGGGCAACAGTCTCCACACGGTGGGTGCCTGAGGATGGACGGCGCCGCCGAAGCCGGCCCGGAAGAGGTGGCGAGTCGACCTAGACGCGTACCGCAAGGGTTGGGTCGAGGGGCCCCTGGAAAAGGATGCTTGGAAGTATTTGGGGAGGCCTTTACTGAGCAATGGGATAGTGTAGGCTAATCTATAAATATAAAAATGTCGTGTCACGGTGTTTATGGTCGCACTCCTCCAAAACTGCTCGACCGATTTTTTACGAAAATTGTATGTATATTTGGTAGGTATGAGAATAGGTCGTAAAGAGGTAGGTATGCAGGTAGGGTAGGTAGGTAAGTAGATAGGTAGGGTAGGGTAGGTGGATAGGTAGGGTACGGTAGGTGGATAGGTAGGTGTGCCGTAGATAAGCACTTAGTGCTACCCGTGCGAAGCCGGGGCGGGCAGCTAGTATAAAAATAAAAATAGCAATATTACTGTGAAGTTTCATCAAAATCCGTTCAGTAGTTTTTGCGTGAAAAAGTAAGAAACATCCATTCATCCTCACAAACTTTCGCATTTATAATATTAGTAGGATAATATTAAGTAATTAAAATAAAAACCAATTGCGTAACACACTATAAATCACAATCTGAATGTTTGATGGATATTGCTAATCCATTGCTTCTTAAAATTATGTTCGAGAAATCTGTCAACAACGTCAATAACGCAATTAATTTTGTTGAACGGCCAAAATTAAATTACCCAGTTGATTTAGGACATGTAACACGTCCCTTTGGGATAACTTCCGACATTCACGAGGTCGAAGCCGCGGGCAGAAGCTAGTTAAAGCATAAATTTTAATTTAAAACTAACCGTTATTCTTAAACTAACAGAAAAAGAAAGACTTCTTATATCTAATTAAAATAAAAACTACTCTATATTTCTACTTAAAATACTACCAAAAAATTGTTATTAGACCATGGCGCGTCATTATCTGGCCCGCCGCTCACTCCCGCTTCATTCTTATCGTTGTAACTTTTAAACTATTCTTTCAAATGTTTTAGTGTAAAAGACAAAGTGTATCTACATTAAATACCGAAAGCGATGAAGTTATTAATTTTGATAAGAATTAACTAAATACTCCATAATGTGCAATGTAAAAAAAGTCTCAATTTTAAATGTATTTATGGCTCACTATTTTAGCTATAATGGCTTCCACATAAAAGATAGATATATGCTGTCGCGGACTTTTATTTAGAACTATTTTAGACAAACAATCCCACGATACATTATCTTCATGTAACTCTAACGGTTTAAGCAGCGCACGCCAAGATAGCTCTCAGAGGGCAGTTTTTTTTCTGACTTACTTGATACTTATCGTTATATTAAGGCAAAATCAAACAAAATCATTATAATTTGTAGCCTATGTGTTATTCTGATGTATAAGCTATATCACTGTAAACTTTCATCAAAATCCGTTCAGTAGTTTTTGCGTGAAAGAGTAACAAACATCCATCCATCCATCCTCACAAACTTTCGCATTTATAATATTAGTAGGATTGACTAAATGTTCCTATGTACCACCTTCTAGTTTTAAATGGAACTTTATATAATGATATCAACATATCAGCCAGGTCTACACCCCCCATATGTTTATTATACTCGCGAACAATTAGCGGACAATCTACTTGTATTTTTTGTTTCTGCTCTTTACAATACCTTTTTATTTTTTGTACTGGTTCTGATCCAACAAATGAGCTTATAAGAGTTACAGGTTTATTATCATTCCAGCGTACAATAACTAATTTGTTTGCATCACAAACAACTTGTGAAAACGTACCCCTCTGTTTTTTCTTCATCGATTTTTCATCCGGTAAAAACATTTCAGCTCCTCTAATCCTGTTGCTACGTATCGTACCAAGACCAAAGATACCATAGTTTTCTTTCAATAGATAAAAAAGCTCGGGCGATGAGAAGAAATTATCACAAAATATAGTTGCTGGTTTCTTTTGTATAGTCTGAGTCAAGGCTATAACTATTTGTGCTCCAAACCCAAGTGAAGATTCTTGCTCTGTAAACTTATGCGAACGAAAAGTATCTTCTCCTGCATATAAAACGAAATCATAAATCATTCCACTTACACCAGCACGTACATAATTTTTAAAGCCCCATTTATTTGGTTTGTCTTTCATATATTGTTTTCTGTTTCCTGCTTTCCTGCCCTTGTAGGGTATCATCATTTCATCTATACTAAATTTATTCTCGTCTTCTTGTTTTAAACAATTTCTTCGGATTTTTTCGGCTATGGGTCTTATTTTGTAATATCTGTCTGAGTCCTGCAGGTTATTGTCGGTAAAGTGTAAAAATCTGCGGATTTGTTGATAACGTTTTAACGTCATTATGTCTGCTATTTGGCCGTATCGAAACCTATTGCTCCAATAGTCCAGATAGCACGGCATTCCAACAATTCCCATAAGAATATGAATGCTTATAAAATCCCGCATCTCATTCTCTGATACTTGTACTGATCTTCCGGTTTGTTGAACGGAGTATAGATTGGTCTGGTCTACTAAATCGGTAAATATATCTTCAGAAAAAAAAAATACAAATAATCAAGGGTTTCGATTTTCCAGATGATGACCCATCTGGAAAATCGACATAGGTTTCAGTTCCTTCTTCGATTACGGCACGGTGACGAAATATACCTTTCTTCCATTTGTAAGAAAGAGAAAATTTTGGAATTTTCTTCGATTTCTTGGCAGCTGGAGCTATCTGCTTTTTTGCTCTAGTTTTTCTAGTATAAGACGTACCAGGTGTTGGTGATAGTATCTCAGATGGAAGCGATATTATTGATGATAATGATGGAACATTATCATAGTTTGGTTCTCTGGATGGTGTATTAGGGCAAATTTCCTGCAAAACTGGAGTTAATTGGAGTGCTTCGGAGTGGTATAAGTCGGATGGTTCTAACGACTGTTCATCGTCATTTTGAGTATATTCAGGTTCGGGACTACTATTGATGTCTAAGCGTTCTAAAGAAGAATTAATGGAAGGCGCAGAAGATGAAACAGGGCTTGGAGAAGGTGGCGGCAATTCGTTGTCACTATTATTTTCAGATTTATCACTAGTGTCGGATGGTGCATGCTCGACAGGAACAAGTGCTAGTATTCTACGCGTGCGGTCTTGTATTTTATTCTGTTAACAAGCAGAAAAAAACAAATAAGCCCAGCAAAAGCCCACCACATAAAAGCAATGATTTGTAAATAAAAGTTAACCCTAATTTGGCAATGTTCGTCACAATGAACGAGTTAAATTGACAATACTTGTTCGAGTATTCGGCAATGTTCATCACAATGAACGTATCAAATTGACAATACTTGTTCGAGTATTTGGCAGTGTTCACTGTGATGAACAAACAAGTTTGTCTCCAAAAAAAAGTTACCAAAAACACAAAACATTACAAAAAACCCATTCCAAACCATTGCATAAACATTGTTTAGTAAATAAAAACCACAAAAAGTTAGTTTAGTTATGTAAAACATATAAAATAAAAACATTTACCTTGCGAAGAATCGAGTGCCCGCGCCTCCCTGACATCTTGTCTCGATAATGACAGATGAACGATGTTGCCACTAGTAGAATTATTTTTTATACCGATAAATATACTTTAAACTTGCTTTAACTAAAATAAAAACCAAAAAATGGTAGATAATAGTCGCTCAATATTTATTTGTCGGAGACAGTCATTAGTACGGTCGCTAAACGAATCGCAAGCGCGCCACTGGCGACATCACGTGATCTACCCACACCACAAGCGCGCTTATACAGAGTCGTGATGTTTAAGTCCACGGCGAGCAGGCCATTCAGTGTCTGATCGCATCGGAGTTAAGACGTCGCGAAACTGTACTCGATTCGTTGTGCTCAGTTATTGTGATTAAATTGTAATTTGTGATAATGTTGACACAGATGATTTTTTCAAAGTTTATTCTGTGTTCTTTGTTAATTGTGTTTAGTGTCTTGACTCACCGCCAGAGTAGAACGAGATGAAGCTATACAAATTCCAAGATGGCTTCGGCTGCCATTGGGCACCTCCACAAGATAGTAAGAGAGGCACCGAACTTTGTAATGTAGCAAAACAGCAATTAAAATAAATTTGAAAATAAAAATTAGAAGAATCTCGGCAAAGGTCCACTCGCGACGCAGTTCAAACGATGTGTATGAGACATCGTACGGACAACAAGTGCCTAGAAACTGTCTCGTGCTCCGTAGTTGTTTTGTGTACCTACAGTGTGTGAATTGCTAGTGTGATTAATTTGATCTGAAATTATAATTTGATTTGAACTACAAACAGTTTTTCTATTGCGCAATAACCAACACTACCCATAGTACGCCCACAGTAGTTAAAATATGGCTGATAATAACGAACACACACCTACCCTTCTCCGACATCAGAATTGGGATTCGTGTTGGTTGAGGCGCAAAATGAAAACGCTGAAAGTGACCGTTAGCGTTTCATGTTTGAACAACAAAATGTATACGGATGCGCGATCATGGTGCGTGACAGCAGATTTATGCTTTGCTTAAAATTCACTGCAAACTGCTCAACATGTTGGGGCGGTCAGCAAGGCGCTAAAAGGTGAAGCATCAACATGACTATTCCAAATATTCTACTCAGGATTGACATGGAACGAATTGAAGGTACTTTTTACAACACGATTTATATCGACCGAGATTTTGGCCCTCATTAAAACGAACAATGAAAAAAAACCAAGTGAAGAAACACAAATACCCGCGTTCGTAAGTCATTTAATCACTTCGCTGACTAATCGGTGGACAGATTTAAACAAAGAAGAAATCGGCGTAACAACAGTACTCGCTCGCATCACAGTTTGACCCGCGACTACAACGTATGGCGTTTACTACAAACATTACATCGAGGGACAAATTACAGCAAAAACTGAATACGTTTTGACATTTGAACCGCAAAATAAACACCACCGGTGAATCATCGTCGAGTCACGCGGTGCAGTAGCCGGCAGCGAAGCCCTTGGTCTCCTTCAAATGTGGCAAGCCGGGTCACATAGCCGTCCGGTGTACGAGCGGCGGCGGTGGCGGTGGCAGCGGATGCAGCGGCGGTGGCGGCGGCAGCGGCAGCGGATGCAGCGGCGGCGGCGGCGGCAGCGGATGCAGTGGCGGCGGCGGCGGCGGCGGCAGCGGATGCAGCGGCGGCGGCGGCAGCGGATGCAGCGGCGGCGGCGGCAGCGGATGCAGCGGCGGCGGCGGCAGCAGATGCAGCGGCAGCAGCGGCGGTAGCAGCGGCAGCAGCGGCGGCGGCGGCGGTAGCCGCAGTGGCAGTGGCGGTAGCGGCAGCGGGCCGGCCGACGGCCGCGGTGGTGCGCGTAACTAGCGGCGCATCGTACAACTACCCTCAGGCACGTTAGAACACAAAGGTGAGCTGTATTGTTTTGTTTACGATTCTGGTGCTGAATGCTCGTTTGTACAGGAGAGTTGTGCAGCCAAATTAAGTGGAAAACTAGTTAATAACCTTGTTGCGTTGACTGGTATTGGTCAAACATGTGTATTCAGCACAGAACTAATTCTTATGTTGCGTAACGATTAGGAAACACCAACTTGAGGTTTTGTGTTTTGTTTGTTTTGATTTTGTGATGTACATCTTGACACTTTCTTGCAAAGTAATATTATGATAGGACATTCATGAAATCCGATGGCGTCAGAGAATATGAGACAGAGGCAGCTATAACAGAATTTCCGGTTGGTGATTTCGTGTTATTATAAAACGAATGAGAGAAATCAGACTAAGTTAGATTGGAAGTTCAAAGGTCCGTTTGAGGTAGCGGAAGTTTTGAATGGTGTTCGCTATACATTAAAAGCTTTAAATTCTAACCGTTCTTACAAATACGCTTACGATAGGTTTTAAGAAAGATTCCAGTAGGTCATGTACCAGTCGAAGTAGATGGTGATCACAGTGGTGATGAGCAAGCCTAACTTATGGGAACCACGCGAGAAGGGTTCTCTATCGGTCGTTTTGTGTCAACCGTACCTCTGGCGGAGGTCGGGGTCTGGAATGGCCGTAGTTTTGATCCATGCGTTGGATGTGTGAGAGCAATGCGATTGCTAGTTGGCCGGAGAGCCATGGCGGTGGTTTACTCGTGTGTGGGTTTCTAAGTGTCTAAGGCTCTTAGTGAAAAAGATAATTGTTGATGTGAAAAACGATGGTACGTGGCTCTGGTTTATGATTTTTGCTATGATTAGTCAAAGTTTCAGTTGCCAGAAAATCAGAGTATTACAGACGAATTTGAGGGAGAGTCGAGTGAAAGTCCTGTTGATGAAACATGGAGTAGAGATTAAGTCGGTGTGATAATACTTTGGATCAGAGGTTGATTTGTAGCCGTAGCTCAGTAGAAATCGGTGTCTGCTGGAAACAGTAGTCCGTGAGTACGCGGTAGGCAGTCAACTCTGGTAAATGTGGGGATTCGTGAGAAACCATAAAGTCCGGGAGTGACTTGGCGATCCGAGGGGGATGCGCAAATGACTGGTTGAGTAACTGGAGGTTACTAGAAAGTATGAATCACATGCATCTTGGTTGATTATTTTGGTTGTAATCTTGAGATTTGATAATCGAATATGTAGTGAGTAATGCTCTGAACTCTGCAATTTTTGTTGTTTGAACTTAAGATTTAGATTCCAACAGATTTCTTTCATAGTGTTTTTGGCTTTAGCGAATGTGGTCAGGAGTGACCGAGCTATGTGATACTTTGCGAGTATTTTTCTTTACAGATTAACACACGAGGACGTGTGCAAGCAGGATAGCCGTGTCGGAAACACGTCAGTGAATTTGACTAATCGGGGCGCCAGCGCCGCCTAGCGGCGTTCGACAGGGTCTAGCCTGACGTCAGTGCGAGTCGACGAGAGGGCTACAGCAGCGTGGAGCAGCCTCTTTGCCATCGGACATCGTACGGACAACAAGTGCCTAGAAACTGTCTCCCGCTCCGTAGTTGTTGTTGTTGTACCTACACTGTGTGAATTGCTAGTGTGATTAATTTGATCTGAAATTATAATTTGACTAGCTTTCGCCCGCGGCTTCGCCCGCGTGGAGGTCGGAAATTGTCCTACGGGAAGATTATAAATCATCAATGTGTAAAATGTCATCCAAATCCGTACAGCCGTTTTTGTATAATTGAGTAACAAACATCCAAACACACAAACATACAAACTGTCACATTTATAATATCAGTGGGATTAAGTCTTTATTAAGTTTGAAGTGGGAATATTATAAAGTTTCATCAAAATCCGTTCAGTATTCCGTTCAGTATTCATCCTCACAAACTTTCGCATTTATAATATTAGTAGGCAGGAGCACTCTCGAGGAGATATTTAGGACACTGGCAGCCTCATGGATGACCAAGTGCATTGAAGTCGGTAGTTGGAGGTTGACAAACCTCCGATTTGCCGACGACAGCCCCCACAGCTCTGGAACTATAGACAATGCTTCAAGAACTAAGCACGGCAAGCCTCAGGGTTGGACTCGCGATGAATCGGTCCAAAAACAAAAGCCATGACCAACAGCACTAAGTGTAGTTTCGAGGTAGATAGACAGGAAACACATGTCGATGAGTACATCTACTTGGGCCAGTTAGTTTCTTTCAAAAACAGGTAAGAAAAGGAAATCGATCGCTGCATCGAAAATGCCTGGAAAAGGTACTGGTCTATGAAGACGGTAATGAAAGGCGATCTACCGATCTCCTTGAAGCGAACACTCATCGATATGTGTATTCTGACCGTCCTAACCTACGGTACGCAGACCTGGGCCTAAAGTCTACTAATTTATAAACGTTACAATGGTCTCTCAATGGCGAGTTTTTGACAGTTTTTGTATGGCAAATTTATCAAAAAAATAGTAGATTATAAATTAGTAGACTTAGGCCCCTGGGGCATAAGTCTACTAATTTATAAACGTCTGGTCGCTTACCGAGTCGCAAAAGTTTCTTCTTGGGGTATGCCAAAGAGCAAAGCGCAGCATTCTACGCGTAAAATGAACTGGCAATAATTATCGAAACACTACGCTGCGCCGTAAAACGGGGATTCTTGATGTAGACAAAAAGGCTGCCAAGCTAAAATGGGATTAGGCGGGTCATGTCAGCCACATGCATAGCGACCGCTGGGCAACAGTCTCCACACGGTGGGTGCCTGAGGATGGACGGCGCCGCCGAAGCCGGCCCGGAAGAGGTGGCGAGTCGACCTAGACGCGTACCGCAAGGGTTGGGTCGTGGGGCCCCTGGAAAAGGATGCTTGGAAGTATTTGGGGAGGCCTTTACTGAGCAATGGGATAGTGTAGGCTAATCTATAAATATAAAAATGTCGTGTCACGGTGTTTATGGTCGCACTCCTCCAAAACTGCTCGACCGATTTTTTACGAAAATTGTATGTATATTTGGTAGGTATGAGAATAGGTCGTAAAGAGGTAGGTATGCAGGTAGGGTAGGTAGGTAAGTAGATAGGTAGGGTAGGGTAGGTGGATAGGTAGGGTACGGTAGGTGGATAGGTAGGTGTGCCGTAGATAAGCACTTAGTGCTACCCGTGCGAAGCCGGGGCGGGCAGCTAGTATAAAAATAAAAATAGCAATATTACTGTGAAGTTTCATCAAAATCCGTTCAGTAGTTTTTGCGTGAAAAAGTAAGAAACATCCATTCATCCTCACAAACTTTCGCATTTATAATATTAGTAGGATAATATTAACCTCCTGGATGCCAGCGTCATACCTATATTACATAAAGAATTAAAAATTCTTTCTAAAGTCATCTGTGATTTGTGTTCGGAACTAATCGATTTATGGTAGTTGTGTAACCTTAGTAAACTAGCAACACTGCACCAAACGTCATTTTGAGTTTGACAGACACGTCAAAATACTCTCTCTTTGAAACGGCTCGCGGAAGATGGCACGTCGCTCAGATGCACGCGGTAAGTTATCCGAAAATTATTGTTGAATCACTTTATTTGTCAGAAAAACTATACTTGTTTTGTACTAATAACATACCCACGTAACTAATAAACAGAATATTTCTTCAAATGGTCAAGTATTCTGGGCATTGTGATCCGAAACTTTTTAATGTCATACTGGTATTACAATGGTTCTCAGTATGAAAATTGAGTTATTGTTTATGTCATAAATATATTACATTGGTTCTCAAAGAGTTTTTTTTTACAGTCTTACGCGATGACGAACTTTTATCACGACTCGAAGAATCAGACATAGATCTCTCTGATGCTGATGAAAATGAGGATACGGCTTTTACACCAAGACCTGAAGAAGACGAAGCATCCAGTACTTCATCTTCCAGCTCTTCAGATGAGGAAGTAGATTCGCAATCAGAAGTATCTCTGCAATCTTCTGTAGTAGAGAGAAGAAGGAGCCGAGGCCGAAACCGCACCCGCCCAACTGGTCGAAGGGGGGGAACTAGAGGTACCCGTGGACATTCACGTCAAGCAGCAGCTACGGTTATATCCGACGCATGGAATGGCCAGTTTGAACCCTTAGAAATCCCATTTTACCAACCCAGTTACAAAAAAGTTGAGACTGAGTCATGGACACCTGAAGATTATTTCAAACAGTATGTCAATGATGATATATTGGAAAAAATGACAACTGCTACAAATAGAACCAATATACTGAGAAAAGGCTGTACCTTGGGTCTAACAGTCAAAGAACTGAAAATCTTTTTTGGTATCCAGATGGTTATGAGTGCTATTAATTTACCAAAAATAGCATTATTTTGGTCTCAGAAATACGGGATTCAGGTTATAAAAAAGGCTATGACACGAAACAGATATTTTAATATAAGAAATAGTCTAAAAGTAGTTTTTGATACTGAGGTATCAGACGAGGAAAAACTAAAAACTAAGATATGGAAGGTAAATCCACTTTTTCAGTCTGTCTTGCGAGGGTGTCACGCACAAGAAAAACCTATTGAGTTGAGCATTGATGAGATGATAGTTCCGTTCAGCGGTCAGTGTGGGATACGGCAATATTGTCCAGGAAAACCCAACCCTGTTGGCCTGAAAATTTTTGTATTGTCAACTCCACAAGGCATTGTCTTAGACATGCTTCCATACCAAGGAGACACTACTTGTCCCGAGTTGGTTGCAGAAGGATATACTCTTGGTGAGGCTTCTATTCTCAGTCTGTGTAAAACGCTTGTGAGAGGTCACCACATCTACTTTAATAGGTACTTCACTACGGTGAAATTGGCTGACATATTATTACAAAAAGGTTTTCACGCAACAGGCACCATACAAAAAAATAGGATTCCCAAAAATTGCCAACTCTCTGACGAAAAAGCTTTTGCAAAGAAGCCCAGAGGTTATTGTGAAACAAAATGCAGAAGTGACAAAGTACTGAACATAGTTCGTTGGCTAGATAATAAACCAGTTATTCTCCTATCTACAATTCATTCGAGTGAAAATCAAGATCAGTGTCGTAGATGGTCTAAGAAAAATAAAATCTACGAATTTGTGTCAAGGCCAGAAGTAGTCAAATCATACAATCAATACATGGGCGGAGTTGACATGGCTGATCGCATGCTGTCTGTATGTCCCTCCAGATCACGCACCAGAAAATGGACAGTAAGATTTATATCTCACATGGTCGATTTGGCAGTCAGTAACGCGTGGTTTTTGTACAAAGAAAGAGAAGCTGAAAAAGGAGTCAACAAATATAAAATACCACAGTTACGCACTTTCAAACTGGATCTAGGTACCAGTCTCATAGAGAAAAATTCTTTATTATCTGATTCAGAAAGTCTTGACGAGAATGAAGAATTGCAACCTAAGCACAAAAAAAGGAAAGTGCCAATAACTCCTATACCATCGGAAGTCGTAAGACATCACAAGGCTGAACATCTGGTTGATTACAGTGACACTCAAAAAAGATGCCGCAATCCAAAATGCTCTAAGACTACAACGGCGTTTTGCACTAAATGCAATATATTTTTATGTAGCACACCGAAAAGAAATTGCCATCTTAGATTTCATAAAAAATAGATGAGTATTGTCTTGGTTTGTAAGGAGTTGATTATATTTGAGAAGTATCTCATTATATTTTGTGATAATTATGATGAGAAGATGATATTTTCAAAGTTATTATTTCTTGTGAGCATGGTTAGTAATGATTTCAGTTCCTTTTTAATTACGTTTTGTCAAGTTGGTGAAAGTATTATGTCCAAAAGTTATTTTATAAACCAAAATTATAATTATGTTAGTTAATAAAAATGATTATAAAGACTGACTAGAGGTGATAATAATAATAAATGCATATTGATTTAATAATATACTTTGACTTTTATTTGGAGTTGAATTCCAGTGTCATATACATATGACATAAGTATCAGTACTAGTTTCATATACAGAACCATTGTCATATATATATGACATAAGTAAAATCAATATATAAACAACAATAAATTTTTTTTCATTTTTTTGGACGTGTACAGACCCCTTTTAGACCAAAAAACCTAAGCTTCAAATAATATCCAAAAATTTTTTTTCTGGAATCCAGGAGGTTAAGTAATTAAAATAAAAACCAATTGCGTAACACACTATAAATCACAATCTGAATGTTTGATGGATATTGCTAATCCATTGCTTCTTAAAATTATGTTCGAGAAATCTGTCAACAACGTCAATAACGCAATTAATTTTGTTGAACGGCCAAAATTAAATTACCCAGTTGATTTAGGACATGTAACACGTCCCTTTGGGATAACTTCCGACATTCACGCGGTCGAAGCCGCGGGCAGAAGCTAGTTAAAGCATAAATTTTAATTTAAAACTAACCGTTATTCTTAAACTAACAGAAAAAGAAAGACTTCTTATATCTAATTAAAATAAAAACTACTCTATATTTCTACTTAAAATACTACCAAAAAATTGTTATTAGACCATGGCGCGTCATTATCTGGCCCGCCGCTCACTCCCGCTTCATTCTTATCGTTGTAACTTTTAAACTATTCTTTCAAATGTTTTAGTGTAAAAGACAAAGTGTATCTACATTAAATACCGAAAGCGATGAAGTTATTAATTTTGATAAGAATTAACTAAATACTCCATAATGTGCAATGTAAAAAAAGTCTCAATTTTAAATGTATTTATGGCTCACTATTTTAGCTATAATGGCTTCCACATAAAAGATAGATATATGCTGTCGCGGACTTTTATTTAGAACTATTTTAGACAAACAATCCCACGATACATTATCTTCATGTAACTCTAACGGTTTAGGCAGCGCACGCCAAGATAGCTCTCAGAGGGCAGATTTTTTTCCGACTTACTTGATACTTATCGTTATATTAAGGCAAAATCAAACAAAATCATTATAATTTGTAGCCTATGTGTTATTC
Organism: Eupsilia transversa; assembly: GCA_914767815.1. Taxonomy (NCBI): domain Eukaryota; kingdom Metazoa; phylum Arthropoda; class Insecta; order Lepidoptera; family Noctuidae; genus Eupsilia; species Eupsilia transversa. Next base: position 8,091,814 of record OU611873.1, on the reverse strand, counting down.
TGATGTATAAGCTATATCACTGTAAACTTTCATCAAAATCCGTTCAGTAGTTTTTGCGTGAAAGAGTAACAAACATCCATCCATCCATCCTCACAAACTTTCGCATTTATAATTATAATTTGATTTGAACTGCAAACAGTTTTTCTATTCAAACTCAAACTCAAACTCAAAGCATTTATTTCAATTAAACCAATTACAGGCACTTTTGAATTGTCAAGGAGTCAGTCAGTCAGAAAATATGAAGCTAGATGCCCATTCCAAAGCGTAGTAGGTACCTATGGAGAAGAACGGGCAAGAAACTCCACGGACACTCTTTTAAATCAAATAAATTGTTACAAAAATTGGTTACATCATTCATGTTGAAATTACGTATACATGTGAGAACAATGTAGAAAGCCGTGCATAAAAAAAGCGTCCGTACATAAAAATAAAAACAATTCAAAAATTACAAATAAGCCATGGCAGCTAAGAGATGACCAGCCCCAACTGACGGCGCCCGTTCACGAACATGACGCATGGATTAGCACCATTCAGCTCAACCATTTTGAAGGGAGCTAAATGATCCAACACACACGCCACCATCAGCGAGACATCTGAGTGAGCATGACATACTCACAGCCGCCAGGGCACATTCAAGTCAATGAAAGACATAATATTACCCGGTAAATGGTAGCTCTATAGTACATAGTACTCACATATGTGCTATGCAATTATATAATGCAAAAGAAATTGAGTCTATACAATGCAAAGATGTTCTTACAATCTTCAGCAGCTCCAACAGACTTTTCGAATGTTAATCATTTAGTTGTGGTTGTGGAGCAGGACCAGCATTGGCCCAAGCATTTTTATCAGTGATATAATCCCCTAACTTATAATATGCCTGCCTGCATAGTGTGCGTTTTATACATGTTTTGAATCTCGTCTCATTCAGTTGAAGTATGTGGGGAGGAATTTTATTATAACATTTTAAACAGTACCCCATGAAAGATGAGTCTACTTTAGCCAGTCTGAAACCTGGTTGAACTAATAGGTCCCTATTTCTTGTACTATAATTATGTCTATCACCTCTTTTACTAAAAAGATGTAAATTTTTTCTTACATACATGATGTTTTCATAGATATATTGACAAGGTACCGTCATGATGTTAATATCTTTAAACAGTTCCCTTAGAGAATCACGCCTGCGGAGATGATATATGGCTCTGATCGCTCTTTTCTGCAGAATAAAAATAGACTCGATGTCTGCAGCCCGTCCCCACAGTAAAATACCGTAAGACATGACACTATGAAAGTAACTAAAATATACCAGTCTCGCGGTATCTACATCAGTAAATTGACGGATTTTTCTGACAGCATATGCTGCTGAACTTAGCCGTCCTGCAAGAGATGTTAAATGAGGACCCCATTGTAGCCTTGAGTCGAGCGTGATCCCCAGGAAAACGGTTTTATCGACGAATTCTAGTTTCTCTTGATTCAATACTATCTCACAATCATTACTTTTTACATTTGGTAAAGAAAATTTTATGCACTTAGTTTTTTTCCCATTTAATACTAAATTATTAGCAGTGAACCAATTTTGGACCTGCAGTAGGGCGTTATTCACGTCGTCAAAATTTGTAGCGCGTCTATCTACCTTAAATATTAATGAAGTATCGTCAGCAAATAACACCATTTGTGGTTGATTTTTTAATAAATGGAGCAATATTACAATAACAAATATTGCGCAATAACCAACACTACCCATAGTACGCCCACAGTAGTTAAAATATGGCTGATAATAACGAACACACACCTACCCTTCTCCGACATGTATATATATTTTAACTTTAAAAATAAAGAACTTAAATTAAAAATAAAATTTCATCCCCGTTTTCACCCCCTTAAGGGTTGAAATTCTAACAACACCGGTGCGTTAGCTTGCAACCATAAGTCTAGATAGTACATTTAGTGATTTTTCTTCGAAAATTAAGGACTTTTCAACTTCATTCCCCTTTTTAACCCTTCGGGCGTAGAATTATCAAAAACACTGAGACACGTATATATTAATTTTCAATTGTCAGCCTAAATACAAAATTTCTAATTACAAAGATCCTAACTTCAAAAATGACGGACTTTCATATAAACTTCCATCCCCTATTTTACCTCTTTAGGGGTGTAATTCCCAAAAATCCTTTCTTTTTGGATACTTACTCTTCACAAAGAACACACTCTCCAAGTTTCATGTCTCTAGGACCAGCGGTTTATGCTGTGTGTTGATATATCACCCAGTCAGTCAGTCAGTTTACCATTTTATATATCGATGCCTTAGTTCACAATTGTACTAACTGCAAAATTTTCAATTTTCACTTTTTTAGTGCCAAATGCACTAAATGTTGTGCTCTTTCGTTTGCGCGCATCGAAATGCCGATAATCCTACTCTTTCTAGCAAAAACGTAATTCACAGCTGTATTAAATGAGTTCGTTTAATGTTCCATGAATGTGATATTATACTAATGATCTTTATTTTTGTAAAACCAATCAAGATATACTTTAACTGGACCGTGTTATGCAGAAAGCAGCCATGTCGGGAAAAGTACAAACAGAGTTATAAGCATTTTTCTGTCGATGGTTGCACTTCGGTTGTATACTAATTTTCTGATTATTTTTTATTTGAGACATATTGGTATAACTATTGTAATTTATTGTATCCTATCCGGAATTACGAAACGTGGGTATTAATATTAATAATTGCGATTTTAGACGTGGCTGTTTTATACAAAATAGCATATTTTATAGAAATCACAATAAAGCATAAACCTGCCATGTAAGTTGGCTGTGTTTTAAAATGTGATCTGTAACTATTAAAAAAATAAAAAACAGCCAAGAAAGTATTAAGTGTAGCAGCTATTGACTAAAATGTTTACTACGTTCACTAAAATAATCAGACTGTTGTATAAGGTATTCATATTATTTTTTACTAAGTAGGTACACTTCCTTTAGGTATTATAAAAAATAAAAATAAATGGATTTGAGTAAAAACGTGGCAATAGAATATTTGAAGTATTCATTGGGTAAGCAACTATGGCCTGGCAGCAAATACTTAAATGTAATAGATTCTAGGTTTGGTTTCATCTCGAGCAAAGCTTTCATCAGGAGAGTAATTTTTATATTCCGGTTTTGACCGCCACAAGAACCTGACCATCATCATTCTCCTGCCCTTATCCCAATAAATTTGGGGTCGGCGCATCATGTCTTTTTCTTCCATACTTCTCTATTAGTCGTCATCTCGGTAGTCACCCCCTTCTAGCCATATCATCTTTCACACAGTCCATCCATCGTTTCTTTGGTTTTCCCCTAGTCTTATATAGCCATAGACATTCATACTAAAAACTTTCCTCACAACATTCCTCGTTCCGATCACATGCCCATACCATGCCAACCGATTTCCGCACAACTTTTCAGTCACCGGTGCCACTTTCAGACTTCCTCTTATGTACCTACTCATTTCTTATTCTATCCATTCGTGTAACACCACACATCTCTCTTAGAATTCTCATCTCAGCTGCATGCAATTGCCTTTCATTCATCCCTTTTGTGGCCTAACATTCTGATCCATACAGGACAGCAGGTCTAACCATTGTTTTATACATATATCATCCTCTTACGTTTAAGGGAAATGCGGGAGTCGCAGATTGTTCCCGTGACTTGCCGCCATTTCATCCATCCAGTGTTAATTCTGTGCTTAACCGTCCGATCTTCTTCACCATCGCTTTGCACGAGCGAACCGAGGTACTGAAAGTCGGAGCAGATTGGGAGAAGCGCGTCATCAAGCGCTATGGCTCCGGAACTGGAGAGACCGCCGAAATCACAGAACATATATTCTGTTTTGGTTCTGCTGATTTTCAAGCCAACAGTCTCCAACTTCTGTTGCCATTTCTCCAATCTGCTCCCGATCTCAGGTCCATCTTCACCGCCTAGGTCTAATGTCATCGCTAACAGCATGCACCAGGGTGCCTCTTCCTGTATGTCCGACGTCAGAGCGTCCATTATCTGAAGTGTCCACAAGAATCTGACCAAAGAATTAAATATTTTATAGTATCGGAGACGATGTATGTCGATGTGTTTTAAAAGTGAAGATCGCACTTCCTGTGCGCCACGTCCAGCCTGTCCCTCGATCCATGTATAACAGTAGCTTTGGTTTCTAGCAGTAAACAATATACAATGAAATAGGTTTAACCCGCGTAAGTATACAAAATCACATTACACAGTGAGTAAACAAGTAGAGGTTGGTGGGAAAGGATATACTTAGGTAAGTACCGAGTTTAGGTATGTATACCTATGCAAGCGCAAACGCGGGTTGAGAAATATTCAAATTTTAGTTAGGTGTAATAAAATGTTTAATTAGATAACAAAACAAAAAGTTGTACCTATTTATTATTATTGGCAAAAATGGTTTAGATGGTGTTGAATAAAGCCAACTGCGATTAACAACAAATAAATAATTTACAGTAAACAGCCATCATAGAGTGGCTGCCTCTTACGTAACTCGAACACCGATACCTCCTAACATTTTGAAATTTGTAAAAAACGGCCATATAGTTTGGCTGACTTCTGCAAAATAGGTATTTTAATTTTTGTCAACATTGGCTGCATTTTACATGAAGATGACTGCTTTTTACAATGAACATTTGTTGAGATGGCTGCATTTGACGGCTCATATCTCCGTGATTAATAGAGATATCGACATGGCTGTATTTGCAAAAAATCGGGTATGTCGAAATTAGTATGGCTGTGTTTATAACTCATTTTTGGAAAAGTGCCATATGGCTGCTTTCTGCATAACACGGTCCAACTGATTTTAAGTTTCTCAACTGCAGGAAATTTCAAAACACAAACGTATTATATACATTTGCAATATCTATCAATATCAGTATATAGCAGTGCTAGAAGAGTGTATTATGTGTTGGTAGTACAAAAGGATCAAGAAACTTTAATGCACAAGTGTGCTAAGTACTACATTAGTTTTACGTCTAGTACTTTTACCTATAAAGATCATAACGTAATCTTATGTGTAACTATTTATTACTAGCTTTCGCCCGCGGCTTCGCCCGCGTGGAGGTCGGAAATTGTCCTACGGGAAGATTATAAATCATCAATGTGTAAAATGTCATCCAAATCCGTACAGCCGTTTTTGTATAATTGAGTAACAAACATCCAAACACACAAACATACAAACTGTCACATTTATAATATCAGTGGGATTAAGTCTTTATTAAGTTTGAAGTGGGAATATTATAAAGTTTCATCAAAATCCGTTCAGTATTCCGTTCAGTATTCATCCTCACAAACTTTCGCATTTATAATATTAGTAGGCAGGAGCACTCTCGAGGAGATATTTAGGACACTGGCAGCCTCATGGATGACCAAGGGCATTGAAGTCGGTAGTAGGAGGTTGACAAACCTCCGATTTGCCGACGACAGCCCCCACAGCTCTGGAACTATAGACAATGCTTCAAGAACTAAGCACGGCAAGCCTCAGGGTTGGACTCGCGATGAATCGGTCCAAAAACAAAAGCCATGACCAACAGCACTAAGTGTAGTCTCGAGGTAGATAGACAGGAAACACATGTCGATGAGTACATCTACTTGGGCCAGTTAGTTTCTTTCAAAAACAGGTAAGAAAAGGAAATCGATCGCTGCATCGAAAATGCCTGGAAAAGGTACTGGTCTATGAAGACGGTAATGAAAGGCGATCTACCGATCTCCTTGAAGCGAACACTCATCGATATGTGTATTCTGACCGTCCTAACCTACGGTACGCAGACCTGGGCCTAAAGTCTACTAATTTATAAACGTTACAATGGTCTCTCAATGGCGAGTTTTTGACAGTTTTTGTATGGCAAATCTATCAAAAAAATAGTAGATTATAAATTAGTAGACTTAGGCCCCTGGGGCATACGTCTACTAATTTATAAACGTCTGGTCGCTTACCGAGTCGCAAAAGTTTCTTCTTGGGGTATGCCAAAGAGCAAAGCGCAGCATTCTACGCGTAAAATGAACTGGCAATAATTATCGAAACACTACGCTGCGCCGTAAAACGGGGATTCTTGATGTAGACAAAAAGGCTGCCAAGCTAAAATGGGATTAGGCGGGTCATATCAGCCACATGCATAGCGACCGCTGGGCAACAGTCTCCACACGGTGGGTGCCTGAGGATGGACGGCGCCGCCGAAGCCGGCCCGGAAGAGGTGGCGAGTCGACCTAGACGCGTACCGCAAGGGTTGGGTCGAGGGGCCCCTGGAAAAGGATGCTTGGAAGTATTTGGGGAGGCCTTTACTGAGCAATGGGATAGTGTAGGCTAATCTATAAATATAAAAATGTCGTGTCACGGTGTTTATGGTCGCACTCCTCCAAAACTGCTCGACCGATTTTTTACGAAAATTGTATGTATATTTGGTAGGTATGAGAATAGGTCGTAAAGAGGTAGGTATGCAGGTAGGGTAGGTAGGTAAGTAGATAGGTAGGGTAGGGTAGGTGGATAGGTAGGGTACGGTAGGTGGATAGGTAGGTGTGCCGTAGATAAGCACTTAGTGCTACCCGTGCGAAGCCGGGGCGGGCAGCTAGTATAAAAATAAAAATAGCAATATTACTGTGAAGTTTCATCAAAATCCGTTCAGTAGTTTTTGCGTGAAAAAGTAAGAAACATCCATTCATCCTCACAAACTTTCGCATTTATAATATTAGTAGGATAATATTAAGTAATTAAAATAAAAACCAATTGCGTAACACACTATAAATCACAATCTGAATGTTTGATGGATATTGCTAATCCATTGCTTCTTAAAATTATGTTCGAGAAATCTGTCAACAACGTCAATAACGCAATTAATTTTGTTGAACGGCCAAAATTAAATTACCCAGTTGATTTAGGACATGTAACACGTCCCTTTGGGATAACTTCCGACATTCACGCGGTCGAAGCCGCGGGCAGAAGCTAGTTAAAGCATAAATTTTAATTTAAAACTAACCGTTATTCTTAAACTAACAGAAAAAGAAAGACTTCTTATATCTAATTAAAATAAAAACTACTCTATATTTCTACTTAAAATACTACCAAAAAATTGTTATTAGACCATGGCGCGTCATTATCTGGCCCGCCGCTCACTCCCGCTTCATTCTTATCGTTGTAACTTTTAAACTATTCTTTCAAATGTTTTAGTGTAAAAGACAAAGTGTATCTACATTAAATACCGAAAGCGATGAAGTTATTAATTTTGATAAGAATTAACTAAATACTCCATAATGTGCAATGTAAAAAAAGTCTCAATTTTAAATGTATTTATGGCTCACTATTTTAGCTATAATGGCTTCCACATAAAAGATAGATATATGCTGTCGCGGACTTTTATTTAGAACTATTTTAGACAAACAATCCCACGATACATTATCTTCATGTAACTCTAACGGTTTAGGCAGCGCACGCCAAGATAGCTCTCAGAGGGCAGATTTTTTTCCGACTTACTTGATACTTATCGTTATATTAAGGCAAAATCAAACAAAATCCTTATAATTTGTAGCCTATGTGTTATTCTGATGTATAAGCTATATCACTGTAAACTTTCATCAAAATCCGTTCAGTAGTTTTTGCGTGAAAGAGTAACAAACATCCATCCATCCATCCTCACAAACTTTCGCATTTATAATATTAGTAGGATTAGTAGGATAGTAGGATGCTTCAAGAACTAAGCACGGCAAGCCTCAGGGTTGGACTCGCGATGAATCGGTCCAAAAACAAAAGCCATGACCAACAGCACTAAGTGTAGTTTCGAGGTAGATAGACAGGAAACACATGTCGATGAGTACATCTACTTGGGCCAGTTAGTTTCTTTCAAAAACAGGTAAGAAAAGGAAATCGATCGCTGCATCGAAAATGCCTGGAAAAGGTACTGGTCTATGAAGACGGTAATGAAAGGCGATCTACCGATCTCCTTGAAGCGAACACTCATCGATATGTGTATTCTGACCGTCCTAACCTACGGTACGCAGACCTGGGCCTAAAGTCTACTAATTTATAAACGTTACAATGGTCTCTCAATGGCGAGTTTTTGACAGTTTTTGTATGGCAAATCTATCAAAAAAATAGTAGATTATAAATTAGTAGACTTAGGCCCCTGGGGCATAAGTCTACTAATTTATAAACGTCTGGTCGCTTACCGAGTCGCAAAAGTTTCTTCTTGGGGTATGCCAAAGAGCAAAGCGCAGCATTCTACGCGTAAAATGAACTGGCAATAATTATCGAAACACTACGCTGCGCCGTAAAACGGGGATTCTTGATGTAGACAAAAAGGCTGCCAAGCTAAAATGGGATTAGGCGGGTCATGTCAGCCACATGCATAGCGACCGCTGGGCAACAGTCTCCACACGGTGGGTGCCTGAGGATGGACGGCGCCGCCGAAGCCGGCCCGGAAGAGGTGGCGAGTCGACCTAGACGCGTACCGCAAGGGTTGGGTCGAGGGGCCCCTGGAAAAGGATGCTTGGAAGTATTTGGGGAGGCCTTTACTGAGCAATGGGATAGTGTAGGCTAATCTATAAATATAAAAATGTCGTGTCACGGTGTTTATGGTCGCACTCCTCCAAAACTGCTCGACCGATTTTTTACGAAAATTGTATGTATATTTGGTAGGTATGAGAATAGGTCGTAAAGAGGTAGGTATGCAGGTAGGGTAGGTAGGTAAGTAGATAGGTAGGGTAGGGTAGGTGGATAGGTAGGGTACGGTAGGTGGATAGGTAGGTGTGCCGTAGATAAGCACTTAGTGCTACCCGTGCGAAGCCGGGGCGGGCAGCTAGTATAAAAATAAAAATAGCAATATTACTGTGAAGTTTCATCAAAATCCGTTCAGTAGTTTTTGCGTGAAAAAGTAAGAAACATCCATTCATCCTCACAAACTTTCGCATTTATAATATTAGTAGGATAATATTAAGTAATTAAAATAAAAACCAATTGCGTAACACACTATAAATCACAATCTGAATGTTTGATGGATATTGCTAATCCATTGCTTCTTAAAATTATGTTCGAGAAATCTGTCAACAACGTCAATAACGCAATTAATTTTGTTGAACGGCCAAAATTAAATTACCCAGTTGATTTAGGACATGTAACACGTCCCTTTGGGATAACTTCCGACATTCACGCGGTCGAAGCCGCGGGCAGAAGCTAGTTAAAGCATAAATTTTAATTTAAAACTAACCGTTATTCTTAAACTAACAGAAAAAGAAAGACTTCTTATATCTAATTAAAATAAAAACTACTCTATATTTCTACTTAAAATACTACCAAAAAATTGTTATTAGACCATGGCGCGTCATTATCTGGCCCGCCGCTCACTCCCGCTTCATTCTTATCGTTGTAACTTTTAAACTATTCTTTCAAATGTTTTAGTGTAAAAGACAAAGTGTATCTACATTAAATACCGAAAGCGATGAAGTTATTAATTTTGATAAGAATTAACTAAATACTCCATAATGTGCAATGTAAAAAAAGTCTCAATTTTAAATGTATTTATGGCTCACTATTTTAGCTATAATGGCTTCCACATAAAAGATAGATATATGCTGTCGCGGACTTTTATTTAGAACTATTTTAGACAAACAATCCCACGATACATTATCTTCATGTAACTCTAACGGTTTAAGCAGCGCACGCCAAGATAGCTCTCAGAGGGCAGTTTTTTTTCTGACTTACTTGATACTTATCGTTATATTAAGGCAAAATCAAACAAAATCATTATAATTTGTAGCCTATGTGTTATTCTGATGTATAAGCTATATCACTGTAAACTTTCATCAAAATCCGTTCAGTAGTTTTTGCGTGAAAGAGTAACAAACATCCATCCATCCATCCTCACAAACTTTCGCATTTATAATATTAGTAGGATTGACTAAATGTTCCTATGTACCACCTTCTAGTTTTAAATGGAACTTTATATAATGATATCAACATATCAGCCAGGTCTACACCCCCCATATGTTTATTATACTCGCGAACAATTAGCGGACAATCTACTTGTATTTTTTGTTTCTGCTCTTTACAATACCTTTTTATTTTTTGTACTGGTTCTGATCCAACAAATGAGCTTATAAGAGTTACAGGTTTATTATCATTCCAGCGTACAATAACTAATTTGTTTGCATCACAAACAACTTGTGAAAACGTACCCCTCTGTTTTTTCTTCATCGATTTTTCATCCGGTAAAAACTTTTCAGCTCCTCTAATCCTGTTGCTACGTATCGTACCAAGACCAAAGATACCATAGTTTTCTTTCAATAGATAAAAAAGCTCGGGCGGTGAGAAGAAATTATCACAAAATATAGTTGCTGGTTTCTTTTGTATAGTCTGAGTCAAGGCTATAACTATTTGTGCTCCAAACCCAAGTGAAGATTCTTGCTCTGTAAACTTATGCGAACGAAAAGTATCTTCTCCTGCATATAAAACGAAATCATAAATCATTCCACTTACACCAGCACGTACATAATTTTTAAAGCCCCATTTATTTGGTTTGTCTTTCATATATTGTTTTCTGTTTCCTGCTTTCCTGCCCTTGTAGGGTATCATCATTTCATCTATACTAAATTTATTCTCGTCTTCTTGTTTTAAACAATTTCTTCGGATTTTTTCGGCTATGGGTCTTATTTTGTAATATCTGTCTGAGTCCTGCAGGTTATTGTCGGTAAAGTGTAAAAATCTGCGGATTTGTTGATAACGTTTTAACGTCATTATGTCTGCTATTTGGCCGTATCGAAACCTATTGCTCCAATAGTCCAGATAGCACGGCATTCCAACAATTCCCATAAGAATATGAATGCTTATAAAATCCCGCATCTCATTCTCTGATACTTGTACTGATCTTCCGGTTTGTTGAACGGAGTATAGATTGGTCTGGTCTACTAAATCGGTAAATATATCTTCAGAAAAAAAAAATACAAATAATCAAGGGTTTCGATTTTCCAGATGATGACCCATCTGGAAAATCGACATAGGTTTCAGTTCCTTCTTCGATTACGGCACGGTGACGAAATATACCTTTCTTCCATTTGTAAGAAAGAGAAAATTTTGGAATTTTCTTCGATTTCTTGGCAGCTGGAGCTATCTGCTTTTTTGCTCTAGTTTTTCTAGTATAAGACGTACCAGGTGTTGGTGATAGTATCTCAGATGGAAGCGATATTATTGATGATAATGATGGAACATTATCATAGTTTGGTTCTCTGGATGGTGTATTAGGGCAAATTTCCTGCAAAACTGGAGTTAATTGGAGTGCTTCGGAGTGGTATAAGTCGGATGGTTCTAACGACTGTTCATCGTCATTTTGAGTATATTCAGGTTCGGGACTACTATTGATGTCTAAGCGTTCTAAAGAAGAATTAATGGAAGGCGCAGAAGATGAAACAGGGCTTGGAGAAGGTGGCGGCAATTCGTTGTCACTATTATTTTCAGATTTATCACTAGTGTCGGATGGTGCATGCTCGACAGGAACAAGTGCTAGTATTCTACGCGTGCGGTCTTGTATTTTATTCTGTTAACAAGCAGAAAAAAACAAATAAGCCCAGCAAAAGCCCACCACATAAAAGCAATGATTTGTAAATAAAAGTTAACCCTAATTTGGCAATGTTCGTCACAATGAACGAGTTAAATTGACAATACTTGTTCGAGTATTCGGCAATGTTCATCACAATGAACGTATCAAATTGACAATACTTGTTCGAGTATTTGGCAGTGTTCACTGTGATGAACAAACAAGTTTGTCTCCAAAAAAAAGTTACCAAAAACACAAAACATTACAAAAAACCCATTCCAAACCATTGCATAAACATTGTTTAGTAAATAAAAACCACAAAAAGTTAGTTTAGTTATGTAAAACATATAAAATAAAAACATTTACCTTGCGAAGAATCGAGTGCCCGCGCCTCCCTGACATCTTGTCTCGATAATGACAGATGAACGATGTTGCCACTAGTAGAATTATTTTTTATACCGATAAATATACTTTAAACTTGCTTTAACTAAAATAAAAACCAAAAAATGGTAGATAATAGTCGCTCAATATTTATTTGTCGGAGACAGTCATTAGTACGGTCGCTAAACGAATCGCAAGCGCGCCACTGGCGACATCACGTGATCTACCCACACCACAAGCGCGCTTATACAGAGTCGTGATGTTTAAGTCCACGGCGAGCAGGCCATTCAGTGTCTGATCGCATCGGAGTTAAGACGTCGCGAAACTGTACTCGATTCGTTGTGCTCAGTTATTGTGATTAAATTGTAATTTGTGATAATGTTGACACAGATGATTTTTTCAAAGTTTATTCTGTGTTCTTTGTTAATTGTGTTTAGTGTCTTGACTCACCGCCAGAGTAGAACGAGATGAAGCTATACAAATTCCAAGATGGCTTCGGCTGCCATTGGGCACCTCCACAAGATAGTAAGAGAGGCACCGAACTTTGTAATGTAGCAAAACAGCAATTAAAATAAATTTGAAAATAAAAATTAGAAGAATCTCGGCAAAGGTCCACTCGCGACGCAGTTCAAACGATGTGTATGAGACATCGTACGGACAACAAGTGCCTAGAAACTGTCTCGTGCTCCGTAGTTGTTTTGTGTACCTACAGTGTGTGAATTGCTAGTGTGATTAATTTGATCTGAAATTATAATTTGATTTGAACTACAAACAGTTTTTCTATTGCGCAATAACCAACACTACCCATAGTACGCCCACAGTAGTTAAAATATGGCTGATAATAACGAACACACACCTACCCTTCTCCGACATCAGAATTGGGATTCGTGTTGGTTGAGGCGCAAAATGAAAACGCTGAAAGTGACCGTTAGCGTTTCATGTTTGAACAACAAAATGTATACGGATGCGCGATCATGGTGCGTGACAGCAGATTTATGCTTTGCTTAAAATTCACTGCAAACTGCTCAACATGTTGGGGCGGTCAGCAAGGCGCTAAAAGGTGAAGCATCAACATGACTATTCCAAATATTCTACTCAGGATTGACATGGAACGAATTGAAGGTACTTTTTACAACACGATTTATATCGACCGAGATTTTGGCCCTCATTAAAACGAACAATGAAAAAAAACCAAGTGAAGAAACACAAATACCCGCGTTCGTAAGTCATTTAATCACTTCGCTGACTAATCGGTGGACAGATTTAAACAAAGAAGAAATCGGCGTAACAACAGTACTCGCTCGCATCACAGTTTGACCCGCGACTACAACGTATGGCGTTTACTACAAACATTACATCGAGGGACAAATTACAGCAAAAACTGAATACGTTTTGACATTTGAACCGCAAAATAAACACCACCGGTGAATCATCGTCGAGTCACGCGGTGCAGTAGCCGGCAGCGAAGCCCTTGGTCTCCTTCAAATGTGGCAAGCCGGGTCACATAGCCGTCCGGTGTACGAGCGGCGGCGGTGGCGGTGGCAGCGGATGCAGCGGCGGTGGCGGCGGCAGCGGCAGCGGATGCAGCGGCGGCGGCGGCGGCAGCGGATGCAGTGGCGGCGGCGGCGGCGGCGGCAGCGGATGCAGCGGCGGCGGCGGCAGCGGATGCAGCGGCGGCGGCGGCAGCGGATGCAGCGGCGGCGGCGGCAGCAGATGCAGCGGCAGCAGCGGCGGTAGCAGCGGCAGCAGCGGCGGCGGCGGCGGTAGCCGCAGTGGCAGTGGCGGTAGCGGCAGCGGGCCGGCCGACGGCCGCGGTGGTGCGCGTAACTAGCGGCGCATCGTACAACTACCCTCAGGCACGTTAGAACACAAAGGTGAGCTGTATTGTTTTATGCCCTGATCTAACATTTTGCCTATCTGATCCCTGACCTCATCTCTATGTATATACGGATATCGATAGCTTTTTGTGTGAATCGGGACTTCATCGGTGGTTCGAATACGATGTTTTATTTTATTGGTGAATGTTAAAGCCTCTCCATCTATGTAAAATATATCGGCGTATTTTCCGCATAAAGTTTCTAAGTTAATACGTTCTTCGTCATTAAGATGGTCCGTCCGCAAACGCGATATAACATCTTTTGCTCTTGCTGACATTTGTTCGATGTGCGTGTGCTGAATATCGTAAGATTGTTGTTCGGTAAGTTCGCACTGAATATTATAAGTCTCGGCTTGTACGGCACGATCCATTGAAAATATTAAATCATGTGAAGTGGGGTTAAAGACTTCCAAAAATCCGCGGTTATTTGTTACCGTAGTTAAACAATCTCTAATAATGCAATTCGCGATAGTCTGCTCGGAAATTAACGCATCGCCGTCATGTAAATTAATCGGTACTCGTCATATTTTTGATGAGTTTGCTGGTATGACATCCTCATATAGGTTTACGTTACGCGAATTGTACATACTAATTGTGTTAGTGGAATTACGCGTTATTAACAATTTATCTTTAAGGTCGATTTTAGCTTCCCATTTTTCCAGTAGATCCAAACCTATAAGCCCGTCAAAGAAATCATGAAATTTATAAATGAATAATTTAATATCATCGCACTCCTGAAATTCAGTAAATGTGGGAATGTTTATAGAATAGTTATTTCTTGTTGTAGCATGTACATTTGTGACCTCAAATGGATCAAAATTTAAAGGAAAGTTACTGAAAAATGTTTGTACTGCTTCGGGGCTAATGAAAGATTGGTTAGCGCCCGTATCGATTAGTAATCTTTTTTTTTTTTTTTTATCAAAATATTTTATTTCACATAAACCTACAAGGGCACTTATGAAATGTCAGAATCTAGGTGCACGGTTCCAATTGGTCGTTTCCTATGGAGAAGAGCCGGCAAGAAACTCCACGGTTACTCTTTTAAAAATAAATGGTTTTTACAATGCTTTAAATGTACAGTTTGAATAGGTATGAGAGGACAGCGTAGGCCTGTCAACAAGATACTTAAAAAAAATAGAAAATAGTCTGCAAATCGACAGTCTGTTGTGCCTACAACGTTCTCACATTCACAAAATATAAAGGAATCTATATAAAGGTCGAACAAAATAATAAAAACCTATTTAACCCAAATGGTTGTCACTACAACTTTAACCAATCCGAATGAGAACCCCGTATTCCAAAAGTCTCTACTCTAAGTTGAAATTTGAATTGTAGGCATACATGTCAAATAATGAAACTACATGTCAAGTAGTACCTAAATAAAAAAGTAAAATAAAATACATATCGTAATTTGGGAGCAGTTACTAGACATTTACATAATTATGTCGTTAATGAGGTACCAGGGAGGCCACATGTGCAGAAGGAATTATTGCCAAACTTCCTTGTCGTCAACGTAATCTTAAAGGTGGGTCTGAAATTTGAATAAATGGAAGCTGTCTTTGTGTCTGTAAATTTAATTCTATTTTGACTTGTCTGATTTCGTCCGCTTCTGAAAATCCTCCTCAGTAGCAGATTTGGATGTGGACGGTTCAGATTCGTTAGTTAAATCGACTGGATAATCTAGAGCGATATTTTCATTACTCAAATCAGTACCTGCGCAATATGCTGGTACTATGTTAAAATATTCAGGATTTTCCAAGTGACAATTATAATCGGGTTCAATGAAATATTCTGGATAATAATAAAGTTGGCCACCGTCATCTACGCATACGTTCATATTCATCTCTTTAGTTTTAAAGTAGTTAGATGGCGGCGGGTTTCCGTTTACACGCCAGTCACGATTTGCTGGTTGGCCAAATGTTGGCTTTTCTCTAGTAATATAATGGCTAACGCCACTCATAGGCTTAGGGCCAGAACTTTGAGGGGCAACTCGCGGTTGCATTTGGAAATTATTGTTGAAACGGTTATAATTTGGCGGAGCTGCGCGGAACATTTGCTGCGTATGCGACATCGGCGCGCGATACATTTGCTGTTAATGCGAAGGCATTCCGGAAACATTCCCAAACGGGATAGGCTGATTTACTAGATAATTCGGTCTCCATGTTTGAAGCGGCTGAAAGTTTGCAATAGACTCCGCTCGTGCATTAAAATTTAACGTTTTAGGTATGGGGTTAATATGTGTCGATGAAACCATCGGCAACGTCTTATTTAACTGTATATTTGATTTTCTATCAGTTACTGGCTCATGACGGTTTTGCAGATAAAGAACGTTCAATTCTTCTTGCACAAATTCAAGCGCTTTTTCGACACTATCAGGATGCATGCATCGTACACGTGAACCCAGCGGTTCTTTTAGACCACGAACAAATGCCTGCATGGTCAATTTCCGATACAGGGTACGTTTAGCCTCTATGGTTGTTTGAATATTCCCGTGTAGTGTAACATACGTCATAATGGTGCTGAATAAATTAAGGCATCGATCATAAAACTCTTGAGGCGAATTGTTTCCCTGAGTTGCCAACATAAGGTCATTGTAAAGAGCGGTCTCATCTCTCTGATCAGAAAAAATATTTATAAGACACGTTTTAATACTATCCCAATCTTCAGATATGCCGTTTGAATTTATAATACGCGCAGCTGGTCCAGTTATTTTATTTAAAATGCCGTTTATTAAACATAGCCTAGCCAATGCATTTTGCATTCATTCGGGGTTAGCTCCTAGATACTCAGAAGCAATTTGATCGCAAAGATGTATAAATCTTGGTAAGATATGTGGATTACCGTCGAAATCCGGAACTAAACGCAAGGTTTTAAAAATTACATCGGGGTCGGACATTCTGACAGGTTCAAAATTCTCTAAACTATCGACTGTAGTATCTAAATCTACACGGATATCCCTATTTAAGTCTATATCTATCCTACGTGCTAATCTAGAGCGCGATGGCCCTTCTGGTGAAGATTGCTTAGGGTGAAAAATGATTGCTACTAAAATTAACCACTATAGATAAGTGGGAAGGGATTTGAAAGCAACTCACAGAAACGATTGTCAGTGTACTTACATAAGCTGCATTTTGGTACCTCTGGGATCGATGTCTGGATTTCTCCTCCGCGCAGGACGTCAGGTTCTTGTTCAGGATACTCGGTGAACGCGATCGCTCACGACGGCGGTAGCGAATTAGCGGGACGGTATTCGATATAAGAATAACCCTATCTAGCTTAACTCGACTGCGCCAAATATGTACGTCGCTGTCGGAGGACCCAAAAAAAACCAAAATGATTTTAAACTATCTTTAATATACTTAAGTAATATTACAATACTAGCTGCTGCCCGCGGCTTCGCCCGCTTGAGTGTCGGAAATTACCCCATACATCCCCATGGGTTTTAAGTATAAATATTGAGTTTCGAGTTAATCGGACAGCGCGTTAAAATTCTTCCATACAAACACTGACACCCCCCAACCCCTCTTTAGGGGGTAATTTTAGAAAAACAAAAACTACAAACTTTATAATTTACTAGCTGCCCGCCCCGGCTTCGCACGGGTAGCACTAAGTGCTTATCTACGGCACACCTACCTATCCACCTACCGTACCCTACCTATCCACCTACCGTACCCTACCTATCCACCTACCCTACCCTACCTATCTACTTACCTACCTACCCTACCTGCATACCTACCTCTTTACGACCTATTCTCATACCTACCAAATATACATACAATTTTCGTAAAAAATCGGTCTAGCTGTTTCGGAGGAGTGCGACCATAAACACCGTGACACGACATTTTTATATTTATAGATTAGCCTACACTGTCCCATTGCTCAATAAAGGCCTCCCCAAATACTTCCAAGCATCCTTTTCCAGGCCCCCCTCGACCGAACCCTTGCGGTACGCGTCTAGGTCGACTCGCCACCTCTTCCGGGCCGGCTTCGGCGGCGCCGTCCATCCTCAGGCACCCACCGTGTGGAGACTGTTGCCCAGCGGTCGCTATGCATGTGGCTGACATGACCCGCCCAATCCCATTTTAGCTTGGTAGCCTTTTTGTCTACATCAAGAATCCCCGTTTTAGAGCGCAGCGTAGTGTTTCGATAATTATTGTCAGTTCGTTTTACACGTAGAATGCTGCGCTTTGCTCTTTGGCATACCCCAAGAAAAAACTTTTGTGACTTGGTAAGCGACCAGACGTTTATAAATTAGTAGACTTTAGGCCCAGGTCTGCGTACCGTAGGTTAGGACGGGCAGAATACACATATCGATGAGTGTTCGCTTCAAGGAGATCGGTAGATCGCCTTTCATTACCGTCTTTATAGACCAGTACCTTTTCCAGGCATTTCGATGCAGCGATCGATTTCCTTTTCTTACCTGTTTTCGAAAGAAACTAACTGGCTCAATTAGATGTACTCATCGACATGTGTTTCCTGCCCATCTACCTCGAAACTACACTTAGTGCTGTTGGTCATGGCTTTTGTTTTTGGACCGATTCATCGCGAGTCCAACCCTTAGGCTTGCCGTGCTTAGTTCTTGAAGCATTGTCTGTAGTTCCAGAGCTGTGGGGGCTGTCGTCGGCAAATCGGAGGTTTGTCAACCTCCTACTACCGACTTCAATGCCCTTGGTCATCCATGAGGCTGCCAGTGTCCTAAATATCTCCTCGAGAGTGCTCCTGCCTACTAATATTATAAATGCGAAAGTTTTTGAGGATGAATACTGGACGGAATACTGAACGGATTTTGATGAAACTTTACAGTAATATTCCCACTTCAAACTTAATAAAGACTTAATCCTACTGATATTATAAATGTAAAAGTTTGTATGTTTGTGTGTTTGGATGTTTGTTACTCAATTATACAAAAACGGCTGTACGGATTTGGATGAAATTTGAAACACATTGATGATTTATAACCTTCCCATAGGACAATTTCCGACCTCCACGCGGGCGAAGCCGCGGGCGAAAGCTAGTTTTATATAAAGAGTAAGTTTCCACTAAGAAACGATTTTTCGAAATTCCACCCCTAAGAGGGTGAAATGGGGGGATTCAGTTTGTATGAAAAATCTTATTCCTTGAGTCAATAGACTTGAAACTTGGCACGAATACTTACCTAAGTAAATTATAAAGTTTGTCATTTTTAGTTTTTTTAAACTACCCCTTATACGGAGATTGGGGGCTATCAAAGTTTGTATAAAAGAATTTTAACGCACTGTCTGATTAACTCAAAACTAAGAATTTATACCTACTTAAAACCAAAAATAAAGAATAATGTGCATACGTGTTTTTCAAACATCTATCCCTAACGGGGTGAAAGTGGGTAGTCTACGTCACAGCTCAAACCACTAAACAGATTGGGCTGAAATTTGGCACACAGATAGTTATTAGGACCTAGGCGTCCACTAAAAAAGGGTTTTTGGAAATTCAACCTTTAAAGGGGTGAAAAGGGGGGATATGTTTTGTATGAAAAATCTTATTCCTTGAGTTAATGGACTTGAAACTTGGCACGAATACTTATCTAAGTAAATTATAAAGTTTGTCATTTTTAGTTTTTATAAACTACCCCTTAGACGGGGATTGGGGGCTATCGAAGTTTGTATAGAAGAATTTCAACGCGCTGCCCGATCAACTCGAAACTCAGTATTTATACTTAAAACCAAAAATAAAGAATAATGTACATAAGTGTTTTTCAACAATCTACCCCTGGCGGGGTGAAAATAGGTAGTCTACGTCACAGCTCAAACCACTAAACGGATTGGGCTTGAATTTGGCACACAGATAGTTATTAGGACCTAGGCGTCCACTAAGAAAGGGTTTTTGGAAATTCGACCATTAAAGGGGTGAAAAGGGGGGATTTCTTTTGTTTGAAAAATCTTATTCCTTAAGTTATTGGATTTGAAACTTCCATCCCTAAGAGGGTGAAATGGGGGGCTTACGTTTGTATGAAAAATCTTATTCCTTGAGTTAATAGACTTGAAACTTGGCACGAATACTTATCTAAGTAAATTATATAGTTTGTAATTTTTTGTTTTCATAAACTACCATCTAATCGGGGATTGGGGGGTGTCACAGTTTGTATATAAGAATTTCAACGCGCTATCCGATTAACTCGAAACTCAGTATTTATACTTTACATAAAAAATAAAGAATAATGAGTATCTGTCTATATTACAGCTCAAACCACTGAATGGATTGGGCTGAAATTTGGCACACAGATAGTCTCAGTGGATGAACCTAACCTGTCCGAGATGGGGTGTCCCAAGTCCCGAGCTCGCTTCGCTCGCTCTTGCATCCTAAATTCTCCTAGTACAGTAATATTTCATTTTGTACCATCCCTTCAACTTAATTTTGAAGACAAACGGCTGGTCCGAGAAAAAAAACAACAAGATGCACTATTAGCCTTATATTTATGTGATATACGATAGAATCGAGAAAACAAACGATTTGCGAAAATAAGTATTTTTTCCTCAGTGCCCCGTTACGTACACTACAACCGGGCTTTAGACCCCAAGGAAAAATACACCGAACAAACAATATTTAAAAAAAAAATATTCTACTGATAAGTTTGTTAAATAAAAAAATGTGACTATAAAATTTATTGAATTGTGTTTCTGTGACAAATAGTCTTACCAAGGGGTATCGTATTACCCAGATACTGGGTTGTGGAGGTCAGATAGGCAGTCGCTCCATGTAAAATACTGGTATTCAGCTGCATCTGGTAAGACTGGAAGCTGACCCCAACATGATTGGGAAAAGGCTAGGCAGAATGTGTTTTTGTGAAATATGTTTCATTCAAGTAAATATTCGTCAAATCAATAATATGCGAAATAAAAATACAAGAACCATTTTCTGCGAAACGAAATTCTATGAAATTTCTGTCTGCGAAACAAGGGAGCACCGTGATTGTTTACATGCGTAATTAAATACAAAATAAGTGTTTTTGTGCCCAAATCGACGGGGAGTGGATAAATAATCATTATAAGTAGTTATTACATCGTTGTAGATAATTATTTCACTCAATAACGTCATAATTGACTTATTTTTGCCAACAAAGATTATGTAAACAACGCGTTAGTGAAGATAGTGTAAGTATACATGAAAAGATCTTTCTTATAATCAGACGATCTTTCTTATAACTGCAATCTTTGAAATTCAAACGGAAGGTCATTTGGTATCAATAGTTATTAATTATTTTCACTTTTTTTTTTGTTTGTTTTTTGTATATGTGTTTCACGAACTGTGTCCAAATACACATTATTCTTCCTTTCTTTCTTTTTGATCTCATCTGCACGCGTTCGTTTGGGCACTACAGGTAAAGTCTGGCGAAAATCTCCTGTGAGCAACACCGTTATACCACCCATTATTTTTTTATTATTTCGTATGTCCTGCAAACTGCCAATCAAGGCTTCGACTCCTCTTTTGTGGTAACGGCCGGGCAAGTTTCTTTCTGTCTGTTGGTCTGAAAGTATGACGCAAAAACGACCGGATAGATTTTCTTCAAATTTTGCATAGATGTTCCCTATATGTGTGGTCAGTCGGTTATCACGCTATTTGCTATGAGGGATGAGCAGTATCGCATTCTGTTCGTATCCTAACTATATCTACATCGATTCTCCCGGAGAAGGGGATGGGGGTGTACTCCGGGGGGGAGCCCGTGGATAAATAATAACAGCCGCACAGGTCGATCGATCAGGTTAAGCTACACTTGCCGCTGCTGGTCTGTGGATGGGTGACCATCTTTACATACAGAGACCCGTCCGTGTCTCGGAAAGCACGTTAAAGCTGTTGGTCCCGGCTGTCATTTTGTGGATCTTTGACAGTCGTTACGGGAAGTCAGAATCCCGAAAGTCAGACAACCATTCTTACCAAGGGGTATCGTATTACCCAGTAACTGCGTTGTGGAGGTCAGATAGGCAGCTCCATGTAAAACACTGTAAAGTTAGAAACAATACACGTGTACTTATATTATTTTTACTTGAATACAAAATTTAGCGAATGAAGAACTTTAATACAAAAATACATCGCAATTTTCAGACCCTTTTCGGTTGAAATTAAAAAAAAAACGAACACAACGATTTACGTTGTGATAGTTTCCACCCATAAGCCGAAATATTAGTAATTTTAACTTAAAAAATAAAGAACTTTAATTAAAAACAAAATTTCATCCCCCTTTTCACTCCTATAAGGAATGAAATTCTAACAACACCGGTGAATTTTCTTCGAAAATTGAGGACTTTTCAACTTCATCCCCCTTTTTAACCCTTCGGGCGTAGAATTATCAAAAACGCTGCGACACGTATAAATTAATTCTCAATCGTCAGCCTAAACACAAAATTTGAAGACTTTCATATAAACTTCCATCCCCTATTTTACCCCTTTAGGGGTGTAATTCTCAAAAATCATTTCTTAGTGGATACTTACTCTTCACAAAGAACACACCCTCCAAGTTTCATGTCTCTAGAAACAGCGGTTTGGGCTGTGGATTGATATATCACCCAGTCAGTCAGTCAGTCAGTTTACCATTTTATATATATAGATATAGATATAAGTATATTGGCATGTTAATTTAAGGAAAGCAAGTCTATTCAGTTGAAACAAGATTTCAATTACTAAACGGCATCATAGTACAAAAAAATATGAAACCTTTTCTACGTTCTACATTTTATAATAAATAAATAGATATGGCATAATGCAATAGTTTGTGACAAATTATGTAATATATAGAATACTAGCTTTCGCCCGCGGCTTCGCCCGCGTGGAGGTCGGAAATTGTCCTACGGGAAGATTATAAATCATCAATGTGTAAAATGTCATCCAAATCCGTACAGCCGTTTTTGTATAATTGAGTAACAAACATCCAAACACACAAACATACAACTGTCACATTTATAATATCAGTGGGATTAAGTCTTTATTAAGTTTGAAGTGGGAATATTATAAAGTTTCATCAAAATCCGTTCAGTATTCCGTTCAGTATTCATCCTCACAAACTTTCGCATTTATAATATTAGTAGGCAGGAGCACTCTCGAGGAGATATTTAGGACACTGGCAGCCTCATGGATGACCAAGGGCATTGAAGTCGGTAGTAGGAGGTTGACAAACCTCCGATTTGCCGACGACAGCCCCCACAGCTCTGGAACTATAGACAATGCTTCAAGAACTAAGCACGGCAAGCCTCAGGGTTGGACTCGCGATGAATCGGTCCAAAAACAAAAGCCATGACCAACAGCACTAAGTGTAGTCTCGAGGTAGATAGACAGGAAACACATGTCGATGAGTACATCTACTTGGGCCAGTTAGTTTCTTTCAAAAACAGGTAAGAAAAGGAAATCGATCGCTGCATCGAAAATGCCTGGAAAAGGTACTGGTCTATGAAGACGGTAATGAAAGGCGATCTACCGATCTCCTTGAAGCGAACACTCATCGATATGTGTATTCTGACCGTCCTAACCTACGGTACGCAGACCTGGGCCTAAAGTCTACTAATTTATAAACGTTACAATGGTCTCTCAATGGCGAGTTTTTGACAGTTTTTGTATGGCAAATCTATCAAAAAAATAGTAGATTATAAATTAGTAGACTTAGGCCCCTGGGGCATAAGTCTACTAATTTATAAACGTCTGGTCGCTTACCGAGTCGCAAAAGTTTCTTCTTGGGGTATGCCAAAGAGCAAAGCGCAGCATTCTACGCGTAAAATGAACTGGCAATAATTATCGAAACACTACGCTGCGCCGTAAAACGGGGATTCTTGATGTAGACAAAAAGGCTGCCAAGCTAAAATGGGATTAGGCGGGTCATGTCAGCCACATGCATAGCGACCGCTGGGCAACAGTCTCCACACGGTGGGTGCCTGAGGATGGACGGCGCCGCCGAAGCCGGCCCGGAAGAGGTGGCGAGTCGACCTAGACGCGTACCGCAAGGGTTGGGTCGAGGGGCCCCTGGAAAAGGATGCTTGGAAGTATTTGGGGAGGCCTTTACTGAGCAATGGGATAGTGTAGGCTAATCTATAAATATAAAAATGTCGTGTCACGGTGTTTATGGTCGCACTCCTCCAAAACTGCTCGACCGATTTTTTACGAAAATTGTATGTATATTTGGTAGGTATGAGAATAGGTCGTAAAGAGGTAGGTATGCAGGTAGGGTAGGTAGGTAAGTAGATAGGTAGGGTAGGGTAGGTGGATAGGTAGGGTACGGTAGGTGGATAGGTAGGTGTGCCGTAGATAAGCACTTAGTGCTACCCGTGCGAAGCCGGGGCGGGCAGCTAGTATAAAAATAAAAATAGCAATATTACTGTGAAGTTTCATCAAAATCCGTTCAGTAGTTTTTGCGTGAAAAAGTAAGAAACATCCATTCATCCTCACAAACTTTCGCATTTATAATATTAGTAGGATAATATTAAGTAATTAAAATAAAAACCAATTGCGTAACACACTATAAATCACAATCTGAATGTTTGATGGATATTGCTAATCCATTGCTTCTTAAAATTATGTTCGAGAAATCTGTCAACAACGTCAATAACGCAATTAATTTTGTTGAACGGCCAAAATTAAATTACCCAGTTGATTTAGGACATGTAACACGTCCCTTTGGGATAACTTCCGACATTCACGCGGTCGAAGCCGCGGGCAGAAGCTAGTTAAAGCATAAATTTTAATTTAAAACTAACCGTTATTCTTAAACTAACAGAAAAAGAAAGACTTCTTATATCTAATTAAAATAAAAACTACTCTATATTTCTACTTAAAATACTACCAAAAAATTGTTATTAGACCATGGCGCGTCATTATCTGGCCCGCCGCTCACTCCCGCTTCATTCTTATCGTTGTAACTTTTAAACTATTCTTTCAAATGTTTTAGTGTAAAAGACAAAGTGTATCTTCATAGTTAATTCTTATCAAAATTAATAACTTCATCGCTTTCGGTATTTAATGTAGATACACTTTGTCTTTTACACTAAAACATTTGAAAGAATAGTTTAAAAGTTACAACGATAAGAATGAAGCGGGAGTGAGCGGCGGGCCAGATAATGACGCGCCATGGTCTAATAACAATTTTTTGGTAGTATTTTAAGTAGAAATATAGAGTAGTTTTTATTTTAATTAGATATAAGAAGTCTTTCTTTTTCTGTTAGTTTAAGAATAACGGTTAGTTTTAAATTAAAATTTATGCTTTAACTAGCTTCTGCCCGCGGCTTCGACCGCGTGAATGTCGGAAGTTATCCCAAAGGGACGTGTTACATGTCCTAAATCAACTGGGTAATTTAATTTTGGCCGTTCAACAAAATTAATTGCGTTATTGACGTTGTTGACAGATTTCTCGAACATAATTTTAAGAAGCAATGGATTAGCAATATCCATCAAACATTCAGATTGTGATTTATAGTGTGTTACGCAATTGGTTTTTATTTTAATTACTTAATATTATCCTACTAATATTATAAATGCGAAAGTTTGTGAGGATGAATGGATGTTTCTTACTTTTTCACGCAAAAACTACTGAACGGATTTTGATGAAACTTCACAGTAATATTGCTATTTTTATTTTTATACTAGCTGCCCGCCCCGGCTTCGCACGGGTAGCACTAAGTGCTTATCTACGGCACACCTACCTATCCACCTACCGTACCCTACCTATCCACCTACCCTACCCTACCTATCTACTTACCTACCTACCCTACCTGCATACCTACCTCTTTACGACCTATTCTCATACCTACCAAATATACATACAATTTTCGTAAAAAATCGGTCGAGCAGTTTTGGAGGAGTGCGACCATAAACACCGTGACACGACATTTTTATATTTATAGATTAGCCTACACTATCCCATTGCTCAGTAAAGGCCTCCCCAAATACTTCCAAGCATCCTTTTCCAGGGGCCCCTCGACCCAACCCTTGCGGTACGCGTCTAGGTCGACTCGCCACCTCTTCCGGGCCGGCTTCGGCGGCGCCGTCCATCCTCAGGCACCCACCGTGTGGAGACTGTTGCCCAGCGGTCGCTATGCATGTGGCTGACATGACCCGCCTAATCCCATTTTAGCTTGGCAGCCTTTTTGTCTACATCAAGAATCCCCGTTTTACGGCGCAGCGTAGTGTTTCGATAATTATTGCCAGTTCATTTTACGCGTAGAATGCTGCGCTTTGCTCTTTGGCATACCCCAAGAAGAAACTTTTGCGACTCGGTAAGCGACCAGACGTTTATAAATTAGTAGACTTATGCCCCAGGGGCCTAAGTCTACTAATTTATAATCTACTATTTTTTTGATAGATTTGCCATACAAAAACTGTCAAAAACTCGCCATTGAGAGACCATTGTAACGTTTATAAATTAGTAGACTTTAGGCCCAGGTCTGCGTACCGTAGGTTAGGACGGTCAGAATACACATATCGATGAGTGTTCGCTTCAAGGAGATCGGTAGATCGCCTTTCATTACCGTCTTCATAGACCAGTACCTTTTCCAGGCATTTTCGATGCAGCGATCGATTTCCTTTTCTTACCTGTTTTTGAAAGAAACTAACTGGCCCAAGTAGATGTACTCATCGACATGTGTTTCCTGTCTATCTACCTCGAGACTACACTTAGTGCTGTTGGTCATGGCTTTTGTTTTTGGACCGATTCATCGCGAGTCCAACCCTGAGGCTTGCCGTGCTTAGTTCTTGAAGCATTGTCTATAGTTCCAGAGCTGTGGGGGCTGTCGTCGGCAAATCGGAGGTTTGTCAACCTCCTACTACCGACTTCAATGCCCTTGGTCATCCATGAGGCTGCCAGTGTCCTAAATATCTCCTCGAGAGTGCTCCTGCCTACTAATATTATAAATGCGAAAGTTTGTGAGGATGAATACTGAACGGAATACTGAACGGATTTTGATGAAACTTTATAATATTCCCACTTCAAACTTAATAAAGACTTAATCCCACTGATATTATAAATGTGACAGTTTGGATGTTTGTTACTCAATTATACAAAAACGGCTGTACGGATTTGGATGACATTTTACACATTGATGATTTATAATCTTCCCGTAGGACAATTTCCGACCTCCACGCGGGCGAAGCCGCGGGCGAAAGCTAGTTTATAATATTAGTAGGATAATTGTTTCTCAATGAAGTTGCTGAACTATTAATACTGCTACAACCATTTGCAAGGATCTGTGAGTACGATCGAGTTCATCTATGTTCAAGCGCCATCTATTGCCGTTTGTAAAATCGAACTCACAGTATATTCTAGAAGAGAAACTATTAAACCAATTTCGATGTTGGAGTTAAAAGTAAAGTTAAAATTAAAAGGGAACATTTAGTTAATGATTTTTGGGTCTTTAGTCATAATAACAATAATTGCTCATTTGACATAGTAAGTTTGTTTATGATACAGCGCTACCTCTGCCCAAAAATGGCGCCGGCTGTGAATTTAAGATCAATAACTGAATGTTATAATTTAATGCAAGGACTAAATAAGTTTCAATAATAGAATCCAAACTATAAAGTAATAAGGTTATTTTACACAGGAATTTACTAATGAATAACTGCTTGATTACCTACTTACATTTCTTGTATTGCCGGAAATTGACGAATGGTAATATTGAAGTAGTAGAAAGTAATGAAGCTTCTAATTAAACTTTAATTCTAATAACGCCTTTGTATTGGTGAATTGACATTGCTTAATTATAAAAGAATAAACTGATAAGCATTTGAGCATTGTTTTTAAGTTGTATTGAACTAACTAGTTATTAAGACTCTGTATTCGATTACGCGTACTTCTGACGACTAGAGAGACAGGCACGCGCGCACAATGGCGCCGGTGTGTTGGTAATTGAGATGAAATGGGAACCTACTACGTTTTTGAATGGGCGACTAGCTTCACCAAATAACTCAAACGAAAAGTGATGACTGTAAAGTGATCATTTAAAAGTGCTTGTAAATGTTTTAATGTTTTAATTGAACGCTTTGAGTTTGAGTTAACTATTGTGTGTGATTGAAAACCAACCCTCAACGAGGAATAAACCGGAGACTGGTCAGAAACGGCACAGGATAGGATACCCTCCGTGTTATATATATATAATATTTATTTATAAAAAAATATATATAAATTACAATGAAAATGTAAAGTGTTGGAGCCTGATCAATATCGCATAGCAGCAATACACCTAATCTGCACATATTACTCGTCATGTGTGCCGGTCTTGATGACACTGGCACTTGTACATGAGAACCCCTGTTGTTAACACCTAATTAAAGGTTTTTTTTACTTGCATCGAGCATCCTGAGTTTATTCATCCGGCATATCCCTTAAATTCCCGCACATGGTCCATTCGAGCTGGATAACGTATACGTAATATAAAGGAGATCAGCGGATTTAATCAAGAATTAAGGATTACTATCATCCACGTGGGGGAAAAAGGGGGTGTCTGTGAAACAGTGAAGACGTTTATAAGTGTTCTCGGAAAGAAAAAATACAAACCTCAATTTAAAGGACATAAAACTAAGTGGAAAGTGCAGGATCTAACATAACCGGACTAAATAAGTGTGATAACATCGTAAACTTAGTGTTCTGTGTTAGAACTTTAAGAATTCACAGTGAAAAGTTTTAACAAATATAACCTAAAACTGTCAAAGTGTCATAGACTATCAACTCCAATACATAGACCGTAGACCAAGCTACCAACTTAATAATCCAGTTCCAGTGTTGCAAGACAGAAATTAAACATACAAGACAAATAAACTGACAGAGTGGCAGCATAGCCAACCTAACAAGAAAAAGAAAAACCGTTCCATATTCCTCGCAACGTTTAGTAGAAAACGTTTAGTTATTGCATTTTAGCAGAGGGTGCCACCATGTCGGAAATTATAGAAAAACTTTTGAAAGAACTAAGATTAGATATAAAACGAGACACTGAAAAATCACTGCTGAATTTAGAGACAAGTATCACGAGTAAAATAAATGAAAAGATAGACCAAAATTTTAATTTATTACATGGCGAACTCGAACAAATAAAGGAAACGAACTCCAAACTTGACAAAAGAATGAGCGCCATAGAAAAACACATACGGCAAAGAAATGTCATATTCTTCGGGGTACTAGAAGGTGAAAAGTCATATCAGGAGTTGGAAACAACCGTGTTACAAACTATTAAAGACGAGCTACAGCTGGAATGTGACAGAAAAGAATTAGAGATGGTCCGCAGAATGGGAAAATACCTAAAAGGCAAAGTGAGACCTATCGTCGTAACTTTTACAACGTATGGCAGGAAGATCACAATTTTGAAAAACAAGAAATGTATACAAACGAAAGCTATTTACGTGAAAGAAGATTTCCCACCTCAAGTTCTGGAAACGCGGAGAGAATTACAAGAACAGTTAAAGAAAGAGAAGGAAGCTGGAAAAATTGCCTATCTGCGGTACGACAAACTTATAGTTCGAGAACCATCCATGAAAGACAGCAGCAAAACAGAAGCCGAAAGGACAAACAAAACCGAAACAGAAAAAACTAGAAAAAAGAGAGAGTTAGAAATAACCCCTCCCCACCAGATAGTACATTCAAACAAAAATCCCGCACAACAACAAGCAATAAAAAAAAAAAAAACTCAAACATATAAAATGGGAAAAAATCAGAGCTCTATGGAAAATTTCTTCACAAAACAAAACGTCAAATCAACCAAGAAATCGGGGGATGAGGAAATTCTCTACTCTTCAAACGATTCAGATGAATAGCAATTAAGACTGTCACTCCAGAAAAATGAAAACACTGCACCCTCTAAAACTAAAATTAAAAACAAACCGAATACTTCAAAGACAAACACGAAAGTTACAAATCCTCCCCCAGAACGGCTCGTCACCGCGGGGGTTGTAGACGACCACCCTCCAAAAAAAAAAAAAAAAATACTACATATCTACATTCAATCTCAGATCACTAGCAAATGAAGCAAGAGTAGTTGAATTGGAATACGCGATATCGCAAATTAATTGGGACATTATCGGTATAGCTGAAGTGAGAAGACAAGGGTATAAAATTGAAGACAGGGGGAGATATCTTCTTTACTACTACGGGGAAACAAAAGGAGAGAAAGGTATTGGATTCTTAGTTAAAAAACAATACAATACACGAGTACAAGATTTCATTGCGATATCCGAAAGAGCTGCTGTATTACAAGTAGATATACATGGAAAGAAATTCTCTATAATCCAAGCATACGCACCTACGAAAAGAGCCACTAAGGAATAAATGGAAATCTTCTATGCCGATCTTGACAAAGCTATGAATAAATGCACAAGAAATATAATATTCTTGGGAGACATGAACGCAAAAATAGGATATCCCAAAGAAAATGAAGAACTAGTAATGGGAAGGTATGGCTACGGGAAAAGGAACGATAGAGGAGAAATGTTCATATTATTCTGTCTTCAATACAACTTAAAAATTTCTAATACAATTCTCAAAAAATCTAATAAGCTACGGTGGACCTGGAAAACACCTGATGGAAAATCAAAGAACGAAATCGACTTTATAGCTACCAATGTCACAAAAAATATACAAAACGTTAATGTGATGAGCAAATTGCAACACCCTAGTGACCATAGAATGATTAGAATTACCTTAAATATAGAGGAAAACAAAAAATCCCGCGCTCAATACCGAGGCAAAGTATATACAGATAACGATATTGTAAATGAAGACCTACCATCCTTGTCCGACGGCGAAAACGACAGTGTGCACCAATACAGCAAGAAAATAGAGACATTTTTACTAAAAGGAAACAAAACACAAACTGAAGATACAACTGAGAAAAGAAATAAAGAGATTATAACAGTAGAAATAGAAACTCTGAAAAACGAAAAACACATATTAAAAAACAAGAAAACCAAAACTAGACAAGAAAAAAAAAGGCTGAGTAAACTATATAGGACAATACATAAAAAAATAAAACAAAACATTAAAAAAATGAGACTCGATACAATTAGCAAATTCATAGAAGAAACCGGCGGAATAAAAAAGGCTTATAAAAAGTTAGAAACTACCAAACATGTCATGACACAACTACAAAATGCCTCAGGAACCACCGTCACACACAGGATAGACCTAATGACGATAGCTACACAGTTTTACAAGGACCTCTACACATGTGCAAATAAAAATCATGAGACACCAAAGCCCAAAAACTATAAACCAGCCCAAGAAACTGTACCACCTTTTTTGGAAAGTGAGATAGAGTTATCCATAATAAAACTAAAAGCAGGAAAGAGCCCAGGACCAGACGGAGTGACCAACGAAATGATAAAAGCTGCGAAAGAGAAACTAATAAAACCACTCAAAAAGCTCTTTAACCGTATTTTAAGAACAAAAGAACTACCAGTAACATGGACATGCTCGGAAATTGTTCTACTGTATAAAAAGGGAGACCCCAAACTGATATCTAATTACAGACCCATCAGTCTTATATCCTGCCTATATAAAGTATTTGCATCGACCCTACTAAGACGTGTAACAACGAAGATTGACGAGAACCAGCCTATAGAGCAAGCGGGATTCATGAAAAATTTCTCTACCAATGATCATAATTATACACACACTAAAAGTAATAATCGAACGGTATACGGAATATGACCTCCCCTTATACGTTGCTTTTATAGATTACTCGAAAGCTTTCGATTCAATTTCACATGACTCTATATGGCGGGCTTTAAACCAGCAAGGACTAGACCAAGAGTATATAGAACTTATCAAAGCGATTTACTCGAGAAGCACAACAAGAGTACGCCTAGACTCAAAAGGACCAACATTTCAAGTCGAGAGGGGGGTAAAGCAAGGCGATCCGCTTTCCCCAAAGCTTTTCATCGCAGTCCTAGAATCCATATTCCGAAACTTCGATTGGAGTGATATGGGAATAAAAATCAATGGTAAGCATCTCTCACACCTCAGGTTTGCGGACGACATAGTACTGCTGTCGGAAGACCCGTGCAAACTGAACCACATGATAGAGTCCCTTAGCCAACACAGCAAGACCGTTGGGCTACAAATCAACTGGGACAAAACGAAAATAATGACTAACCATAACGAGATACCGATATCCATACAGTCTCAACCTATACAATATGTCGCAGACTACACTTACCTTGGACATCTAATTGCAATAAAATCCTGTACAGAAAAAGAAGTCGATCGCAGAGTGAAGAATACGTGGAAAAAATACTGGGCTATGAAGGAAATTTTTAAAAGTCCTATACCCACAAAACTGAAAACGAAAGCGATCAACATCTGCTTAACGCCGGTTCTTACCTACGCATGCCAGACATGGACTCTCAAAAAAACACTTTTAAATAAAATAAGAAGCTGCCAAAGAGGAATAGAGCGGAGTTATATGAACATCAAACTGAAAGACAGAGTCAAAAGTTCACTTATTAGAAACAAAACAAAGGCTAGAGATGCAGTCAAACAGGTCCTGACACTGAAATGGAAATGGTCAGGTCATATTCAGAGAGCTACGGACGAAAGATGGTCACAAATAGTTACAAATTGGTATCCAATGTACAAGAAAAGAAGGAAGGGTAGACCATTCAAAAGATGGAGTGACGATATAGTACAGATAGCCGGAAACTTATGGCCCAGACGGGCAAAGGATAGACCCACCTGGAACGATTTGGAGGAGGCTTTCACCGCTAGAGGCGGCCCTTACACCTAACAATACTAACCTTATTTAAGTACAACGCTAATATTACTAACGAATAAATAAATAAGTATACAATAGAAACCATTAGATAAGAACTACATGTAAGGGATTAAATAAAGCTAATAATAATAATAATCATCCACGTGCAGTGGAGGTTATTTGCCGGTGAATTGGATGGACTTCAAGCAAGCTATTTAGCGGTGTACAGCATTTATAATTAATCTAATTTAATAAAACCACTTTTTATACTATTATAATGTATTTCACTAATAACAAAATGTCGATGTTACAATCAGCATAACTATAATATAATTTTACTATTTTAAAGTATTATTTTAGAGCGTCTTACTAGGTCGACCACTCTCTGCGAACTGACCGAGCAACCGGACGCAAGCGTGAGGCTAGCTCCATTATCCCCCACCATGAAGCTATTTCAACGGCATGGTGGTTGGCTGTGTTGCCAATTGAAATAAATAAATTGCAGAACATAGTATTTTAAACAAGAAATCATGACATTCGGCCATCCGACAACGTGCTACTCCCGGAGCACAACTCCCACTTTAACCCGCTCAATCAGTTCTTATTTCGAATTACAGATGTGAATGAAAAAAAAACATTTATAATCAAACAATATAAAGTACAAGAGCCAGCGCTACACAGATCTTTGTTACCTTGAAGTGTAAATAAAGAAATTAAATTAATATAATCAAAATGAAACAAAAAAAAAAAGAAACATCGTGAATATTACACATTTATGACTAAGCTAAGCTGAATCATGACATTCAGAAACTTAATTATTGTCCTTACACAATTATTATTGTCAAATACAATTCACAGTTAGGAAAATATTAGCTACTAGTTTCTACATCTGAACTAATATTAACATTGTCATCAAGTTCAAGAGCCTTGAGATGTATCCAGGGTCTAATTCTATCTGAAGCTACAACACTTTCATAATTATTATTCCTTTTCCTATTAAAACCAGGTACATCACTTATCCTATATCTATAGTTACCTAATACTTCTACAACCTTATAAGGGCCTATAAACTTTGACAGAAGCTTTGTACTCTTGCCGTCATTATTATAATTTGTCCGAGTAAGTTTAATTAAGTCGCCAACCTGATACTCAGGGGCAGAAGTACGACCAATATCATGAATACGCTTTTGTTCTTCTTGACTCTTCTTAATAGATTCGTTAATATTCTCGCGTAATGACCACAAATCTTCGTTTTGTAACTGTTCTGGAAGATTTAATTTATTTGATAAACTATCGCGCATTTTCAATCCGAACAAAGCCTCTGTTGCAGTTTTTTGGGTGGTCGCATTAACAGTATTGTTAATACCCCACTGAACCTTAGCTAGACACTTGTCCCAGTCACGCTCATTCCCATTAAAATTTTGAGCAGATAGTGAATTTAAAATAGTTTGATTAAACCTTTCGGCTTGTCCGTTTGCTCTGGGACAAGCAACTGCATTAAGTACATGTTTTATTCCAAGACAATTGCAAAAGGTTTTGAAAGCTGCTGATGTGAACGAAGTGCCACGGTCAGAAATAATTCTAGCGGGTGTACCAAAGTCAGTGAAAATATGTTCCAAGATTTTAATTGTGCTCTTTGTTTTCGTATTTTTCGCTGCTTTGACGAATACGTACTTGGTAAACCCATCTACAATCGTAAGTATGTAAGAGTTGCCGTTTCTGCTCCTAACGAACGGTCCTAAATGGTCAATA
Source organism: Eupsilia transversa (assembly GCA_914767815.1). Classification (NCBI taxonomy): domain Eukaryota; kingdom Metazoa; phylum Arthropoda; class Insecta; order Lepidoptera; family Noctuidae; genus Eupsilia; species Eupsilia transversa. The sequence goes on along the minus strand of OU611873.1, from coordinate 8,057,567 downwards.
TGGATTGTGTGAAACGGTATACTAATTTTCTCTATTGGAAAAAGTAGACCCTGCTTCTTTTTAGTCGCACTATCCTTACTATAAGCACATTCTATGCAGGAAGCTACAAATTTCTTAACAAATCGTCGTAATTTTGCGAACCAAAATTGGCTCTTTATTCTTTCTAATGTTTTTGCATAGCCTAAATGCCCGATGTCATCGTGGTTAGCCTTGCAAACTTGCCAACGAGCGCTTCGTGGTACTACAAGACATAAACGATCATCAACTTTGCGATAGAGAGCATTATTTTTTACAGTATAATTTTGCTTTAGATCTTCGAATTCAGGGTCAGCTTCAAGTTTAAGAACTTTTACAATTCGAGACGTTTCGGGGTCACACATTTGAAGGGTAAGGAGCCAGTTACCAGATTCAATATTAAGAACATTAACAGACCCAACACCTTCCGCGTTAAGGCAACTGTTTCTGCTTAAGGCATTTGCAACCACCACCTGGCTATCCGCGGTATGAGATCTCTCTTAGTCAATGTTGTCCTAAGGGCCGCGCAATCAGTAAAGACTTTAAACGGGACTCCTAACAAGTACACCCTAAACTTCTTTAACGAACAGACAACGGCCAAAGTCTCTAACTCGTAAGAATGAAAATGTTTTTCATCCACCGTAGTCTGTCTACTAAAATAAGCAACAGGTTTTAGGACACGGGGTGATGCTTGCCATTGCATCAGGATTCCCCCTATCCCAAGGGAGCTGGCATCTGTATGTAATTCAGTCTCTAACTGGGGATCATACAATGCTAAAACTTGCCTAGTTAATAGACTTTCCTTTAAGGAATTGAATGCAGTTTGTTGATCACTGCCCCAATACCATGCGACATTTTTCTTAAGTAAGTTGGTCAGTGGTTGCGCTATCGCACCGTATCCTTTTATAAATTTACGGAAATACCCCGTAAGCCCCAAAAATTGACGGACTTCGTGAATATTACTGGGGCAAGGGAATTCTTTGACGGCCAAAACTTTTGCTTCTCCGGGTCTTACTCCATTTGCAGATACTTCGTATCCTAAATCACATCCCCCCGCGCACCGCGGTAGCGAACGGACGTGTCCTCTGTGCCTCCCCGAATCTTATTCTTGTCCCGGTGCAATAAACTAATATTCAAGCGAAAATTGAGTCAAATAATCTAATAACATCGTAGTGTACTCAGATTGGACCTGGAAAACGGAAGGTGTGTGCTAGCAGTCCTGTTTTAATATAAAAGTGAACAAAAACTCTCCGTTAAAAGTGATTTGTGACCAACGTGCACGCGCGCTGACTAACGCGCCTGTCCTTGAACAGTGTCACACGTACATACCGATCCTTTCACTTTTTGCGACAAGGAACATACTGATACGCTATTTCGTCTGCACTTCTAACAGCCCGTTTAGCCTAGCGGTTGAACGCGCCGCTTCTTATCAACATTTGCCGCAACCTGGGTTCTAACCCCGGTGACAGTGAGCACTTTTTGTGTTTTTAAAAAATTTCATTAAATCTTCACTAGTTAAGTATGGCTTCTACCCAAAGAACACCGCCGAATAAATGTCATAATTTACCTTCACGCTCGGAGTCAGACATTCCAAACTTACTCTCTAAAGAGGAACTGCCTATTGGTAATACTGTCTCGACTAATATCACCCAACGAAACAAGCGAAGATGTCCATCGAGTGAACACAACTTCCACGATAACTTGACCGAATTTAAAAACGAAATAAGTGACATGATTCAAAATTTGCTCAATGTTCAGAACGCGCGTATGGACAAACTAGAAAACCACATAATGGAACTAAAAACCTCTTCCTCGAAGATCGAAGCAACAAACACAGACATCGATAAATCTATGACGTCATTATCGGATCAGCTAACCTCGATCGAAGCGAAAATTACAGGTTTAGAAAAGGAACGTGTCTCAATGAGTATTAAACTAACTGCACTCGAAGATAAAATGGAGTCACTTGACCGTAGCATTGTTAAAACGTGTGTCGAGCTTCGCAATATCCCTAAGCAGTCTAAGGAAACCAAAAAAATGCTTTATGACTCACTGCTAAAGTTATCAAAATACATTGAAATGAATTTACAATCCTCTGACATACGCGATGTACTGCGGCAACCCTCAAAAAAGGAAAGCACGACTTCGACGCTCACGGTTGAATTTACTAACACCCTCATCAAGAGCGAGTTTTTAACCGCAGTTAAGGACTATAATAAGCGTAATCCTAACAATAAAATAAACTCTTCTCACTTGGGTTACGAAAAACCAACAACACCAATCTACGTTGCAGAACAATTAACAGCGTACTCAAAACGCCTTTTCTATCTGGCCCGTACCTACGCGAAATGCAACGAATACTCATTTTGCTGGACCTCAGATGGTCGCATCCTGATGAAGAAGAGCCCTGACAGCCCATCTATTGTTATAAGAAGCGAACAGCAGCTAAATAGCTTATCTACACCCAAAGTTATATGACTAGTTATGCTTAATCAGAGTTTGCTGTTATTCGCTTTTTGTTGTTGCATTGTTTTTTCTAGTTCTTATAATTTAACTATTAACTATATTGATGAAAGTATTCACCCTTCACACACAATATATATACACACTGCACACTCATTACAATTATCCATTTTCAACCTAGTGTTCAACACACACTCTCGACACACACACACCTTTCATTATCATACAATATTCTTATGCTCCCAAAACACGATACGACATGATATTCTGATCGGCCCTTTTTGTACCCTTTTACTTAATTTCTTTATTCAATGTCTAATGATATTATAGAATATATTAGAGTCGTTGACGATTTTTCTGTATCAGATGTTCGTGTCTGTTCCCCCGAGCAAACCAAGGCATTCACGGGTAATCCAAGTGCGTGGTACACAATTATAACACAAAATATTAGATCCATTAATTGTAACTTCTTAAACCTAGAAACTCTTGTCCACCGTATAGACATCAACAGCGATTTTCTGGTTCTTACTGAATGTTGGTTGTCATGCATCAGCAACTGTCGAATACCCGCCCTACCTAACTACACTACGTACAGTACAACTAATCATCTAAATCACAGTGATGGAGTTGTTGTCTACGCGAAATCATCTTTGTTAGCCTCATGTGAAGAACCTGACCTTCTTGGAGCAGCCTCAGGTCTACTTATAAAGCTTAAAACTGACATAGCTATTCTCTGTATTTACCGCTCGCCGTCAAATGATAATATTCACACATTTCTTACAGCTCTAAATACCATACTCCCAGCCCTCACTAACTATAACTCGGTAATTATTACCGGAGACATTAATGTAGACATTAAACCTGATACCCTTGACACGAGGTCACATGAGTACCTTAGCACCCTAGCATATCATGGCTTTTTACCCGCCCACACTTTACCTACGAGAGGAAACAACTGCTTAGACCATCTTATGATACGAACCAAGACAAAAACTCTGACTCTAGTTTATAACACGACAGTGACCGATCACTGCTCTTCTCTTTTCTCACTAAATAAAAATAAAGTTAAGCATTCAGCTCAAAAAACTTTTTCTAAAATAGACTATGACGCACTTGACACTTATATGGAAAATCTTGACTTTAATCCCCTTTACCTTATTTCGGATTCTAACATTGCCATAGATAATCTTATATCAATTATAAAACCTGCAATAATCGAATGCTCTAAAATTGTTAAAATTTCAGCCCGGAAAAGAATCCTGAAACCCTGGATTACTCCCGGGTTGTTAAGAAGTATCCGGAATCGTGATTCGTTACATAAAAAAGTCAAACTGGCACCAGGCAACTTAACTCTCCTTATAACATATAAAACATACAGAAATTTTTGTACTTCTCTGTTGAAAAAAGTCAAAAGGCAATTCGACTCAAACGAATTAAATAAGGCTAGTCAGAACCCTAAAAAACTTTGGGACACTATCAAAACTATCACTAACACACACTCTACAAGATCTAACTCAAATCCTTTGCTGACTTATACATCGTCACCCTCCCAGTCTTGTGATGAGGTCAACGAATTCTTCGCTAACATTGGAAAAAAACTAGCGGATAACCTCAATGCTGCTCGTTCATCTTTGTCTCCACCTAACCCCGTATACTCCACCAACTCGTTTGTTATGCTACCCACTGATGTAGAGGAAATTACTGCCACTGTAAACATGTTGAGAACTGACGCTGCCTCTGGATGGGATGCTGTCTCCCCGTATTTTTTGAAACGATATGTTAAGATTCTTGCGCCCGTTCTCTCCCACATCTTCAATATATGCTTTCAAACTGCTATATTTCCCACTGCTTTGAAAAGAGCTATCATCCACCCTATCTTTAAAGGTGGTGACAGGAACTTACCAAACAACTATAGACCTATCGCCGTCCTTAGTGCCCTATCAAAAGTGCTGGAACGCATTGTTAACAAGCAACTTACCCACTACCTTGAACGTTTTAAACTTCTATCCCCTAATCAATTTGGCTTCCGTAAAAATAAATCCACCTCGGACGCAGTTCACAGTCTTATTAATAATGTTACAGAAAACTTAAATAATAATAAAAAAGTCCTAACCATCTTTTTAGATTTGGCAAAAGCCTTCGATACTGTCCCTATTTCTACCCTTTTAATCAAACTTGAGGGCATCGGTGTGAGAGGTCCCCCACTTGACTTTTTTAGGAGCTACCTGTCAGACCGGTCTCAATCAGTTGTAATAGACAATCATAAAAGTGCAGAGCTGCCTATTGAGTACGGGGTACCACAGGGCAGTATTTTAGGGCCTACACTCTTCCTTGTGTACATCAACAGCCTCTGCAACCTAGACGTTCCTAATGCTAAAATAGTTTCCTATGCAGATGACACCGCCATCACTTTTTCTGCAAACACATCGACGGAATTACAGACTGCTGCACAAGACGGCTTTAATACCATTACGAAATGGCTCCTGTCACACACACTGACTCTTAACGCTACTAAAACTAACTTTATGATCTTTTCTATCACTAACACCGCTCAACCTAGTAGCTCTATTAATTTAAAAGCACACTCTTGTCCTATTCGAAGTCAATGTCAATGTCCTGACCTGACTTTAGTGGAAAAAATTAAATATCTTGGCATTATTTTAGACAGAAACCTAAATTTTAAAACACATATTTCGACTCTTACCAGCCGGATACGCAAACTGATTTATATATTTAAGACCTTGCGGCACGTAGCCAACCATGCAATCATTCGTAACGTATATTTTGCCCTATGCCAATCAGTCCTCAATTATTGTATCTCCTGCTGGGGTGGAGCCGCAAAAACCACACTAAAACCTCTAGAGGTCGCCCACAGATCTATACTTAAAGTTGCAACCTTTAGGCCTATACGTTTCCCTACTACCGAATTGTACAAAACCTGCAACCTACTCAATGTAAGACAGCAGTTTATCTTACACACAATTTTATTGCAACACTCAAAAACACCCTATATAAAAATAAATAGACGCCGCAAAAATAATATCTGCCCTACTCCGCCGGTCGGAAAAAAGTTTATAAAAAAATTCTTCCCCTACCTTGGTCCGTCACTTTATAATAAAATAAATGAAAAACAAACAATTTACGGATTTACTATATTTAAATGCAAGAAGACCGTCCGCTTGTTCCTATCTACTCTAAATTATGAAGAAACCGAAGACTTCCTGAGGTAACCACCCTCACTAATAAAACACCCTCACACACTCACACACACACACACACACACACACACACACACACACACACACACACACACACACACACACACACACACACTCACACACCCACACACTAAATCTACCTATTTACAATGGCTTTCATTTACCTTTATTTTTGCATGCCTGTTATTGTTACCAGGATAATTATACCTAATTATAAAATGTACTACGTCATGAGACCCCTACATGTATATTGTTTAAACGGGATCAGTCCTGTCTCTCCTAAACACAGGCTACTCAGTAGCCTATATAGGAGTACAGCGCTTCACCCGCTTACCAGACTGTGTATTATTCTCATGTCCCAATGTATCTGTACTATAATCTGGTCCTTGTAAACAATAAATAAATTTTATCTTTATCTTTTATCTTATCTTAAATAGCTGATCGTAGTATCGAAAAACCGGCATTTCGTTAATTTTAGTGTAAGTCCGAATTTGCGGAGTAATTTTAAAATTTCTTGTAAGCGCTCAAACCCTTGTTCAATAGTTATAGATGGAATAAGTAAATCATCTAAATACGCAAGTGCATAATCAAATCGTCTATTCCCAAGAATTTTATTAATCATTCGCTGAAACACAGCGGGGGCGTTGGCCAATCCAAACGGCATTCTCTTAAATTCATAGTGGCCGTCTGGAGTGATGAATCCAGTGAGATGCCGACTCTCGTGAGACATAGGAATCTGATAATAACCAGACGCAAGATCTAATGTCGTAAAAAATTGATTGCCGCTTAAATTGGTTAACTGGTCTTCAATAAGTGGAAGAGGAAATCTGTCCTTAATGGTTTTGTTATTAAGGGCTCTAAAATCTACACAGAGTCTTTGCTCACCCGATTTCTTACGGACCATTAATATCGGGCTTGCGTAATCCGAACTAGATTCTTGTATAATATCCGTATCTAATAGTTCATCAACAATTTCACGCACTTGTAAACGTTCTGAAAACGATAACCTGTAGGGCCTGTAAACAACGGGTCTGTTAACCGTAAGGTTTATTTTCATTTCAAAATCTTTAACACAACCTACCTCTTTCATATTGGTTGCAAAGCAATCGCGATACTTTTGTAATAACGTATACAGCCTATCTTTGTTGCTACTTATGACGTCCTTACCGACTTCAATATGTGTTCTATCTAGAAGTTCTAAAGAGAGGGCAGAATTTTCTAAAATTCGATTAACCTTACAGTTATTGGCCTCAGTTACTGGTAACGATCGCGCAATTAATGTTTCAGATTTGAATAAAAGAGGTGTTCTTGACAAGTTCGATACGGCTATTTCTCCAGTGCCATTTGAGATACCATAAGTTCCTTGCAACAAACGAAATTCTCTACCTGGTTCTAACGAGTTATAACCTTCGACAAAGACATCACCGGAAAAAGAAGTATCCCTGACTGTGATGGGCACCATAGCGGTATTTCCGATCTTGATGGACTTTGAGGTAAACATTTTAAGAGGGATTTCAATTGGGAAGAGATTTTCTCCTGGAGTTCTGTAAAAGATTAATTGGTTGCAGTCCTTTAAGACTGTAATAAAAGGTAGTTCGGTGAAGTTTTGTCCGATTAACAGACTGTCATGAACTCGTCACCGACTACTAGGACGTCTAACTGGGTCTCAATATCATCAAGTTTTAAATTTAGAGTAGACTTATACAAA